>JAJQXH010000085.1:607500-1290000 GCA_022343465.1 Oscheius sp. G VE-2021
ATTAAAACTGTGAATGAATGTTCTATTTTCCAATAAAATATTCTAACTTCTGGCTTTTGAGCTAGGTCTCGTACCGATTTCCTATTGAAGCGTGTGAAATCTGTGCGACAACCCGGCGCGATATTCAAATTTTAATTTTTTTTTTTTCGTTAATTTGATTTCAAATTCAATTTTCAGGTTTTGTTTTCATGGATGTGTCCGGCTGTGGCACAGTTGAGCATTTCAGTAGCCGGTTGTGGCCTAGTCGAGAATTTCAGTGGCCAGCTGTGGCCTAATTGAGAATTTCAGTGGTCGGCTGTGGTCCATTGAGCATTTCTGTAGCCGGCTGTGGACCATTGAGTATTTCAACAGCCGAATTTATGTAGCCGGCTGTGGTTCATTGTGAATTTCAGTGGCCGGCTGTGGCCTAGTTGAGAATTTCAGCGGCCGGCTGAGGTTCATTGTGAATGTCAGTGGCCGGCTGTGGCATAATCGAGAATTTCAGTTGAAAAAAACATTTTTAAGACATTTTAAACAGTTTAATTATTTTTATGTTTAAAATTGCACCCATTTTTGTTGCGACCCGGCCCATGCTTTGAGAACCCTGACTTCATATTTAATTTTAATTCTTTAATTTTGTTCCAACTGAGTTTCATATTTTACTTTTTTTATTTCCAGCGATTTCCCACGCGACGGCCCGAAATGCCTCCGAAGAAGAGCAAAATGGCCTCGCTCGTCGAGCTTTGGGCGAAGCAGCAGGCCCAGGAAGCCACCCGAGCGGAGAGGAAGAGGCCTTTCGAGCCAGGTTCGTCCACTTTCCTTTGTTATATGCTAACTACAAGTCTTTTTTCTCTTGTATATGCTAATTTAAGTCCTTCAGGAGAAATTGTGACCCTCGAAGAGACGCAGAACGGAGGACCAGTGACCCCGCGAGGTTTGTCTCTTTTGGCCCTTTTTTATCCATTAAAGTAGGAAAAGACCCATTTTTAGTACTTTTAAGTTAAAACCTTTAAAAAATCACTAATTTTTGAATTTTAGATGCCCCACCCGTCTGGGCTGCCCTTGCCCGGAACTCTTCAGGAAAGTGTGCCTCGACTCCAGGGCCCAGTCGGTCTGCAATCGTCGACTCAAGGAGATACATATCGTAAGTTTATGGTTAAAACGCTCTTTTTTACTCATTTTTGGGAAATTTACCTACTTTTTTGGCTTAAATTTCCCTATTTAACTTAAATATTTCAGAGACAGCCAGCTGGAAGAACTGGGAATGGACCTGACCGCTGCACAGTCCATCTACTACCCCGTCGGAGAGTACATCCGTCCCTACGAGGTAGTTTTCAGCGTTTTCTTTAAAGGGACCGTCAGGGGCCTTTTTTGATTTTATCGAATATTACAGAGCTTCAAAAGTTGTTTTTAGGAAATATATAACATTTAGGGGTTTGAATGCATCGTTTTCGATAAATCTGCATACGAAATGCCATTTTTGGCCATTCCAGGCGACAGGCACCTGTGGATAACCGGCATTTTAAGAACTACGCGCACGGTGTTTACGCATCAGTCAAATCCATCGGTTTATCGACTTTTTTAATCGTAATTTTCAAATTTTCAATGTTCCCGTATAAAGAGACGCAGACAACTCTGGTTGTCTGACATTGTAGTGTCGCGAGTTTCACACCCGTACGAGATCGGAGGCCGCGGCAAAGGTAGTCCAGTCACATACAGTAATCGGCATCATAGGCCAGCACAAATAGGAAAGTGGTCCCTGACGGTTCCTTTAATTACTTTAATTTAAATGATTCAAAATCTATTTTTAGATGAATATTCTCAAAAAGTGCCTGTCCGCCAATACCTGCATCTCGCTGCCCTGCGCCATCTGCCCCATCCATTTGGTCATCCTCACCTTCTCCAATTTCGTTAGGTTTGTTGTTTTTAATCAATTTTTTTATATTTTAGACCATGCCGCGGATTCCGGTAGCCTCAGGCCGCATTCATCGTATTCTGATGGCTTCAGGGCTTCTGCGAATTCTGGCAACCTCAGGCCGCCTTTTGCTATGTCCGGTGACCTCAGGCCGCTTTCTACTTTTTCAGGCAACCTCATGCCGCTTCGTTCTTTCCTGGCAACCTCAGGCAGCCGTGTTAAGTCAATTGTTAATCTCTTAAACCTCTTATTTCTTTTAAATTTCCTTCAAAATATACGTGAACAATAGTACTTTGGGCTCTGGTAACCTCAGGCCGCTCTTTGCGAATTCCTATGACCTTAGGCCGCTTTCCATATTTTCTGAGAACCTCAGGCCGCTTTTCTATATCAATTTTTAGATATTTAAAGCATCTTTTTATTTTATTTTCTAAGAACAATACCACAAAACATCGTAATTTTAGGTGGTTCCCCCGCTCGCGTTGCGTCCTCTCCTGTAATTCTCTGGAGTCCGCCGAGAGATTCAAGGCCGTCTGCGTCCTCTACGGCTTCAAAGACAAAGATGTAAGTTCTTTGTCTCTTTCCTTCCTTATATTCTAATTTCCAGGTGACTATAATCAAGACGAACGCTGATTTCAAGAAGAAGAGCGCGGCGGAGATAGGCACGGTGCTCATAGTCACCCCACAGGTGCTCTATTCCCCGTATTTTTCAATCGCTGAATTCAGAATCTTCAAAAAATCGTGGAACAGCAGTCGCCCTTCGTTTCGGAGATTCGCTGCGTCGCCCTCTGCGTGGATGCGGGAGACCAGCCGGCCAAGTACCAGAAAATCGTCGGACCGATGGTCGCCAGAAGGGTAGGTCACGAAATAATGGAGGATTTCAGGTTCTCATAGGTCGGGCCGAGGGATTGTTTGAGCCGGCCCGGCATTCTAATAATGAGATTTCTTTTTAAATTTTAAAATTGGAAAAAAAATTGGTGAAATAAACTTTTAAACGGCTTAAATGTCCTAAATAAGTTTATAGTTGTCATATTAGTAAATCAGTTAGATAAGCAGAAGAGCAACAAGACAAGACAACGCAAGACCTGTTTACAGTAATCCAGGGGATCTCTCAGTCCGAGGATTTTCAGCAACTGGGCCGGCTCGCCTGCCAGATAAACATCAAAGGTTCGGATCCGCAGCGAGGCAAACTTTTTTTGTATTCTGCGATAAACGTTTTACTTTGGGTGGAGCCGAACCCTCGTTGTTTGTCTGATAGAGTCTGCTCGGCCAACACATAACTATAACCAGTCTCGTTTTTGTGGCAACACATGGGCGCGGTACCGTAACCCAGTTCGACCCGCCCCTTAAGAAAAACTGAATTTTTGGATGCTATATGGGAGATACCCCCTCTTATATATATATTTTTGTCTTGCGAGACCCCCCACCCGTGTAAGTTATGGGGTGCTGCCAATGCGTGAATTGCAATAACAAACAAAGAAATCATCAAATGTATAATGCATTGTAATAGTTACCAAAGTGCAGTAATTGGGTTCTTTAACCACTTTTGATTCAAACACAGTGAGAGAAAAAGATATTTATTGTAGTCATAAATAAACATCATGAACGCCTTATTCTAGGGTGGTCGGGTTGTTGTGGTAGTTCACTGAAAATTGACCATTGCAAAGGGAAAATGTACACAACTCACCTTGGCTGTGGATGGGCACAGCACACGATCCCGTGTGGTTGATGCGAATCAGCTGCACCAACGACTTTCCACCAATGAAGCAGTCTCTCTCTTCTAACCCTAACCGGCCCAGGTTCACGGGAATTCTCTGGCCTCCGGTCTAAACAAAATCCAGATTAGCTGCAATAAATCTTACATTTCCTTTGAACTGTACGGGTAGTGCGGATGATTGTGTGAACGAGCACTTTCTCGTCTTCTTGTTCGATCTTTTCAGAGCCGCGGCACATCTCCATGCCCATTGGCCGTCCCCTAGCTAAAACGCCCGTATTTCTGTGGAGTTTTCAATTTCAACTCACCTTGGCTAGCACGAACGATCCCTCGTACCATACGAACTTCCTGTCGTTTCCTAGCCAGTAGGACAACGTGGACTTCTGACCGTCGTAGTTGATTTGGTAATGGAGGTCTATAATAACGAAATCTTCAGAGAAAACAAGGAAAACTAACATTTGAATTTTTTGTGGGCTTTCGTCTGTTGCTTCTGCTCCTAGTGCACCTTCACCCAGCCCCTCCTCCCCAAAAGATCCCTCCGCGGGTCGATGCGTGGTTTCAGGACGATGAAGGGGATCGTCGCCAGGCCTCTCGAGAGGTCCGGTCGGTGAGGTGGAGTCTAATATTATTCGTTCAATGCTCAAATTAGTTCCTACCTCTCTTCTGGCTCCTCGATCTTTTTCTCTCCTTAGGCGCTTTTAGCACCTTTCGTCCCCTGTCGGCCTCGTTAGTTGTGGTAGGGCGATCCTTCAGGAGTATGAAATCGGTGGAAGTTCTTGAAGCAGTCTCAGTGACCCGCTGGCCATTCATCTGAAACAATCTAAGTTTTTAGAAGAAAATCTAATTTTTTTTATTAAGTAACTCAAACATTTTTACATAACCTTTGTAATAGGCCGCTTTGAACCGCGTTTTGCAATTAAATGCCTTTCCCAATGATAGGCCGCTTTTTGGCCTGCTTTTTGGCAATTAAACCTGCTTTTTGGCAATTAACCTGCTTTTTGGCAATTAAAGGCCGCTTCTGGCAACAATAGGCCGCTTGACCTGTTTTTTCGCAACTAAAGGCCGCTTCTGGCAACAATAGGCCGCTTGAACTGCTTTTTGGCAATTAAAGGCCGCTTGAACTGCTTTTTGGCAACTAAAGACCGCTTTTTGCAATTCTACAAATGAGATTTTCGTGTTCTGTTGTTTCAATCCTATTCTTCAGTAACTTACCCCGTAAACTGACGAATCATCGATGATGATCATTGGGACATTTTTGGCATATATGCATATCCGACTGTGCCTTTCCAGTTTTCCCTTTTTGTTGACCACCTCACTGGTGATCCCGACCGAGGAGATCTCAAGGTCTGGGAATTTTTCAGGGTCTGGGGGAAATTCCTAAACATTTTGATTGAGATTGTTTCAAAGAGTTCTCCTACCGTTTCCTCCGGAACGTCAAGAAGTCCAACATTTCGCCGGTCCCTTTTAAATTCCCATATTGATCTGTTGAAATCGGAGCTGTCTGAGAAACTGTCATAAGATATGATCCGTCTTATGGCTGAAAAATCTAATATGACTACATTCTATTATTTAGATACCCGGGACATCTTCCTTCAGTACATCGTACAAATCCATGAGACTAGTTCCAGAAATACTTGCGCTCCTTTTTGGATCATAAAATTTTGTGATTTTTCTTCGGACGGCCGAAAAGAATATACACTTTCTCAATTTACTTTGGTCAAAACCCTGTTAAATTCACAACTAACTTCGAGGAATTCTTGGGGGAGTTCGTAAGAACTCGTCTCTCTGTCTTGCACTTTCTCCATTGCATCGAAGAGGTTTAGCCATCGGCTGGCAGTGGAGGGGGAATTTGTGTGGGTTTTACCCGTCATCTTTGGCACTATAAAAGTTTTTGGAGCTTAAAGTAAAAACCTACGGGAATTCTTAAGAGCGCCTTTTAGCTTCTCACGATATGCCTTTGGGAGGACCATTATTCCATTTATAAATGCATGGAAAAGACATGCTCCAAAGGGGTTGGCAAATCTCACTGCAATTTTCAAACTTCAAAAACTTTGGCAATAAAATTACCAACGGAGTTGGCGAAGGCCTCCCTCACGCCACTTGGGAGCTGGTCAATCAACTCTTTTGGATAGGGCAACACCTAAAATCTCCGTTTAGTTCAAAAGAGCAGTTAAATGGCAGCAGTTAATATTAAATTCTATGTATTCACCTTCTGCGATCTTATATCCAGCGTATAACCTCGCTTCGAGAGGCCTCTCTTTTTGACTGATTTGGTCGTCCTGTGCTTCAAGAACCATTTCTTCCTTTGGGTACGTACTTGTATTGTAAACAGGAGGATCAAAAGAAACATGGCCACATCAGCAACATGACTGAAAATGCATTTTATGATAATGAATGAAAATCTTAACATTTTTAAGTCAGTCTCAGAAAAATGGAGCAAAAGTTACCAAGCGCGAAGCGCTGGGTAGATTTGTTTTCAAATCGGCCGTTTGCAAACTTTTTTTCAAGGGTTTTTCGGCGCAGCGTTTTCATATTTAGTTTGTTGTTATTTGAGTGGTAATATTCGTGCTCAGTGCGTCAAGACGCGTCGATTGCTTTTTGCTAAAGTTAATTTGGACCACTTTGAACCCTCACCGCGTTCTAACGCACTTTAAAAAAAAGGGCGCCGTTCATGTCCGCAGCCGCCGTCGTAAGTAAAAGATTTGTCCAAATGTAGAAAAGTATTTCAATACAAAATGCTATTTCCAAATAGGAAGAAACCGCTTGATTCGAAATCCTTGAAAACGAATCTCCGCAAACATAAAATTATAAACATAGGTTCACTTATAAGTTTGAAACAAGAAATTTGCAAGATATTTATATTTTATTTCGTTTGCGAAGATTCGTTTTCAAGGATTTCGAATCAAGCGGTTTCTTCCTATTTTGAATTTTTATTGAAATACTTTTCTACATTTGGAGAAATCTCTTACTTTTATACGTTAGTCTTTTCACGCATATATGTACTCACCTTCTGCGATTTTGCATCAAATGTGTACCCACGCTTAGCGAGGGCTCTCTTTTTGAAAGCTTCGATTGTCCATTGTCTGAAGATCATTTTCGTCATTCTTTGGGTGCATAATTGGATTATAAACAGTGCGACCCAAATAAATATGGCCAAATAAGCCATATGACTGAAAATGCATTTTATTATACTGAATGGAAACCTTAACATTTTTAAATATTCAAAAAGTATACAATTTTAATTATATAAATATATTTTCTGTACCAGCGGCTGGCTGGGGGTTGCGCCCCCAGACCCCTGCATTATTTCTAATTTGGCGGTGGTACATACTTTTGAATGTTTGCCCTTGGGTAGTAAGAGACTAACTGTACCACCCTCACAGGTAGCTGAGAGGCCACTTGGTAGATTATCCACTGTGACTTTGTCACATCAGTCTTACTGTGACATATCACAATGTGACGTCATTTGTGACATTATGCAAAATAATGTCACACAGTGACGTCATCGTAGTAAATAACTTTTTCTTATGCTGACATAAGATCGCTCGACCATCTCGTTTCTTTTTGACATCCCCATCGTATCGAAGTTTGCGTGGTTTAATTAGTCAAAGCCCTGATAAATGGTTTTAAGACTCAGTGTCTGTAAAACTCGAGCAGGTGCATTAAGGACGCTGTTTTAGGAAACAAACTTGATGTCTTAGAATCGGCTGAAACTTTGTGTATAAGGTCCCTATGGTACCTGAGTTCATCCTGAAACTTTTGGGCCGAGGTCATTTTTGGGTGCCGGTTTACGGTAGGTGCTCATTTGGGTACGGTAATTTTTCAACGTTTTCCAAAATAAACGATTGGAAATGTAATTTCCGAAAAACATTGTTAATTACCACAACTACGGTTTCTGGTCAAATAAAGATTTTGCTCAAAAACCTCAAAAAATGGTGATTTTTCGTGGTTTTTGGCTTTTATCTCGAAAATTTATTTAGACGGGGAAAAAGTGACGTTGTTATTCGAAAAGTAAATTCACAACAACATATGGAATATAAATAACAGGTTCTTAGCTTCAAATACATATTGATAGTGGTCACAAATGGGGAAAATCTTCAAAAATCGCGCTTTTTTGGGTGTCAGATTTTCAAAATGTGTCTAAATCCTGTTGAAATAGATTTATTACATTTAGATTTTGTTGTTACAATTGGTATTATAACAGGATCAAGTATTCCTGCGGTTATGTGCAAAATTTTACAGCAGTTTTGCCAAAATCATGCGAGTGTGGAATCTTCAGACGCATTTATCTCAAAACACGTAAGCTCCAATTTTCAACTTAGGGTGCCAGTTAAATGCAGAAATGCATCTACTTTTCGAATAACAACGTCACTTTTTCCCCGTCTAAATAAATTTTCGAGATAAAAGCCAAAAACCACGAAAAATCACCATTTTTTGAGGTTTTTGAGCAAAATCTTTCTTATTTGACCAGAAACTGAGTCTTAACAACTAACCTCAAGAATTCCTGGGGTAGCTTGTACGTCCTCAAAAAGCCGAAGCCAGTTCATAGTGGTTAGGAAATGATGACAATTCATATTCAAACGAAGGTCCACATTTGAATAATTATCATAACTTAAATTATTATAATCAGCCACTTCCGCCGATTAGGCCAATCGGCGGAAGTGGCCGATTATAAATAACCCCGTTATGATAATTTTTCAAATGTGGACCCCCGTTTGCATATGAATTTTTAAGCGGTAAAATGGGGAAAACATGGGGGCCACAGATGCTATCCGCAATCGGCGAGATGGTTCCACTCAAAATTTCATATACACCGATGATTGAATAAAAAATTAGTTTATAAACTATTAAAATATGTTTGAAACAATAAAAAATCAAGAATACCTTTTTGAAAAACCAGGCAGCTGGCAGGAATTTGCTGCAAAGCGCCAGCCCTATACCCATTAATTTAAATGGTGTACTTACACCCAATCCTAGTTCGGCGAGTTTTGGAAATGGATGATTTGATGTTGTTATTCAAAATTCGTCAACATAATATTTTCACGAATTAGCGCTAAGGCCCGAATTAAAGGAAGACATTCATTTTCATTTCACTTTGCCTTTCAATTGATTCGCGTCAAGAAGGTCAAAAGAAGGCAGATTATGGCGACCGCAGGCCGCTTTCCGCTTTTATTTAGCAATTAAAATCCGCTTTTTGGCAACCAAAGGCCGCTCGAAGTGTTTTCTTATCCTCTATCATCATTAGCTCAAATTAGTCATTGCTCTGAATTCGAAAGATTTCGCTCCTACAACTTCAAAAAGAACTCGTGGCCGCACTTTCTTCATTATGGAAATAATGATAAAACATTTGCAAACGAGGTTAAATTAAGAATGTGAAAGAATTTGGCATCCTCAGGCCGCTTTCTGCTTTTCTGGTAAACTCAGATCGCTTTCTACTTTTTCCGGTGACCTCAAGCCGCTTTCTGCGTTTCCGCTTCGCAAACTTTACACGTTTCGCAAAGATCCGGCTTGCTGGAAAGCCCTTATTGAGATATGTATTTGAATAACTTCACGCACGTGCGGGCGTGTACCTGTGGCGCTACGCCAAGTGAGCCTATATAAGCCGGCGGTTGGCCCGTTTCCCTCAGTTCACCGACATGGCCCAGTCCCAGTCCGACATCTCCGCCGAGAGTCTTCCGATGACCGCCACCCAGGCCTCTCCCTCTTCTCCCGCTTCGGCTGCCTCGGAGAGCTCCCCCTCTCCCAAGACCCCTGCTGCTCCGAAGGAAAAGAAGAAGCCTTCTCCGACCCTTCAGGCTGCCAAGAGAACGGGCCTTCTGAAGATCATCGAGGAGAAGGACGGCAAGAAGCCCATCTACATCGACAAGAAGGGGGTGAAGCACACGGTCGACAACAGCGGAATCCGCAAGGGCAGGATTCGCAATCAGTTCGGGAGGTTTGCCTGAGGAGACGAAGGATCACCGAAGAAGAATTGTGAATAAATTTTGTCAGTGCATGTTCTTCGTTCTATTTTTGTTCTCTTCTGCTTTTCAATTGTTCATCTTCTTGACTTTGCATTCTTCTACAAAACATCTTCAGAAAGCTAGATCAAAGCGGCCTGAGGTCTTCAGAATACCCAGAAAGCGGCCTTACATTGACCGAAGTTGTAACGATAAGCATGTAGAAAACGACAGTAATCTCACTAAAACATCAACAACGCCTGTCCCAAACACAATTCATATCGATAATACCGAGGGAGCTTGGGACTAGGTAGTCGAGAGGCCGGCGAAGATGAGGAGAAGAAGAGCGCACCGCATCCGGTGAGAGTAGGCGGGCAAATGAGGAGGAGAGGGAGGGCAGGGCACGCGGTAGTTGACGTTACGAGGCGAATGGAATTAACGAAGCTGGGGGATAACCGAATGAAAGAAAAGGCCTTTACTTTCTTCTATGTCAAGGAGGTGAAAATAAGCCTTTATATCTAGTTTTCGGGGCCCACATAGTGAAAAATCATCCACAAAATTGTGAAGAGAACTAGAAAATTCAAATACAGTAATCTATTCATTAAAAATATAATATGAACCCCATTTCCTCTTCTAAACGGTTGTTTTCAGCTCTCCTTCCGCTGCCTGATCGTCACTCCCTCAATCCCCGATGGCTGCCGCAAAACCATCTCCGTCACGAAGCGCCAGCTAATGATCACCAACCTCTTGATCTCCGACTGGGAGGAACCTTCCGCCATCGATCCCGCCTTTCGGTTAGCTTTTTTTGCTTTTTAGCCTACCTACCGGATTTTTTTTATCAACCTACCGTATTCAGACTGTCTGCCGTCCCTCCCGGAATCTCCGCCGTGTACTGGAAGACCATTGACCTCTCCTCCGACAATTCGGAGCTCTACGAGATATGGAGTGAGGTTGGAAGAGCGAGAGAGAGAGAGAGAGAGAAATATGGTATTTTCAGGGAGGTGCGCCTTTTCTGGAGAAGTTTTCGGAGGTCATTCAGCTGCCCAGCCAGGACTTTGACCAATTGATCAACGTAGACTGGGATATCATACAAAAGGTTCTCTCTCTCCTCTCTCTCTCTCTCTCTCTCTCTCTCTCTCTCTCTCTTTCTTTCTCTTTCTCTCATACTTCTTTCAGGAAGCAGATTCCCTCTCCCCCGAAGCGGCCAAAGATTGCCAGAACTGCCGCTTCCTCACTACCGGCTACCGTAATCTTCTGCTCAATGGACCCCGCGCCTTCTACCTCTACTGCGCCGGTAGATCTCGTTTAATTTATTTTGGTTACTGTAACTTTTCAGATTTGCTGAATAAATCGGACACCAGGGCTGAGGAGATACAGCTGCTGATCTTGGGAAATCGAAGACTTTCCAGAGTTTTCGAGAAGGTCCAGGCGAAGTACAGCTACAATAGTGGTTGGTATTGATCTATTTTCTCTCTCTCTCTCTCTCTCTCTGGTTAGAGACGCAGATGATCATAACTGATGGACCCTTTCGCGTGGGACCCCCATGATAAATATCAGTCTCGCAGAATGGTTTGAAAGTAGCAGAATACGCGGAAAAGCGGTATTATGCCAAAAAAGCAGAAAGCGGCCTGAGGTCGTAGAGAACGCCGTGATTAGAGACACAGAGCATTTATCACGCACGTGGTTAGAAACGCAGAGAAACCAACTAAGTGGTGGTCAGATACGAAGAATGAGTTTCAGACACAAAAGGGATCGAGATGTGTTAGGGATGTCAAGGGAGTAATTGGACACTCAGAGGTATGTAAGAGAAAGAGACGGTTAGAGACGCAGGGGAAGTAAAAGGTGGTTAGAGACGCAGAGAAACCAACTGGCCGCTAGAGACGCATATAGAGTACCAAATGGAAGATGGTTAGAGGAATCATCCGGTGCCTAGACGCAGAGAAAGTTTTACACAGGGATTCAGAGGGCTCGAGGTATTAGAGATGCAGGTGGTCAGACACGCAGAGACAGAGGGCACATAGAGGGTAGTAGCATGGTTAGAGACGCAGGGAGTCGCACAAATTTAGAGACACAGAGGGGCAATCAGATGGTTAGAGACGCAGATAAATTCTCTTTTCAGATTCTTTCGCGAACACCACCTACAGTACTCTGAGCCTCTACAGCCACATCAAATTCCGGCAACTCTCCGAAGAAGTAGAGCGCTACGCAAAGAAAGGAGGTTCGTCTCTCTCTCTCTCTCTCTCTCTCTCTCTCTCTCTCTCTCTTTCTCATTCCTCTCTTCAGGAGACATCAAAGGCCTCATCCTCTGTGAATCTAAGGAGGTGGCACGAGTAGTCTGCGAGGCCATCAGCTACATTCCCACCTGTCAGGTCATCCTCGCCATCCCCTCCAAGATGGAAATTCGTCAGTTGTCTTTGTTATCACAACTAAAGGGGATATTTTCAGCTAAAGAGTACTGTAATCAAGCGAGGAACTTCAATCGATTGCCCGGAATCTTCGCCCAATCGAAGGGAGTCATCGTGGTGATGAGCTTCGAGGACGAGGCGGCTTTCCCAGCCCTCGACACGGCCTGTTCGAATGGGCTGAATTTCATCATTTCTACCAGTAGACGGTGAGCGGCTTTTATTTGTCAAAAAGCTGATCAAGCTGCCTTTTATTGCCAATAATGTTTCTATGTGCCAAAAATGTCATGTTTCTAGAATTTAATTTCATGCTTCATTAAAATCTGTAATATTTTCATTTCAGATCGATATCCCTGGCCGGCGCCCACACTGGAGACTACGTGGCCCTGCTGAGTGACTCTTGGGAGAAATTGGTAATTTCCCTTCGTCTGAAATTCTTCAAATCCTCTTTTCAGCGCCCCTCGGACGGCCAGATCCCCGACCAAATGACCGAGTCGGCGATCCGTCGCAGCAGCACAGCGCCCGGCATGGTCAACAAGTTTGTTTTCTCTTCCCTTTATTCGAATCTAGAGGACCACCGTAATCTTTGGTCTAGGTGGTCTAAATGCCACCCATACAGTTTTCCTTCCCTATATTTGGAATTCGAAGAACTACCGTAATCCCTACTTTTAGATACGAATTCACGTTTGATGAGTCCCGTTTCTTGTTGGATCTGAGCGGGAAGAAGATGAAATTCATCAGTTCTTCTGAAGCAGTGGCAGCCCAGGAGGCCACGACCACACGGATGGGATTCGAGCTCAACAGCGCGGATTTTGCAGAATACACCCGCCGAGTGGGGAAGGAGGCCCCTCTGCCGGAGAAGGGGCTCTTTCTGAGAGAGGGAATGAGGATATTGGTGAGTTTCGAGGATGAGGACCGCTCTTGGCAACCATAGGTCGCTTAGCTTTTCGGCAACCTTGGGCCGCTTTCACTCTTTGTGGCAAATAGAAGCCGTTTTTACCAAAAGCCGCCTTTTTACAACGAAAGGCCGTCCCACTTTTCGGCAACTTTTGCCTCTTTTCAGCAACCTCAGGCCGCTTATCCCGCTTTTGGCAACTGAAGGACGCTTAGTTTTTCGGCAACCACGGGACGCTTTTCAACAACAAAAGGCCGATGTGCCAGTTTTTTGGTAACTAAAGGCCGCTTGAACCGTTTTTCTGGCAACTAAAGGCCGCTTATTTCACTTTTTGGCAATCAAAGGCCACTTGGTCCGCTTTCTCAACCGAAGGCCGCCTAGGCCGTATTGTAACAAACAAAGGCCGCGTTGACCGTTTTTCTTCAATCAAACCCACTTGGACCGCTTTTTGACAACCAAAGCCGCATTTGCAACCTGAGCCCGCTAATCTTTACCTGCTTGAAACTCCGGTTGAGCTGCTTTCTAGCAACTGAAGGCCGCTTATCCCGCTTTTTGACAACCTTAGGCGCTCAACCGTTTTTTTCTTGCAGACATCGCTTGGACCGCATTTGGCAGCCATAGAACGCTTGCACCGCTTCTTGACAACCGTATATTTAACGATTTATTTAATTAACGATTTTTCAGAACTCCGAGCCTGTCGCCCCGATGTCGCTGGCGCACCTGCAGTGGAACAAGTACTCCTACTTCCCCAGTCGAATTCCAGGAGGAGACCTCACTCGCCGTTTTACGAAATTCCTGGACGATGCGCCTGCGCCACCGATTCCCGTGAAACAGGCGAAGAAGAACTTCGAATACGACAACTACGAGGACACGGCCGCCATCCAGCAATACGATTGTTTGATCTCGAAACTCGATAGATTGCTGGCAATGTAGATTGAGATAAAGTTAGTTTGATGTGTTCTTTATTTGAATTGGAATGTGAAGTTTCTTATTTCAACTGGTCAAAATGCCATAGGAGGCCGCTCTGGCGCGCTCAAGTCGCGTCCCCTAAACAATCCAGGAATCAACGGGAGAGCTATTACATACAGGGACTCACAAGACCGGATTTGGCAACCATAGGCCGCTTGGTCCACTCCTGCCAACCATGGACCGCTTGTGCGGCTACTGGCAACCTTAGGCCGCCTGTACCGTTTCTAATATCGTGTTTGTCAGTGGACAGTTTGCTCTCTAGACGATGCGGGGAGCTTTTCTAACGTTTGGCTGTGCTTCTGCATCTCTAACCACGCCTGCGTCTCTGACCATAACTTATCTTTTCCGGCCGTGCTTCTGCTTCTCTAACCCTGTCTCCTGCTTTTTGGATGTACATCTGTGCACTCTTTATTATGCCTGCTCTCTCACGCTAGATATCTGGCGCATCTGTTGATCCACCGTATTTCTGTGAGGGACCACTATGCTTTAACCGGAAGAAACAGCAGTTGGCCATTGGACACCGACTTTTTGACCATAATTCTCAATCAAACGTCGCTTAGAGCCGATTTCGGTAACCATAGGCCCCTTTTATTCCCCTTTCAATACAGTTCAATAGGATGGACAAAGAAAACGCACTGTACAACAACAAAAACAAATATATACAAACATGGCTCATCTCTTCTATCTTTATTCATCGTTTCCCATCTACTCTCCGTTGTTTTCAATACTTGTGCCAGCCGTCGTATCCTTTGTAGACCTTACAGCCTCGGCCGATCAAACTCCGGGCGAATTCACTGAAATCCTCATACAGCCGGTAGAGCGATATGTAGACGTATGGAATGTGCATTGCCTGGAAGGACATCCAAGTGTCAGGGGGTTTGATCAAAACTCACAATGATGAATTCTTCGATTGCAGGTCCGACTTGGTAGCGACTGAATTTGATCTTTCGCAAAGTGACATCGGGGATTTTCAGGATCTCCTCCTGGAGGTATTCGAAGGTACTCGCCTAATATTTCAAGCTTGTTTATTGCTGAAAAATTACCCAGAGCTCGGAATCGTCCTTCAGTGAAATGTCCAGGATGACCTTGACTCGGAAATGAGTGTATGTTTTGATGAGACTGTCCATCGTTTGAAGCCTGTAGGGCTTTACCCTCCAGGCACTCTGGTACAGCAGATAACCGTCGGCTTCAACGATCAATTTGTCCTTGGTCGTCAAATTGAACTTGCTCCTGGGATCCATCAGTTTTGCCCTGATGGGACGACAGGTCGTAGCGAGTTTTGCAAAGTCCAGGAAATCGAGCTGAATTGAGAATTCTTTTCGATGTTTGGTCCAAACCCACATGACTTCCAACCTGACCGATGAAATCGAACCCCAGGTCACCCCGGTTATGCTTCGTTAGGTCTTCGTAGTAATCGGCAGGCTATGGTAGTGATTGAGTGACAAATGGTAAACAGAAATCTCACAGAGTTTTTGCATTGCCTGGGACGATAAGGCCGCATTCTGAAGAGAGGGAGGTAGTACGACGGGAGGAGAGAAAATGGGACGAAGGGAGGGACGACCGCTTTCGAGTAGAAAAGTCAGTGAAGTGAGGCGTTATTGGAAATTAACGTTACGGTTAGTCACGTGCCCAAGCAAAATCACGGGAATGCAAATCGTTGTGCTTCGAACTGGCTTTCTCTAAAACCTTTGAGTTAGAGGACAACGACAGACAAGAGAAAAAGAAAGTGAGATAGACAGAAAGAGAGAGAGAGAGAGAGAGAGAGAGAGAGAGGGAGGGAGGGAGAGAGAGAGAGTCATTCCACCTAGCAGCTTTTTCGTTCCCGTCGTCTGGTATTTGCGCCTCCAACAGATAACAATTTGGACCTCCTTCTACCACATAGCTCCGCACCTTCATTGGTTACACTTTAACGAAGTGTTTGTTGTTTCCACTCAATTTCACCCCTTCTTCAAATTCGTATCCGATCTCTGTGTCTGTCTCTGTCTCAGAGAGAGAGAGAGAGAGAAAGAGAGAGAGAGAGAGAGAGAAAGGGAGAGATAACATGAAGAAAAATATTTTTTCACTAGAAGTTCCGATGTTTACAATTATCCCTTGCTTTCTCTCTTTTTTGACGCCTTCTTTTTTATTTTATTAGAACAATGGTAAAAATTAAAAGTTAAATATAATTAAGGCGATCATCAGTTGTTCGAATTTTCTCTTTATAAACAAAACATTCTTCATAACTTGCAACTTTCGTTTTATCCGTTGCGTATAGAGTGGTATCAACAAAGCCATGACACGCATCGTACCCGAAAAAGTAATAATCATGAATTACGACGTCAGCCATTAATCGATTTCCACGACTAGGTGCAATCTGAAAGTATTTTATTGTTTTCAAAGAAGGTTTCATGAAGCTAAATAACAGATGAATTAAACATACTTTCAGAGTTTCACCGGGCAAGAGGATTACATTTGCTGGTAGTTTGAATTTCACTGGAAAGAACCATTTACCTGTGCGTTCGATTGTGAAACCATCTGACTTCCATATCTAAAATTTTGCAATAATGCGCACACACCCACACAGACACACATCCCGCTCACACTCACACACATTAACATACACACATTCACACATACACCCATACACACACCTGTCTTCCACAGTTGAAAATTTTAATTTCATTATGTCTACTGCTGGTGATTGAAACGATTCCCTGAAAACCCCTGAATTTAAATATTTTAATTAGCTGAACCGTGTCGGTTGAAGAATAAGAAGTTATTTCAAAATGTGAATTGAATGAATTGTATATTGGGGCCTAAAACGTAATGACACTTTGATTGAAAACCCTACATTTAGTATCTGATCCTCGAAATGGAGTAGCAAAAGGTATCTATCAAGGAATGGCCACAGCAGAACAGCTGAAGAAACTAGATTATGTAGTTTTCAGAGAGAGAGAGAGAGAGAGAGAGAGAGAGAGAGAGAGAGAGAGAGAGAGAGAGAGAGAAAAGGAGAGAAAGAAAGAAGAATGCGAGAAAAGAGAGTTTCAGAAATAGAGACAGTAAGAAAGAGTGTATGTGTGAGTGAGTGAGTGAGTGAGTGAGTGAATAAAACAAATATCTCACCAAGGCAGACACAAATAGACACATATACATTCTGAGTTGGTTCCGAAATTGCATAAGTTGCAACTGAGAAGATCATGACCACGCAATGCTAAAACATTTACTGCTTTAAAAAAATTGTTTTATAACCATAATGAATCCTTGCTTTGTCGTCATGAAATGCAACCAGCTGGCCACTTCAAATGAATCCATTTGAAATGTAGAGAACAACGTGTCAAATGGAAATGCAAATATTACTGTAAACTGGCAGGCAAATAAATATAGATTGCAAGAAGGAGAAGAAAACTCTTTGCATTTCTTTCCACTCTCCGCCATGGGACCAACAATCAGAGGCCAAAGAATGAGGCATTTCTAGAGGAAATAGTATAAATTAATCTCTAATTTACTTACTCCGAGTATACTGCATATTCCATGTAGTCCTTTATATCTTGCATGTATCTGTCTAGATTGTTTAGTCATGGGAGAACACTAAAAACTTTGATGACCACAAAAATCAAATTAAAAGAAAAAGAAGGCAAAGCAGAAGGATGCTTTGTTTGACCCAAATGATTCATGTCAATCGATCGGTTCTCGGTAGTCGATTAACAGTTGGCTGGGTCACAGCGCGCAGACAATGTGTTCCCATATGTCTGTTCTCTGTTCACGTGTTTATAGAGAGATATAAGAAAGAGAGAGAGAGAGAGAGAGAGAGAGAGAGAGAGTGGAATACCAGGAAAAGGTGGCCATATAGTAGTAGTTCCAGGGGCCGTTTTCAAAATCTGCTTAGGGGCCTTGGTTAGTGGAAGCGTGTCCGATTATTGTTTTGCCCTATGTGGTTCGAGTCCCGTCGATGTTTTTCTTTTTATCTGTTGTACTTTTGTAAACGTTTTCTCAATATTTTGTTTTGAAATTTGAACAGTTTATTTTTTTCAAAAAACATTTTTTTTTTTAACTTTTTTTTTCAAAAATGAGTTTTTCAAAAGAGAATTCATAGCAGCAAGAATGTTTTCAATTTATCACATATATCAAAAGCAAAAAGAAAAACATCGACGGGACTCGAACCACCAAATGGCAGAGCCACACTTTTAGAATGGCAACGCATCCAGGACTACGTTCTAGAAGGAACCTTACGGCAGGAATTAGCCTATGCTGACGAGGGACAATGATTCTCAATCGACCTCGAAATTATCATAATTGTTCCATTCTCCCTTATTCCACCGTCGCTGCTCCCTCGTGCGGCCATTTTTTTCTCGTCGGATTCAAGGATGAAACCCGGCCTCCACTTCAACCTCAACAAAGGCTGGCACCCCTCAACCGGTCTCCTGCGCCTTCTGGTTCTGGCCGTGTTGGTCTCAATTCATGCATCAACGGGTGAGTTATTATCTTCAGATTCTTAAACTTTTGAGAGAAATGAGAAATCTTTTGGAATGTGAAATTTTAGAAGTCACATGTACGATGGAGGATCTGGAGGTTAGGCAGGAGGAATTCGCCTTTGTCAATGGATGTCAGACGATAAGAATGAATACAAATAATGTGACACACAAAGACCTCTCGGCCAAGATGAAGTCCGTCAATGAGTACTTTCCGCATCTGAAAACGACTGTGGCAACGTCAGGTATGGAATCTCTCTCTTTCTCTCTCTCTCTCTCTCTCTCTCTCTCTCTCTCTCTCTCTCTCTCAAACTCCCTCTTTCAGATCCCAAAGACAAAATAGGAACGATCCCCGGCGTGAGTGTCGGTTCTTCTGTGGTCTGTCTAGATCTGATCGGACTGGGCATCTGGATTGCCACTGTCCTGGGAAAAAATATCAAAAAGAAGAATTCAAAGATTAAGTCAAGCCTCCTTTTTAACGGATGCAACGGTCTTCTGAGAATGCTGGTGCTGTCCATAATGGCGACAACGGTGGCCGCTCACGACCCCACAGGTCAGTTCTCCATGGGGAAAGCAACAGTGTCGCCTTCAGCCCCAGTCCATAACGATTACCTGAGAGGGCGTTTATTCGCCATCCTGATCGTAGCTCTTCTGCGTTTGTTGGTGAGGGCGGCCGCTCCTCCCCTTCCCGCTCCGCCACAGCCAGAGGAAGAAGCGCACGAAGGAGCGTTTGGTGAAGAACAAGGCTGGTTCTTCGTTAAGCGAGAGGAGAAGCCCAGGGCCCACAAGAAATTCAACTGTTAGTTTTCCTTGATTTTTCTTAAAATCTCGTTATTACAGATGTGCACTACAAAGTTAACTATGACGGTCACCACTCCGTGATGGACTACTGGCTTGGGATGGACAGAAAAAGAGTATGGTTCGAGGGACGCTTTGTGCTGATGAAGGTGAGTTGTGCTTCAAATAAATACGCTTAACTTAGCTTGAGAATGGCCAATATGCGTGGCGATGTGCAGCAGCCCTCGCCAAGTCAAATAATAAGAAAAGAAAGTGTAGTTTTACCAAGATGTCTGCCCTTCCTGTCCAATTTGAAGCCTTCGTAGGTTTTCTCAAAACTAATCAGGATTTTGTTTAGAACGACGGCCCCAAAATCCCCATCAATTTGGCCAGGCTAAAAATTACGGCCGAGGAAGCCTTTGATGAAGGAAAGTCTCTGGTGGATCTTCTGCGGATCAACCACACCGGTTCCTGTAGCATCCCCATCCAATGCCAGAGTGAGCGTACAGTTTCATTTTACACAAGTCAATTTTCAGATACCTATGACAACCATCCTGCCACATTGACCCAGGAATAAAGGCGAAGAAAATTTAAACAAGGGATTCTAGATATGAATGAATTGTGTATCTTTCTGTTCCTTATATTTCTCTTTTTCTTTCTTCCTCTCTCTCTCTGCTTGCTCTCAGTTTGAATCCAAAGGGAATTGGTTTTTTTCTTCTTCAATTGGTGTAGTTTGAAAGGTAGGCCAATCGGAGGAAGTAGCCAATTGAAAATGACCCTGTTATGCTAATTTGTCAAATAAGGTTTGGATTGACTCATTTGCATATGATTTGTCATCATTTTAAAAACGAAGTCTTGAAAATGGAAAAAATCCATCCAATCCATTGATTTATCGACTTTTTGGTCGTCACTTTGGAATTTTCAATGTTCCCGCCTGAAAAGACAGAAAAATCTGGTCGTCTGACATGGTAGCGCCGCGATTTTCACACTCGTACGCCATCAGCGGCCGTGGAAAGGGTAGTCCTGCTGCATACAGTAATTAGCACCATAGGCCAATACAAGGAAATCAGAAGAGCTATCCTATAACAACAAAAAATTAATTTATGAATTTCTAGATCCCTCATATTTCAATCCTCGGCGGCGCTGCGTAGCTTCTGAGTGACCTGGTCGAGGGTGACTCGTTCCGATGTGATGAGGAGTACTTTGGACCGCGATTTGGCGCCCTGGAAATGACTCATTCTGTTGGAAAACAAGAGAACCGACCTTATCAAAGTCCAGTTCGCTCTTTCGCAAGCCGAGCAGCTTGCCCACGTAGTCGAGCAGTTCCTCGTTCGCTGCGCCGTCGCGGGGAGGGGCGGCGATGGCCACGCCCACCTCGGCCTCACCGACATCTGGAAGAAATGGAATAGGGAGACAGAGAGAGAGAGAGGGAGAGAGAGAGAGAGAGAGAGAGAGAGAGAGAGAGAGAGAGAAAGAGAGAAATCTCCCCTGACCTGTCACCGTGCTCAACTTGGCTCCCGGCTTGGCGTGAATCCTCAGCACAATCTGTCCCTTCTGATTCGTCGAAATCGCCTGTTCCGCCGGCGGAGCTGCGCTCGGAGCGGCCTTCGACGCCTCCTAAAGTATTTAATTATTAATAAAATGATTTAATTAATTTAAAATAAGGGTTAAGTAACCTTAAGTTTAAAAAAACGACAATCCCGGTGATAAATCGACTGGGCGGGGTTTTGCAGCCAAAACACAACTCGAGATCACCCCATAGCACGTTGTAAAGGCCAGCGGTCAGCAGTAACCTGGTTTAGTCCACTTTGCACGCGGTTTGGCCCCAATTTTTGATGCTTAAGCCCTGTTTTTGGATGGTAAACAGTGATAACGGAAGAATTCCAGAAGAATACCGACATGCGAAACGAAGGAGATCGAACCAGCCAGCTTTTATTTTACCAATTGCTTCGATTGCACCTTTTCACTAAAAATATTGGTAATTTTAACTGAACATTACTCCAAAGTACAGTAAAGTGCCCGTAGTTTAACGCCAATCGCGGTAGGACCCATCCAACTAGACCTTTAAAGAAATCGCTAGAGAAATCTCCTCATACCCACCGGTTTGCTCTTTTTATTGCTGCTTTTTCCCATGGTGGCTCGATTCAGATGGAGTAGTCTCTTCAACATCAACGCATACCTGAAAATCTCGAATTAATAAGGAATTTTGAGCAAAAAATCAATGAAAAACGAGGTGAAACAGTGTTTTTTAATGTTAAAGGCAAGGCAAATAAGTTTATTTGGCTATTTGTAAGCCATATTCATCAAAATTTTGCTTAAAAAGGTTTTTGGCGTCTTTTTATTTAAGTAAAAAAAGTTTACACAAAATTTTATCGATCGAAAATTGAGGGGCAAAGTTACGGTAGCCACGAAAGGTCCCGCAACGATTCTGAGACCCCGCGAAAGTATGTCCTTCAAAATCAGCCAATCAAAATAGTTCGTTTTTCGTCTTATCCGTCGTTTCACTTTATTTGTTTACTATTTTCTATTGTATTTTTGTTAATTTCACTCATTTAAATAGTATAACATAGACAGCAACCCCAAAATAAACGAAAAATGCCGAAAAATCGGTGTAATCCCGATCCTTGGGCGTTTTTTGTGTGGGCGACGAGCTGGGCCACGGGTATCGGTTTTGCCAGTTTTTCTTCTTTCTGCGAAACTTATCGATACCACACGCCATATCACCTACTTACTGGCATTTTCTGCGCACAACGGCGGCTTTCTGCTTAAAAGACAAGACAGTCGCTTTCTAGCGCTTTCTATTGCCTAATTGATCAATTTAAGCCGCTTGGTCGTTATAAAAATATCTATTTTAAAACAAAAACATTAATTAAAACTAAAAAATATCAATTTAAAATTGCTAAATTGGTCCTGCAACGAGTCTTTGGTCTAAACTATACTTACTCGCTTTTCCCTAACTTTATTTCGAGACAAATCGGTCTCGAAACGAATTCCACGGTCTAAATTACATCAGAAACTCGAAATTCATTAAATATTGCGTCAGGACTTCTAAAATCGCTAAATTTATCGTCTAGGACTTTAAAATGCCTTAAAATCTTTAATATTTA
Organism: Oscheius sp. G VE-2021; assembly: GCA_022343465.1. Classification (NCBI taxonomy): domain Eukaryota; kingdom Metazoa; phylum Nematoda; class Chromadorea; order Rhabditida; family Rhabditidae; genus Oscheius; species Oscheius sp. G VE-2021. The sequence continues at coordinate 629,643 of JAJQXH010000085.1, forward strand.
CGTCTGCAATGTGTTAATTTGTATTCTCCAACTTTTACTACCCACTGCAGTGCACTTTGACCCGGAAGGGTGTCCCCTGTCCACGAAAATGCTGGAATTCACGTTTTACTGCTGGAAAAGTCTGGTTTATGGTGTGGTTTAGCGAAGAAAAGCTCGATGTTCTCAAGTTTCGTGGCTACGTTGGAGTGCGATAGTCATAAACCCTTGATTTTGCGGGGGAAAGTTCACTTTTTGCATCGAAGATCCCCCGCCGGTGACCGCACTTTGCACCCGAAATCTGGGGGTTCTCTGGTGCTTCTGGACCGTAATATAGCGTTTCTGGAAGGATTTCGCGCCTAGAAGTCTAATTTTGGACTATGAGAATCTTAGAATTACATTTTAAAGGTCTACCTACGATTTAGTAATTCATAGCGTCGCGTTGGGACCCAAAATAACCCCAATCGATTGATTTGCGTGACGAAAAACATCGCTGGATTGATTCCATTGGATTTAAAGTCTCAAAATTTCACAATTCCGGAGGATCTGTCATTCAAACAGGCGTTGGATCGATCCCACCCGCTGCGTGCCTCATTAAGCACGCTAAAGTTCGTCTGTTGCAAATCGTGGCAGGACCTCCAGGTTCCACATTTGATCGATTATCTTACTTTCCAGACCTAAATTTCAAGTTTTGTTATTACAAATTGCTTCAGGACCAACAAATCTCTTAATAAATCCAAAAACAAGGCTCAAACTGATCACTTCTACACTTCTAGAGAATTAATGTTCTCTGGAGGCTAAAATCAATGGCCCATTCGCTTCAGGACCCCACTTGCGGTGTTTGGATCCCCACATGGAGAGAATGCCTTACCAACGATTAGAATAGTGCAAACCTAGTCAACATACGAATGATCGCACAAACAACCTAACCTCTCACACGTGTCATAGTTCATTATTCTGCAGGTTATCTCCCTCTCCCTTTAGGTTAGAACGCCCTGTACCCCCAATCAGAAATAGTATCACTCCTGCTGCTGGAGGCTGTTGTTTTTCACCCCGTCATCGCTGCAGATTGTGTGATTCACGTGCCCTACGCATGACCGGTGGTTCCACGGTGGAGAATCCACACAACGGGTGCTTTCCCACCAACAAACAACCGTTTTAGGACTGTTTTCTCCTTCTCTCGCGGTTGTTTGTAGCTGAGAAATGACTCTGAATCGGTCCGTTTGGTCAGGATTTTTCTGGATTTCCACGTTTTGGTTGTGATCTTTACGACCTTGGTTCCATTTATTGTAACCTTAAAATATACAAAAGAGCCTTTAATTACCAATAAACAACCTTTGGTTGCCCAAAAACGGTCTGAGCGGCCTTCGGTTGCCAGAAACGTTGTCCAAACGGCTTTTAGTAGCCAAAAGCAGTCCAATTGACTTGTTTATTAATGAAGCGGTCTAAGGTTACCAAAAAGCGGCCTCTCTTTCAAAACACCCTGTCTTACTCATTGTTGACGACCGAAGACCACCCTCTGCTACTTTGTACCTTGCCCCTGAAGCCTAGCGAGAGAAGCGGCGCCTGTCATGGCGCGGGGGTTCCCTTGCCCCGAAAGACACTCACTTTGTACTTTGCACTCTCCCTGATACTGGGCGGGCGCTCCCGTTGATAAAAGGGAGAATTGCAACTTTTCCATCGCTCCTTGCACTCCTCCCGTGGCTTATCGCTCTCTCCTTTGGTCCTGTCCTTATCTACGCCACAACAAAAGACTTACTTCGCAAGCAGTCTTCCCCCAGAGAGAAGTTTCCCGAAGGATTCTCGATTTCTTGCCGATATAGCATTTTTGGGTTGTCCAATTGTGTTCTACAAGAATCTGGCTCTTTTTAATCTATCCTAGCCAGCTTCCTTAAATTCTTAAGTGTTAATTTGAATTTTAGCTCTAAAAATAGCGATTGTTTCCTTAAAATTTAGCCTTAAAATTAATCTTAAATTCCAACCTTTAACCTAAAAACACTTAGTAATGATTTTACAACTAATTTTGATAATCTTTTGAGTCGGTGACTATTTCTAAATGATTTGTTTCACAATAACATGGTCACGTGGGTTTCAAAATAGATCAATTGCGTCACTTTACAGTCCCATTTTCTATGAAAAGTGAAAAGTTTTTAAAGTGAACCTGCTTGCTTTTTACGTCATTTTTAAACATTTAGTTGTAATTGTTTGTAATTTTGTCAATTAATGTAAAGCTTGATTTTTAAAGCAACTTTTACAAAAAGTAATTTTTGCTTCAAAATTGAATATTTCTTTAATTTGTCTGTTTTTGTGTTCTTCTCTTTTTATTCTTTATTTTAAATAAAATTAATTAATTAACGCATTTCCAGAACATGGCGGATATCCAGATGCAGCCCGAGCAGCAGGAGAACGCTCCGGTGGACGCAGCCCCGGTCCCTCAGAACCAGGGATTCGTCCATTCCGTCGTCAAGATGATCCCCCTCGGCGAAACGGTTAGTTTCTTTCTCTGACGCTCTCTCTCTCTCTCTCTCTCTCTCTCTCTCTCTCTCTCTCTCTCTCTTTCTAACCTCCCTATTTGAGACCCTCAACGCTGCCGTGTGGACTTACGACACAGTCAAGCACAGCAATTCCCTCTTGGAGGGCGCCTGTAACAACGTGGAGGGGAAGGTCAGCAGGACCATCGATACCGTCGTTGTCAGGCCCGCGGAGGCAGTCGCCGGAGTCTACAACGCTGGTTAGTTGTCGTTTCGGCGGCATTTTGACCGCTTTTTGCAAATTCTAGCGACCTCACGCCGCCTTTTTTCGGATACTGGTTGCTCAGGCCGCTTTTTTCTCTAGGGACCTCGGACCATTTAAAAAAAAATATTCGGGTGACCAAAGGCCGCTTTTTTCTTAATATGGTGACCTCAGGCCGCGTTATACGATTTTTGGCGACCTTATTCCGCTTTTTGGGACTCTAGTGACCTCAGGCCGCTCCTTTTTCGGATTCTAACAACCTCAGGCCGCTTTAGTTAATTAAAAAAATTGCCTCTGCCTGGGATCAGCCCCTGATAAGCTGGTTGGTATTTACGCGCTTTTAAGTTCTTTTTAAAGTTTTAGAAACAATGTTTTAAACAAATATCCCCTTTTTCAGGAGTGGAGAACGCCAAATGGGCCGTGAACACGACTACAAGCACCGCTAAGCATGCCGGAATCCTCAGTATCGGCGCCGGAGTCCTCGCCACCCAGGTTTGCTCAATTTTAGACCTTTAAATGAGGTGTAAAATTTTAAAGGGTTAAAAGCCTTTAAAGAGGCTTTTAACCCTTTAAAAGTGCCATTTTTCACTTTTAGTCCTTTAAAAGGTCATTTAGACCTTCAAAAAGCTTCTTAGACCTTTAAAATCCCTGTTTCAGTTGTCTCTGCAATTGGCAGCGACTGGAGCCAGCTACGCTTTGGACGGAGTGGGCATGGCTCAGCGAGGAGGCCGCCGTGTGTATACCAGCATCAAGGAACTTGGAGAGGTCGTCGAGACTATGGTCTGGGCCGCCATCGAGGAGGCTAAAACTCTTGGCCACGTGAGTCTCTCTCTCTCTCTCTCTCTCTCTCTCTCTCTCTCTCTCTCTCTCTCTCTCTCTCTCTCTCTCTCTCTCTCTCTAATTCTCTCTCTAATCCACCCCTTTAGATCCCCGTGGAGAAGGCCGCCGAGTACTCCCACGCCTTCCTCGACATCGCCCGTGCTCTGATGGAACGCGGTTTGGCCATCGACATCGGAGATGAGACCAACCTCAATCTGAGGGAGCGCGTCACCAACATGGCCACGGTCATCGCCAGCGCTCTTCACCAGAAGGTGCTTAGTGATTTGACCGCTATTCTGATTATTCACTACGACGGTTTGGATGACTTGGAGTAAATTTGAGCGGCATTTCGTTTTCAAAAAGCGGTCCAAGCGGCCTTTGGTTACCAGAAGGCGGTCCAGGCGGCCTTTCGTTGCCAGAAAGCGGTCCATGATGCCTTTTGTTCTCTTTGGCAAGTGTTTTGAGAGTAAACTGGAATTTAAAGGACTGAAGGGTAAAAATATAGTTTTGGATCTCCCGAAGCCTGCGAAAATTCATTGGACCGAACTACAGCCTTTCTCCCAAATCGTTTAACTTTCGTTAGAATTATTCCACTTTTAACCAATCAATGTTTTGGAATCTCTTGGCTCTTTTATTTGCATCCTGCATGTTATTTATTTCTGAAGCCCTTTAAAATTGAAAAAAAATCACTTTGACAAATAGGGTCCAAAAAAATTGTCCTACACGGTCTTTTTTCATCCTTTAAAAACTCGGTTTTCTCTTAATTTTCGTTTTTTAAATTTTGAAATTGTGCCAAAATTCACTCATTTTTTGAACGATTTCAAAACCGAGTGTGTGCAAAATCCTATTGCTTGCTTTTCCTCACTTCCTTCCTTTGCGTTCTATCATTTCCTCATCTCCTTTTTTCAGCTCTGGGATGCTTCTGGATTCTAACCCATTCCCTCTCTCTCTCTCTCTCCTCCAGCGATCTCAAAAGACGGGCCGGGCCGAGCGCCAAATGCATATTTTTGACTCTTGTAATTTTGTCGCGAATTCAATAAACTCTGTGATTGCCCACCGCTGTGTTGCTTTTTTGAATTTAGAAAATCGAAATTCAGTTGAGAAAAGTGAATTGAAGGGCAGCGAGCGGGATTGAATCCTGGCCGTGTGGGCCGTAATTTATCTGATCTCCAATCAATATTCCGCATTTATGGTTAGAAACAACCTATGAAGGTGTATTTTGGCTCAAAAAGACAATAAAAATGATTTTTTCGTATGCTATATGCGAATGAGGAGTGCTAAATTCAATTAATTGACACTCGGCTGGCTTGATTTGATCCAAATAAGCGTCAAATTATCGATCTGAAGAAAAAATATATTGGAAATCGATACAATTTTTAAAAAATGTGGAAAAATTATTTTCCCTATGAATTCAGCACTGTAAATAGTAAAATAATGGTTCCAGATTCATTAAATTGCAGTAAATCCTAATTTTAGAAGACTAATTGACTAGAAAAACAGCGTTTTATTCAGAATTTAGTCTTCGAATTTGACTTAAAATATAATTATTAAAATATTGAAAAATTAAAATTGAAATTGAAAACGCCGTTTAAAGGACTATTTTTTATTAATTAATCGATAATTGCTATGTATAATTAAACAAAAAAAAGAAGCGGGTCGACGGGGTCGAGCCTTATATTCCCTATTTTCAGGCCAACGACCACGTTCTGTTGCCGCTGAACGGCCAGGCCCACAATCTGCAGGAGCAGATCAGCAAGGGCCTCATCCTGGTTTGATCTACCCTTTGATCCCCTATATTCCAATCGATTTAGGTGGATCTTGTGCGATCTCAAGGCCACTGGGCGCTGGAGAAGGTGGAGACTTTGTCCTCCTCCGTGGCCGATCTGAAGGCTCGTCTGGAGGCAGAAGCCCAGGAATACAAGACACAGCCAGAGGCTGCTTTGATGAGATTCATCCGCTCCAATGCCACCCAGCTGATGGAACAGCTGCAGCAGCTCAAGGAGAAGGGAAAGCAGGTGGGACAGAGAGAGAGAGAGAGAGGAAAGATAGAGAAGAGAGAAAAAGAAAGAGAGGGAAATAAGAGCCAATTATAGATCTACGGGGATGGAACCTTCATCGATGGCGCCCTCGACTACCTCCATCGGCTGGACCAACAGCTCTCCCAGTCACAGGACATCTACCAAGTCAGCGATGCGGTATGTTTTGCCATGGAACTTAAAGATCAAGAAGCGGCCTTTGGTTGCCAGAAAGCTGCCTCGATTAAAAAAAAGAAGAAAAGTGGCTTTAGGTCACTAAAAAGCTGAAAGCGGTCACTGAAAAAGCAGAAGCGGCCTGCGGTCACCATAATACGCTGAAGTGCGATATTTCTAAAATCACCTATTTTTGTCTTGATATAATCACCTGAGTCTGCCAGATACCCAGAGTGCAGTGTGATTTCTGTGGTGTAATCGATGGTGGGGAGACCACCAGCTGTTGTCTGCTTGAGACGAAAATACTCGGGTGACCCGGGTGGCCATATGATCCCAGCATTCTGATCAATGATGAGTCTGCAAAGATTGCAAAAGGCCTGTTTTTCGATGAACACGGAAAACACCCCTCTTGGCTATCAATTAGGAGTCACCCCTTTACGGGTGGTTCAAAAGGGGCTTCACGTTTTTTTATGGAAAACCTAGTTGGACCCCAAGAAGGAAGCGCCCTTTGGTTGCCAAAAAGCCGTCCAAGCGGCCTTTTATTGCAAAAAGAGGTCCAAGCGGCCTTGAGCTACCAAAAGCTGTCCAAGCGGCGGTTGCCGAAAAGCGGTCGAAGAGGTCTTTGTTTGCCAAAAACGGCCTTTGGTTGCCAAAAAGCGGTCTAAGCGGCATATGGTTGCCAAATAGCGGTCCAAGCGGCATTTCGTTGCCAAAAAGCGGCCTGTTGTGGGCCTCACTCTTCCCTACCAAAAGCAAACCGTAAAGTGACAGTTTCCCTTGATGTTTACTCTCTCCATTGTGTGCCCAAAACAGTCCAGAAAACAGGAATCAATGGTTCCACAACCGTTGTTCCACGGCTTTTGCACCAAAAAAGTCACCCAGTTTAATGGTGACCTGATAGAAAAGGAAGTGAAAGATTTCCTTTTGCCGGTCGCTCAGATCAGTTGTAAAATGCACTAAATAGTGGCATTTTTACAAGTTTTTTTCAACCAGAACTGTGAAAATTGTTTTCAAAAAAAGCGGAATTCATTGAAATCTTTCCAATTTCCTTGAATTCCTTTGGTATCATCACTCCGCTGTTTGTCATTTTTCGCTGCTTCAGCTTGTCAAGGAAAGGCTGGTGAAATAAGTTCCGACGCTTCTGTTATCTGATCAGCGAAAAGTCGTTGTTGAAATCATTTTATGGGTAATTTTGACGACGATTTTCGAAATCAATAACTGATCCGAGAGATCAATCAAATAATCGAAGGGTTGTATAACGCAGGGCAGCAGTGTAATGAGGGTATTGTAAAGAATACAAAAAGCCAGGGAAGAGATGGATGACAGGTGGCAGTGCATCAATTAGGTTACTTCTGGACATGTGCTCGGATCGGCTTCATTCATGGGCAGGATACCGTAACCCGAATCGTGGCGATACCTCACACATTTGAAAATAAGATTTTTGGATGGTCAACGGGAACTTCTCTTATGAAATTTATTGCCAGCGAAACTTATAAAAAAATTAAGAAAAACCTTAAACTGAGCCAATTAAAGTTAAACAAAAAGACGGATGAAATCATTATGCAATTTGGGTGCTGTCCACGAATTATCAGCTAGTTTTTTTTGTTGAAGTTTCAAATATCTGTAGTAATTATCTTTCGACGTTTGTAAAATAGTCAATTTTTAGTCGGCACTTTTGAATTTATTTATTTGTTAAGAAAAAAATATGAACAGTTCAAACAATAATTATGGAAAAAATAGAAAATTTTTATTTTATAAAAAATATTGGAACTACGAAAAAAACTTTCCCTAATTCATTTTTTTTTCAACTACTCACCAGACACTAGATTTGAGAAATTTCACAGTTATGGAAAATTCCGAAATACAAAGTTTAAAATATGAAAACTAGATAAAAATGCATCTTTTAAATTATTTCACAAACAAATTTATTTAAATTATGTTGCGAAAAGGCCGATTTCGTTCTATTTTCCTATATTCCTGCGATAATGCCAAAAACTAGCAAAAATGGTCTAAAGTTCAAAATTGGACAATTAATATTCAAATTTCCTTATTATTATCTTTTTCTCATTAGTAATTCTCCCATTTCCAGGTCCTGGCCGAGGCTCGCGTGCGTCTCGCGGACATCACCGCCTGGACGGCTGGTCTTCTGCGCCGTCAGTAGAAGCCCCCTCCTCCCTCCCCTTTGTCTCTGTGTTTGTATCTACTGCCCTCTTCCGTATCCCCGCAATTGACCCCGACTAGTATGTGCTAACTTCAAGTTGCCCGCTTGAACCCCGCCTCGAACCAGAACTGTTTCTGACCAGGCGGGGAGAGAGGGGCGTGGCCAGTGGTGTTTTGGGGAGAACCAGCTGATCCCCGCCGCCTGTCCCGCCCTCTCCTATCACTCGATTTCTGCTATTAATCCACACAAAACGACCCCGGATGCTAATGTATTCCCTTCTCAATTACCTCCTCGGCGGGATGATAGTGAGTCCCCGTTTTACTTTGTAAATATACAATGTAAAGTAAATATTACACGCGATTGAGAGTTGTTTTGAGTGTAAAATAGGGGGGTTGGAGGGGTTTTACGAAGGTTTTCAAACTGGGGGATTTGGATGGCTGGCCCAGCTCCGAAACAAATTTGCAGACTCTGGCTTTGCAAATTTTTACATTTTCACTTCCGTTTTAACCTCCTGGAAGCCGTATTTTATTAGGGGAAAACATTCTAAACTATGTTTTTAAATTGTATTTACAATTTCGTCCATTTTATGTTGAAAAAGTGAATTTTTTAAACGGTTTTTAAAAGTTGGCCAGACCTCACAGAAAAATTATTAAAAAGTAAATTTGTAAAAAAAAACCAAAATAATTCTTTTTTTTAATATTTTTTAAAAAGGTACTCATGCACACGATTATTAGAATACACGAATTCAATGTTTAAATTGAATATAAGTTCAATTTTAGAAAAATCATTATTATTTAAAAAAAATTAAAGTTAAAGTTACTTATGTAGGCAGTATACCATTTTTACAACAAAAATACCATTTTTAAATTTAGCATCAATTTAAATTTAAAAGTTTTACCTACTTTTTTTTTGAAAACGGGATTTTAAATTAAACAAACTTTTCTTAAACGTATTTCTTTTATACTTTATTTGGGAGCACGCGTTTTTAAAATTGAAGAGCACAAAATGTGAAATAGATTGTACACTTTTATTTTTTTTTAAAGATTATCTTCCCTGCCAATCCTTCATCGCAAATATTTATGGTGGGAAACCAATGTTTCAAAGGTTGCTTGGACCTGTTACGCAATTTCCCAAAATTTCACCCATTCCTTGCAAAGTTACGATATCTTCCCAGATAAAATAACACCTCTCAGCTGGCTGAATCACCGAAATAACTGGAGGACTTTGACTTGGCCCAATGCCACGCAGAGCAGGTAGCGTAAATATAAAAACAGCTGTTTGCCACGAGGTTAAATCGCCAGAGTGAGAGACACGTGAATGTCCACGTGACACCAGATCTCTGCCTCAGATTTGGGCAAATTTTGAGGTATTCTTCGGGAATTTTACACTTTTAATAGTTATAAAAAGCAAAAATAGGTTATTTACCAGGCCAACTTGGGGTTTCTCACGACTTTTAGTTTTCAACGATGGCAAACAACGGCTTTGGCCGAACAGTAACGCGACGAACGCGGTGGTAGCCATTAAAACAGGGAAACGAGCGCGTGGAACGAGGAATTCTTTGGCAATTGCCAGTGGTCTAAAGAATTTGATAGATGAATTCTATCTCTATCTCTATTTCTCTTTTTCTTTCTCTCTCTCTCTCTCTCTCTCTCTCTCTCTCTCTCTCTCTCTCTGACACGGTTTCATACAACCACATCTTGGCATAATGGAACTAGGGTGCAATAGTTCACATCTGTCAACCTCACAAAAGCAGGGAAGTCGCAATCTGTTACAACCTGCAAAATTTGCAGAAACGCAGGGAAAAAGCCCTTGTCATACGAAAGATTTTCCACTGTAAAACGCCAGCTTCTTGTTTCTTTCGAGGTGTTTTTATAGGGGGAACGGTTCTGGACTCAACGTTGTTGTCGGACGAAATAATGATACATCGAGATTTTAACACCAAGCATTGTCGTTTCTTGGTTTCAGAATTGCAGAAATCAGAATAAAATCAAGATTCTGCTTTAATGAATTCACAGCAGAAACTACGTCGTGACCCAAGTAGATGCACACCTGCTTTGGGATCAGCTTCTGCTTTTCTGACACCCGCAGACTCAAAGTTCACCACATTATAATTGCCTAACTAATTATGCGAGGTCTCTTTCTCTCTCAATCTCTATCTCGATCTATCTTTGTCTGTGTCTCCTTCTTTCTTTCTCACATGTTGTACTTTCCTCCTGTCTCTTTGTGTTCTAGAACTACATATTGAGTCAGGTTGACCTACACCCAATAGGATTATAACAGTGTTTCGTTGCATTTGTTTACAACAACCTATTTACATATTGTAAAGGTTAATCCAAAGCTAGTAACCTCAAAGAAACGGCAAAATAGAAATCTTTCTCAATCTGTGAACATTGCAGGAAAACAATAAGATGTAGTGCATTCTAGTCTTGTAAAAGTTCTTACACTACAAACCCTTCTTTCATCTTTTCGAAAACGGAAAAGATTTTCATTGTAAGTTCCAAAAAGGAAGACACGCGTTTGATCAAAATAGAGCGTACACATCAGGTCGTGACAGTCTGTGTCACTGCCAATTAGAAGTGACGACCTCACATACCGGGGGAGACCACCCAAAACAAGAAATCAAAATGATCGAATTGGACGTTTTCTATTAGAGAGAGAGAGGCTGTCTTTTTTCGGTAAGGGAAAGGGTGGAGGGGAGATAAAAGAGAGAGAGAGAGAGAGAGAGAGAGAGAGAGAGAGAGAGGGAGAGAGAGAGAAGCAGGAATGAAAATGGTAAGGTATATTTCAAAAAGTGCTTTTTAAAATGAAATCGTTTTTATAAGTTTTAAATTGAAATTACGTGTTTATCAATTAAAAGTGCTCTTTTCAGACGGTTGAGACCGAATGGCAGTTCGTCCCAGAAGACCTCTACTTCCGCCACCTTCAAATCCAGGCCCCTGACCCTCCCCCGGTGCCCCATCGGTTCAGCGCCCGTGGCTGAACCCCCTTCCCTCCTTCTTCATGTAAATATCAGCCAATTGCGGGTCTCTCTTTTTCCTTCACAAACAAGTACATGACAAAAATCAGTGCCACTTTGTAATGAACTATTGATTTTCGGGGTTTTCGCAGCTGACCAGGGCATGGTATCAGAGAGCATCAGTACGATAACAAGACAATAAAGAGGGTAAGCAAAGGGTTTAGGACAGGAATAGACTACGAACAGGGGGAGATAAGGGGGAAACATGGGTGGGCAGCAGAAAACGAAGAATGTGGGGAATCAGAAGGGAAATGGGAGAAGGAACTAGAGAAAATTGAATAATTCAGAGAGAAACTTTGATATCAGTCTTTCTATCAAGGAGATAGAGAGGTTTGACACAGCGCGTCTTTCTGTTGTCAAAATATTGAATAAGCGCCAGGGACCTCATTGAGGCTTGTATTTGCCTATAATGATAATTACTGTTTGCGGCGGGACTACCCTTGCGCGGCCGCCGATCGCGTACGGGTGTGAAACTTTCGACGCTACCATGTAAGACAACCAGAGTTTTCTGCGTCTTTTCACGCGGGAACATTGAAAATTCGGTGACGATCAAAAAGTCAATAAATCGATGGATTAGTTGGACGCGTAAACACCGTGCAAGTAGTTCGTCAAAGTTCCGGTTATCCACAGATGCTTGTCGCCTGGAATGACCAAAAATGGCATTTCAGATGCAGATTTCTTCAAAACGACGCATTTAAAACCCAAACTGTTATATATTTTCTTGAATTACTTTTCAAGCACTTTCATAAGAGATAAAGTAAAAAAAAGATTATAAAAAATGGCTGTAAGATAGGATGGAGACGTGAGAGAGAGAGAGAGAGAGAGAGAGAGAGAGAGAGAGAGAGATAATTTGAGAAAGGAGGAAGAAAGCGGGATAGATTGATTTCGATAGAATTAATATGGAGTCTCAGTTTTGTTGAAGCGTGGGTAAACTGAAATTCTCCAGAAGCCAGACTGTGAGAAGTAGTCCAAAAAGTGGATTGAAAATGGGAGTTAGGAAGTGCAAAAAAAAGGCGGAGTGATTTTAAATAGATGAAGAAAGAGAAAATAATTGGGAAAAACTATAGGAAACATAGAAGGAGAGATTTTGTTAGACAGAGATCTTCAGGAGGGATAAACTAAAAGAGAAAAAACAGAGATCTCGCAAAGCAGGAAAGAGATTATCAGAGAGTTGGGATTCTTTTAAATTCTTTTAATTGCTTTTTCTTTCCTTCCAAAAAAATGAATTTCAAAAAGTTTTCCGAAGAAAAACATGATTTAAAAACAATACGAAATTTTTTCCTTAGATTGGTTATTTTTTGTAAAGGTAGTTCTGTTCTCGCAGTCAAACTACCCACTCTAACATTGTTCTAGCTTATGTTAATTTCTTTAAAACATCAATTTTGAAACTTTCTGTAATTTTCAATCTTCTTATAAAAATAATTTTCATTAAAACTCGAGCAGAGACGTCGAAGAATGAATTTCCAAAATCATAAATACCTATCTCGCGTCTGCCCGAAAATGCACTTCCGCAGCGCCGTTCACCGTATTTGTTTATTATTTTCGTAATTTTTTAAAACTTTAAATTATTTTTTTAATGCTTTATTTAATATATTTTTACTAGATTTCTTTTGAATAAGACTTGAATATTGATTTTTCTGTAATATGCGCCAGAACTGCTTAAAATTATCGTATTTAAACGAGATTTCACTGTTTTGGCCCTACTTTCTTGATTTTAATCGTACTTTGAAAAGGAAAATAGGGGTATTCCCTCTAAAATTGTATATTTTCCCTGCGTGAGCCGCTTTTGGTGGATTGTGGTAAAAGAAATGGCCCGGTAGTTGATTTTTCCCATTTTTTCTGCCGTTTTTCCGGCCCCACTTCATTTCCGATCGTCTAACTGATGGATCTGCTGCCCAAGGGGATGCACCTGTGCCTCTGGGCGTTCATTTCCCTCCCTTCTGCTCGTCAATCACCCCGAGCACGTTGTTTTCTCCGCCGCCGGCGTCTCACATATAAACACTGGAGTCTCTCCGGCGACAAATGTCGCCACGGCGCCCGTGCCCTCCCGGCATGTTCCTCGCTCTCTGGCCACTGCTGCCATGGATCCTCCCATTTGACTTGTTTTGCTTTAAAAAAGAGAAAGAAAGAGGTAGAGAAAGAGAGAGGGAGAGAGAGACAGGAAGAGAGAGAGAGAGAGCTCTTGATCGAACCCGTTTCGCCTATCAAACACTGTTTGCCGACACAAAAAAGTTGCACCCCGCGTGTGACACGTCGTCATGTTCCTGCCCTGTTTGTCCAATATGCTAATCCTATCATCGATCTGCCCGATTGCGCAAAGGACGCCTGTCACTCGCGCGCAGTTTTCTCCCCTTCTCCTGCGCATTCTGCCACATCACACCTTTCCGATCTGGTCCTCCCCCACGGACACGCATTCGCAGCGAATTAGCGCAAGCCGCTGGCAACAACGCCTGCGATTCTCACGCCACGGCGTTTATTTGCACCTAATTAGCATATACGGCCGTTGTCTGTCCGTAATCGCTCGTTTATGAGCCGACGCGAACGGCAATGAAGAGGGAGAGGTTCCGATTGGATTAGAATCGAGGCCTCTCTCTCTCTCTCTCTCTCTCTCTCTCTCTCTCTCTCTCTCTCTCTCTCTCTCTCTATTTTATTCTCTTTTTGTCTACCTGTCTCTTGTAATCTGTCTCCGTCGCCTTTTTCTCCTACATTTTTCGCTAAAATCAGCTAATAGGATCAGTCTGCCTCGGAGAGTTCAATCAACGGCCAGATCAAATCACCGCATTCCCTTGACCCACCCGAAAATGTTGCCATCTTGCCCTTTCCTCTGCACCCAGGTGGCTGGGAAGATTTGAAAAGGGAAAAAATCCCGCGGAAACCCTTTTTTCAGGGTTAGTCACAAAAATCGCAGTCATACATACGTTCGTTCAATCGATTAATCGCTGAGGTTGAATTGAAAATAATTTTTAAAATAATTTTGTTTCTAAAAGAAATTTTTCCAATTGTTTCCATCAACATTTTTTTCAATTTTAAAACTATTTAACTTAATCGAATAAAAAAACTGGCTTAGTTTTTTTAAAAAATTCGATTAAATTTTAAAAATTAAAAAAAAATTAAAATAATTTTTCAAAGAATTCGGCACAGGCCTGGTTTACCTAGTTTTAGAGAAAATTATTTTTTTTCTTCAAATTAACGGATTCAAGACAATGTTATTAATAATTAATTTTCGGTCGAAAAATGAGTCACATCACTCCTTTTTTGCGATCGCCTTGGAAACTGACTCTCCACCCGCGCCCCTTTGATTTTCTTCCCAATTTGTCCTCGATTAATCGAATCGCAGCAGGTCAATCATCGCTTTTGGCCCATTAAGTTGTGATATTCTCTCTCTCTCTTTCAAATTGGCATCTTCCCCCAAAGATGGCCAGGATTCTCCATAAATCATCGGAACACCGGCATGGAATCATCGCGTCAGGTAGTCGGGGCGGCTCCTTTTTGTGCCTGTGACGGGCGATGCCATAAATTTGTGTTCCTCCACCGCAGCCACGGCAGCCGCCTTCTGTCCGTCCGCTCTCTTTCAGATAGGAAACTAACGATTCCCTGTTTTATGGCACAGGTTTCACCCGCAGATGGGTATTTTCGCGATTTTACGCCTTGCGGTGGTCAAAATCGGGGGTTTTACGCCAGAAAATCACCTTTTTATCGTGCAAACCGTCGTGGAATCGATTCCTACGTGAAATCAACGAAGATTCTCACGGGCCAACTCATTTTTTAAAAATTCAATTAAAGGCACAAAAAATAAATGCGCCGAACGGGATCGAACCCTTGCCAATTTGATTAGGAATGACCTGGACGGGTCGGCTTGGAAACTATTTTTTTCTGTCTCAAAAATAGCAGTTATCGATTTAAAATATTGAAACTATTCATCCTTTTTTAAATGGTGTAAAATTCGACCGATGTGCGCATATTTTTGCAACTTATTGGCGGATCATCGATATTCCAGTCATCGAATCGTAAAACACAATACGAAGGTTGTTAAAAACCGCGCGTGGGTATTCGTCTGTCGAGACGAATGCATCAAAAGGCTGTCTCCTGTCTGTTCTTCCTCTCTCCTCGTAATCCCCGGTCGTCGCGTATTCATCGCAATGGGGCTAATATGCTCCCGCGCGAGAGATGCCACCTTTCGCACCCCATTTCTCTCTCTCTCTCTCTCTCTCTCTCTCTCTCTCTCTCTCTGTCTCTTTCTCTCTCTCTCTCTCTCTCTCTCTCTCTCTCTCTCTCTGTCCAGACTCATTATTTTCCACAGACGTGTGGGTGACAACTGGCTGACGTGGAAATCGTGTTTTCGGTTATTTGTTGAGGATTCCATGTCAAAACGCGCACTTTCGTCAACACAACAGCTGTTTGAAAGTGTGGGATACGCGAGATTTTGAAACGAAAAATGAAGAACGGCGGAGGAGGAAAAGACGCAAGTACGAAAACATATTCACGCAAAGCACCTAAGGCGCCATAAAATTTAGGTCAGCCCGCCATCCTTCAAACTACAAACCACGCACCTTTTTGCGTAAATTAAATGGACATATACGTTTAAATTGATGATTTTGAACAGATTTAATATGTTAAATTACAAAAATTGATTTTTTTTGAAAATGTGAAACATTTGCGAAAGGGTTGGAAAACCGATATTTTTATGAATATTTAAAAAAAACGCTCCTTAATCTTTACAATTGATTCAGTGATACAAATTTACTGCGTTAAAGCGGAATCTAACTGCCCAACTTTATTCACTGTAAAAAATATTCACTGTAAAAATAACCCAACAAAAGAAACATATAAAAAAGGCCGGATCCCCAGTTGAAAAAAACTTGTTTTGTTAAGTTACGATACAAACAATATTTTACTAATCTCCCAAAATCGGCCTAATAATTGAAAATGGCGACGTCTGGGTTTGAAAATCTTACAAAAACAGCATTTTTGTCTTTTTCAGTCTTCCCGGAAATCTAAGGAATTCCTCTTAAGAAAACGGCTTTTACCACTTTCTTCTTTGTCTTCGAGAATTTCATCATTTTAAATGAACGCGTTTGTAAAGTTGTCTCTCGCGGCTAATGCGGTAATCTTTATCTTACAATCTCAAGATCTCTTTGTATTTCGAACCGTTTAGAATCGAAAATCATGCGATTTCTCTCTCTCTCTCTCTCTCTCTCTCTCTCCCGCCGTTCCCTTGGCCAACTCCCTAAAGCAGGCTAATATTTGCCGACTTGGCTTGATTTCACACAACAAGCGTCCTAACCGAGTGGGGCTGATAGTCACCGCCGGCCAGCCATCTGTCCCTACCGAGTTGTTTACTCGTCGCTTTCACTACGCACACACAGACATACTCTTTTAGAGACCGCCTGGGTCCCTTTCGAGAATTTGGGATTCAGCACCCATTTGTTACTTTTACAAGCTCTCGTTAGTATATAAAACTGTATTTTTTTTTACTTTTTGGAGAGCAAAAATGAGAAAATTGAACCCTTGAGCTAGCTTCTCACAGACCGAACTTACCGGTAATTTTTTTATCAGCCCAGTCGTTCTTGAAAACGGAGCGGGCCGAGAATTTTGTCAGCCCGGTTACTTAAAATTTAATTTTAAGTTTTTTCATATACCGAAGTGTTTTTTTTCGTCAAATTTTTAAAACCTTCAATACAACTTTTATTAATCCTTAAACAAAGCTAGCCTCTGAATTAAAATTGGTTCAGTTTTTTTGCTTCAAAACTTTAAAATTATCTGAATTCTTTTTTTTTAAGGCCGCCGAGAATTTGGTCTACCCCACTGTTTGACACGATCCAGTTTCAGTTGAAAATAGCACCCCAAATTTGCATATAGCACCCCCAAAAAGTGTTTTAGTGCCATTTTGAGGCGAATAGCACCTCCAACGGCGGTTTCAAACCGTACGTGCCAACATTGGTCTACCCGACCCGTTTACTTAACTAGTCATAATTAATTTAATCGATTTTTTCGGAGCAGGTTAATTTTAAAAAAAAACATAACAAACGTCTTCATTTGAGAAAAATGAAACTACTTGCCGGGATCGAACTGTCTGACAGATTTGACTGTATAGGTGGTCTGAGTCACCCGTTCAAAACTTTCAAGTTTTATTTCAAGTCGGTCTTTAATTCAGTTTGCCAGTGAAGGGATAATATGGTAAATCGGAAGTTAGGCTTCAGGCGTTTCAACAGTTTGAAAAATTGCTATGTCATTTTATTATAGCCTTTTAAAATTTTAAAACACGTATTTTTGCACCGACCCGGTATTTTGATTCGAGAACGAACTGAAACCCTTCCCTGTGCGTGACCGTTCTTTAATTCACTGCTGGTTCTGCGCATTAGTAGTTCCAAAGGCGTGTTCCCTTTATTGGTTCTGTTTGCCCGCCGCAATGCTCAAGATGGTGTTTGTTTGGCTAGTATCGCCAATTTATTTGCAATTAGAACACATGCTGGATTACAGAGTTCTCTATTGTTATTTGGTATTTATTACTTTTTTAGTGTTTCTTTTCTGTTTATTATCTCCCATCCCCAATTTTTGAGGGGAAAATGCCCGAAAACCGTTAAAACTTTAAGTGAAGCGTTTTTTCCTTCGCTTCCGTTCGTTGTTTTTTTTGTACATCGCCACTATTTACAATTGATTTTAAAAAATTTCAAACTTGAGACGATTTTGACCATTATAATGTATATTCGGTAGATTTTCAGCTCAAAATTGCCTACAATGCTGTTAAATTATTTTGTAAAAAAAAATTTGATAAAAATTAAACGCTTGACTCTAGATTCGAAATGGGCAGGGTCGAAATTTTTCATGAGACCGGTAAAAATATAGACATTTAATCCGACCAAAAAATGTGAAAATTGTACAAAACCAGCTCAAAAGATTTCTCTCTCAAAAATATCTAATCAAATATTTCTAAAAAAATCAAAATGGTTTAATGTCACCCCTTAACACATGTATTTATGTGTATAACACTCGTATCGGTGTTTGTGTGATGATCCTCTCGCAACGTACCCGAGTACAAGCGTAGGTGCCCCCTTGAAGGGGTTGCTCTCGAGAAGCCCCTTTGATGCCTCCGTGCCGGCTACGTAAACACGTGTGCTCCCCCGTCGCGTTCCTTTCCTTCTCTCCTTGTCCTCTTCTGCCCAAAAGTCCCATTGATTTTGGCGACTAATGGGTGAATCATGCGCCCGAATGAGCAACATTTTTGTCTTTCCTCTGGTCACCCCTTCTCCGTAATTGAAGTCGGGGGTGGCGCGGCTGTTGAAATTACGAAAACCGCCGATTGGATTGACAAGTGCTGGGTAAACCTGTGTGCAGAGTCGCGTTTTCCTCTGTTTCTGATTCATTTCCGTTTGCTAGCATGTTGAATTCCTGAAATTTCGCGTTTTCGGCAGGCGGCATTTCTCATTTATGCAACGCCGTGGAATCTGGACAAATTACGGGCTGTCGAAAGGCGGAGCTATTTTTGTCTCACGATTCAGTTTTGTATAATTCCAATAAACGGAGGTATGGACCTACATTTTTTGTGGTCGTCTTCGTGCCAAGCAAATAAAAATTTAAATCTTTGTGAAATCTGTCTGCAAAATTCAATTCATACTGATTGTTTTATTTTTCAAAAGAAAACGAGCTTTTTTCGTCAACGGAAAAAATAAGGTTTTTAAAAAAAATTTTTATTATTAATTTAACGTTTTTGCTGTCAGATTTTAGGGGGGCTACGGTTAAAAAAGTATATCAAAACCTTTTTCCTCAAGTTTTTTCTTCATATTTTTGTATTCTTTTTCAATTTTTCTTTTTTGTCACTATTGAGTGGACACGTAAAAGTTCAAATAAACTTATTAACTAAAAATTATATGATTAAAAATTGATTTTGAAGGTTTTTAGCCAGGGGCGGTCCTGGCCCTTGACCTATCTGAGCATATTTCATAGGCAAATTTTTTTTCTTCCTGAAAACTACAATTAAACGTTAAATTTACAATGATAATTAAAAAAATACTTAATACATTATTTACAAAATTTCGAGGGAATATTGCTTGTTTTGAAGCTCAAAATCGTGCCACTGAAACTAGCTTGCATACGTGCCCTGACTTAAGCTATTTGATATTTCACCATATCAATGTCCTCTTCTTTAAAAAATCTAATTTCCCCGCTTTCCGCAGATAAAACACCCAATTACAACCGCAGGTGCAAGTTTTGCACTAACACGCAACAACCCGGGTTTCCCCATTTCCACGCATTTCAACCCACTTCAGCATCAAAAATTTGCGTTAAAACTCACAAAAAACACTAATTTTCCTCATTCTCAGAACTCGAAATTTGTTCTTTTTTGATTCATTTTTCTTATCTTCTCATGCCTTGTTACACTATAATTTCGCTTTTCCGCATTCATTTTCTTTCTTGCAGGTATGCAAATTAGATGAGGATGAGCAGCCAGCCGCTTAGATGTGCAGATTGTGGTCGCGAGGTCTCGCAGCCGGTGCTCAGCCGGACGACCTCTCTCGACTCGAAGAAGTCGTTGCTCGATGCCAAGGTGGAGAAGATCGTGGATTTCTGGTGGTGTCGCGACTGCATGCAGGGCATTTGCCAGTGAGTTTTGGCTTTTTCTAAAAGGATGGGGAGAAATCGAGGATAATATTAGGAAGAAAAAATATAGAAATCTTATTCAAAGAGTACAAAACCGGTGGGAAAGATTAAAGATCATCGTGAGCTTTGGAGGACATCATGAAACAGGAAGTCCAGTAAATGAGGTTGAAAGCAAGGAAGGCCAAGGGGACGTAGAAGCGACAGTAGAAGTCTATCCTCGCTGGGAGATAGTCTGGCTTTGTGAAATAACGCCGCATCCGGTCTCGCCACGAAGGTTCCGAGTATTCGTACTGAAAGAGCATTTTTAAACGTTTTCCCTCTAATTTTTTAGTTGTTTTAAACAAATTATGGGAGAGAAAAAACCCTAGCTACCATGCCCCAATGGGCAAAACATTTACCACGAGTGGGGTTCGAACCCACGAGGAATTACTTCCATTGGAACTTAAGTCCAACGCCTTAACCACTCGGCCATCGTTGTGTTGTCAACACGCTGCGTTCAGGCATTTTTCTACAGATGGAATTAGCAATCCAGCGGATTTTTATCGATCATTTCGCTATTTCGAACATTGCTTTTTTTGCCATAGGTGGAGCTTTCGGGCTGTAAGCCAAAATGTGCCTTCACCTATGATGTTTTGAAGCGCCGTATGTGTTTGATTTGAGTCATACGTTTGACACAGCAATCGGGGTCAGTCAGACAAGCTACTTGAGACTGACAACTGCACGAGCGACAAAGATATTAGTAATCTAAAATATAAAAAAATGTATGTAACTTAACAAAAAGTGAAATCAACCGCTCGGAGGAATTTCTCTCTTCATTTTTTTCCTGGAAATTGTTCCATTTTTTTTGCGCCCCACTTTTTCTCGCCCAGAAGACCTCTTAAACTATTTCGGGTCTTTTTCTTTGAAGAAGCGCGCTTTGCGTGTAGCGGATGTTTTCATAGTGTCCGCCCAAGTGCGACGGACTCTCTGCACCCATGTTCAGACCAGACGGCGAGATAAACGGCGTCAAGGCTATTTTTTGCGGCGCACTCTTCAAACAACAGATGGGATCTTACCAGATGGCGATGCAAGATCGCGCATCCTTTGGAACATCTAAGGGATGCAAATTATCCTGGCATTAAACTTTAATTAATTCCAGTTAATGACCCCACCCTGTTTTATGCATGTCGCTCTAGGGGAAGACTAGCGTAGAGGAAAGAACTAACCAAGTGACATGTGCAGGGCGGTTGGTAGATGTGAGCATCGACCATTTCCAGCTTCTGTCGCTTTTTGCGTTGTTTGGCGTTGGCGTGGTCCTTGGCTCGTTCACTTTGCCGACTGGTGTCCTGGTAAGAAACAAAGGCATATTCCAGAAGAGCGCCAAAGACGAACATCTGGCAGGCTAGAAATTTCAATTGAATTTATGAATTTAAAAGGCATTACCTCCTAACCAGACATCCACAACTTTAATGTAGCTGACTGGCGGCAACTTGGCGTTGATCGCCGTTTGCTGGAAAACAAATTAGTCGCATCGAAAACAAAACACTAGAAATTTTAAACAGCAAACAAAGAAAGAAGCAAACAAGCAAACAGTTATGAGGTCTCACCATTGTGGTCATTGTGAGCAAAGTGGTGACTCCCAGAGCTACCCTTCCTGCAGTGGAGTGCATGTCGATCCAGAAACTACTGAAAAAAAATATATTTAAGCGACTTAGATAATTTTGAACACATTTAATAATGCAATTTGCGAAGGCGTCAGCCACACGCGATTGCGAAATACTAATAATTTTGTAATAAACTTATCCAAACCGGTTTTTCGCAATAGCAAATAAAAACGAGTACTCGCGCATTTAGCTTCGATGGATTTTAAAAGATGAATATTCTTTTTTTTTCTCGAAACAAAACGTAAAAAAATGAAATACTCACACCCAAGAAACGATGACTATCATAGTAGTAGGCCCATAAAGTTGCACCAAATAATAACTGAATTGTCGCTTGAGAATTAACTGCATTCGAAGGCATGCATAAGACCCTGAAAATAATAAGTTAAACCACACTTTCTCTTAATAACCTACCCGTATTAGTATGACTGGTACAATCATCATTTGTGGTGATGTTGGTGAGCACAAAGTTTGGTAAATCGCCACCTACTCCCGCCTTTAGTTGAACGGGACCGCTTGTGTCCCATTGATACGTAATGTCCTGGAATTTCTAGATCAATTTAATTCTACTAGAGCCTAACCTTTGTTGTGTGAGCATAACTGACGATATCAAAATTACAGTTTTGCAAATCTAAGGGGTAGAGTTGTAACTGCATCGGGCAGGAATTAGTCAAACTGATCCTATTGCTGTACAAAATCTGGCAAACTCGTTTTTTCTAGTTTTGTGGTACCCTTACTTTCCCATCGGGATGAATTCGAAGGAACATGTTTTCCGTATCTATCAAATGCCTATGAGCCGCTTTCTCCGTCTGAAAGTGACGGGTTTATTCCTGTCTGATGTATTTACTCACCGGGAAAAACGTATCTGGTATCCATAGATTGTTTTTGATATGTGGAACAGTTAGGAACTTAGGCGGGTTTTTGTAGCCCAATCGTTCGTAAGCCAACCTAGAGTCGTGCCAAGATTCACGGAAGGTGATTTGAATACTGTACTCCTAAAGTATTGTTCAATTAGTGGAACAATTATTATAAGACGTACCATATTGACAACATCAATCTTGGATAGCATTCGAATCATAATGTTCACCGTGACAACAACGGGACCATTGCCTTCTGAAAATTGAAATCGACAAGTTAAATAATGTCTAACCTGTGTGATTCATAGGCGGTGGTCTGACACGCATGTCATAATTTTGGAGTAATTTGTTGAGAATCTCCTGCTCGTTGGTTCCTGTACTGGAGCGACGGAGTCGATGCTCCGTTGCTGTCCCCAGTACACATAGCCATTGTATCAGAAGAAAAAGTGTTCTCATTTCTTCAGCTCTTCATAGCGCATGTAACTGAAACTAAATATTGTAAACATAGAGTAAATTACTATTTAAGAGAAATGGATGGAATGATTAGAATTCTAAACGGTTGACAGTTTGAACTTGCAAAAGAGCGCAGAGTGGAGCTCGAAGTGATACAAAACAGCTGGTTGGTAGCTAAGTGTAATACACACAAAATTTTAAATAATAAGCGAATGCAGATTTTTTTCAAAAAAGGCCACAGTATCGCGAACAATGAGGATGGCGAAGGGACCACCGAATCCCAGAGGCCTGCGATCTTTTGAGGCCGGTAAACACTGGATTATTCACGCTTTGGATATAAAGAAGTCAGAGGTGCGAAAGAGAGGGTTTGTCAACGCCAAAAACATGTTATCAGTGCTTGTTTTGGGCAGCTTCTTAATTGTCCCGCCGCGAGATAATCGGCGGATGACAATCATAATAAGAGTGCGGAGGAAATTATTCCAATCGCAGGTTGAGAGGTAAACAGTGGCGGAAAGTGAGGCTATGTCCCCCGTGTTGACCAAGCCCTTCAGATCGCTAACAGGTGTCCTCCGGTATCGGATCGTAAGCGATATGAAGAATGTCTCGAGAACTGGGTAAATACAGAATGCTCGGTTTGGTTCTCTGAGAGAAGTTGGGAAAAGGTCACCGAGTAAGATTTTTGAAGGACATGTCGTTCTCGGTGATTGTCACACATTCGCAGCGCGTTACGGCAGAAAAACCAGTTGTAACTTTGATTTGCCACACTTATCAGTAGAAATAAATCACAGTATCATAGTGTTGACTCCAAGGCTGACCAATCATCAGGTTGGGACCGAACTATGAAGTTTAGATGCTTTGAAAAAATAATTTTTAAATTTTTAAAACTTTATTTTGCCCTAAAATCAATTTTAAAATATTCGATAAGTTACGCAATCGATTTTAAAATATTTGGTAAGTTAATTAAGCAAATCGCATGCCTGCCCGGTTTCTAAGAAGTATACTTTTTTTTACTAAAAACATTTTTTTAATTACAAAATACACTACAGGGGATTTTCAAAAGGTAGCAAATTGGTAATTAAATATTTGACAAAATATATTAACTGGCCGGAATCGAGCCTGTGCCCTTTCGCTTAGTTGCTTTCGTTACAGGCTGGTTTTTTGTAGTTTTTTATTGCTTCTGCTTTAATATTGTCTTTAAATATTTAAAAAGTAGTGTATGGAAATCTCAAATCTAGTTTTCAGCGATGCAGTTTTTTTCGAATGTCAAAAAAACCTGGACTCTGAAAAAGACAACTTTTTAAAAGCTATTTCCGGCAAAGCGGGATTAGCAAAAAGCTGTTTTTACAAAGTTTTTTTTTGTAAAAGTTTTTTTTTAATTTGAAAGAGTAAAAAGTCGAATAACGGAACTAGAAAGAAAAACGTTTGACCTGACTTATTTAAACAAGATTCTCTCGCACTCTTGTGTCGTGGGAATTTAAGAAAGCTCAAAAAGCACGGAACCGTAAAAAATCGGAGGAAGAGTCTTAATATAGTCTCGTGCAAAAACAAGGAGCAGCGCTTCGTCTAACAAGCCTTGATAATTAAAATTGAATTCGCCTAATTGTGTTATTGGCATCAGAGACCAACACCTCAAATTAAACGGATTGCCACGAATTGAGAGGAAAGCGCATGTTTGGAAGGTGTAATTATACATGTGATTGTTACCTTCAAATGGCACCCAATAACTCTTGAAACTGTCACGAAAATGTGAAGGAGAGGGAAATTGGATCTACTCGGCCCTGCTTTTCGCGGCATGTTTGGTCTGGTAAACAGCCGAATTTAATCATCCTCGAATTCGCACCTGCCCGTGAAAACAAACGACTTGGTTTCGTTGTTTTATTGACCGCTCCTTCTTGGAACCACCAAATTTCTCGAAATCCGATTCGGCCCTGTTATTTCACTTAATCAATCAAATTAAAATGACTTGAGCGTTAAACTTAAATAATTTAAGTACCTTAAGACTCTAATATTCAAACCTCAAATAGTTTTAATTCAGAAATAGAAATATTGTAATTTGGGCGTAAGTTTAAAAAAAGTGGATTTTAAGTTTTTTAAGTATGTTTTTCTATACCATTTTTAAAAAATGCCTTTTAAAAAATAAATTTATCACCGTTAAACGACGCCATTTTGGGATCGAGTACACATAATTTTATTTTTACTTTTAAAAAAGGGTGAATGCTAATCTCACTGAATTTAAATTGGTTCAATTTAAGTTAAACAAAAAAAGAAATGCATCGATCCACTGTTTGACACGATCCAGTCTCAGTTGAAAATTGCACCTCTAATTTGTATATAGCACCAAAAGAATTACTTTTTAATGACAATGGGGTCAATAGCATCTCCAATGACGGTTGTTTCCAATCGTACGTCAAACATTGTTGCACCGTTTCGGGACCAATATGGGAGGGTGGACAGAAACGGGTCGACCAAAATGTCCCAGAATGGCCGGCCCGCGAGAACCCTGGAAACGACCCATAAACACTCGAGGAAACGACGCTTACTGCTGCTTTTTGTTTGTTTTTGCCGAATTTTGGGCCATAAAGATCACTTTTCGGGTCTGGTGTTAGGAGATTGGATTGGCTTGTAATACCCTGTTTACGAAACTGAAAACCGCGTGTCAGATCCACAGCGGCTGGAACAAGGCCTCGTTCTTTGTTCGTCTGGCGCTGTTCCATGTTCATAAATGAAGTGGCGGCAGGGCCAATTTAAATCGCGAGAACAGCGTGGTTGTTTGTGTTTCCTGGTTGTCCCCATGTCCCGTCCACGCCGAAGACGGAAGCAGAGCCGCCGGAAATCAGCGATTGTTGCTTTGCAGTATGCAAATTGCGCAGATTGCAAATGGAAGATGGTCGAAAGATGTTGCAAATTGCAGACATATCAAAGCTGTATTGGAACTTTTGTGCAGTATGCAAATTGTAGAAAAACGAAAGATGTCTTTGAACTTGATTGGAAACATTGGGCGTCGAGAATGGATTATTAATGCGGAAGAGAGCGAGATGTTCCGCGCCGGTGAGTAATCCCAGGAATGTGACCAGGGACAAAAAGAATAACATAAACATTGGAGTGGTTTGGTTTAGACAAAAATCTAAACTAAGACTTAATTGTAGAGCCTAAACCGGAGTTCTCAAATTATAAGGCCGATGAATTTTTTTGAGCCGGTCTATGAAAAAAATTGTTTTTTTAACATTTTAAAAACTAGTGAAATTTTTAAAACTCTTTAAAATTCAATTAGAGTTAGACAAAAAAAGAAGTGCACCGACGGGGATCGAACCTTGGTTGTGTGGTTGGTTATTGATGGGACCAATGAACTGTCACACGGCCAGGGTTTGATCCCGACCGATGCACTTTATTTCCCGCACTTTTAAGTAAATTGGATGGACAGTTAAAGTACGACAGAATGGTTTTTTGAGTTAAAAAAATTAAAGAGCGGTGAAAAATAAGTATATTGTATTTTAATTTTAATTGAAAAGTTGAGAAACCATATTCAGCCAATTTAACACTAATCAACCAATAAAATCCTTTTTACTAATGAGCAAAAACGCGTAATTAAAGTTAAAATTTTAAAAAAAAATCGGTCTATAAATTTTTAAATCCATTTTTAGGTTTGCCTAAATTATAGTGTTTCTTTTTTCCAAAATAAAATCAGTTGAGATTTGAAAGCTTATGATTAGAGAGGTTTGAAGCCTTAAGGTTCTTTAACGCCTTAATTTTTAACCTTAACGGCACCTTAACAAAAACAAATAAAGTTGTATAATACCACTTGTGTTAAGTAATTGCTTAATGGATGAGGTTAATGGAAAACAGGAAGGTTGCTTTCAAGTCTCCGTAGTAGATTAAACAACGGGCAGGACGATCAACACGTGACTTATTGACAACTTGGCCCTAGTAGTCGAAGTGAAATTAAAAGGTTTTTGCCCTTTTGGCTGTGATTTAAAAACCAGGCACTTAAAAAGTAAAGATGTACTTTAATTCAACTAAGGCGGAATATTGAGTGAGAGAGTTCGAATATTGCGGGTGGCTCGTCTCTCCCGCTTGGCGAGTAATTGTCACCTGCGGGGACGTCGTTATGGAACAATCTTCAGCTGGCGCCACAAAGGGGCTTGTGCTCTCGGGAGCATCGACCAACTTCGAGTATCCGTCGAGATTCATTAAAGGACATGTCAATTAACCTCGATGGCTTGACATTTTGAGGGGAATTTCGCACTTTAAAGAGATGGTTCTTGCGGGCCGGACAGGCTGCAGCATTTAGTTTATTCGTACCTGGACTTTACATTTTCCAAATAGGAGGCCAAGCGTCCTTTGGTTGCCAAACGCCGCTTTTAATTTCCTAAAAGCAGGTCAAGCGACCTTTGGTTGCCAAAAAGCGGCTTTTAATTAACCAAATCAGGTAAACCGGCCTATGGTTGCCAAAAAGCGACTTTTAACTGCCAGAAAGCAGGGACTTTGGTTGCCAAAAAGCGGCTATTATTTTACAAAAGTTGGTAAAGCGGCCTATCGTTGCAAAAAAAAAATCGGCTTCTATAAGCCTGTCAAGTGACTTAATTTCCAAAAAGCGGGTCCAATTTTATAAACGTCTGTGAATTAGGATTGTATGAGATAATTTGACCAAAAAATGGCAATCGATCAGTTTTACTTTTTACTCCACTTTATACTTTAAAAAAGTTTTACAGTTTTTTGGGTTGGCCAATCTTTTTTTCATGCTCGGCCCGAAAAAATTATGACAATACAGATTTTTGAAGAAAGAAAATAATTTGGGCAATTAACAATTTCTACATTTAAAGATTTGCTCTTGAATTTTCTGTTAAAAACTTTCTTAAACTAAAACTTCTTAAAAGTAGAAAATAAAGTCTTTAAAGTAAAGAACTGAATTCTGGCTTTTGGAAATGCAACGAAGCGAACTGGGCTCTGCCCAGAATAACAACAATTCTTGTTTTTTTAAAGTGATTTCTGGCATGAAATCTATATATTTTGGTTTAAAAAGAGGAAGAGGGGCAATCGGCGGTGGAAATTGTCGTTGGGCAAACAACTCTCTCGAAGGAGGGAGACAATCCCCGCAATCGCTGTAACTGAGAGCAACGCCCTCCCCTTCCCTTGGCTAAACAGAGTTGTTCTTGGCTCCGAAGGAAACATTGATGCTGTGCAAATAGGGAAATCCGATGCGAGTACACCGTAGCCGCTTAGCGTCTTTTATGTTCCCACGCGGATTTCTCGCCTCGGGCTATTTGTCCCGAGCGATTAACTCTTGGCGTGCCATGCCTAATTGCTCAGGAAAGGAGGAGTCGGAGGAAGTTTGCAGCCTGGGAATCTCCTTTGAGAAAGAGAGCGGATTCAGGACTCTACGTGGTTAGAGAGGGAGAGAGAAGGAGAGAGAGAGAGAGAGAGTTTGTCTGTACAAAGAGAGAAAGAGAGGGTGACAGAGAGCGAGTGCATCATTCCACTTGCTTAATGAGACAGGGGATGGGTGACAGGGGAGGTGGCGATTCCCAGTCTTAGCAACGGACATCGCTACGCGGAAGGCCTTTGTGCACATGTTTTCGATTCTCCCGCTAACCCCATAACACGAGGAGACGTCGGTCGGATCTGACGCCGATGAGATATGACAGGGAAGGGGTGGTGGTCACGAGAGATTAATTTCAGACTGTCTGGTTTGGAATCAGGAAGGCAGAGAACTAAGAAAAGAACTAATTTTCTTAAGAAAAGACGGAGAGCAGGGTTCTCACGGGCCGGATCCCATAAAGTTTCGATCCCAGTCGGTGCACTTCTATTTATGTCTGAGCCTATTGACTAAATACTAAAAAAATATGATGACTAGAAACTATTTAAGGCATTTTAACGTTTAAAAAAAGTTTAAAAATATTGTATTGAATTTTGTAATTTTTCAAATTGCTGTATAAAAATGCCTCTGATTTTGTTTCATACTTTTGATTAAACGCTTAAAATTGGAAGTTTTTTTTTAAAGAATTTGTTGCTACAAAATACCCATTTAGTACTTTAAAGCGCTAAATTCTCAACATTTAGACTGTTACTACAAAAAAAAGTGATTGAACTTTATATTTTTCACGAGAGATTTTTTGTATTTTCCTTCGTTGTGTGATTTCTGCTCATTTTCTAAAGACTTCCGCGTTTAGCATAATGATACACATACATGCCCGCAGGTTTGACAATTGTCGCCCGACTTTTGATCTTTCGAAACAGCTGAAAGTAGAATTTTTTTTCTTTTCTAAATTGATCTACTTTCTGCTTTTTTGTTAATTGTTTATTTTTCATTTAATTTAAAAAATCTCTTTCCAATAAAAAAAGGTTTTTTCAAGTAAATTGAAATGATTAGTCTATAAATTTTACAATTTGTCGATGATAAATTTTTCTTTTTTATTTAATCTGTATTGATTTAAAGTAAAAAAGGGCCAGGAAATCCTTAAAAACAGTTATTTTTTACGTTTTAAATTTAAATTAAAATTTACGATTAAATTAAAATTTACGATCAAGTCGATTAAAGAATGATTTGACTCACCGATAAAAGCTTATATACGGCTTATATTAAATATAGTGAATATTTTTCAATTTAACAATGTTTGACACAATCCAGTCTTAGTAGAAAATAGCACCCCAAATTTACATATAGCGCCCCAAAAAGTTATTTTTAGGGTCATTTTGAGGCAAATAGCACCTCCAAGGGCGGTTTGAAACCGCACGTGTCAAACATTGATTTAATTATAAATATGAATTTAAAAATTAGTTTTGAAGGAAAAATTCAGTAATAAAGCCAGGAAAAGTAGTAAAAACGAGAGAAAGGAATCCCATGTTGACATTCTTGGCAAAGCCCTGGTTGGAAAGTGGCAATTACTAAAATTGTAGTTTACGGACAGAGGCAGGATGAAGTATGGCTCACGAGAGAGGGCGATTTGCCTCCGGCTAGGTGCATTCGTGCGAATCAGACCTCTTAATGGAAGTTTCCTTTGTGGAACCACTGTTTCCCCTTCCTGGCCCACTTTTTAAGGCATTTCCTTATTGTTTAAGGCTTTTTAACGGAAAAACAGCTTTTAAGATTAAAAGGGGCGGATTTAAAGTAAAAGTCTTAAAAATCTAAAGTAAAGATCAAAAGATTAAAAATGAGAGAAAATGGGCGAAAGCCGCTTGGCCGATAAGTGAATTTGGTTATTTGGGGAGACTTGTTGGAGGCTTCTTGGATGGAAAAAAAGTGATTCTAAAAATGTACTTTCAGGAAGTGCCATTTGATGAAAGGACACACGGAACACAGGACGAACGAGTGGAAGGCAAATGAGGTCTACAGGTGGGATCTCTCTCTCTCTCCCTCTCTCTCTCTCCCCCCCCCCCCTAACCCTCTCTCTCTTCAGATGCTGTGTCCAAGCGCTGGAAGGACGTTGTTCCAAGAGAACCAAGCTGATCCACGAACAGAAGCTGGCCATCAAGGAGTTCGTGGCCAAAGTTGAGGTCGTCTTACTGAACGAACTGGGTCGTCATCTGGAACAGGCGAATGAGCCAGACAGGAGGCTAATCTCCCGCATCAATAGGGTTCGTTTCTCGAAAATTAATTTTTAATTATTAAAAATTCATAATTTCTTTTTAAAAAGTACTGAAAAAAATGTATTTTTTCGTATTCAAAATTATTTTAAAAAAAACATTTTCAGGCGCTGTCGACTTCTGAAATGGGCGACGAGAGGCCCAACCTCTACCATCTGCCTTCTCCTTCGAGGCCGCCCTGGAAAACGTGGAATCTTGATCAGGAGGACCCCGCCAAGTAATTAAAAAAATAAATTGAATGAATTTTTAAAATTCAGGATGGCCGATATAGTTGAGATGACGTCGGAATTGTTACAACTGCCTAGGGAAGAATACTACGAGGTTTGTAATTTTACCTTTTTATGGAAAAAGCTACCCTTTGCTCTTTTTGTCGGATTTTAAAAAACTGTTATCTATTCGACCGCAGTTTTATTTCAATCAGTTCACTAAACAGTACTTTTTACAAATTTAAAGTTAGTAAAATTTGGTAAATGAGTAAAATCTAGTAAATAATGTAATTTAGTAATTTAATTTTAGTCAGCACTATCTAAATTTCACATTTTCAGCAGGAAGAGTTGATGCTGAAGGACAGAGGCGACTGGAACCCCCGTCGGGCGGCTGAACTCATTGCACAGACCCTTGGAGCTAGGATTACTTTGGATAACAATAGTATTTAGTCAGTTTCTCTCTCTCTCCTTCTCTATCTATTTATCTCTCTCTCTCTCTCTCTCTCTCTCTCTCTAAATTCCTAATTTCAGTTCCCGATCGATGAGTCCTGAACGTGCCTGGAACGGAACAACGAACGGAGACTACCGCCGTCGGACGAGCAGCGTCGACTCCCACCGAAAAGTGATTCCCCTCGAACCCAGCGTTTTTGTATGTTTTTCTCTTATTTTTCACTTTTTTCTCTTTTAAAATCTTAATCTATTTAATTGTAAAAAAAATCATATTTTTATTAAGTTTCAATTTTTTTTTAAATCGTATGAATTTTCAGATCAGAGACCGTCCGTCGGTGATGTCATTCCGCGAGAGGTCCCTGCCCAGCGACGAGACGGGGACGTTAAACGACACGATTGGGTGGGTATATGCTGTTTCTAACTGTATATGCTAATTGTCATACGTATATATGACAGAGAAACAATGGAACACCGTAGGTTAAGTGACCCGTGTTGTTGACAACGCATTTGTCACCGGGAGGCCTCAATTTCGGTGAAACCGCCCGCCAATTATGGCGGCGGGGTCGTTTCCGCACGGCTGGATTGGAGAGACCGTTCGCACGCAGGAGCTCTCTCTCTCTTTCTCTTGCGAAAAGCGGCCTGAGGTTGCCATAAAAAGCGGAAAGCGACCTGAGATCACCAAAAAAGATCACAGCGGCATATGTTTTTTTAAACCGAAAGTCACCAAAATCTCTAAAAAGCGCCCTCTTCAGACCTATTGCCACTTAAAAAGTCACCCTATTTCCGTCTTTTCTTCTCTTCTTTCATCGGCGCCACTTGTTGTGTTCATTTGAAGAACCTGCTGAGATTAGCGTCGTGCCCCTTGTCGCCCACCGAAATGGCATTATTGTTTGCCTGCACACATTCAACAGAAACAGGTTCCCTCTCTCCATTGGGGATAATAATTGACGGGTACACCCTTATTCCATCGATTTCCATTCCCCAGGTGTGTTTGCCCTCGCGTTTTATCTATGATTAAACGAAGAAAAGGCCGCTTTTTGGCAACCTAAGGCCGCTTGACCCGCTTTTTGGCAATATGAGAATAGTTATCAAATCCCAGTTTGTAAATTTTGACAGCTAGCTCCCCGCAAGATTCTAATTTTGCTCTTCCGTGACTCCTCTGTTTTAAAATGGATGGTCGTTTTGTGCCCTCCCATTTCATGGGATCGTTTCTTGGGGCCGTTTAGCTGAATTTCCAAGCTTCTGAATCGCTTTCTGCGGCTTCCGGTGACTTCAGGCCGCTTTCCGCTTTTTAAGGCAACCTCAGGCCGCTTGCTGCTTTTTTCCTGCCAACCTCAAGCCGCTTTCCGCCTCCGCCTTTTCTGGCAACGTCAGGCCGCTTTCTGCTTTTATTGTGATCTAGGGACGCTTTCCGCCTTTTCTGGCAACCTGAGGCCGCGTTCTGCTTTTAAGGGCAACCTCAGGCCGCTTTCAAAAAAAAATTCACATTGAATTTAATTAAAAAAATATTTTAAAACCCATTTTAAAAATTCACATTGGATTTAAATATTTTTAAAAAATCATTTGAAAAATTCAATGTGAATTTTTTTTTACGAATCTTACTGTTCTTGTCCTTCTATTTCTCTCACTTCTGACTCATTCTTAATCATTTCCTGGAACCCCTTCCTCTCTTTATTCCTCCTTCCTGCCGCCTTTTCTTCCCTTTTCCACCTTCTGACTCACCGCCTCCGTCTGCCATCGATTTCCAGCGAACGGTCGTCTTCCGGTCATAACACCCACTGACGGCCAGACATCTTTCCCCAACAAAACATAATTTCCTTGCATTTTGCGGCAGTCAGCTGTCATTTCCAGGTCACCTGTGCTGTCCCATGTGAGCTTCGATTCGAAGCCCGGCTCTGCGATGTCCTCCCTCCCTGCCTATCCCTGCGACCAGTCGCTGGCCAGCATTACGGTGAGTGAACGGAATTAGAATTCGGCACCGAAACAGCAGCCTTTTCCTTTGTTTTTCAACCAATGATGCATATGAATGTTGCGCCGTTTACACACCCGCCGGCGCCATGCAACGACGCCTGCGAAGACCACTTCTCATTCCGGTGACTGGCGTGATATTCTAATTTTTCGAGCATTTTTGGCTTGAACCTTTCTAAAAATTGAACCTTTCATTTGAATTAAATTTTAAAAATGAACCGTTTTATTTGCGCGAGAATTATAATTCTTTTTTTTAAAATTTCGATTAAAAATGTACTACAGCGGATTGTTGGGACAGAAAACTTTGAGCGAAAATGAACTTTTTAAAACGAAAATTAAATTTTTGAAAAAGAAAGAAAACAATTATAAACTTTTCGAGCAAAAATGAAAATGTTTCATTAAATTTTTTTTGGGGTTTTTGGGAAGTTTTTTGAATTAATATTTTTTAGCGAAAATGAACTTTCTTTTAAAGAAACATTAAATTCTCCTTTTTTTTCAGAGAAACATTTTCAACAATTTAACTTTTTGGAATAAAAATTAATTTTTCAAAGCTAAAATAGATTTTTGGAGAAAATTTTTTTTAAACCATCAACGAATAAATGAACTTATTACCTTTCTTTCTTGAGCAAAAATTAAATATTTAAAGATGAGGCGAATAATGTTCTTTTTAAAAAAGATCCTACATTTTGGGGCCCGGATGGATCTTGAGGTCATTTTTTGAAACACCCGCTCTCTGACCGCCGGGGTTCTCAATTTACGAAACGTGCTGAGAGATGTTTGGTGTTTTACATGCCCCCGTGGTTCTGAAAAAAGCGGCCTTTGGTTATCAAAAAGCGGCTTTCAACCTTTTTGCGCCATAAAGTAATATTTTTCGACTTCCGAAGAGTTTTTGGAGTTGTCAGTTTCTCCATACTAAAAAAATCCAAGAAAAAGGTCACGGTCGAAGCAATCTTTGAACAACGAAACAATGAAATTAGCATATAGCACCCTCATAACCACACAACTCCTCTGTTTCAGCCCTCTGCCTCTCAGCCCGTGACGCCCACTCCCCACCAGAACGGCGGAGACCGCGTGAATGGGGTGGCCAGCCGTCGCCAACGAGCCTTCGGTTCCCGCTTTCTGACGAGGCCCATCTGCGTCCATGCATTCAACACCCCGACTAAGAAGGACAAATTGATTGTTTCTGACTCCTGTGGAGGTAGTTTTTTCTCTTTTAAAAAAACATTTATTTTTTATCTTTTTTAAATTATTTTAAAAATTACAATTGTTTTTTTAATTTAAATTTTAATAAATTAATTTTGCACTTTCAGGTGTCTATGTGACGAACAAGACGGGAGATATCGAGGAGCACCTTCAGATTAAGAATTCATCCGCCAGTTCCGTGGCCGTGGATGATAAAAATGATTTATTGTGAGTTGTAACAGTTTTTAAAAGCTTTCTAAAATAGAAAAGTTTGTGTAGAAAATGCCAATTTTAGGATAGAAATTAAATATTTGAGCGAAAATTAATATTTTTGAATAAAATAATTGTTTATTAAAACTCCATTTTCAGGTATGTGAGTGTGATGCAGTCGAAGGGCCGCTCGATCCACGTGTTCGACATCGCTGCCAATTTCAAGAAGATGGACGTCCTGCAGTGTCCGAAGGATCCAAAGATTGAGATCTCGAGGACTCGGTGGATTACGGTAGCCCCGAGGGGACACCTCTTCATGGTCTCAGGAGACAACGTCAAGAGCGCCCTGTGGTGCTACGTCAGAGGGAGGAAGGTGAGAGAAAGAGAGAGAGAGAGAGAGAGAGCAAACTGACATTTAAAAGAACAGAGATAGCAATGCAAACTAGACGTAAAGTCCGGCGGAGATTTTTCTCCTGGAATTCCGACGCTTTTTTATCTTGCAAGCGGAAGATTCCAAAAAGAAGAGCAGCAGATTCTGCATCTGCTTTTTTGTGACCTAAGGCCTCTTTCTGCTTTTTGTGGCCTCAGGCCGCTTTCTGCTTTTTTGAAGACCTCAGGCCGCTTTCTGCTATTTTGGCAACCTCATGCCGAAACTTGCCCTATGTATAAGACAGATTGAGAGTAAACGAAAAATGACATGATGAATTATCCAAATCGATCTTTCAGGGCTGGAAGACGCTCAAGGAATCCCGCAAAACTAGGTACCAGTACCTCAGCGTGGCCGAGGATCAGGCCGAATACAAGTGAGTCTCTCTCTCTCTCTCTCTCTCTCTCTCTCTCTCTCTCTCTCTCTCTCTCTCTCTAACCCTCTCTCTCTCTCCATATCTCACTCACTCTCTCTCTCTAACCCTCTCTCTTTCCAGGGCAGTTGTCCTCCTGACCTGCGATGCCGCCAACAACCGTCTCCTGCTCTTCGTTGTCGACCACACCCTCTCCCTCATCAACGAGTACGACCTCAGCAAAACCTACCGCCTGCCCGACCACATCTCCAGTCCGGCCAGCGCCATCGTCGATGTGGTACTTCTTTTTCTTTATTTTTTAAAATTTAAAGCTTGATTTACTTAGAATTTAAAGAATATAACATTTGAATTTAGCACGGGAATCTGTTGGTGTTGGACTACGCGACGGGCAAGGTGTGGATTCTGCTGTCGGGAGTGAAGGGGGTCCGTCGACTGAAGGAAGTCCACTTTGAGGAGCCAATTCAGCCACAGGAGGGACTGGGAATCACCGTAATGGTGAGTTTTTAAAGGACTGCCAGAAGACTACAAAAACCGAGAAATCTACGAATTTTGACTGTATCTGATCGTCTGACATTTTTGAACAAGGCAAAAAATAGCGTCCCTGAGGAGATCGAACCCGGGACCTTTTTCCTGTCGAGTTTTAACACGGTACAGGCTGAAACGGGTCTAATCGATTGAGAAGGCAAAATTGTAAAGGTACTGCATCGATTTTAAGGAAACAATCAGAGAAAAATCCATATTTTACCTTCATTTTCAGGGCGACGACGTGTTCGTGGCGTGTTTCGGCCAGCGTGAGATCCGTGCCGCCCGTTACCTGGAAGCCGGCGTCTTCTCCAGCGCCCCCTCCAACCGATCGCCCTCCCTCGGCCGACGCAGCGCCAGTCTCCCCCGCCCACCAGAGAGCATAGTTTAGTCCTTTAAAAGATGACAGTCCTTTAAATGGTCCGATAGTCCTTTAAATAGGCCTTTAAACCCCGACGTTCCATTGTTTTCCTGTTGAAAGAGCTTCCCCGATGCATACCAATTTGTACAGACAGCCGTTCCAAAGTTCACTTACCCTTCCTTCCCTTCTAGTTCCCCTGTGCCTTGCGTATTTCACGTACTTACGTATTTCCCACGTATTTGCGTACTATTCTCTCTCACACGCACAAATTAAACAAGTTGTTATTTTCGGCTTTATTAAATGCTTATTCACAACCCGTATGCTAATATCTGATAAGTTCGTAGACCCGTGCGAGATTGTGAAAATGAGTGGTAGTAGTGGAATTCAGTCGTCGTGTTCGGTCGCAGCATTCAATTGACCGATTTGAAGGAGCGTCGCGTGTCGTTCCTCTGCGTCAGCTGGAAGATCCTGTGGCCTCTCTCGAAGGCGCTCTGGTCCTCCTCGTCGAAGTTGTAGTACGGGCCCATCTGAAACAGAAAAATTAGAATTTTAGGAAGGGGTTCTTGCTTTAGAATTTATACCGAAAAGTCCCTTTACTAATACAACTTCCGAGAATGTACCCCCGTTTTTTTTAAACAAGTTTCACTTATACAAAAATTCACAATCTTTTATTTTCACTTTTTAAAAATTTTACATTTCAAAACGATTTAAAACTATTTGTTTAAAAATGGGGTTTAAAACTAATCAATTATACAAAGTTTCCGTTTTGAAATAAAAATATTTCAGCTTTACTTTTAAAAAATTACATTAAAAAAAACAGGTTTTCAAATACATTTCAATTTAAAACAAAATTAAAATAAAAGGTTTTAAAACTGTTTACAAAATTTCAGTTTAAAATAATTTTTTTAAAATAATGGATTTTTAAGCTTCTGTTCGTTTTTAAACATAATTACTTTAAAAAGTTTTTAAAGCAAAAATACTGTTTTTAATTAATTTAAAAAAGTGCCCGAATTTTCTACTTTTCAAGCTCTTTCATTTGATATAAAGTTTAAAAAAAGGTCCCTGGCGGTCCCTTTAACTTTGGAATTTTGGGAGTTAAACCTAACAATACCTCTAGAGTCTGATACCCGATTCTTCTAGCTAATCATCAGACGAACTGTCTCAACTCGAACAAGCGGCTGACACCCCAATTATAAGTTTCAGTGCTTTTCATTTTTAGAGTTGATCATTCCCTCCCCTCTCCTCACCTGTACATGCTTAATCTTGGCCCTCTGCGCCAGCACTCCCGTGACGAAGATGTCGTCGACCCACAGCCATCTCTCGTGTTCCGCTGCCTCCAGAAGTCTCTCGGCCGTCTCCTGCGTTGCGATGTAGCCCATTCCGGCGCAATAGTCCGGCCATCGGTAGGGGTTCCACTGACTCCTCGGCACGGACCATTTGCCTCCGGCCGCCCGTCTCACGACCGTATTCGTCCACACGTTGCACCAGATTTTCGGGCCGACGGTGGTGTCCAGC
Source organism: Oscheius sp. G VE-2021 (assembly GCA_022343465.1). Classification (NCBI taxonomy): domain Eukaryota; kingdom Metazoa; phylum Nematoda; class Chromadorea; order Rhabditida; family Rhabditidae; genus Oscheius; species Oscheius sp. G VE-2021. Next base: position 666,880 of record JAJQXH010000085.1, read on the forward strand.
GAGAACCAGGGAGGAGGACCCTCGTGCAGCAGGGAAATAAACTCGTACAACTGAAAATTATTCTATTGTATGCAAATTTCTTTCTTTCTTTCTCCCTCCCTCTCCCTCTCTCTCTCCCTCACCTTGTCCACATTGACAGCCACGTCATCGTCCAGTTTGACGAGGAATGGCACTTGGTTGAGATCGTGGTGAAAGTAGCGGAGAAGCATCAGGTGCTTGTGTGTCATATTCCTATAAGTGTCCTCAAAGTCTCCCAGCAGAAGGTCGTCGTGTCGGTCCATTTCCTCGCGCAGATCCGCCAAATCACTGAAAATCAGGGTTTTAAATTTTTCTTTTTCAATCTTCTTTGTGACCTCAGGCCGCTTTCCGCTTTTTTCTGGCGACCTCAGACTGCTTTCTACCGCTTCTGGTAACCTTAGGCCGCTTTCAGCCATTTCTGGAAGCTTTCTTCAACAAACCTGTGATTCCTGGGAAGTCCCAATCCGAATACGAGGCAGAAGTTGTACTTGTCCTGCAGCCGGCCGAATGTGCTGCGCCACTCCTCCCGTCCTCCAAAAGACTCCACTCGGATGTGCACTCCCACGAGGAACTTTCGATCGAGGCAGTGTTCCTGCGAGGGACGGAAGAGCAGCGATCGAGGGGCCAAGGACTGAAAAATCAGAATATTGGGATCAAAACAGGAGAAAACGGACCTGTTCTGGTTCGGCGTAGGTCTCCTCGACGTCTCCGCCTAGCACGTCGGTCAGCGATGGAGCCGTGTTCTGACACACCTGAAATTGAGGATTGAAGGGCATATTCAAGATTTTAAATTAAATTACTTCAATTTAAATTTATTTAAATATTGAATTATATTTATATATTTACACAAATTAATATGCCGTATTTATTATTTTTCTCTCAATTCTCCCAACGGATTGAGGGATTTTAGGGGCTTAGATGCGGATTTTCCTGAGAATGCCAGGATGCCATTTGGAAAATGAATAGGAAACTGGAAAAGAAGCCGTCTTTAGTCATAAATTCAGCAAAATCGAAATTTTTTTTCAAAATATTAAACTATCTTGCTTAAAACGATTGAAATTTCCGTAAATTTCCATTGAAACTTTTTGAAGCCAAGCCAAATTTGGCAAACTGGCGGTACTTAAAACACTTAAGGTCAATGGAACCTTAACTACTTTAAGGCCTAAACGCACCAGAATGAAGATGAAGAAACCGATGAAAAAGACGCCTGTGGCCGGTCGGCGCAGCATCCACATGAGCTGCTGTGCCTTGGATATCCGCCAATCTGCAGCCGGCTGTCCCGAGGAGGCGATCCCAGCGTCTGCCTGGAATTTAGCGACGATAAATAGGGATTAGTTGCATTTTCAAAGAAAAAACTTGGGAAAAGGGAGAATTTAACACGAGAAAACGGGTAAAACATAGGGAAATGGGATTATAACCGAAGGAGGGAGAATGATATGAAACTACAAAATTGATGAATGAAAGTGCCAAATTCGTGATTGGGGGAAAATCTATTTTGGGAGTTATTTTGTTATATAAATAGTATTAATAGATTGACAATGGTTTTATTTTCCATTTTATAGTGAGATGTACGCGCAGTATGCAGTCAGGCGCAAATTAATCGAAAAACAACCTCACTTGGCATTTTAAAGTTGTAATTTCAATTATTAAAGCGTTATTTAAAAGATGTGCATGATATTACAAAGTTTATTGTAAGATTAAAAGGAAAACATAGAAAAACTCACAATAAGTGGAAAAAAACTACACACAGACCGCCAGTCGCCTTACAGAAACTTGAAATGGCAACGCGATTATAATGTTGCGACGAACGTGAGAAATTAGAATATAAAATGAATTCAGTGTAAAGTAAACATAAATTTTTTAACTATACAATTTTCTATTTGCTATTACAAAATCTTCAAAATACTGGACAAAATGCAAAATCTAATTTGCCTCGACACGAAAAGTTGCAACATTCAGCTGTTGATCAAGTCAATTGACTCTAAATTTCGTCAAATCAAATTTGGTCGATAATTAGCTCCCTTTGTAGTTTCAAGGATTTATCGTATAGAAAGAAGCTAGTGTAATTACAATTTTTCGCTTTGAAATGAATTATATTTCGAATCCTCCCGTAAAGAGCAGTAATGCAATTCTTGCTCCTAATAAACCTGTCCTAATTAATGCCGGTCTATGACTTTCTATATTAAAAGTACTTTTACCGTCATTTATCACTTGTTTCTCTCATAAGCAGTCAGTCGCAAGTAGATTGGACTACTCGCCGAGGATAATTCATTAGAGACCACAGTACAAAAGCCTTTCTTTTTCAGTTTTGAATTCTGGGCTAAAGTTGAGTGATATACCTTACTATTAGTTTATTAGTTAAGTACAACGTACCGTCCGGTCCGGCGCTTCTCAAAATTCTTTACCTCGCCCTTTTACCAGCCTGTTACCAAAAAATTATCGAGAGTTCGGATCCACCCCAAGCCACTATTTTTGACCACAGAAAAAAAAACTTAAAATCTATAATTTAAAAAAAACTAAAATCTCCGCTTTTTAAGTGACTGGTGGTAAAGAGGGACTGAACAAAAGAGCAAGAGTGACTTGTGACCGAAATGATGGGTGAGCCGGCCCGAGGATTTACGGCAATTTGATTTGCGACAGGTAGAGATAGAGAGATAGATGTAGGTAGAGACAGGGAAACAGAGAGAAATAAAGAAAAAGAGAGAAAGTAACAAAATAAAGAGAGAGAGAGAGAGAGAGAGAGAGAGAGCGCGCGCGCGAGCGAGCGTAACGACCAAATTTAAATAAGAAAATCTCACCAGAGGGATGCGGTCTTCTTTGCACAAGTTCCTATTCATCGGAGCTTCTAGGAGCTGTTTGTCACAGAGAAATCTGAGATAAGCCGTCGTTTTAAATGCATTGCGAATTGTATCGAAGGGCAGATGCTGATAACACAAATTCGCCCAATTTGTCAAGGAAGATTTAGGAATTCGGCCAGCTCATCCTGGAATTCGGACAGATGTCTCCCTATCTCTTCTGTAGTGGTGTCATTTGCTGATTTTTCATGGGTTTGAAGCCTCATTTTGAGAATTTTATGGTCTCGTTTAGATATTTCGGAATTGCAGTCAGTGCCCAGTCAGGAGGCGGATTCACATGAAATTGGCAGCAATTTGGAAGAGAGAGAGAGAGAGAGAGAGAGAGAGAGAGAGAAAGAGAGAGAGAGAAAGAGAGAGAGAGAGAGAGAGAGAGAGAGAGAGAAAGGCAGATCGCGTGAATCAGTGAGGTAGCTAGACACGTCCTAATCATTTGTGGTCTAAATATCATTCATTCTAATCCGGGACACCTCACCGCAAAAATGTCGCTATCTCGGTTGATACGGGGCTAAAATCGCGTCATAATGCTAATCATTTTTTCTCAGCAAACTACTAAAGTACACTCTTTGGTCTAGGCAGCCATTCGGACATGATTAGGCGGTGCAATAAGAAACAAAAGTTGTGCAAGCCGATCTGGCCGGGCTTTCAACAACCGGCCCACTTACCAGACAAACGTCGGGAGGTCGGGTCCAACCCAAGGAAAACTTTTTTGTTTTCTATATAACACTTGTAGTATAAAATAAAGTGTTTTTAATAATTAAAAATAGGTTAAATGCGAGCACAAACTTTACTTGAGGTGGATCATCATCCTTAACATCGAGGGCTCGGATTCGCCTCAGTTAAAACATTTTGCGAACGCTTAAACTAATTTAAATAATAATAAAACACCTTAATGCTTTATAATTTTACAAAAAAAAAATGTTTGCCCCAGGGCAAATCCGAACCCTCGATGTTTCTTTGGTAAGGGGGCGGTTGGTAAGAATATGATCCAAGGAACGGACAGGACCTACGATTTGTAGGATACTCTTGCTGTCCATATTTGGCTAGATAATATCAGCAAAAGAAAGTTAATTTATGATCAGAGAGGGCCAGAAAACTATTTTTCTCTGAGAAAGGGCGAGGGAAATTGAAAACCAGGCAAATAGTAGTAAAAATTAAGATATGAAGGGAAATAAAGAGAGAGAGAGAGAGAGAGAGAGAGAGAGAGAGAGAGATAGGGAGAGAGAGAGGGAGAGAGATAGGGAGAGAGAGACAGAGAGAAAGAGATAGAGAAAGAGAGAGAGAGAGAGAGAGAGAGAGAGAGATAGGGAGAGAGAGAGGGAGAGAGAGAGAGAGAGAGAATGAGTGGCAACTGCAAAGCTAAAATTCCATTATTCCAAATGGTATTGTTTTGACGTATGTAATCTAATGACTGTTTCTACATCCGGGTGCAACTTTCCTGGAAACCGGAAATGCTGACTTTTTCAACGACATAAAGGGCACATTCGAATAAAGGGAAACCATAAACTTTAGAGGAATAAAGACTACTGAAGTTGACGAAATGACATGCCGCAACATGAATAATAGCTTTTCATGGGTGAGCGTCATGGAAAACATGGAGAAATGCGGTCGAAATGAGAAAGGAATATCCACGCACACACGCACACGCACACACACATTCACACACACACACACAAGTAGATCAAAACAAATAGGTGATCGTTGAGTTACATTAGAGAATCATGAAAAACAAACCAAGTGCCAACGCAACATCCCATTGTTCTAAACGGTATTGTTTTGCGTGTGCATTACAAAAGGGAATGGCAGTTATTTCAATTCATTAATTTAAGTAACTTATTAATTAAAATTAAGTAAGAACATGCAACAATGTTTTTTATGCATCAGCGTGAAAAAAAAACAGGTAGAAATCTAGCCACGAGAGTGAAAATGAGAAACAAATGCGCCTGAAAGGAATGAAAAATAGAGAAATGACTTCGCAGAATTCAGAAAACCATCGAAATTACTGGAAAAAGTAAAATAGACTCCCTTTTTCTAAAAATGGGACAGTCAACTGTAAACGTGGTCATATCGATCGTAACTAATCCTCTCTACAATGGTGGAAACCCTCGTCAGGGCCACGTTTAAAAACCACCATGGTCAAACTGTAAAATTCAAATATTCAGTAGTTTGTGTATTTATTCGTATATTAAGTTAGAAGAATCAAAAGTATGATGCTTTGGAATAGTTATAGGTTAACTTTGTATTTAAACATTTGCTCATGCCTTCATTTCTCACGTCCTCAGAATTTGCTGTTTCGCGTGAGAAGGAACAGATTTTAAATGTAATTCTTTAGGTTACTAGCTTCTTATGCACCATTTTTCACTTGTGAGTCACTTTTGTGGATTTTAGAAGAAATACAGCTTGTAGGTAAACAAAAACGAGTATGAGAGAGAGAGAGAGAGAGAGCGAGACATACAGACAGAGAGAGACAGAGACAGAGAGAGACAGAGACAGTAAGAGAGAGAGAGATAGAGGGAGAGAGAGGAAGACGCCAATGAGAGGAATAACGGCTAAATCTCCGCCGGTGACCGCGAAAAATGAGACCTCACAGAGAATCTCAATGCCGACTACTAATTGAAAAAAATCACTCACTCACTCACTCAACTCTCTCTCTCTCTCTCTCTCTCTCTCTCTATCTCACTTCACTTTCTCACAATCTCACGCCCATTCCCGCCGCTGCACATCATCAGACCATCGATTTCATCTCCAATTTCACTCTCAAATAACTGCAACATCACCAGTCTAAAAACAAACAGAGAAAAGGTGAGGAAGTAATGTCGTCGTGAATGGCATTGCCATGTGTGTTTCTGTCTGCACGGGCCGGTTTCGGCAGTGGAGGATAAAGGGGATTCGGACACGGGATGGCGGGAACGATCGGCGCTCATTGGAAATTCAAGACGGAATTAGACAGCGAATGTATTCTTCTCACAACGGCACGGCGGAAGGGCCGAGGGGAGTTGCTTTGGTTGGGTTTTTTATGAAGCAGTTGCAAAAGCAATGCGCCCTTTTTGACAAATACTTCCTTTTTCCATTTTGTGTGCCCGTAAAACGTAGGCTTGGAGAGAGAGAGAGAGAGAGAGAGAGAGAGAGAGAGAGAGAGAAGTAGTAAGGTACAATGGTGAAAATAAGTATGTTAGGCAATCGAGGGTAACTAGACATCACGTCAAAGGCTCATGAAAGCAGGGAACCTGCACAGCGTACAAATAAACGTCAATACACAGGAAGCCAACAAACAATGGCGCAGAACAAATAATGGAGCAAAATGTCCATTTTGAGGTAATCGGGTGTGATTTTCACATGAACACATTTCCAAGCAGAGAAAACAAGGACGACACACACACACATAAACACACTTTATATATGGCATAGACAGAGACAGACACACAGAAGAAAGAGAGAGACAAGAGAGAGAGAGAGAGAGAGAGAGATTGATAGAGAAAAAAACAGAAAGACAAAGAGACAGATACAGAGACAGAGAGAAAAGGAAGTAGGGCGAGAGAAAAGACTGAGAGACAGAGAAATAAGGAGATATAGAAAGAGAGAGAAAGAGAAAGACTGAGAGACAGAGAAATAAGGAGATAGAGAGAGAGAAAGAGAGAGACAGAGAGACAGAGAAATATGGAGAGAGAAAGAGAGAGAAAGCAAATGACTAAAATCTGATGAGCAAATGACTAAAATCTGATAATGAAGTGTGTTTTTATGGAAGCAATCCCATTCAAACAAGGGTCAAGAGTTTATGTGATCACGGTGCTCTGTGTGCCTGTTGTTTTCACTGTCTGTCTGTCTGTCTGTCTGTCTGTCTGTCTGTCTGTCTGTCTGTCTGTCTGTCTGTCTGTCTGTCTGTCTGTCTGTCTGTCTGTCTGTCTGTCTGTCTGTCTGTCTGTCTGTCTCTCTCTCTCTTTCTCTCTCTGTCTCTCTCTCTCTGTCTCTCTCTCTCTGTCTCTCTCTCTCTGTCTCTCTCTCTCTCTCTCTCTCTCTAAACAACAACAATACAGTTAGTAAACAAAGAAAAGAAATTCCAATACGCCGATAACACCCATAAATTCCCACTTCCCCCTTTCTCGCAAAACCGAAAAGTTGGAAATTTTAAACTACGTTCTTTCACTTTTCTTAACCGATTCTTTGCAGGAATTACAACAGTGAATTCAGCCATTCAATAAAAATCTTTTTGAATTGTTACTCCACTGTTTCATCCCCTACAGGCAATTTCTCCCCAACTGGTCAGGCTGCGCCTACCGGCTGTCACCAATTCCCATCTGGCGACTTCAGTTTTTTCCCTGGCGACACCTGCCCTCTCCGGGGCTTTGTGTCGGCCGCCTTCCCCTGGCAACATGGCGGTTGTAACCCTCTTTCTCTCTGTTGCGCCTCTGCGATCAAGCACCCATCAAAATATTGAAACGACGAGTGTAAAATGCGAGCCCCCGAAACCTGGTTGATGAATGGCGTGGCGAGCACAGATTACGATCAATTCATTTCTCCGAAAAATTTAGGTGATGGAGAGAATTCTTTTGGTAAATACAATTCATTTGCGGAAGAAAGGAGAGTGAGATCGAGTTGGAAAGGAAGAAGACGATAAAGAAACCCGTAAGGTAGCAGCTCTGAAGATTATGCAGGGAGGCCGAGATTCCGAAGGGCGCGGAGTTGATCTGACGAGAGGGCTGGGACTTCTTCTGTTTCTGGAAACAAAATGTGAAATGTTACTTTAAAACTGAAAAAAATCAATTCTTCAAGCTTTAATGGCCTTTTATGGCCTTTTCGCACCACAGAATGAGAAGTTATAAGACAAGGTGGCGGAAGTTAAAGCTTGCGAGAGTTTTTGCAAGTTGTGCAAAGTTTATCTTATGTGACTGTTCTCTTCGGAGAATTTTAATAGGAGGAGATAACAGACATTATCTGTCAACATGTGATTTTGAGAAGAATGAAGGAGAGAGAGAGGCAGAGAGAAATAGATTCAGAAAGTCAGAGAGACAGCCAGGCAAAGAAACTGAGACACATATACATATAAACAGAGAGACAAAGAGACATAGAGACAGAGAGGCAGAGGAACAGAGAGGCAGAGAGTCAGAGACAGATACAGAGAAAAAAAGAATGAGAGATAGACAGATACAGAGTGTTTCTTAGTGACTGAGTGGTTTTGGGTCCCGCAACGATTTTTCCTCCCCTTGTCGCTTCCAAACTGCGGCTAGCGATTGTAATCGCCACGAACATCTCGCGTGAGAATGAAAACCACTTCAAGGCTGGCTTTTCGAAGTTTTTGAAACCGATCTTCATCTTTCGGGATTTCCAATAGATTTGACCTACCTTCAGGGACTTCATACAGCTCCAGCCTTGCTTGTCCTTCCAGATCATTCCCATCGATATGGCCTTTCAATCTGACCCAAACTCCACTGAAGACGAAAGCAGCCGTCTCAAAATCAACGTTGGTGCTTGTTCCAGCCGTCGTCTTCGTAGCCACATCAACCCGAATGTTGATTCCCGTTTCGATGAACGTCTGAAGAAACAAATATTTTGGAGGAAGGGTTGTTGGAACGGCCTATCTGCCTTCTCAATCGCGAGAAGAACATAATCTACAGTGCGCGTCCTTTGTGGTCGAGAGATTGCCATCTCTGCGGGTCACGGACAGCCGAAACCACGCAAAGGTTTCAGGCAACCGCGGCCAGGCTAATGGGTGTGCGCGAGTTGTGATAACAAAGTATCAGTGTCATATTAGGATGAGTACCGGAAGAACATTGGGCCGGCCTGGCTTCCAAGAAAGGCAAGCTCCCAAGAAGGCCATGACCAGCCCGAACTATGGGGCCTACCAATCAAACATCGAGGCTTTGCTCCCGTAAAAGTTTTTGCAACTATAAATCCTTGAAAAAACATAATAATAACAAAACCAACTTTTTAAAATTTTACAAGTTTTAAAAAAAGTTGGCTCAGGTGCCATGGCGTATCCGAACACTCGCAGTTTGTCTGGTAAGGTCCGGACTGGCACGGTTGCTAAGATTTTTCGGCTCGGGACAATCAGGAGAGAGTGTTACACGAAAGATGAATCAACTCACACCGGAAGTGTACGTTTGGCCAAAGTTACAACTTTACAACTTCAGTGGCTATTAAAGAACAGATGACATTGTTTACCGTTTCTCAGTGCTTTTCAGGAAGTAAAAACTTTCAGAAATGTGTGTGTGTGTGTGTGTGTGTGTGTGTGTGTGTGTGTGTGTGTGTGTGTGTGTGTATTTGTGTATGCAAGTGAGGGTGAATGTGTGTGTGTGTGAGAGAGAGAGAGTATGTGTGTAGGTGTGTTTGTGTGTGAAAGAAATAGCAACTGCACAGCTTACTAATGGCAATTGCCCTCCAGAAAGAGCTTCTCGAAAGCGGTCACGACGTTCATCTGCTGGAGCGTGTTCGTAGGCTGAGAATTTGATTCTGGTCGGGTGAGCCATGAGCGCTAGGAACTCATCGTGACGAAAGGAGCCTCTTTGGTCACGGACCAACATCTGAAAGAAGATTTTAAAGAAGAGAGAGAGAGAGAGAGAAATGGGTGAGAGAAAGTGAGTGAATGAGTGAGTGATGCGATGAATGGACATGAGATGGGGAACTGAGAGGAGAAAAAGAAAAGTAAGGAGAGAAACAAAGAGAAAGAAAGAAAGAAAGAAAGAAAAGAAAAAAAGAGATAAGAGAGAGAGAGAGAGAGAGAGAGAGAGAGAGAGAGAGAGAGAGAGAGAGGCCACTCGCTTGATGCACCGGAAAATGCATTTTACAGCAGCAGCCGACAAAGACTGTTTACCGGCGTCATGGCGCCTCAGAAGTGATGGCGGCATCTCTTTGTCTCTCTCTCTCTCTCTCTCTCTCTCTCTCTCTCTCTTTCTTTCTTTAAGACACTGCCTCCCTCTAGTCAGAGAGAGAGAGAGATTTCAGGTCACCCTGATATCTATCGATTAATCAAGAGTTTCCTTTTCTCACTGATAAGCAAAAGTACTTTTGAAATAGTCTGAAACAAAGGAGTGATGCGGCAGAATAACGGAGGCAGAAGCATGTCCGTGCGGTGAGTCAAGGGGCGGGGCGACGGTGAGTCGGCGGTCTTATCGCGGCCATCCGGGGGCGATGGTGACGCCAAGGCGTTCGTATCAACGGAAGAGGTTCCAAGAGAATTTTTCCAGAAACCCTTAAATTTCAGGGATAAAAGGAGAAAAATTAGAAGATCCGGGTGAGGAAGAGGAGAAGTGGGGAAATGGCTGGCCATCGCAGTCTTATCTTGCCCGCGGGGTTCTTCTGGTCGTAGATGATGACTGTTCCCGGGCGGCGATGCACCGATAACAGAGGACTAACCTCCTTACACGAAACAATGTGTCACACGTGGGCGATGGGGAAGTGCGATGGGGAAGGGCGAAAGGAGGGCGTCATGCTTCGATAATTGTCATCGTAAAAGCTTTATCTGGGGAACCTAGAAAATGACGAATGGTTTTAAAGAGTGGGATAAACGCGAGAGCGTTAGAGACAGACAGAGAGGGAGAGAGAATTACAGACGAATAGCTATCAGAAAGTGAGACTACAAGAAGGGTACAGATGATGAGATATTTAAGAATGTGTTGTGCTCAATGATTGGAGACGCAGATAAACAAGAAACGGTTAGAGACGTATGGAGACTTCAAAGGGTTAGAGATGCAGAGGGTCATAGACGCAGACACAGACAAAAGGGTATACAGAGAGTTAGAGACGTAGTGAGATAAAGACGCAGAAACAGGTAACGTGTTAGAGACGCAGAGAGACAAACAAGGGTTAGATACATAGACAAAGGTCTAACATGGAGATAATTATAAAAAGCTAGAGAAGTTGGGAAAGGCGAAGGGTAAGAGACGCAAGGACAAATGACAGATTAGAAATGTAGAAACGAGGAAATATCAGAGAAGTAGAGATAGGCAGAGGGATATAGACGCAGAGAGAGTCTGCTTATTTGAGAGATGCAAATATTGATAATACGTTTGAGAAGCAGGCAGAAACACAACAACAGATATGTAAAAGGTTAGAGATGCAGAGGAACTGAAAAAAGTTCAGAAAAGCAAGAGAAGTCTCAAATCAGAGAATGACTGATGGTAAGAGACGCTGAGAGTCGCTGTCTCTCTCTCTCTCTCTCTCTCTCTCTCTCTGTCTCTCTATCTTTCTCTCTCTCTCTCTCTCTCTCTCTCTCTCTTTTTCTCTCTCTTTTTGGCTTTCTAACAGCAGACAGCCGCTTGGGCCTCTTTATAGAACAAGAAGTCGGGTGGACCGCTTGGTCCGCTTTTTGGCAACCAAAGGCCGCTTGGGTCGCTTGGACCGCCTTCACTAAAAATCTTTATTCACTTTAATCTGTCTGAAACTACAGTAGCCACAGTAGGAATAGTAGGAACCACTACAGTAGCAGTTGAGCTAACATTAACTGTCGGTCTCGCCTTCCTCCACAGCAGCCCTCCAACCATATAAGTGTTAATAGCCACATCCACTCCAGGCTGGATAGTTCCAGTGATGAAAATAAACTAAATTCATTCTTCTATCTATTAACCTTTATTGTCCTACCTCAAAAGCCGATTCACCTTCTCCCGTGTCTGAGCAATAGATTCCATATGCCAGGTATACTACCAGAAGCAGTTGAGCAGCCGTCTTAAACTGACTTATTTACATTCGAAATTAGCTTTTACCTTCAAAACAAGTCCAAACGCAACTTTTCTGTATCCTCTGGCTGTATTTCTTGAAAATGTATTCTTCGGCAGGCGTAGAACTTCAAACAAGCAAATAGGAAGGAAAACAGTCTCGGCAAGGATCCCGAAGATCATAATTCCATAGATTACATCTATCTAAATAGAGTTTTTATAAAGTTAATGCAGAATTCTTACCGAATTCATGAAGCGGCGAACACTTTCAACGGGGCAATTGAAGAAAGTGTGGAGATAGAAAACACCAAGGAGGGCCATTCCAGGAATTGAGCAGGCCAAGGCGGCTGACCATAGAATTCGGTCGAAGGTTCGTTGTCTGAAAATATTTTGGGGATCGGTAAGTGTGTGCTTGTATTTAAAGACGGTCATCGGCGGCCTGAGGCTGTAAAAGCGGTCTTTTGCGACCTGAGGCTGCATAAAGCGGAGTGGTCATCTGCTTCCTGAGGCTTTAAAAAGCGGTCATCGGTGACCTGAGGCTGTAAAAAGCGGTGTGTGAATGTGTGAATGTGTGCGTGTGTGTAAATGTGTGTTGCATGTATTCTTTATGTCCCACTTGGTGAATTTTCAAAGCTCACGTTGAATAAATTTGCTTGCGAAACTTTTCGCTTCAGTAATTCTCATCAAAAATTCACTATCTAAGTAGGGTATGCTTTGGTCTATTAAACGCTGCTCAATAAAACCTGACCAATGAGACCAAAGAGAGGAACTCTTTTTTTGCCGATCATGCAAATTTAATGTATCACATGGTTCATTCTGATCCTTTTGATGAACACATTACATTAGTACTTTATGCGCTTCAATAAATATCATCACCTTATGCAATAAGTACGGTAGAAATCTTTGACCTGCCAAGACGAAAGAGAGAAAGAGAGAGAGAGAATGAAAGAAAGAGAGAAAGAGAGAAAGAGAGAAAGAGAGAAAGAGAGAAGGAGAGAAAGAGAGAAGAAGAGAAAGAGAAAGAAAAAGAATGAGAAAAGAGAAAAAGACAAAGAGAAAGAGAGAAATAGAGAAATAGAAAGAAAGAAAAAAAGAAAGAAAGAAAGAAAGAGAGAGAGAGAGAGAAAGAGAAAGCGAAATATGTACCTTTTAAAAAGACACTTCCACGTAATTGCAATCATAGCTGAGATCAGGCTTGTAAATATCAGTAGAGGTCTGGATATCCACGTAGGAGTTTCTTCCCACCAATGCTAAAATCATCTTTCCTTCTTGTAAATTTAAATAAAAACTTACAAAGTTTCTGACCACTAGGAAAATAGACAATATGACTTCTACAATACATTGCAGCATAAGAAGGTAGTGATGTTTATGTCTTGCGCATTTGTTTGGACACAACTTGATTAGAATCAAAAGAGTACATGGAACAGTTATAGCTAAGGAAAGAACTGAAGAGACTTGGAATTCAGTCATAACTTTTCTGACTGAGTTTTGGAAATGGGCGGATCCGTTTGATTAAAAAATCTACGCGGAAAAGAAGTGCATCAGACACGGTTGCTCATGTGGAAAGTAACTGTTTTAAAAGAGCTTTCTGTGGAAATGGAGGGCATGCAGAAGTTTCCTTTTCTAGAATTCAGCAGACCATTGATATCACATTGATGACGTATGGGTGAATTTTCTGCTTCGCCCACTCAAGAGAGAGAGAGAGAGAGAGTGTGTGTTAAGGAAAGGGAGAAGCCGTAAATTACGCCACTTGGCCCAATTAGAATCACCCACTTTTTTGCGAAAACTCCATCATTTCCTCCACTCCCAGTGCCCAATGCAGCCGTTCATCCGCCTCCTCTCCGTCCTCGGCGGTCTCAACGCCTTTCTCTTCGCCCTCATCTACTGGTGCATAATTTCCAGTGTTTACTGAAACTCATTCAATTGTAGTTTCAACGAAGGAGGGAGCTATCCTTGGATTCTGATGGCTCAGCTGATGCTGCCTCTGCTCATCTGGGAGGCCCTTCTGGTGGCCGCCTTCGTTCCCGAGGAGTGGATCGGTCTGGAGGACTACTTGGATACCATCTCTTACCGAACTGCTGTAAGTCTCTGTCTCTCTCTGTCTCTCTCTGTCTCTCTTGCTCTCTGCCTCTCTCTCTCTCTCTCTCTCTCTCTCTCTCTCTCTCTCTCTCTAACCTCTCTCTTCAGACTGACAGATCTGCAATGTCTTACCGTCGTCCCCTCAACCGCATCCGCAGCTGGGGCGACTACTCTTCCACGACTCAGTTCAACGGCGTCGACGACTCCGAAATTGAGATTCTCAACTGAAGAAACCATGAATCATTCGGGAAATGAAACACTTATTTCGTGGAATCCTTAATTGATTTTCAACTTTTCTTTTTACTTTCTTTGATTTGTAACCACATGCACAAATCATCGTTCGAAATAGTTGCGATCCAAACTTTATGTGCAATCCTTCATGAGAAATGTAACTTTTTTGATAGACAGAACAGACTTTGCACAAAACATTGCTGCACAAATTACTGCAGGAATCATTTGTAAAAACAAGTCTAACTTAAGGTTTAAACCTTAATCATTAAAGAAAGTGGCATCAGAAAAAGGCGCTAATTGGTCATGTGATTTATCTTCGTGGTTCATTTAGCGATAAGGCCAACATTATTAAATCTTGTTACTAATTTTGCAGTTTCTGATTTGTGAAGACAAAACTATCGTGCGAATCTACGCTTTTGCGCAACGGGCTATAATACACTTAATGTTCAGCCTGCTGGGAATTTCAAAGAATACTTTGGCCGTAGCGTTTTGTACCGCAAAAGATTGTAGTACAAAATGCTACGGCAATCATTGAATAGTAACTGAACAGGTAAAACAGTTCATGTAATAATTAAACAGATCGAGCATTTAGCAGTTTGCCAAAGTTTCCTGTTTTTAAAGTAACTATCATCCTATCAACAATTCAATCTGGAAATATTTGCAATAAGAAAAGTCTCACGTTATATGACGCCGAGGTTGTAAAACTAGTCGCCCCAGTACCAGAAAATTACTATAAAAAGAAAGAAATAGATAGACCTACATCATCTTTGGAAGTCGCAGTGTCCAAGTGAGTTTTTGAAGATATTTTCACAACAAACAAACACACATACATACACGCGCACACATATACATACACGTATACAAGCCTACACATACCCAGACATACACATTATACACATACACACACATATACACATTTACACACCCGTAAACACATGCACACACGCGTACATACACGCACACACATGTACACACTCAGACACAAACACACATGTAGACATACACACGTACACACAATCACACGACAGGTACAGACAGAGAATAAAACACATGTGTCGCAGAGAAGAAGAGCGACAGAGAGACAAAGAGACAGAGTCACAGAGAGATAGAGAGTCAGAGAGAGAGAGAGAGAGAGAGAGAGAGAGAGAGAGAGAGAGAGAGAGAGACGTTTGTTCAGAATGCGGCTGATCCTCCCCCTTCTCTCCCTCTGTACTAACGCCTGGGCTTGTACCAATTGCAACGGCCGAAGCCCCTTAAAATCTCCGCTCTACACTTCCATTGGTTCCTGGTACCCCATGAGCCATTGCTCCAGTGGAATGTACGCAACTGGAATGCAGATCAAGTACCAAAGAAACCAAGGAAAAGGAGATGACACTGCTCTCAATGGAGTGCGCCTTTTCTGTAATCTACCTAACTTATGTAAAAGGTTGAGAGCATCTTATTCACTTGACTTTTAGATTCCTGCAGCACCAGCCACCCCATTTTGAGTAGACAGTCAGCATTTGGCTCCTGGCAAAATGTCCAGTGGTGTTCCTCTGGTCAAGCGATTATTGGCTATACTTTCCGCCATGCGACATCGATATGGAAAGCTGGGGCTGACAACGTTGCTCTTGTAAACTTCCGTGCTTTCTGTGGAACTGCTTTTGGGAGTCGGTCAGTCAGCCATTGGTTAGAAGGTACTGTTCTTTTGCTGTGCGGAAGAAACGCAAGGCCTCCAGTTGTGAAAGAGTGTGAATGTGACAAAATCACTCTCACACGTTTAGGATGTGAAACATGACTAGGTAAATGATACAATCAATACTACATATAAGAGCGTGAGTGCGTGTCGCCGTGCTTTGAACATTGTGAGAACGGTTTACAATTTCTTCCAAGAGAGTGTGTGACCGGGAATTGATGTTTGACTGTGAGCGCGTGACCGTGGCTATTGCTGTGCATGACGTATACACAGTCACACGACCTTTTCCGGCAGAAACATTGAAAATTTAAAAAAAAAAAACTTAGTTCGTTAAAAGGCCGGTTGTCCACATGTGTCTGTCACCTGGAATGGCCAAAAAATGGTATTTCAGATGCAGATTTCTCCAAAACGCATTTAAACCTCAAATTTTTATATATTTTCTAGAACAACTTTTCAAGCTCTTTGATTTGAGATAATATATGAGGCAAAGTCAAGAAAGGTACCTTAGAGTCCTTTCAAGAACCAGCAGGAAACGGGATAGGAAAACATGCAGGAGTTCACCGGAAGGGGTTCGAACAGTGACCATCGTTGACATAGAAAATGTGATTTTTTAAGGTTCGACAGACAACTGGGGCTACTGGTCACCCAAAAATAACTTTTGCCCTCAGGGGTACTTTATGTGCGGAATTCAAAGCCAAGATGCACCATACTCGGTTAGAAAGGATTTTGACAACATGGGTACTACTAACCTTAATGGGGATTGCTGCGAAGTTACTGATATCCCCTGCACCCCTGGATATCAGATTCTGACTTTGGGACAATACGACAACATGGAAGGTAAGCAGAAGTTATATCTTAACTTTTCTCTTTATCTCTTTCTCTCCTCTTTCTCTTTTAACTTTGGAATTCTTAAGGCAAGATGCAGACTTCCTTCAACTATCAAGTGAAACCTTCCTTCTCCATTTCTAATGAATACAGAACTCCCATCAGCACTGAAAACAAGATTATAAAAACGAGTAAGTTGATAGGATTGTTATGTTTGTAAATGTTCACTTTAGAATTTTATGTAGCTGCTGAAAATCTGGCTAATAACATCAACAGTGAAATTAGGGACCCGGCAGCACACGTTACGGGATACTCATTGAAGAATATGATGGAAGCCGCTATGAGCCACGAATCTGTGGTTAGTTGAGAAACAGACACATATACACTCACTTTTTCAGAGAAGCCACACTGCTCATGTGCCCAGGAGAACGAAGGTGGTCGTAAAGCAAGTGTACCTCACGTGTGGAGCATACAAAGTTGCTTTGGGCCATATTATCGAAGAACATACAAGGAACCCGAATCCTGAGTTAATCTCAACAAGTACCAAAAAGCCCACCAGGAAAACTACCACGACTCGGATTCCTGAGAAAAGTGAGGAAGAGGACAATGACGGCTGGAGTGATGACGATTGCTAAACATAGTTAATAAAGTTATGTTGATGTCGTTGTGCCTTTTTCTCCCGGTCACTCTTGTCTTAGTATATCTCTCCCTTTCTCTCTTTCTCTCTGTCTCTCTCTGTCTCTCTCTCTCTCTAACCTCTCTCTTCAGACTTACAGATCTGCAATGTCTTACCGTTGTCCCCTCAACCTTAAGCGACTACTCCACCATTCAGTTCAACGGCGTCGACGGATTCGACTCGGAAATTTAGATTCTCAACTGAAGAAACCATGAATCATTCGGGAAATGAAGCACTTATTTTGTGGTATCTTTGTTCTCAATTCTCCGTTTTGCCGTTTTTGATTTGTAACGTCGTGGGAAATCGTTACGCTTTTTCGCGTCGGGGGGCTATAACGCGTTTTATGCACAGCTCAGACTGGGAATGCAACTTTGGACTACATATAGACCTACGTTTATCATACCGCAGGATAACACAAATAATTATGTTAATACTGTAGAAACGTTACAAAACATTTAAAGCTGAGATTGAACCAAGGCAGATTTGGATCAGAAGGCACACCTATTATGTAGGTCTTGTAGCCGTCCTGGCCACACTCACACGGAATCACTCTGACTCACGCTGACTCTCTCACTTTCACTCAGAAGAGGAGTTCTCTCTCTCTTTAATGAATGAACAATAACTGCCGACTCGGCGAAGAACACAAAGGAGGAATCCGGGAGGGGGCGGGGTCCAGGAGGGGTGGACCCGGAGCGCGCACGCGACAGGTCTGTCCATACCACCCTTCCTGTAACGGATTTTGGGAAAAACAATGCAGTTTATGCATCGATTCATAAGGTTCAATCAGATCAACAATCTACGATCAACACCAAGATCTGCAACAAGAAAAATCTCACGTTTAAAGACATCGATGTAGTAAAACTATACGCCAAAGTATTAGATGACTACTATAAAAAGAAAGGAATCGAAAGACTTTCATCTTTAGAGATCACCACGTCCAAGTGAGTTTGGCGTACACACACACACACACACACACACACACACACATGTACACACACTCACTCACTCCCTTACTCACTCCCACACATACACACACTTTCAGAATGCCCTCAGTGCTGTCGCCTGGGCTTGTACCAATTGCAATGGCCGAAAAACTCTGACATCTCCCCTCTACACCAACATTGGTGCCTGGCACCCGATGAGTAATTGCTACAGTGGCATGTATGCAACCGGAATGCAAATCAAGTACCAAAGAAACCAAGGAAGTGCAGATGACACTGCTCTCAATGGAGTGCGCCTTTTCTGTAATCAAGCCAATTCATGTAGGATGTTCAGTTTGCCTCACTAAACTTATCTTAAATTCCTGCAGTGCCAGTTACTCCATTTCGAGTAGAGAATCAGCATTTGGCAGCTGGCAAAGTGCCCAGTGGTGTTCCTCTGGTCAGGCCATAATTGGGTATACTTTCCGCCAGACGACATGGACAAGTGGGGTAGACAATGTTGCTCTTGTGAACTTCCGTGCTTTCTGTGGAACTGCTTTTGGGAGTCGGTCAGTCAGCCATTGGTTAGAAGGTACAGTTCTTTTGGTTTTGGTCAAAAGTTATTCAAGAAAATGTATGATAGCTTGGGGTTTAAATGCGTCGTTTTGGAGAAATACGCATCCGAAATGCCAATTTTGGCCGTTCTAGGCACCTGTAGATAACATGCCTTTTAACGAACTACGTGCACTGTGTTTATCAAGTTTATCGGTTTATCGACCTTTCGAATTTTCAATGTTCCCCTTGAAAAGACGCAAAAAACTCTGCTTATCTGACAGTGTAGCGCCGCGAGTTCCACACGCGTACGAGATCGCCGGCCGCGGCAAGGGTAGTCCCATCGCAATACAGATAGGCAAACAGATCGGAAAACAGTTTTCTAAGTTCTGCTCGGCTCTAGAGCGTGACAACATAGAAAACTGGGGAGTCTGGGCGCCAAAAACCAACTTCTGCTCAGTCGGCTACTTCATGTGCGGAATTCAAACACGAATTTGACCTTATTCGACAAGGAAGGATTTTGACAACATGGGTACAACTAACATTAATGGGGATTGCTGCGAAGTGACCGACATTCCCTGCACCCCTGGATATCAGATTCAGACTCTGGGACAATACGATAACATGGAAGGTAAGGAGATGAGATCTACTAACCCTCTCTCTCTCTCCCTCTCTTAACTTTAGAATTCTTCAGGCAAGATACAGACTTCCTTCAACTATCAAGTGAAAACTTTCTTCTCCATTTCTAATGAATACAGAACTCCCATCAGCACTGAGAACAAGATCATAAACAGGAGTAAGTGGATCTAGTGTAGATTTGCAAATTT
This sequence comes from Oscheius sp. G VE-2021, assembly GCA_022343465.1. NCBI lineage: Eukaryota > Metazoa > Nematoda > Chromadorea > Rhabditida > Rhabditidae > Oscheius > Oscheius sp. G VE-2021. The sequence goes on from JAJQXH010000085.1 coordinate 686,183, forward strand.
ATAATCCAATTTAGAATTTTATGTGGCTGCTGAAAATCTGGCATATAGCATCAATAATGAAATTAGGGATCCTTCGGGGCACGTAACTGGAAATTCACTGCGGAATATGATGGAAGCGGCTATGAGTCACGAATCTGTGGTTAGTTAAACGTGTTACAAAACATATACGCACACACTTTTCAGAGGAGTCACACTGCTGACGTGCCCAGAAGAACGAAAGTGGTCGTTAAACAAGTGTACCTCACTTGTGGAGCATACAAAGTCGCTTTGGGGCATATTATTGAAGAACATACAAAGAACCCGAATCCTGAGATAATCCCAACAAGTACTAAAAAGCCAACCAGGAAAACTACCACGACTCCCGATAAAAGTAAGGAGTCCGACGAAAGTGAAGACGATTGTTAAGTTTTTAATAAAGTTTTGAAACTTTAAGACCTTCTCTCTGTCTGTCTGTATGTCTCTCTCTCTCTCTCTCTCTCTCTCTCTCGCAAGAATAGCCAATGTTCCCTATTTGTTGCACTCATTTCTAAAAGTGCCGTACTCTTCCCACGCCATGAGCTTGAATGATTGCCACCCCCGCAATCTTTCCTAGTTTTCAACCAGAACAAAGTTTCTGTCTTTTGCCATGCTGTTGCTCAACGGACAATGTTTTCATAAAGATTTCATATCATTGGAAGAAGTAATTCTCCAATTTCTCTTCATCATTTACTCAATACCAACATCAGTTCTCTATATTCTAATTATTCTATGCATTAACCGTTCTCCAAACCAATTCTGCCCGATTTTCGCTCAAATATTCAAATCGTGTTGTATATTGGTGAGATGATTTTCTTGAAACAAACAACTATTTGATTCAGAATCTGTTGAGTTTTTGGGTAGAAACTTTTTTCGGTTCCATTCTTGGTGCTTTCTGGGACCATATTTTCTCGATTAAATATCTTCTAGAAGCTGTTAACTATTTTTATAACAGTTTAGTATTGTGTGGATTCTTTGCTAGCACTGTTCTTTCAATTTACCAAATGACAGTAATTGTGGCTCCACTGAGGTTCAATCAGGTTGGTTATATCGTGTTATTCATGTGGATGGTCAGATAAATCACACCTTTACTTAAAGGTGGGCGGGGCTTTCCTGCAGTCGCCGCACAGGCTACGCTAAACGTCGGACAGATTTCAAATTGGTTGCAAACTCTCATTTTTGAAAACTTATTCAAAATTTACATGTATCTAATATTTTTTTAAAGAACCTTATCTATAAACATTTAAGAATGACTCCCCTTTTCAGTTTTGGACTCGATTTTTGCTGCCCACAGCAATAGGAGTAATTTTATTACCAATATCGCTGAGTTCTCATCTCTTTTTTGCTGAAACTTTTCTCTACGTCACTCCTTGCCACAAACTCATGATTGTGTATGAACATAAACGATTTCCATCCATGCAACAAGTATGCCTGGGTTTCAAACTTCACAAAGAAAAATTCAGATCAGGCCTTCACTTGTGAATGGAGTTTCCGGCTTTGTCTGCTTTGGAATCATAACCACAGCGACAATCATTTCGTCGATTTTTCTTTTTAAAATCAGGAAATCAAACAAAGAAAAATTTTCAATGCGAGTTTTTCTCCTAGCAGTGTCTATGAGTTTCTCGGCAGCAATTTTTAGCATTTTCCAGGTGAGAATTCACTTAATGCATGTTGTGTGTGTGTGTGTGTGTGTGTGTGTGTGTGTGTGTGTGTGTGTGTGTGTATGCATGTGTACGTACCTGTGTGCACGCGTGTATGTGGAGGCTTTGGCTTCGTCTTTCAGGTAAACATCGTTTGCCATTTTCAGATTTTCGTTCTTGTCAGTAGAGAAGTAAAGGACAACTCGGGAATAATTCGCTTCATAATGACATATAAACGTAAGATTGTGAGCCAGTGATAACAAAACGTGATTGATTCCAGCTCATTTCGCCGCCGTATGCTATATCCCAGCTCCGTGGGTTGTTCTTCTGATAAACCCATACATTCGAAAGTGGGTTTGCAACAGGATTTGGAAGAAGAAAACGTTTCCTTCAAAAACAATTGGCTTTTCTTCAACATCTGTCCCAAAATACTAAACTTCTGACAATAACGAATCAGAATGCAATTTTCGTCCTTCTCTTCATATTAAATTTTACGCACACACATACACACACTCACACATATACGGAAATAGTTTTCTGCGTGAGCGAGAGAGTGAGAGAGAGAGAGAGAGAGAGAGAGAGAGAGAGAGAGAGAGAGAGAGAAGGAGGCATGTGCAACAAGTACAGACGAACAACCACAAAAACTATAAAACATAACACAATAACATCACATCCCCCAATAAACTTGCATTCTCAGATGCTACGAATCCCCACAAGGTACAATCAAAACAACACATTGAGAACAATTGTTTCTTATTAAAACTCTCTTAAAGGCGGAAGTTTATTGGGTGCGAGTGGCCTCCGTGGCGGGAGGGGTGGAGGCGGGGGTGCGGACCATGACGCCCATCTGTACGGCCACGATCTGGTAGATGTCTTCGATGCTCCAAAGGCCAGCGTCGTAGGAGACGGAGATCAGATGCATCGTCGTGGCGAAGATCTCCTTTGCGTGGTGGGGCTTCTGGTAGCAGAAGCGGAGGACACGGTAGGTCTTGAGGAGGAAGTCCCAGACGGCCTCAAAGAGAAGGATTTAGATAGAAAGAAAGAGAGAGAGCCTACCTCAATGACCAGACCGCCGAGGTAGAGGAGGTACTGGAGACAAGCCAACGCCAGAAGGACGAAGGCGATGAAAACATCCTGGACGATGTAGAACCAGGAGTCGGTCTCCGGAGGATCCACCTTCTGGATCAGCTTGAAGCCCTTCTTCTCAGTTGGGCCGGCGGCAGTGGTGGTGTCCACCGGAGCTCCTCTCTGCCTCAGCGACGTCTGCTCCTTTGCAGTTTTATTAGATTCAAGCCTTTTAGTCGATTGAGAAGTTACAGAATCTGTCATTAGCTGAAGATTAGAGGCGATTGGAGGAGAGAGGAGCGCAACCGACCTTTTGGTGAGGAGAATGAGTTCAACATGAGCTCTCTCAAAGGAGGGAAGGATCACGTTGACTTGAAATTGGAATATGGGTATGCGGGAAATTTGAATAAGGATAATTTTGACGTTGCTTTTTCGGTCGGCCAGGCTCCTCCCATTCTCTCTCTCCCCCCTCTCTTTCTCTCTCTCCCCCTGTCTCTTTCTCTCTCTCCTCTCTCTCCCTCTCTCTTTCTCTCTCTCTCTCTCTCTCTCTCTCTCTCTCTCTCTCTTACTACATCCCTTTGTTTTACGTCTTTATTCAGTTCTCAACCTGGACATAGTCACCAAACACAGTTCCCTTAGGCCAAATCCCCAAATACATCCTGATCAACGGAGAACCATCCGCATTGCGCTCCTTCGTCCAGTATGGCAATTTATCAGAAGCCTCCACAACTGGCGTGTTGTCTAGTTCAACCAACTGCGTAACAATCAATCCTTCGCTAAAAGCTGATTTTTCTGCAAAAGTTGAAAAAAGGTCACCTGATGCATTTCTTCATCGTCTCCAATTGAATAAATCTGCCGATTCCTTTTCATCTGTGAGACTTCAAGACCATTATATGGTTGAGAGTGCCGTTGGGATCAACCATTTCGAAACCGATTGTTTGGTCTTGGAAACGGACTCGAGAGGAAGGAAGGGTTGTGATTTTCATCCTGAATATTGGTTTGATACAGAAAGAGAGACAAAGAGATGAGAGAGATAGAGAGAAAGAGAGAGAGAGAGAGAAAGAAAGAGACAGGGAGAAAGAGAATCTACCTTGTCTGAGCTAATTCGTTCTTCTCCGAATACTTCCAGGTACTGGTGATCAATTCAGCATCTTCGATTGAGGCATCATCTAAACATTGCTTATCTTCATTGTCGCACACACACACATAAACACATTGACACACACAAACACACACGGACACACATTCACGTATACGCATGTAAACATAGACAAGCATACTTACTTTCACGTACAAACATAAACACATTCATGCACACACATTCACGTACACGCACGTAAACAAACACGCACATTTTCTCTTACACGCACGTGTGTACACACGTGAACACACGCGTACACATACACATTCATGTACACCCACGCGCGTACCCACGAAAACGCACACATACACATATTCACGTACACACACGCGCGCTAGCACGTGAACACTGATACAGTACACAGTTTGTCTAACTTACCAAAACTGTATCCCTCCGGCAGTTCATGAACCTCCGTTGCCATCAGAACCTCTTCCTGTTCCGGATTCATAAAGTAGCTGTAATTTGGGTACTCCCTTGTATTCCAGTTTAGTGTTCCAAAATATGGGAGCAGCTAAAACTTAGATTGACATGTCTGATAACTTCAGTGCCTACCGCATCAGTGAAACACTTATCAGCGACAATAAATGAAGACAGACCTTTGCGATTTTGTTATTCCAACCGTTTTATCAAAGAGTTCAAAGCCAGCGGCAACATCCTCCTTTGAAAAAGATCCCTAGACTTGTAATATTGATTGAAAAAAATGAAACTGACGTCGTGGCAGATGTAAATTTCAGAAGTAATCACAGCGTTTTCCTTGAACCCGAACCAATACTTTGCTTTTGATGTGGAGTGGGAATAGAGGGAAAACTTGGTCAATGGAAGGCGGTCTTCGATTTGAAAACGGACAGCATGGTAGAAAGCGGGATGAGTGCGGTGGAAAAGCTTCAGAATGTCAGAGGTGCAGGGAACGTGACGGAAGGGACGCATTATAGAAAGTGTGATAAGAATACCGAAAAAGAAACAGTGGAATGAACAGTCAAGGTCAGCTGCAAAGGGTGGTGATTATTGACCACATGGCGAAGACCGTCTCTCTCTCTCTCTCTCCTCTCTCTCCTCTCTCTCTCTCTCTCTCCTCTCTCTCTCCTCTCTCTCCTCTCTCTCTCCTCTCTCTCTCTCCTCTCTCTCTCTCTCTCTCTCTCTCTCTCTCTCTCTCTCTCTCTCTCTCTCTCTCTCTCTCTCTCTCTCTTTTTCTCTCTCCTTTGAATTAAAAAAAAAGTAAACACAAACAAAAACTCACGCAAAAGACGGCGATAAAACGTGGTCTTTCCTGCAAAGAAAAATACTGAGAAATATCGACTATTTGGAAAGGGAATATTAATAATACATATATTGAATGTTGTTTTTGTTTTCTCTTGTTTCACAAAACATATGTTATCAGTGCTTCTTACAATACATATATCAGTTTAAACTAAAAAAGGGTATTAGAAAACTGTAAAAACAAAAATTTAGAAAGTGAAAACAAAAAAAGTTAACATATGAAGGTAAAAGAAAACTTTTCTTAAAAGACAAAAAGATTGCCCGAAGCGGGGTTCGAACCCTGGTCGCCACTTTTAGAGACTAATGATTACACCGTTACACCAAGGAGGCGCAGAGTCATTAGTTGGAATTCGGTTATCTATCTCTCTCTCTCGCTCTCTCTCTCTCAATTCAACATAAGACAAGCATAAAACTTCATTATTAGGCATCGATAACAATATGTGTTTGCAAAGGACCCGTGGGGTTGGCGGATGATCGCCGCCGGAGGGATAAAGCTCTGGGCCTAGGGTTGACGTTCCCTCGACCGGAGATCGCTTCTGAGTACCGGGTGGGTAAAGGAACTACTGCTCCTCTTCAGTCACACTGACCAAAGGAGCCGGGCTCTCTGGAGGCGGACTCCTCGGTTCCTCCACTGACAACCTCTTCACTATCGCAGCTTCACAGGCTCCGTCTATCGAAGGAACCAGTATGGACACCATCTGCAAGTCATTTTCAGCATAGATATTCTGTTTTCTTACCGATTCTCTGTATATTTTCACCCTATGAGATGGGATATCTCGGTAGGCGTTGAGGTCTGTGTCATCGGTTCCGATGGAGGTGTCGTCATGGAAGGAGAAGGCACTGCTACCACGACGGAGTTTGACTGGGGCGTAGTCTGGACTGTCACGCATCATTTGCTCACGGTCAGAAGCTGAAAGAAGATTAATAGCTTAAATTGAGATAAGTAAAGTTACCATTGCTTCGGGCTCTTCCACGGGCTAGGCAGCAGTAGCAGCAGAGGCAGGCTAGGAGGAGAAGAAGGATCAACATGGCTAGGATGATGGAGTAGAAGAGCCATCGGGAGGACACTGAAAAGAAGTGGATGAAAGAGAGAGAGAGAGAGAGAGAGAGAGAGAGAGAGAGAGAGAGCGCGAGAGAGAGAAAGTGTCAGAACTCACGAAGCAGTTCCGGTTCAAAGACATCAGGCGAATAATCGACGATTTCTCCATTAGGTGACAAATCAGCCTCCCACAGATAGGGTTCCAAAGTCCCAGCTTTGCTCAAATCCGCCTGTCTAATCTGATGCATCGCCAGTCTGGCGTGGAGATCAATCTGATGGATCTTGTTCGAAGGATGCCTCAGGAACATATGCTCATCCAGATCATACCCCACTCCAATGTCTGAAAAGTTAATGTGCTCTATTTCTACCGTATCCTACCGTGGACTATGATTGACTCCTCTTCGTCTGCCCCATCAGCCAAGACGAATGTGACATTGTTCAGAAGCGATTTTCCAGTGTCGGGTAGTTCGAAGCGATCACCATCGATCTGGAATACGGTAGATCAAAATTGAGGGTACTGTACCATTAGTTCGTATTTCCGGGCGGTATGTCTAGTTCCGACGGGGGTACGTCGGGCGATAGAAATCAGATGAACTCGATCATCTCCAACAGGTATGTCTTTGGAGGCAGTCGCTGCGAAACCATTTCCTTCATGCGGATGAGCCAGGACTGAGAGGGTACCTCCTGGGGAGAAGATAACTCGGAACCTGGAATTTCAAAATCTAAACTTGTTTAAATTCAAAAACTCACATAGTTTCCCGATGTGAATTGAATTCAGCCACAGTTATGTCATCTTGAGGGTCCTTGGGCAACTTCAGCTTGAGCCAAAGACTGGCCAACACGGCCTTCGTCGTTTCCAAAGGAAGAACAACGGGACTGGCTGCGACAAAGGCGGTTGATAGAGGGATTGGAGGATCTGAAGAAAAGAATTCTACGAAAATAAGGAGGTACTGACTATTTCTGGCAGGACAAGTTCCTTCATTCGAGTCTTCGATGAGTTGGGCGTCGGAGCAGTCACATTTTGGCTCGGGGTCCTTTCCTGGGGCTGCGCCGCGGCAGCGGATTCCAGCGGGGCAGGATGGATTGCAAGAGGCACAACCAATCTGAAAAGTGATACTATGAGAGAGAGAGAGTGGGAGAGAGAGAGAAAGAGAGAGAGAGAGCGAGAGCGAGAGAGAGCGAGAGAGAGAGAGAGAGAGAGAAAGATATATATAGAGAGAGAATGTTAAAACTCACTCGGATTGCAAAAGCTCCTCTGTCTTCTGTATCTTCCAGCACTGTCTCCAATTGCTTGTTGTAAGCCTTCGTCAAATCTACTCTCTTTCCATGTACGAACACATCCTTTACACAACCCTTAAAATCAACCTTAACTTAGTTCTTAACCGCCTTACCCTAAGTGACGCCATCTTCTCCCTGGTGTTCTCAAAGAACCTCTGGGTAAAGTCCTGTTTATAGAGGCCAGACTTTTTCTTCTCAAAGTAAGTTCCACCGACGAAGAGACCCACTCCTTGGGTAACTGCAGGGACGGAATAGACTTCTAAACCATGGGACTACTGTATAAACTACCGTAATCCTACCTGCTGTGCTGATGTTGTTCCTAGAACTGATTGGGTCCAAGTGACAGGCTTGGCGATCAACGGAGAAGGTAAAAGTTTCTCCAGAACCGAAGAAGACAACTCGGTGCCAATCGTCTTCTCCCAGGCCTTTGTTATTCTCAACTGAACAGGCGGAGCACATCTCTTCTCCGTCCATATGTCGGCAGAGGAGGGCTGAAGCGGTGGAACCGGAGTAATGGGTCTGCCAGCGGCCCTTCCCTGGCATGCCGTGCCAGTAGCCGAAGAGAAGGAGGCCAGCGTCAGAATCACTCTTGAAGGTCATGGCTACTCGGACATCTAGGCCATCATCTGCGTCGACTGCAAAGGCGTCGGGCAGTTGGATGAAGGAGAGACGATCGGGGTCGCGGAGGAGTTGGAAGGTGGAGTCGTCTTCGACTTCGTAGGAACAGGGAGAAGAGGGAAGGCTGTCGAAGTGTTGGGGGAGGATGTGGCAATTGCAACCGGAGCAGAGGGGAGCTGGAGGACGTCTGAAAGGTAAAATTGAAAAGAAACGTCTTTTTCTCTTGTTCACTCTCACTTTCCTTTTTTCTCTCTTTCTCTCCCCACACTCTCACACTCTCACACCCCCACACGCTATCTCTCACTCTCACACTCTCATTCTCACATTTTTACATTCCAACACTTCCACACTCTCTCTCTCACCCTCTCGCACTCCCTCTCTTCATCTCCCTCACTATTATTCTTCCTAGATCTGTCTCTCTGTCTCTCACTTTCTCACGTTTACACTCTCACATCTCATTTTCTTCCTCTTACTAACTTATTTTCTTTCTAGCGATTTCTCTCTCTCACTCTCTTTTTTACATCACATTCTCCCTTTTACTAACTCTCTTTCTTTCTAGCGCTCTCCACCAGACGTAAAACTCACGTCCCCTCCGCCGATCCCAGTCTATTAGCCGTACAAGGCTCCTGGAGTAGAATCTCTCCATCAACTTTTATATGAACAGTTGAAAGCCTCGCACTCTTCAGAACCGAGGTAATAACCTCAACTGGCACTTCATCCACCAGAAGACGGACTCCTTGCCCATCCACGATCAGTGCTACAGTATGCCATTCAGCATCGGATAGCTGGCCGACTGCGACAGAAGGTCCTCCGTCTACCCTCAGGAAGAAATCTAAAGCAAAATATTACTGTAAGTTTCGGTGAATCCTACCATTCTCAAGTCTAATGTGGGTGGTTTCCTTATCCCCAGTGAGGAGGGAGAGAAGGGCTTGGTCAGACCTGTCCGTACGGAATGAGAATTCATACTTCCAAGGGCTTGGGGAGGCATCAATCTCTAGACCTCCACTGGCGAGGCATTCCTTCTTCTCCACAATTTTGTGTCTACAGCGGAGGGAGGAAGAAGTTACGGTAGGAGGGCGAGGGGTCCCTTCGGCATCAGGAAGAAGGTGCCGGATTCCAGCGGCAAAGCCTGTGAGCTCAAAAGTCTGAGATCCACCTCTGGCAGCAATATGAGTTGAGACATTGAGCAATGAAACTAAGGTTATCCCAGATGGCCTGAAAAATCGATAATCGATGGATTGATATCGATTACTTACACTGAATCCACTGGAGCTGACGGCCAAGTGACAGTGATTGTCTGTCTGCAGTCTAAGGAGGTTCGGACAAGTTCGCGCAGCCAGAAGAGGTCGGCGGCCCTGGAAATGCCACCTGTCGTTGGGTTGATGAGTCGATTAGAGCGCGGATAATTGCGAAGACGGGTTGTGAATGATTCAGACGCCGCTGAGATTGCGGGGAGGACGCTTATTACGATGGGAATATTGCGTAGGTCAAGTATGGCTTTGATAATTTAAAAAAGGCGCGGAGGATTCGAACCCGTGACCTTTTACTGTGACTAGAATTTTACCGGCTGCGCCACTGGCCACAACAGGCTGTAGGTGTCTAACAGGCAATTTATATGTGGCTTTATTGTAACGTTAATGGTAAATAACGCTAAACTTAGTTGTAATAAAATTCTTCAACAATTTTTGTTGGTGTTAAGACGTCATCTCTGAAGATTTGAAAACTAGAAGCTGATTGTGTTTAGTTTTAAAAAAATGCAATTATCCAGAAAATAATTGGAAAACTGAATGTGTTTTTAAAAGAAAATTTTTAACTATCGAATTTTTGCTCGCACTTCGAAATCGACTGCAAATTCTCGAAAACTTTGTAACCTCTCGTATCGTCGATTTTTTCAGGCTGAAAAGTAGTTTTTAGCGATTTTAATCCCATATCTGCCAGTGTAAAAATTTAAATGTTTCACTTTTCAGAGTTTCGTGCTCGAAATTAGTAATATTTTAATAATACCATACTTTTAATCAATTACAATTACAAAACACTGTGAAAAAACTAACGAATGGTATCCATTGGGAGAATTAACAGGACAGTTCTCGTAATCCGGACCCGCCCGTGATAACCCTCAACAGAACTACATCCATTAAAAGTTTCGTTCAAAACATTAATTTAAAATGAATATTTTGGTCAATGTTAGTGGCAAAACTTAAACTGTACTTTTCTCACCCTCACTTTACTGCCTGAGCCAGCTTGAAAATGTTGGTAAAACTTGATAGAAACGACCTGATTTAATATTTTGTTCTACGGTGAATATCAGCGTATTTGTGCCAAAAATATAATATTTTCAAAAAAAAATCGTTTCTGGGTTTAGCTCTATCCCCGTTCTGCCTTTTTTCTTCCCCAATCTCCCCCATTCACAAAATCTCCCAGAAGACCAATACTAAATAATTCCCCATGTCCCTGCGATCTCCTTGATTCTCTCCTAATCGCTCCCTCCGACCTCTGCCTGATTATTACGCGTCGTCGGCGTCGCCTCCTTGTTGAAACAGTACGCCGTTTACCCAGCTGTTGCGGACATTGTTCAAACAGAGAACACGCCAATTTGTGTGTAAAAATCGCCTAGTCCACGAAATTTGAGCCCCGCTAAAGTGGTTCCCGTGAGATTGATTGATTTGGACCGCGTAAGTGAAATTTTTGGGAGAGGACTTTGAAAGAAAGGTTGATTTGTAAATTAAAATTGATTTTCAGTCAAGAAAATTGGTCTTAAAAGGAATAAATTGATTAAAACAAGTTTGATACAGTTTGAACCGTTTCGCTGCGACGCGACCGCGCCGCAACGCCGCAGAGCCGCTATGCAACCGCAGTGCGCGCCAGTTTTGTGCTTTTCTACAACTTTTGCCCAAATGGCATTTGATTTAAAACTAGACTTACTGAAAATTGGCGCTGCTCTTCCTCGTCACTGCTGTAGGTGTCTCCAGTGCTGATCCTACTACAGTAGTCACAATAGTTTCACTGCCTTCATAAGTTTCCGGCATCTCACAGACCAGCCGGCTGGCAACATTCTCATTTCCAAGGGTGTAAACCCCCGTTTTCCGGAGGCCTGCGAGGAAATGGGCTTTACATGAGGAACGAGGGAGATCTAAAGTTTGAAATTTAACTTTTATGGGCTGAAGTGATTACCTGTTGCTATTGAGAGCGATAGTAGTGGGAGCAGGAGGATGAGGCTAGGGACGACGTCCGGAGACATCGTCGCATATGACTGAGAGGGCCTGCAATCGGAGGCGGTTGGCATTATTTATGAGAGGACGAATACAGAAAACGGAGACCGCGATACGACATGGGAGAAGAAGAAGAAGAGGCAAAGTGAGAGCAATAGGAAGAAGCGTACAACGGAGGGAAGGATGATGGAAGGCAGGTAAACTCTAGAAAAGTTGTAAAAGTGAAGAAAGATGTGACTTAAAGAGAGGGAGATATATAGGGAAAAGTGAGAGACTGAAAGAGAAGGAAAAAGACACAGTCAGGGAGAGAGAATGAGAAAGAGAGCGAGAGAGCGAGACACAGAGATACCAAGAGACGGAGATAGAGAAAAAAAGAAAAAGAAGGAGGGAGGAAAAAAGAAAGATAGAAAGAGAGAAAGAGAGGGCGAGAGAAAGAGAGAAGGAGAGAAGGAACGACAAAGAGAGAGAAAGAGAGTAGGAAGGAAAAGGAACGTGGGAGGAAAATAGTACAAATCAGCGAAACAGAACAAAAAGCGTCGTTTCCCTTATCATCTCGACAGAAAAAAGGCGTGGAACAATGAAATTGCGAAGGCTGTTTGTTGTCTAAATACCGATTCCCCTGACTCAGCCGTCGGAAACGCGACGAGAAAAGAAAAATGAAATTCCCCGTCTCAGCCCCTCTGTTTCAAGGATTAGCTGACGGAAGGGGTCATGCCGGAGTCTGAAAGGGCGGGAAGCGGTCGCGGAAGCGGCCACTGAGAATGGCAGAGGCGCTAATTGAGACAGCCGCTTCACGCTCCACGGATCGCCGCCCAAGCAAGGCTATGAGAGTGTGCTTTTAGTACTCTAAGGGTTATGTGAAGGTGCGTCAGATGGACCATAAAGAAGGCTGGGGAGAGATAAGGGACGCGGGAAGAAGTGGAAAACGACTGGAAGGGGAGGAAGGGAGTGGTAGGGAGAGAGAGAGAGAGAGATACAGAGACAGAGAAGAAAAGACAACGAGTTTAACATGTGTAACCCAAATTTAATTGAATTATTGACATGAAAAACAAGTTTTTGCTCAAAATAACTCTAAAGTGATATGCGTGGGGCAAAGTTCGGCTTCTCACGTTGAGATCCCGGCGCTGGATCCACTTTACCGCCGGCAGAGCAAACAGATCGCTTCCTGATCTACATTTTATTTACCTCCAGCCCTTTGTCTCCAAAAGATCTCTTTTCCCCAGAATGTCGTCCTCAAAGAGGCCCACATTCTATTCAAAGAATCCTTTCCCATGCCATGGCGGCTATGCTAATGAGGCGGCGAGGATCAGAGGCCGCCGCGTGCGAGAGACGCCCGTAAAAAAGTCGTCGTAAAGCATCACCCAGATTACTGTATGGAATGCATGTAGTACATAATTATGAGAGGGCGGTGACATAAAAGCGGCAGGGAAGGGGGTAAACTGACGATGGGGCGCATAAACACACACTAACGGCACACCTGATACCAGCCGGGTGGCAGGAAATGGTGGCGACAGCTGGAGGGCAGAATATTGAGATATTGATTATACGGCTATAAAAGGAATCAGATAGCAGTGAAAACAAAAACAAAGGGGAATTTCTTAGTCAGAATCGATCTATTTCGAAATAGTTTGATATACCGAGATTCTAACAATTGTACCGACGGTTTTCTCTCTTTCTTTCTTTCTTTCTTTCTTTCTTTCTTTCTTTCTCTTTCTCTCTTTCTCTCGGTCGCTCTCTCTCTATGAGGAGAAAAGGTCTGGCAAACCTCAAACTACAAAAGTACCAAATTTCTCTGTTGAAGAGAGACAGAAGCTTGTAGAAATAGGGGAAAAAGTAATCTGCCGAAGTAAGCCGATTTCCGCGGTTGGAACAACCCTCTATCATGTTTGTCTTCTCGAAGTGCGGGGGATTTTAAGCGTGAAAAATGTTTTCAGGAACTCTGACACTTGAAAATGAAAGTGCAGTTTTAAATCTTTAGAAATATCTCATCAAAAGGGATGTGAAGACCATACAGTCCTCAAAAAAACAAGAGGAAAAAAAAAGAAAATAGGAAATAGGAATATAAAAAATGTATGTGAATAATAAGAAACAGAGAGAAAGAGAGAGAGAGAGAGAGAGAGAGAGAGAGAGAGAGAGAGAGAGAAAGGGAGAAGGAGGGAGAAGGGAGAGAAAGAGAGAGCGTTTAAGTTGGAAACAAAGATCCGAAAAGTGGGGCAGTTGGAGAATGAGTTTAAACCAAGAGTTTTATGAGCTGAAGGCCGCAATGCGGTACCTGAGCGGCCTAACATACACTAGCAAGGTTTTGTGATTTCGCATCGTATTATGAAACATTTTACCGTTCCCAAAACAATAAGCGATTTCTCACTCCGAACGATGAATCTTCGCTGAGTTGGCACTTTCCATTGAAAGATAAATGAAAAGTGCGTCAGGAAAGATTCTATTCAAATAGGAAAAAAAGTAAAATTGAAAATAACAGCTCCTGAGAAGAAGCAGAAGATTAAAAGTAGTGAATATGTAGTACGACGGGGGTGACGGGCTGTCAGGAGGTGACAAGTGAATTGCGGTCCATGGGCGATGGGGGCGGGGGTTCTCACGCAGGTGTGTTATCTAGGAGTGATACCGGAGGTCAGCCGCCACGCGACCACTATTTTGAAGGTCCGAAGAGAGAGAGAGAGAGAGAGAGAGAAAGAGAAGGAGGGAGGAGGGAAGGAGGGAGGGAGAGAGAATCTCAACCTAAGTATCCTTGTTGTTCACTATTGGCATGAGTTAATTGCCCAAATACGCTCCCTTATACCAAAATTAGCGTCTTAATCGGCTCAAGACTTGGCAGATTGCGTTTTTATGCAGTTACAGGTCAGAGAGTGATTGAATCGGGTCAAGAAATCGAATAAGGAAGGGTATGGCGTAATGATACAGGCATTGTTTGATTCGACAACGCCATGTGGTCAAGACAATACGCGCAATTGTGCCAGCTGTCTGGAGCGGAGCAGGGTTCTGCCAGCCGGAGAGGGGGACACCTGGAGGGTTATCGATAGAGATAAGGGGATGGGATGGCACACAACAAAAAAGACAACAAAGGCGGCTTCTTTTCTCACTGATTCTCTTTCTTTCTCTCTCTCTCTCTCTCTCTCTCTCTCTCTCTCTGTGTGTCTCTCTTTCTATCCCTCCTCTCTCCCCCTGTCCTTCCAGTCAGCTGGTAGACATGTTTGTCGTATCGTTCCTGAAGGCGCAAAGTGGTGGTATCCAGGCTCGTCCACGCAATGCGCATACAGGCCGGAAATGGACGAGAGCAAACACGCCTTCGACGCAACGCTTGTTTCGGGTTACGGCTGGACTCGCATGCCGTCAATCGCGCAGCATCACGCAATCCAAATGAGGGAATCTTCCTCACTTAAAGAGAAGTCAACGAGAAACTCAGAAAAGCCACAAAAGTAAAATTTGATAACTTGAGGTTGATAGAAAGTCAACCAAATAGAGGAAATCAAGAAGAAAAGGCAGTAGACCTTGGACGAACGATGGTCGTTGGTGGGAAAGACCTCGTCCTCAGGAAGTCATCGACTGAGGTCGCAATCTAAAGAAAGAATGTCATTAGAACCGGGAAATGAAAACTGAGATTGGAGATGCAAAAATAACCACATGGAACAAATGGAAAAATGGTTAGGGCCCTTTGACTGTGGGAATAATGGGGATGGCAGGACACGTCACCGGAAACGATAAAAGAGCGGAACGGTAAGCGACTGCGGCGTTAAGTGGGTGCCAAGGAGCGGCGGAAGGTGGCTAGACAGAAGGGAAGGGGGAGGACAGAAGAGGGTGAGAAGGGCCAAGGTGAAGGAGAGGCCAAGACAAAGCAAAAGTAAATAAAGAAAATTGTGAAAACGACAGAGAGAGAGAGAAAGAGATAAACTGATTGTCAGCTGAAAAAAAGGGGTGCTGATCGAAAATTCACGGGCGTGGACTCGCGGTGAAACATGTGTTGTTTCTACGCACGTTTTACACACCTGTCACTTTTGGCTTGCGACCCACATAGCTCCGCAACAAAGAGAAGAAGAAACTGAATTATTAGAGGCCTTCATTCGTGGGATGGCAGAGAAGCTGACAACAAAGGGACATAAGTCTGCGACGACGAGTGCCAGCAATAAATCATAATTAGTTCTACGAGGGCCGAAATTTCGAAGGACAACGGGGCCCACGAACGCCAAGGACGACCGGAACGGCGCCAGAGGCCCTAATTGGACGCTGAAATGGAAGGTTGCCTTCGAAAATGTGCATGATAGATGGCACTGGTTGGAGGGGGCGTTTAAAGGAACCATGCAGTTTTTCCAAAATGTATCAAAAGGTTAGCATAATTCTACCGTAACTTACAATTTCCTAGCTTTTGATGGACAAGTGAATATATCTTCTATTGTATATAGAAAGGGAGGTAGAAAAAGAGAGCGACTGAAAATTTGCCAAAATTTTGATCTTGAATGGCGCAGATGGTAAAGTAAGATTACCGCCCAAACAACCCTGGTTCTGTCCCCTTTGGTGATAATTGTTTATTAATTATCAATTAAATTTCAAGTAATTTTAAAGTTACCTATGGTTAAAAAATTTAATTGTTTTGGATAAAAAAAGTTTTTTTGCATTAATTCCTGCATTTTACTCGATGTACGGAAGAATGGTGAAAGCGGTGGTGTTCAACATCTTCTGAAACATACGATCCTGGTTCCTTCCCCTTTATTTTTTAATTTTAATGTATTATAAATGTATTTTTCATTCAAACTTAGAAATTCTTAGTATTTTTGTCATCATTTCGTTTTTGCGTTCCAAAAATTGAAAAACTTTCCTAAAGTGTCGACTATAAATAAAAATTTGTTTCGAAAAACCATGTTTAAAACTAAATTGTTGAAAAAATTATGACAAAAGTTAAAAAGTGAACAAAAATAATAGATTTGATCTTTTCGACTGCGCGCGCATTTGCAAAATCGTGTAATTGGTGGACCTTCGGTCGCGGGTAGTAACAACCCAGGTTCGAACCTTTTGCAAAAAAAAAAAAAATAAAATAACTGTTTAATACATTTTTGTTGAAACATAGTTTACCAAAAAATGAAAACGGGAATTTTTTAATGCAGTTTTAAGGTAAAAACACTGGTTCTTTTTGTACTTCTAAAGAATGGCACCGATTTGCAAAGTGGTGGGAGTTTTCAATAAGCTGAAAACAATTTTCTGTGCCACAGCAGGTGAAAAAATTACAGGCGATTGGGTGCAAGATTGGTAAAAACGCGACCGGCCAAAACAATAGAGTTTTTTTCCACTGAACTGAGAAACATTTGGTGGCTGCTCTGTTTGGTTGGGGAAGAGGTATGCCTTCTTTGAAAAGAAATGAGGGGGGGATCATCTAAAACTAGGCTTCTGCCAGTGTTTATCGAAGGATGTGTCACCCCAAACCAAAATTTCACTAGTTTGCAGTTTTTATGGCAAAACGATGCTGGAGCAGGTGTTTTGTGGCGTCCCTCGGGCATGCGGGAGAGCAAACAAGGGTTGTGGATCTGGCGAGAGTGCGTGAATCGGCCGGAGCGAAAGGCGCGATTTGTTGACCAAGATTATCGCTTTGGCGACACACCGCTGACCTCAAACCATAACAGCCATGACGACCGTTTTCGGGCCGGAATCCAACGACCATCACACGTCTCATTGCACACGCGATTGGTGGCGGCACAGGCGGCAAATGCTGATTTTTAGAGGCGGAATTGGATCATAGTTGGAGGGCAATTTAGTGGAAAAAGAAAGGTGAGGTTTAGAAAAAGAGGAGCCGAAATCAGCCCAATATGGAAAGCAACAACGGAAGAAGAAAATGAGAGATATAACGGAGAGAGAGAAGGAGAGAAAGAGAGGAGAGAAACAGAGAGAAAGGGAGAAAAAGGGGAATAGAAACAAAGAGAAAGAAAGAGAGAGAGAAACATATAGAAAAGGAGAAAGAGAAAGAGAGAGAGAGAAAAAAGAGAGAAAAGAGAGACAGACAGAAAAAGAAACATTAAGAAAAGGAGAAAGAGAACACGAGAGAAAGAGAAAGAGAGAAACAGAGAGAAAAAAGAGAGAAAAGAGAGACAGACAGAAAAATAAAGAGAAAAAGAAACATTAAGAAAAGGAGAAAGAGAACACGAGAGAAAGAGAAAGAGAGAAACAGAGAGAGAGAGAGAGAGAAAAAGAGGGAAAACAGAGACAGAGAGAAAAATAAAGAGAAAAAGAGAAACAGATAAAAATAGAAAAAGAGAAAAAGAGAAACAGATAAAAGAAACGGAGAAAGAAAGAGAGAGTAGAGGAAAAAGAGAAAGACATAGAGAGAGAGAGAGAGAGAGAGAGAGAGAGAGAGAGAGAGAGAGAGAGAGAGAAGAGAGACAGAGAGAAAGAATGGAAAAAAGAGAAGAGAAAAATAGAAAGAGAGAAAGAAAGAAAGAGAAAAAGAGTAAAAGAGAGAGAGATTGATTGATTGATTCTGGTTTGAAAATCCGTTCCCACCTATTGTCCTCGAGAACCTCCTCTCCCAGGCCGAAACAGACCATGATTCACACTGCGCCGCGGCCGAGGCGGCAAAAAACCACGGTCTGGTGGGGAAAGAAGAGCTTACGCTGTGTGAGTAAGAGAGTAGAGGAAAAACATTCGCCCAGAGGACTGATATTAGGCGATGTAATCAGTCGGCAGAGGGAGAACAGGACCCATCAAGGGGCAGCCGGTTGGCGGCCTTCCTGAGCGGCCTTCCCACCTCTAAGGTGAGATAAAGTCAATCGACGACCGCAATCGCCGCCCGGAACAGTAATGGTATTGCCTGATTATGTGGTAACCGAAGGCAACAATAGGTAATGGGGAGCCTTCAGGTGTCACTGAATTACGCGAGAGTGGTAAAAGAGACATTGACGACAATGTTGTGCGGGAGAACTTGAAAAGCTTAATACTTCAGAAGCACTTGCCGGTTTCAGAAAGACAGACACAAGATGATCAACAAAGGAGAGGTGGGCAAAATGAACTGGACATTCTTACTTTGTTATTAGTACTACGTTGAGCAGTATGCAGCATTCTAATATGTTCGGCCATGCGGAGGCACACCGATTTCCGGTATTGCGCTGCGTAAAAAGTGCTAAGTTCGAAATGTTATTTTGAATCACTATTTTAATCTATGTAATTTTTAAAATCACACGCCTCAAAGCAGAAATTTTTGAAATGATGTTAGCCGACAGGGATTTTTACCAGCCGCATCATTTTGTACGGAACCCGCACCCGTAAGAAAAAGGTGGCTTTCCTGAGTGACCCCAGCCACCATTAATTATATGGCACCTCTGGTTCTCTTGCAATCAATCGTAAAAATCTTTCGCCTTTTACTAAAGATTTCCGTGCAAGTGGACGCATATGAGTATTCATATTTTGTGGAATCCCCTCGGAAGAGCGGGACACAAATTCATTCTTTAAACGGCGTTTTTGAAGAATTGTTAGATGCCTGAAACACAGCAGGTTCCGAGAAGCCTGCGACGAATTGGGCAATCTCGACCAAAACAAAGTTTATCTATACTTTTCATTTCAAGGAGATCACGTCTTTCCGACCTTGCTGCCGTTAAGCGCACAGTTTTTGGACAGTCTAACATTTGCAACAGTGTCGCACGTCTTTTTTCTGTTTCCAGCGTTTTACAAGTAATATGCCATTTGCCGCACGGTTTATTTATATTTTACCTCAAAAAAGTCCAATGGATTACTCGAAGAGAGGTTCAAAGGAAACATTAGATGACCAAACACGCTCCCGATTTTGGCATACTTGGTCGATGTTGTTAAAAAAGTGCAATCGTTTGGCATTGTGTTATACTAGATAGCATAAACCGGGCTGTTCTAGTCTAATCTAATGCATAAGTGAAGCGAAAAGATCGCGCAGGGAGAGGAGAGACCAGATATAATCAAATGTTACAGTGTCCAGGAAATAGAAACGAGAAGAGATAGAAAGAGAGAGAGAGAGAGAGAGAGAGAGAGAGAGAGAAAGGAAAAGAGAATGGGAAGAGTTCAGACAATCTAAGCTTGGTTGTCAATCGTTCAACGTTTCGTAAGCAATTAGTGCTGAACTGGTCGTGTTTAAAAACTTTTCGCAAAATGCAAAACCCTGTGGCCCGCGAGAAAACAGTAACGATGTCCGGCAGTTAATCGATTCACAGAATATTTCTACTCAAAAGTTATCCTTGAAGGATTGGCCAGCAAAAACCCTGAGGCATACTACAAGGAGCCAAGAACCGTGCGGCAAGTCAGAACTAGGTTGATGAGAAGTGTTTTAAACGAAGCCTATGGAAGATATTGGGGAAGAAAGATGGAATAAACTGACTACGGAAGTAATGCTTGAGAGGAAAACTGTACTGTGGGGAGGGACCCCGGTTCCGCGTCGGCTGGCAGCAGCAGCACAAAGGACGGATCGCCGGCCGCAAATCCGCCGCTGGAAGGCCGTCGGCCGGAGTTTCACAGCACAGCGGGATGTTAATTTGCCTGGAACTTCTAGAAAGAGATAGAATTTCAGGGGGGATGGGAGGAGTGGGGGAATTCTCCGGGAGGCCAGGAGGTCGTTAGGGCGAGAGGCGGTGGTTCGTAAGGCGGTTAGTGCCGTGGCTAATCGAATCAGTGCCGTCGGCGAGTGTTGTTTCTGCGATCCTTTTGTGCCCGACGATAAGCAGACAAAGCGGCGGTTCAGAACGTCAAAACAAAATGCGAACTGTACTGCGAATCGGGGGAATCGAGGGTGAAATTGGGATGATAAGTTAAAACCGAGCGGCAAACGGCAGAATAGGCAAAACTGTGCGGCAAACGGCAACTTTTTTGTCAAGATTACCCAATTCGTCGTCGATTTCACGTAACCTGCCGTTTTTCAGTAATCTGATGCTTCTCTGAACTTCCCATTCCAAATACCAGTTGTGACCCGCTCTTTCGAGGGGATTCCAAAAAATATGAATACTCATATGCGTCCACTTGCACGGAAATCTTTAGTAAAAGGCGAAAGATTTTCACGATTGATTGCAAGAGAACCAGAAATATCCCAAGTCTAACGCCAGCTGGGGTCACTCAGGAAAGCCGCCGATTTCTTACGGGTGCGAGTGCCACGCCACACAGATTGATGCGGCTGGTAATTAGCCTGGTGGGCGAAACTTTCGCCTATTAAGTGAAAACAGCTGTTGTAGATAATATATGGTACTCAAGGGCAAGAAACTGAAAAGAAATTCGTCAAAATGGAATCGGCAAAAACTATAATATACCCTTTTGTTTACAGCTCGCCAGATTATAGGTACAAATTTTCAGCTGCTGAAGTTTGTTGTGCTCCCTTGCAGGTAAATATCTCGTTGAAAATCAAAATTTACAGAAATATATGATGTAAACCAGAGAAGACCTGAAAAAAGAACCATCAGTTTTGGGTTTGAAAAGGCAAACAACAAACATGAGACAGTCAATGTCAACAAAACTTATCAAGAAATAGGCACCGAAAGACAAAGAAGCTGTAGGCTTGGGTGAAGCACATCGAACAGTAGGCCGACAGACGTATAAAAACGCCCCTGAGGAGATACTACTTTGAGTTGAATGATGCTTCGCAAGTAGACAAAAGATATGTTTTGCGGGGGGTCCCAGGGGAGAGGGGAAGGGGGTGGTGCACTTTGGCGCAGCAACTTGAAGGCGGAAAAAGTAAAAGGCGTAAATTGACATCGATATTTTGGAGAGAGAGAGAGAGAGAGAGAGAGAGAGAGAGAGAGAAGAGACAGAAGAGACAGAAGAGGGAGAGAGTGAAAGAGAAAGGTAGGAAATGAGATGAGTATCCACCTGAAATCCAGGTCCGATCCAGCCCTAGCCGGCGGATTTGCGGCTTAAGCGGGGCAATCAGGGTCCGTTTCTGGCTATCCGCTAATTACTGTGTAGTCCACTGACCCATACACAACAGTCTTTCCGGCACCGCTTCCGCCCGGTTTTTTGGTGATGACACGGGATCATCAACACTATTCAACTTCTGAGTTTGGCAAATAGAAAGGGAAAGCTTCAGAAACGAAAAGACTCTGGAAATCTCTTTCTCCCAATGTCTCTCCTGGCCAGGCCTTTGTCCGGAAGCGTCGCGTGCCGATTGCCCTAATGCGCGAGGAGTACTGTTTGAGGAGCGTCTCGTCGTTACACGATTGCGCAAACACATCCGGACGATGACCGTCGGGTGAAAGGACATTCGGGGGATGAGTGGAGGGGCACAGGTGTGGAGAAGGTGGGAGGGACACCTGGCGCGCGACAGGGAGGAAAAAACAGGCGAAAATCGCCGACGAACCTGTGATTTGGAGGACAAAGGACTGCGGGATTTGAATGGGGACAAGGCGCGGATTTGGGGATGAGGGTTTAGGAAAGGCGGAACAAATTGGGATGGAAAAAGTTTTAAGGAAGAGGCCATTTACACACTAGGAAATGTTTTCTTCAACATTGAAGTACGAGTGCGTGAGTGTTAAAACAAAGGCGGAAAGAGAGAGACAAAGACAGAGAGAGAGAGAGAGAGAGAGACTGAGAGACAGAGAGATAAAGACACAGAAAGAAATAGAAAAAGAGTGAAAGTGAAAAAGAGAGAGACAGAGAGAAAGAGAGATGGAGAGATTGAGAGACAGAGAGGTAGACAGACAATGAGATAAAGAGACCGAAACAGAAAGGAAAAGGTGAGAAAAGAAAGTTTAATCAAATGTTTCATCTCCGTTTCCGCGGACCCTCTCCCGCTGAGCGACAGTTTCCCATCCGACTGTTGACAGTCGTCTGACCTCAACCGGCGGCGGCTTCTCAATGTCGTCGTCCAAGGTGAGGGCGCAGTAAAAAGAGGCTCTTTGAGTGACCACCAAATGCTAATTACTTGTTTCGACCTTGTTCACCGCCAGGATTCCAATCGGGGGCATTGGTTTCACTTCGGAAATTAGAAGTAAGTCGCCATAGAGATGAATCAGCGCTAATCACCGGCAATCACACGCTACCAAGTGGAGAGTCGAACTACTACTGAAATAGTAAACCGATCAGAAAAGCAGATGATAGAAGATAGTCCACGTAGTTCCTTTGAAGAAGGAATCGCCGTGTAACGGGCGATAATGATCGCGGGGCATAAAACGGTCGTCTCTGGAGGGCGGTGGTTGGAAGGAAGGAGATCGCCCGGGTGCATTTGGATGCGACGGCTGATTCAAGCGTGGGAACGGGCCGTCATGACAGGCCGAATGGAAAACAGACGGCATACATGAGGAGCCAGGGGTGATCAACTGGAAAGGCGAAAATGTGGGAGGCGGGTTTGGAATGCGGCGCCCACGCTTGTTGAAGTGATCTTTCCGTATGGCAATATGCCAATTTTAAATGTGCCTTTGGACGTGTGCACGTGTGACTGTGTTTATTTCGAGTTGTTTGATTAGGTGGAGTTATATCATTGTGGCTGTTTACATGGCTGTTTACCTATGGGATGTGCCCACTTGTTTATGTGTAAATGTATGTATGTGTGTTGGTCTGGCAATTCGGCTCAGCGATTGTTTGACCGTGTGATCGTGTAGCTGTGTTTTTTATCTGTGTAATTGTGTATTGTAGTTGTGTGACTGTGTCAATATGTGCACGCTTTAAAGTTTACTATTTACTTGTGTATTTGTGAATGTGCGATACTAATTGGTGTTTACATAGCAAAGAAACACGTGTGCCTGTGATGTAGTGTGACGATGTGAGCGTAAAAACGTGCTCATTTGTTCATATGTTAACGTGACTGTGTGTGGGCATGTGACCGTCTTTCCGTGAAGATGCTTTTACGTGAACCTGTGTGTCCGTATCCGTGAAAACGCGAGATTTACATGTTTATGGTTATTCCTTTATGAGATTTCATTCCCTGTGTTGTTATGCTAATGTTAAACCGTGTGACGGTGAAACTGTTTGACCGTGTACGTTTATTGCGTGTGTGCGTGTGAGAATGTGAGAGTGTGCAAGGGTGTGACCATCTACCCTTTACTCTAATACCGTAACCACGTTCTCTGCATGAACTGCTTTTTGACCCGCGATATAACGTTTCCTCCCATTTTCTGCCGCCAATTTCCCATAAAGTAACCAAATCTATCTGTTAGAGTACAATTCTCTCAAAACAATCCCATCAAGGGAGAAATCGGAGCCTCGGCGGTGGTTCCCGCGGCGAAAGCGCGATCCTCGAAGGGGTCGGGTTTCGCTTGGCTCGGGCGCGAACATTGTCGCTTCACACTCGATTGGTCGTCGCCGATGCGCACAATGGAATATCAACAGCAGAACCACTCACATCGCTTTTTCCCGTGTTCGCGCGTCATTCCACGAAGGATTTCGCCTTTTTTGGGTAAAGCGAGTTCGGTTTTCTTATTTAGGGGTTCTATTAGGATAATTTGCTTTTGGACCATTGGAGATACGGCCTTCTATTTTAAGTTAAAAGGCAAGGCTTGCCATTTCATGCGGCTATTCTTTGACCCTCTAACGAGTGAGTGATTAGCTTAGTTATCTTAGTTTTAGTTTTGCGTAACTTAAAGACCACCACAGGAAACTTCTTTGGTTTATTTTTAAATCTGTAATTAAAATATTAGCGGAATTAATCTTTGAGGCTAAAATATTAAAAAATCAGTAGGTTAAATAATGCCGTCTCACCAAGAGATTTAGACTGTGACAAAGTAGGAAAGTAGCGAAATCGATTTTAAAGATAAAACAAAGACGAAAGAAGGTTTGACAAGTTTACATCAACAAAACAGAAGTTTGAAAAAGCGTTTTACTGCGACAGGGTTCGATCCCACGACGTCGAGCGCGCCAATCGGGTGCCCTAACCATTTGACTATGAATGCACTTTCTGGACGGGAGATGGGGGAGAGAGAGAGGGAAAAGAAAGAGAAAAAGAGAGAAGGAAAGAAAGAGAGAGACAGAGATGCAAAGAGAGACAAAGAGAAAATGAGGTTGGGTAGGGAGAAGCAACGTGGATAGAAAGATGGTAAGAAAGAGAGAATTAGAAAAAGAAACGAAAAGGGAGAGGAAGAGGGAGGAGGGAAAGGGGAAAAGGAAGGGAGAGAGAGTGAGGGAGAGAGAAGAGAAAGAGAAAGAGAAAGAAGAAGTAAGAGAGAAGAAGGCAGTAGAGAAGTAGAGAAGGGAATAAGAAAAGACGACACAAGTATATAACCAGAAATCCCTGCCGCGGAGGAGTGCCATCTCTCCTTGAACACAATCCGGGCCTTCTTAATAAAGCAGAGTGCGCGAATAATGACAGCGGAAGCGTCGAGAGCCGCTAATGGTCGCCGCCGAGGAATCCGACACTTGGACTGACCGCCCTGGAAGGCTTTGGAAGAGTTGGCAAACAGAAAGATTCCAATGATGGAATACGACAGGGTTCAGGGAGGCCGCCGATTGAAGTGCCTACTTCACGGGGCGCTCCGAACACGGCGGAAGAACGCTTGGCAAACTATTTCGGTTATTTCAAAAGAAGGGATGACTAACAGCTGAAGGGACACGGGGAAGCACAAGGGACAGTGTTTAATCGAACGCTGCCGACCACGTGTTGACACGCAATTGAAATGCAAGAACCAAAAGAGCGACGTTTTTGCAGCTGGAAGGTAGATGGCTAAAACTCAAATTGAGGGTTGGAGCAATCGGAAGGCCGGCTGAAAGCTGGCGAGAAGCCAAAAATGAGTGGAGCAGGTGCCTTTGGCGAATAGTACAAAACGACCATCTGCCCCAGCGTTCCCGTGGGACTTTTCCCACTCCGCGCGGCGAATTTGAATATCTGTTATGGCCGGTGCTGGCCATCACCACGCATTTTCAATACGGTTCCTATTCTTTGCGTGGGAGAATGAGGAACCTAGACAGATAAAGCGAGGGAACAAGCGAGAGAGAGAGAGAGAGATCCATGGAGACAGTGATACAGGCAGATTGAGAAACGGAGATGCAGAGATTAAAAACTGAGAGGGAGAGCTAAAAGAGAGAGAGGCAGAATGACAGAGAGCCAAATAGCACGAGAGTAAGAGAGTCGTATAAAAAGGGAGACAGAGAGACGGCTAGGCAGATAGACAGATAGAGAAAGAGACAGAGATACAGAGAGAAAGAGAGACAGAGGCAGAGAGGCAGAGATAGGTAGACAGTGGGGCGGCAAGAGAGAGAGAGAGAGAGAGAGAGAGAGAGAGAGAGAGAGAGAGAGAGAGAGAGAGAGAGAGAGAGAGAGAGGAGAGAGACGGTCTTCGCCATGTGGTCAATAATCACCACCCGAGAGAGAGATACGGGTTGTTCCACCACAGAGCTATGAAGACTGGCACTAAAGAGGCCAAGAAAGCCGATGGGGGTCGGCTTTTTCCAACCCCCAATTAGCGGCTGGCGCCAGTTTCATTTTCGTTTTTGCCGCCAGCCGGCTGTCACTTCGGGTGTGCCCAATGAGGCGAGCCGCCTGTCGCCCCATTGTTGAACTGTACCGGAAAAGGAATTGTTGTGATGATTTTTGGGCGGTTATTTCCAGCTGCCGATCCCAAAGGACGGCGCCCTTTGGGGACAGCCGGCTGCAAACAGTATTCGACACATGGAGGCGGCGCGTGCGATGCATATTGACACACAATATGCGCATAACTGAATGGCCGACTGTCAATTCGACGCCTCATATCGGCTGGCGGGAGTGGAGGCAGAGGGCAATGGGCGGGTGGCAACAATTGGGACATCCGGAGAGAGACAGAGTGGCCAACAGTCACAGTGCGATATGAACAAAGACTGGGAGAGAGAGAGAGAGAGAAAGAGAGAGAGAGAGAAAGGGAAAGAGAGAGAGAGAGAGAAGGAGGGGAAGGAAGAAAAGAGAGAAGCGAGAGAGGAGATTGAAAAGAGAAATGTCTTGGAAAAGCGGCGCGAGGGGTCAGTTTCCTCATGATCCGATATGCAAATTCAAATTTGTTTGCCAGCAACGCTAGTCCTCAAACATTCGTGTTTTAGGAGAAAAAAATGAAGAAGAGTGAGGGGAATGGAGAGAAAACGAGAGATTAAGAGAAAGGTAGAGAGATAGTGAGAGACGAAGAGAGAGCGAGAGAGAGAGAGAGAGAAGGAGAGTAGCGGAATTAGCTAGTCAAATGCTCCTCTTCAAGTGTCTCATCCGTCATTCCCGCCTAACCATATTCTAATCTCAACGTGATGCTACTCTCCCATGGGGGTACTCATTTCCAACTCATTCTCCTCACCAAAAGGTCGGCTGCCCTCTCCTATCGTCTAACTCACCTACCATTTCAGCCAATGTCAGATTCTCTAACTTCTCAATCGACTAAAAGGCTTGAATCTACTAAAACTGCAAAGGAGCAGACATTGATGAGGCAGAGAGGAGCCCCGGTGGACACCACGACTGCCACAGCCCCAACTGAGAAGAAGGGCTTCAAGCTGATCCAGAAGGTGGAACCTCCGGAGACCGACTCCTGGTTCTACATCGTACAGGATGTTTTCATCGCCTTTGTCCTTCTGGTGTTGGCTTGTCTCCAGTACCTCCTCTACCTTGGCGGTCTGGCCATTGAGGTAGGTTCTCTCTCTCTCTCTCCCTATCAAAGTCTTCTCTTCCAGGCCGTCTCCGACTTCCTCTTCAAGATGTACCGTGTGCTTCGCTTCTGCTACCAGAAGCCCCACCACGCAAAGGAGATCTTCGCCACGACGATTCATCTGATCTCCGTCTCCTACGACGCTGGCCTCTGGAGCATCGAAGACATCTACCAGATCGTGGCCGCACAGATGGGCGTCATGGTCCGCACCCCCGCCTCCACCCCTCCCGCCACGGAGGCCACTCGCACCCAATAAACTTTCAACTTTGGGGAACTTTAAGTAAACTGGGGTTACATTTCATTTATACGGCTCTTTTTCAAAATAGCGTCGTTTACCGGGATCAGAGGTCCGTACAAAATAGCAATATTTCTCACAATTTTTTAAAACTTCACCAATTCATTTTATAGGTTTTAAAGAGTTTCAGTTGTATTTAAAATGTCTTACAATTTAAAAAATATTTTATTTAAATTTATAATTTTATTAAAAAAAGTTTACTAAAAAATTTCTTTTTAAATTAATTTATAAATTAAATAGTCAAAACTTTTAATTGCATTTTTTGACAAGCTCAGGCATGAAAGTAATTAAATTGATGAAATATTTTATTAAAACAATTATTTTTCATGTTACATTTTACGTTTTATCTAATTCAGGTCCCCAATAAATTGTAAGACATAAAACCTACCTCCGATGCTGACTATACTGGCTCAAACTTTTTTTTCAATTTTAAAATAATAGACCACATCTATTCTACGCTGAAAAGAGATAAACGAAAATGACGTT
This sequence comes from Oscheius sp. G VE-2021, assembly GCA_022343465.1. NCBI lineage: Eukaryota > Metazoa > Nematoda > Chromadorea > Rhabditida > Rhabditidae > Oscheius > Oscheius sp. G VE-2021. The sequence continues at coordinate 713,750 of JAJQXH010000085.1, forward strand.
TGCATTTGAGAATTCCAAAAATAAGTTTTTTTTAAATATTAAAAAACCTATCTACAATTTGCAGAGGCTTCGATGTTCTTCGCGATGACTCTAAAAACAACGGGCCTCTCTGAACCACGGCCCAGCCGCTTTTCTGGGCTCATCACACGAAATACAAAACATAAGAGTTGAAGGCGAAGAGATTCGTCACTGCACCATTGTTGGTTCCGAGACGACGACTGACGCCTGAAAAAATAGGTTTTAATGCCAGGAAAGTTGCGAAAGAATGGAAAAGTTTACGATTTTCAATTAAATTTAAATTATCAAACTTTCTATAAATTTAAATTTATTGAAATCAGCATTTAAAAACACCCTAATAGCACATAAATGTGTTAAAACCACCATCCATTTAGCATGAAAGTTGAATGCAGGCGGCAGCTCATAGATAAACGGCCCTGGCTGCACGCAATCCAGCAGCCAGTATGGCGCAGAGCCTCAGGGCGCGCGCCAATTGCCGGGCTCGGGTTCGATCCCCGCCGGTGCGGTTAAAAAGAAAACTTTGTATCTGGCGATAGAAATGGCACAACAGGGTATTTTGCACTTTTGCTTACAAATATTTTAAAATCGAGCCGCCTACTCTCCCATTTTCCAAAATTCGCGAATTTTTTTGAAAAAACTGGGCGCCTAATTAAACCTTGAGCAAAAATTTTTTTGAAAAAGGGGCGCCTCCCTACGCCCTGGCCGATTTTTCGCGCAATTTTCGAAAACCAAGTGCGTCTGCTCTGAAAGTAGTCAAAACTCGGCTTCCGGGAGCAAAATCAGAAGAATCACAGACCTCCTCTGACCAGAAGATGGAAAATTGGGGTCCTTTCGGATTGCAGGCGACGGCAGTGGCGAAACGAGGACGGCGGCTGGCTGTAAAACGTTTTTCAGTTGAAAACTCGTGGCGTTGAAAATGCCAACCAACTGTGTGGCAGGAAATACGGCAAAACCAGGTTTTTGCAGATTTTACTTTCAAATTGAAAAAAAAAGTAGCAATTCAAAAGGAATGCATGGGCGTGCCTTGAATCGACATTCGCTCGCATAATTCCGATTTTTGTCTCCTTCAACGCAAAAATTACTCCGACTCACCAAAATTTCTCCTATCCTCGCAGTTCGCATCAGCTGGCCTCGGGCGGCGGCACTGGAACAACAAAATCAAAGAAAATCAGAAAACCAAGCTATGGGAACCCAACAAATAAAACATTTTGCTAACCGATTGGGACAGAATACAGGAATATCACAACGAATGAAGAAAGGAGTGGTCGCGGAGCGGAGGTCTTCGATCCAGGGTGTGGTTCGGGCACGGACATCTGAAAATTTTGGAATTTTACAATTTAAAAGTGAAACATAGATATTATGCTTTATTATTACACCCGAAACGAGCCTACACATACTTAACAACACCGTCCTTTTAGTGCCAAAAAGTGCTTCAGGCGGCGGCCTGATAGAAAAGGAGCACACTCAGCAGTGCTCCCAACAGCCAGCGTGGTCCAGTGCATGCGTGCGCCCCCCAAGCGTGCAGCCAGGGTTCGATCCCCGTCGGTGCAATATTCGTAGAAGCTGAGAAACGAAGGGGAATTTTGCATAAAAAAATGGGAAAATCGAGCCGCCTACTCTCATTTTCCAAAATTCGAAAAAAAAATTAATACAATGTCCCCTTAGCAGAAGGAGATGCCAAATTTGAATAGGGTGTCCCTCGGCGACAATAAATACCTGGAAATCTGGGCAAAACCAACATTTTCAACGAAATCCAGGCCATTCCAGGCAAAACGGCCTCATCTGTCCAGAACATGGATTTCGGCGGGAATGGGGATCTTTTCGAAGTGAAAAAGAGGTAAAACGGAGAGACGGCCGGCCAGGAAGACGGGTGGCTGTAAAAAACAAATTGTAACCTCTCGAAGTGAAATGTTTAGCCAGCTAGGTGGCAAAAACAGGGTAAATTACAGCCACTTAAGCCGCTTCTCACTATCAAATTGAACAAATAAGCAAAAAGGCGTACCAGAGTGCCGTCGTTGAGCTGTCGTTTTTTCAGGTGGTTCCATCGCTCGTTCGAATGCCCTGAAAATGGAGTTTTGTTCAGGTTTACCAGCAATATAAAAAAAAGTTGTTGCTCTATTTTCATGTCGCAAATACGGACCTCCTCTGTCCAGAAGACGTTTTTAGAACCAGCAATGCGGCTGGTTCTAAAAACACATTTTAACACTTGGGAAAAATATATAACCGAAAATTTGAGCCAGCTGGGTGCCAAGAAAAGGATCGCAATCTCACCGTAATGTCTCCCCCTGGCAATTCGTGACAGCTGGCTTCAGAGGTCTTCCGAGCGACGGCACTGAAAAAACAGAAACCAATGAAAATCAGGAGATCAAGCCATGGGAAACCAACAAATGAAATATTTTGCTAACCGATTGGGACAGAATCAGGAATATCAGAACGAATGAAGAACGGAGTGGTCGAGGGCGGAGTTCTCGGACATGGCGTGGTTCGGGTGCGAAAATCTGAAAATAAACTAATTACAGAGCAATAAATATTAAATTATCTATGTTTGTAATTAAAATCCGGTCGCCCTATTTATAACGAGAGAAGACATGATTCAATTGGCATCCTTATGGTACATGGGAAGGCCACGGGAGATACGTCAAAATTGGGAGGGCCAATGCCAACATGCTCTACAAGATGCTCAATTGGTGAATGGATGCTAAAACCTGGGCATCCGAGGAAGTTCCCGCGATTCCATGCAAAAACCTCAATTATTTTTGATTCTCAAGGTTGGCGTTGAGACGACTAACCCATTTTAGTTTAGATCCGGTTGACAGCTGGAAAGGCGTTTCCCAGCGTCTTTCTTCTTCTAACAGCTGTGGTTTAGAAAAGTTCCACTGAAATTACATTAATAATAATTAAATATTTACTAAACCTACGAAAAATCTTTTAATCTTCTGCATCCTGGAAGCAGTCAGTCGAGTGGCAGCAGGGGTCGACGGGGTTTCCTCTCCAGAAGGTCTGAAAGGGGTTTATTAGCCAATAAAAACGAATGTTATGGTTACTTAATAAAAGAACCAACATTTCTTGCAGATTCCGTCCTCTCCTAGTCCATACGGGTGCCAGAGCCATCGTTTTTTCTCATTCACGTCAATTCCCGGCTGGCGTTTCTTTCGAGCTTGAACCGTTCAATCCAGACCATGCCACATCGATTATGAAAATAGAATATTAGGTTCTTATTAAGGCCTTAGAGGGCTTTTCTTTTTCATCCCTGGAGGGCATTTTTGGTTCCAGTCGTCCACCGGTTGCCGTTTTCCATGAAATACCATTGTAAATGCCGTCCTTCCCAGGTGACCCCTTTACAGGGATTACTCCACTAGCCGGCGGCAGCACCCCATTGGGTGCGACGTGTCCTCGAGAGGGCAAGAACTCCGGTACTTCGGGAAAACGACACCCTGAGGACTACCGAAAACGCAAACACACCCCAGGGATTCGTTTAGAAGAAAAAAAATTGAATTTAAATAAAAAACTGACCGAGTTTATCCTGACGAATGGAGAAAAGTGACGACCGCCGACAGCGGCGACCCACTGAAATAATGCAAATTGAGACGGAAAGCCACGTAAATTGGGTAAGATAATCAAACCAATCGATCAAATTAAATAGAAAAATGTAAATATCAAAGAAAATGTCAAAGATGAAGACGAAAAAACGTTGAATTAACAAAATAATGTTTTGAAGCCGTCAAATTTTGAGGATTTTTGACTCGCAATTATCTAAAATAAAAATTGAATAATTTAAACAACATAAATTCAAGATTTAAACGCAGTTTTAAAAAAAATTCGAAATGAGGTTCTCGTGCGATCGAAAATATGGTTTCATTCTGGAAAATGTCATGGTTCCCACCAATTGTTAAAATGACCACGGGAGGCCACGGTTCCCAGCACTAATTGTCAATAAGGCCACGGGAGGCCACAATTCCCAGCACTAATTGTCAATAAGGCCACGGGAGGCCACAATTCCCAGCACTAATTGTCAATAAAGTCACGGGAGGCCACAATTCCCTGCACTAATTGTCAAAATAGTCAAGAAGGCCACAATTCCCAGCACTAATTGTCAAAATGGCCACGGGAGGCCACAATTCCCAGCACTAATTGTCAATAAAGCCACGGGAGGCCACGGTTCCCAGCACTATTTGTCAAAAAACCCACGGGCGGCCACAATTCCCAGCACTAATTGTCAATAAAGCCACGGGAGGCCACAAATAGTGCTGGAAAAATACAATTAGTGCTGGAAACCGTGGCCGCTCGTGGTTATTTGACAATTAGTGCTGGGAACCGTGGCCTCCCGTGGCTTTATTGACAATTAGTGATGGGAATTGTGGCCTCCCGTGGCCTTTTTGACAATAAGTGCTGGGAACTGTGGCCTTCTTGACTATTTTGACAATTAGTGCTGGAAACCGTGGCCGCTCGTGGTTTTTTGACAATTAGTGCTGGGAACCGTGGCCTCCCGTGACTTTATTGGCAATTAGTGCTGGGAATTGTGGCCTCCCGTGGCCTTATTGACAATTATTGCTGGGAATTGTGGCCTCCCGTGGCCTTATTGACAATTATTGCTGGGAATTGTGGCCTCCCGTGGCCTTATTGACAATTATTGCTGGGAATTGTGGCCTCCCGTGGCCTTATTGACAATTAGTGCTGGGAATTGTGGCCTTATTGACAATAAGTGCTGGGAACTGTGGTCTTCTTGACTATTTTGACAATTATTGCTGGGAATTGTGGCCTCCCGTGGCTTTATTGACAATTAGTGCTGGGAATTGTGGCCGCCCGTGGTTTTTTGACAAATAGTGCTGGGAACCGTGGCCTCCCGTGGCTTTATTGACAATTAGTGCTGGGAATTGTGGCCTCCCGTGGCCTTATTGACAATTATTGCTGGGAATTGTGGCCGCCCGTGGTTTTTTGACAAATAGTGTTGGGAACCGTGGCCTCCCGTGGCTTTATTGACAATTAGTGCTGGGAATTGTGGCCTCCCGTGACTTTATTGGCAATTAGTGCTGGGAATTGTGGCCTCCCGTGGCCTTATTGACAATTAGTGCTGGGAATTGTGGCCTCCCGTGGCCTTATTGACAATTATTGCTGGGAATTGTGGCCTCCCGTGGCCTTGTTGACAATTAGTGCTGGGAATTGTGGCCTTATTGACAATAAGTGCTGGGAACTGTGGCCTTCTTGACTATTTTGACAAATAGTGCTGGGAACCGTGGCCTCCCGTGGCTTTATTGACAATTAGTGCTGGGAACTGTGGCCTTCTTGACTATTTTGACAATTATTGCTGGGAATTGTGGCCGCCCATGGTTTTTTGACAAATAGTGCTGGGAACCGTGGCCTCCCGTGGCCATTTTGACAATAAGTGCTGGGAACTGTGGCCTTCTTGACTATTTTGACAATTATTGCTGGGAATTGTGGCCTCCCGTGGCTTTACTGACAATTAGTGCTGGGAATTGTGGCCTCCCGTGGCCTTATTGACAATTAGTGCTGGGAATTGTGGCCTTCTTGACTATTTTGACAATTAGTGCTGGGAATTGTGGCCTCCCGTGGCCATTTTGACATTTAGTGCTGGGAACCGTGGCCTCCCGTGGCTTTATTGACAATTAGTGCTGGGAATTGTGGCCTCCCGTGGCCTTATTGACAATTAGTGCTGGGAATTGTGGCCTTCTTGACTATTTTGACAATTAGTGCTGGGAATTGTGGCCTTCTTGACTATTTTGACAATTATTGCTGGGAATTGTGGCCTCCCGTGGCCATTTTGACATTTAGTGCTGGGAACCGTGGCCTCCCGTGGCTTTATTGACAATTAGTGCTGGGAATTGTGGCCTCCCGTGGCCTTATTGACAATTAGTGCTGGGAATTGTGGCCTTCTTGACTATTTTGACAATTAGTGCTGGGAATTGTGGCCTCCCGTGGCTTTATTGACAATTAGTGCTGGGAATTGTGGCCGCCCGTGGTTTTTTGACAAATAGTGCTGGGAACCGTGGCCTCCCGTGGCTTTATTGACAATTAGTGCTGGGAATTGTGGCCTCCCGTGGCCTTATTGACAATTATTGCTGGGAATTGTGGCCTCCCTTGACTTTATTGACAATTAGTGCTGGGAATTGTGGCCTCCCGTGACTTTATTGGCAATTAGTGCTGGGAATTGTGGCCTCCCGTGGCCTTATTGACAATTAGTGCTGGGAATTGTGGCCTCCCGTGGTTTTTTGACAATTAGTGCTGGAAACCGTGGCCGCCCGTGGTTTTTTGACAATTAGTGCTGGGAACCGTGGCCTCCCGTGGCTTTATTGACAATTAGTGCTGGGAACCGTGGCCTCCCGTGGCCTTATTGACAATTATTGCTGGGATTTGTGGCCTCCCGTGACTTTATTGACAATTAGTGCTGGGAATTGTGGCCTCCCGTGGCCTTATTGAAAGTGTTTTTTTTAAAATACTTCAAATTTGGTTAAAATGAATTTCACACTTTGTATTTTTTTAAATACTTCAAAATTGGTTAAAATGAATTTCACACTTTCTGCGTCATTGATGCAAAAAGTGTATTTTTTAAAATTGTTTAAAAATGGTTTAAATGAATTTCACACTTTCTGCGTCTTTGACGCAAAAAGTGTATTTTTTTAAATAGTTCAAAATTGGTTAAAATGAATTTCACACTTTCTGCGCCTTTGACGCAAAAAGTGTATTTTTTAAAATACTTCAAAATTGAGTTAAAATGAATTTCACACTTTGTGCGTCATTGACGCAAAAAGTGTATTTTTTAAAATACGGCTTTTCTTTTTTGTATTGTTCCTCTGAAATAATAAGGTTTTTATTTTTTTGTATTGTTCCTCTGAAATAATAAGGTTTTTCTTTTTTTTATTGCTTCTAATGTGTTGAGTATGGCCGATGTGTTGACACTGTCGAACGCTTTGGAAATATCCATGAACAACAGGTAAAGGGGCATGTTATACTCTCGACAATTAGATATAACTTGGTGAAGCACTTGGATACAGTCAATAGTCGAATAATCCTTTCGGAAACCCGATTGCTCAGGTCCTAAGGCTTCGTCAAAGTTTGACTCGCACCGTTTGTTGATAATTGCGGAGAAGACTTTTTGAGTGACAGGGAGTAAACTTATGGGCCTATAGTTTTTGATCAGTTCAGAGTTTCCGTTTTTAGGTAAAAGTTTAGTGATGGAGTCTCCAAAACCCGAAGGAAAAGAAAACGTAAAATATAACATGAAAAATAATTGTTTTATTAAAATATTTCATCTATTTAATTACTTTCATGCCTGAGCTTTTTAATAAATACAATTAAAAGTTATGACTATTTAATAATAAATTAATTTAAAAAGATATTTTAAGTAAACTTTTTTAAATGATATAATAAATTTAAATAAAATAATTTTTTTAAAATTGTAAGACATCTTTTAAAAACCACTGAAACTCTTTAAAACCTATAAAATGAATTAGTGAAGTTTTAAAAAAAATTGTGATAAATATTGCTAATTTGTACGGACCGTTGATTCCAGGGACCGTTAAACCCAGGGACCGTAGATCCCATGGACCGCTGATCCCAGGGCGGACCGTTGATCCCGGTATACGACGCTGTTTTGGAAAAGAGCCGTCAGCTTCGCCAAATTTGAATCGCGTAAACGCAGGACGCGTAGTCGTCATTTCACCAAAATCTGTAGACGACCGTCAGATGATTAACAAGGCAGGAGTCCTACATACCCTACTCCTCCTAGTGTAGTTTCAAAAGACAGTAACAATTTATTTATTATATTTATAAGGTAAATCGGTCATTAGGGCCCGTTAACGAGAGCCTCGTAGTCTCTGATATCCAACTCCTCGGCGTCTTTCGGCAGCAATAGAAAAAGACGACGCTTCTCGGTGATTATCTGCCAACCATCGCTGTATCTTTGATGATCAGAATAAAACTCAGGACTGAGAGGCTGGCAGATATTCCCTATTTGGCTAGCTACATCCTCCAGCATCTGCTTCGAAAATCCATTCTTGTTTACTAAAATTCTAAAGAAAAGACGTGGCACAGGTTCCTCTAGAATTAGCTGAAACATTTGTAATACTAGACTCATTCTAGGACCTCTGGAAATTCACCTTCACCATCAGAATGACGTCATCGGCGGTGAAATTCAAATCACCCAAGAGTACAGATTGCTTTGCTTCAACAGCATGCAATTGTCGGACGCTAAGTAAGTCAGCATTCCACAGAGTGAGCTGAAAGAATTGGTTTCTGGTTTTGAAATGCTATTCTATCAAATCTGAAAAGTACGATCATGTGCATGACGAAAAGCAAAAAGATTGCATCACAGAGAGAGGGACGCCATTTCCCAATTGCTCCGACTCGCATTTAGTAGCGGCGGCGCCCCAAGCGCCCAGTGCCGCCATAGCTCAGTCGGTTAGAGCGTGGCTCTAATAAGCGCAAGGTCGCAGATTTGACCCCTGCTGGCACAAACTTTTATTTTTCGATTGCAGCGTTTAAAAATTGGCATTTGTTTTTGAAAACCACTTGGGCTCGTTTTATATTTTTTTCATTTACCTGCCGAAAGCCATGTTTTCCAAAAGGAAAGCCTTTGTGATCCCTCGACACGTATAAACAGAGAATATCATCGGCTTTGAGAGTCTAAAAACTTCAGTAAATGACTTTTGTTTCTAAATAATTTACTTAATTCTAATAAATTACCTGCAGAAACCAAGAAAACCATTTTTCTGAACAGTTGTATTCACCGTGAAAGGATACATTTTCAGCTCTCACTCTGGTCGAGAGAAAGTAAATGAGGTCATTTGTGACGTCATCCTAAAGACTTATTGATTATTTAATAAAAATTAATGGAAAATTACGCCAATCATCAAATATTCCACATTCCAAAAGCATTTTTCGTCTTTTTCTACTGTGACGAAATTACTCCATGTTTCTTCTTTGGAGACCTCGTCGATTTCAATTATTGCTTTTTCAATGTGACCGTCCTGTAGTTATCCATTAATAAAATTAAACGTTTTTGTACCTTGAAACGTATACATGTTTCTTTTCTGGGATACAACAGTTGTATTTTATTACAAAGTTTATAGGAATACTGGCAGCAGGCGTAGAAGGCCGCGAAGTGATCGAAATTGAACTGAAAATGGAGGAACATTCAAAATTTCTTTCCGTATAGTTCATAGTTTTTTGTATGAGAAATTCGAGCACCCAATAAATACAATAAAACTTTTTGGGGTCCGATCTACATGACCCGCGGAGGGATTACCCTTACCGCGGCCCCCGATCTCGTACGGGTGTGAAACGCGCGGCGCTATCATGTCAGACAATAAGAGTTATCTGCGTCTTTTCTTTAAAGGTATTATCAAAAAAATCGATAAACCTATGGATTGGACGAACGCGTAAACACCGTGCACGTAGTTCGTTAAAATACCGGTTATCCACAATTGCATGTGGCCTGTAATGGCCAAAAATGGCATTTCAGAAGATTATTTCTCCAACACGACGGATAAAAACCCGAAACTCTATTCGTGTGAATAACTTTTCAAGCTCTTTAATTTGAAATAAAGTGGAAAAAGGTTCCTGACGGTCCCATTAATAAAAACAAAAATTTAAAGTACATATGTGTGTAGAATACCTTTTCCAGAAGACTTGATTGAATCGAGTATGGAAGAGACGAAAACGAGAACATTGCCTTAATTTCAATAAATACATAAAGAATGGGAAATACCTTAAAATAGGCAATGGATGTGATATATGTGGCAAAATCCTCCGTGTGTTTGAATAATGAAAAAAGCCGACATAAAGCCATTTAGAAAAGCAGGATGAGTTTGCTTTTTTAAAAAGCAATGTAACTAAATGCAGAATTGCTTTCGTATTCTGAAAATGCAAAAGATTTGCCGCCAGCAGGGGTCGAACCTGCGACCTTGGGCTTATTAGACCCACGCTCTAACCGACTGGGCTATGGCGGCTATATGCGAGTTGGTCTACCGCCAGGAATTGGAAATGACACTATGTCTCTCTTTATCTCTATCTGTCTCTCTCTCTCTCTCTCTCTAAGTCTCTTTTTACTAATTTTGAAAAACAATTTTTCGCAAAATTGTTTCTTGGAAAATGAATCGAATTTGTTTATCCAAAAACTTTTGAAACGATTTTTTCAACAACAAAAAATTAACAGAATTCAGAGAAAGGGAATGTTTGTGAATGATCAAAAATATTAAAAGCAAAACAAAAATCATTGAAGGGATTCGAACCAGTATCGTGCAAAACAAGAGTTGGACGCTCCACCACTACACCATTGAGGCAAACCTTTAAACTGCCAACGCATCCATGACTATCACGTGTACAAACTATTGTACTCTATTTCGACTATTTTGTGAACTATTTTGAATGACCACTAATACACAAACACGAAACCATAGCGTTTTGTTTAAAATGAAATAATGTCAGATATATAGGACATCAACGCCTAGTTGACATTAGGTTCTCGTAGTATCTGATCTCCAACTCCTGGCTTTCCTTAGTCAGAAAAAGAAAAAGACGAGGCATTTCGGCAACAGTGATTAGCCACCCATGGCTGTATCTTTTGTGAAAAAAATAAGCCTCAGGTCCGACAAACTGGCAGATATCGCCCATTTGGAGAGCTACATCCTCCAGCATCTCTTTCGAAAATCCATTCTTGTTTATAAAATTTCGTGTGTACGATTTTGGCACAGATTCATTGAGAATTAGCTGAAAATTTTTGAATTATTAATAATTTTAAAACTGTTTCGGGGAAAAGAAGTTGAAATCACCTTGCTCATAAGAACTACGTCATCGACGGTGAAATTTAAATGACCCATTGTAACAACGATTCTGGCTTCAGCAGCATGTAATTCCTGGACGGAAAGTAAGTCAGCGTTCCACAGTGTGATCTGAAAATATTGATTGTGATCTTTAAAATTGTAATCTGGATAATCTCTAACCATTCCTCACACGTGATTGCGTCGTCGCAACTAGCTATTTTCGGAAACACGCGTTTTTCCGTATACAAATGCAAAACTTGTTTTCTCTGTGCTTTTAAAATAAATTTGCCGAGTTGTTGTTTCAAACCCTTGATATTATAAGAAAGAAAGCATTTCAATGAGTTTTTATTAAATAATTTTATTTATTATGACGTATGAATATAAAGATTGATTTAAGCACATAAACTCTTAATTTTTTATGTGTTGTAAGCCAAACATTTTTTTGAAAGAGGGTTTAGGATCCCACTCAAAGAAAGCTAATTCACTTTTTAAAGGAACTGTCAGGAACCTTTTTCGATTTGTGTTTGCATGTGGTCCTTATTACTGTATGCGGCGGACTACCCTTGCCGCAGCCGTCGATCTCGTACGGGTGGGAAACTCGCGGCACTACCATGTCAGACAGCCAGAGTTTTCTGCGTCTTTTCAGGCGGGGACCTTGAGAATTCGAAAGTTGCGACCAAAAAGTCGATAGATGGATTGCGCAGACGTGTAAACACGTATTTTCTAAACTGTTACATTCTTGAATCCTTATGTTTAGGGTAAATAGTTTACCTGTCCGAATTGCCGTTTTCCAAAAGGGAAGCATTGGTGAGCACTTGAAATGAATACGCAGAGTATCCCACTGGCTTTTATAGTCTGAAATAACAAAACTTGTATGTTTTTCTATCCCTTTACCCGCACAAACCAAGAGAACAATTCTTTGGAACAGTTTTATTGACCATGAAAAGATATGTGTTTGGTTCTCACTCTGGTCGACAGAAAGAAACAAAGGTCGGTCGTTATGTCTTCCTAAAGAGTATGAATTAGTAATTAACAGGAACCATAAAATACGTGTATCATTAAATAATCAACATTCCAAAAGCATTGTTCGTCTTTTTCTACAAGGATATAATTATTCCATCTTTTTTCTTTGGAGACATCGTCGATTTCAATAATTGCTTTTCCCATCTGGCCGTCCTGCAATTATGAATTCATAAACAAACTTACAAGTTTTGGGTACCTGGAAACGTATACATGTTTCTTTTCTGGGATACAACAGTTGTATTTTATTACAAAGTTTATAGGAAAATTGGCAGCAGGCGTGGAAGGCCGCGAAATGATCGAAATTGAACTGAAAATGGAGGAACATTCAAAATTTCCTTTTATAAAGTTCAGCCGTTTGTAATATTAGAAATTCCATCACCCATTAAAGACTCCGTTAAAGGAACCGTCAGGTCCTCTTTTCGATTTGTATTTGCCTATGGGGGTCATTACTGTATGCGGCGGGACTACCCTTGCCTCGGCCACCGATCTCGTACGGGTGTGAAAATCTGGACGTTATTAGACAACCAGAGTTTTCTGCATCATTTCAGGCGGGAACATTGAACATTTGAAGGTGACCAAAAAGTCGATAAACCGATGGATTGGATACGCTTTTGGTTAAAATGCCGGTTATCGACAGGTGGCATTTCAGATGCAGATTTCTCAAAAAACGGCGCATTTAACCAAACTGTTTTATATTTTCTAAAAACAACTTTTCATTCTCTTTAATTTAGTTAATGTCAAAAAAGGACCCTGATGGTCCCTTGGAAAAATAAAATTTTAAAATACATGGGTAGAATACCTTTTCCAGTAGACTTGATTGAATCGAGTATGGAAGCGGTTTGAACGATGAAAAGCAAAAGATTTGCCGCCAGCAGGGGTCGAACCTGCGACCTTGGGCTTATTAGACCCACGCTCTAACCGACTGAGCTATGGCGGCGCTGCGTTTGTTCGGCGCCGCCGCTACTATGGACGAGATGGACCCAGCGGCCAGCAATTGGAACTGGCATTAGGTCTCTCTCTCTCTCTCTCTCTCTCTCTCTGTCTCTCTCTCTCTCTTCTATATATATTTTCTCTCGACAAAGCAAACAATGTCTTTTTTCAAGTCCCCCCTGCACTTTTAGCATACACTTGATCTCCAGATCAAATGTTATTCACCATCCTCCACATAAACAGAAACAAGCCAAAGGTAAACAAACGCAGGCTCTACCCAAGAACTCCAAATGGACTTCAGAATCTTCTCTCTCCCTCCCGGAAATTATCGATTGATTCCAAAATCCTAGGCGTGTCTCCAACTCTCTTATCAAAAAATCGCCTCGAATTGCCACAAGCGACTGCAGTACAGCTGGCAGCAAGCGTCCTGCTATTGACAGCTGATAAGGAGGAGCCATGTCCCAGTTCCATACGAAACACGGCCGTTCCATCGATGTCAGTCCAGGTAAGGCCTTAGAATTGACGTTTCAAGTTTTTCAATTTTAAAATCAATTTTCAGATGGAAAAGTGGCTAGGAAACGGAAAAGAATAGGATCGAATTGGGTTTACTCCAAAAGGTCAGATTTTCAGAAACTTCAAGTTTAAATTGAAAGTTTAGAGATGTGAAGGCAAATGAAGTTATGTGCATCAGGGTGTCTGGCATGACATCAATAGAAGCCAAGAGGCCGTTTGTGGTGGCCTTCACAGATGAGGATCCTCAGGTGATGCCAATGAGGCCGAAGACCAGCTGGCATCTGTGCAACGGGAGAATGACCATTGCCCCGTACGAGTGTAGGGAAGGAGCTTTGGTTCAGTTGATCTACGAGAAGGAGAAACGACTGGTTTTCATGGGAGTCGATGGACAACTGAGGGTGAGTTAAAACATTTTCAAACCCTTTCAAACCAAACAGTGAGCTTTTAAAGTGCTCAAATTGGACAATACAGGCAAAAGGGGCATCAGGGGTCTGGCGATTTGCGAATTTTACGCCTCACATGTACTCCGTTTACGGTACTATGTGCCTCTAAGCGGTCAAAGCGGCCTGCGGTAGACATCAGCTTTTCTATGCGGCCTTTGGTTTTCGGAACCCGTGTAACTAGCGAGAGGGAAAGCTTAAATTCGCCCTCGAACGTCCCAAGTGGCCTATTGTTGCCAGACGCGGCCTCAATTGAACCCCAATTGGATCACTGCCATTTCGCTTAGGGCCGTTTCTGTCATAAATAGGCCGCTTGATCCTCTTCTGGGCACGATCGCTTTCGGTTCATGATAACCAAAGGCCGCTTGTACCGCTTTGGGCAACCATAGGCCGCAAAAATTGAAATACTAATAGAGACAAATTGTGTAGGTATAATCATAAATTACTAGGTCTGCATTATTTGTACTGCGTTTACAAAAATTGTTATTACCTTTTTGAATCATCGCTGTAGTCGCTGCGGGTGACACCCGTACGGCATAGGAAGACAAGCCGAGAGTAAGGATTGTAGATTAAATTTTCGGGTTTTCGAACTTAAATTAGTTCAGCAGAGGATTTATTGTTACGAATATAAAGCGTTACACAATGTTTTCAGGGTGTCACCACTCTTTTCGGCCTCCGAGACGCCACCCGCTGGCTAGCCGTCCGAATCGATGGAATCGTCAACGAAATTCAGATGCTAGGTAGGCTCAAAACTACATTATCCCCTCTTACATTGGTCCTTCAGAAAGCCCCGAAAGCCAATGGAACTCTTTCATTCTCGAAGCCACCCGTATTTCCCAAATCTTCGAAGGTCTCAAAGTCTACAACCGCGGAGCTGCAGGTCTCCCCAAGCCTCAACTCGCCTTTGATAGGAAACAAGACCCTAGGTTACAGTACTCCCAAGGTACGGTAGTTTGATCTACCTATACAAATTGGAAGTTTAGGGGATACAGTAGCCAGTATTCATGGTTCAACTGCAGATGGAGTCAATTTGTATGCAAATAGGCAAGTATTACTGGGAGAGGTGGTGTCGATCCGATTGACGAGGGTTTGTTTTGGGACTACTTTGGAGATTAGCGCCATTTCGGAGGATCCTAAGAATCAAGACGTTAATTTAGGGTAAGTTTAACAAAGGTATTAAAATTTTAAAGAGGTTTCAGACACGATCAACCTATTGTAATCGAATTGACAAGAGACGAGGTGGTACGGGTTTTACCGACTGAAACTGGACTGCTGGTTCAGGGAGTTAGGCAGTTTGTACAGGTAGGTGTCTATGTATCTCTGTCTATCTACCTCTCTTTCCTGTCTCTCTCTTTCTCCCTCTGTTTCTTTGCCTCTCTCTCTCTCTCTCTCTCTTTCTCTCTTTCTCTCTTTCTCTTCTCTCTCTCTCTCTCTCTCTCTCTCTCTCTCTCTCTCTTCTCTCTCTCTCTCTCTCTCTCTCTCTCTATCTCTCTCTCTCTTCTCTCTCTCTCTCTCTCTCTCTCTAACATCCATTCTTTCCAGAACTCCGCTCGTTTCTACCCAATCGCCCCCGTCTTCCTTCGCCTAAACATTCGTTCCCCAGCCACTTTCATCAACGTAGAATTCGAAGATCCTCACAAACTACCTGAATCCTCTTCCCTCAGAGGAGACTCCCTCATTGTGAAAAACAGAGCCTTCTCCAGCACAGACAGAGAAAATTCCCTACTTTGTAAAATCTGCTACACTAATAAGGTAGATACGGCCCTATCGCCTTGTCACCACGTTTCCATGTGCTCTGACTGCACCCGTAGGGTAATGGATAGGGTCCATTGGAAGTGTCCTGTCTGTGGTGATGGCGTAAGTGGAGTTTTCTCGGTGAATGTTGTTTAGCCTGATTTTTTAAACAATAAAGATTGTATATTTTGTTTTCTCCAAGTTTACCTCCCCTTTCTGCCACCCGGCTGGAACTGAGACCACCCTGAGTCTTCCACAAACAGCGTTCTGTTGACGTTCCCACGCCTCAGAACGGCCGTCTCTCCCACGCCACTCAGACTTGGAGGGGACTTGCCGAACCTGTCCATTACGCAGATTCCAGTAGCCTCCTTCCCCAAATAGCCAGCTACCCGATATCCCTGATGCTCACTCGGCTCATCTCCACAAATTGGGCACTTTGTTTGCGGATGGCTCCTCCGTCCGGTCGCTGGGTGAGTTTTCCTGGTTCTCGCGGGGCGGAGGGCCGTTGACACGTCGGCCGTCGAGTATCCATTGCAAAAACAAACAGTCCAGCCACGCGGAGGGAAGGACAAAGGAGGCACCGGGGCTTCTTTATCTACTAACCATGCGCACAAAGTCCGGGGAGGGATTGGAGAGATGGGCTCGGATTACCAGGGAGTGGACAAGGGATTTGGAGAGGAATGGGCGCCGTTCGGCAAACTTTTGAGGACTTGCTCTCTTCTCTCTCACCCTTTCTCTCTCTCTCTCTCTCTCTCTCTCTCTCTCTCTCTCAGCATTACAACATCTAAACGTCGTCGCTTTCTCGGAATTCTGCCTTCCTAAACACGTTTCTTTTGATGTCTTCTTCTGAAGGCCGAAGGTTGAACCGGTGACTGTGGGTAGTGGAACCAATCTTCTGTGGGAGGGATTAAGGAACTGGATAAATTAGAGTTCCACCTCGGGTTCGTCTCAATTAGCGGCCGCAAAACTGTCTTCGCGGCGCTTTTTTGGGATGTAAATCGCTCAAATTTTGTCTTTAAGGTCAGAAATCCACAGTTTGTCTATTCTAAACCTGGAAAAGAGAAAAAATGACCCATGTCTGGGGAATGACAACCTAAAAATGATGATTTCATGCGAACCGGGAGCGGTTAGGCTTACTATCCTTTTCCTTTGCCCCTCATTCTTCATCCCTCCTTCGTTTCTTGGGCTCGAGAAAATGTTGAAAACAAGCAAGATCCATTATTAGGAGTAGTCCCTGCTGGAAAATTTCCGAAGTTTGTGTGTATCCTTGGTAGAATTAGACCGGCGCTTCTATTTTTTTTGTTATACAAGAAAAGTAAATTGATCTATTCGCAATTGTATTTTAGCGTAACAAAGGTACCAAACTTTTCCTTTAAAGACAAAGATTAGGCTACTTTTATCGACACCGAAACATTTACAAATCATAAAGTTTTGACTGTCAACTTGCCTGAGTTTTGTGTTTGCCAATACGAAGGGTTGTAGCCTCGCTTCTGCCGACTTCGTCTGGGTTTGAGCTATTCTCTTTTTCGCGCCCACATTGCGTCGCACTCTGTAAGCCGCAGCTTGGTTAGTTTTCAAAATGGAAAGCTGAAGTTTCGGTTCTTCAGATGCTCATAACCATAAATCTCAAACAAAGGCAACTTTTGTTTTTATTATGTTTACAATTTTTTGTTTAACCAAGACCAGAAAGTTACCACCGACACTTTACTTTATTAAACAAAATCCAGGAAGGTGAAGTTGGAATTGTTGTCAAACTTGTAACGTCAGAAATACGTCACTGACGCAGTTTCGCAATGGATTATACAATTTTTCGAGCAAAAACCCGGTTCGCTCCAGATTTTTCGTAACCGCCACGCCGAAACACCAGTGAACACGGGCGTCATCAGGTTGTGGAACGGTTCGTCGGGGCTGATCCTCCGCGAACGGCCGTTTTTTGCCCTCGTTTCTGCCGGCAAACACGCAATGCTCGACACCTCTCCCTACCTCCCTCTTCCCAGTTCACACTTTGTTTGAACCGCCCGTATTGGCCATAACAAGGCAAACAAAAAGAGAGCACTCGGGCCGTGTGGTCGTCAGCTTAGTTCTCAGTTTCATAGTACTCTTTTACGAGTTTCACCCTCTTCCATTTGGAGTGATGTGCACTTTTACGGAGCCCTTTCGAAAAACGATAGCGGTTTTAGGGTAAACACTAGTGCAGGTCGTAAACACTCTTTCATTGCGTTGTGGGAATGAAAACAGACCTTACTCACATTACTTTATGGACTAGGAGACTGACAACATCCCATGAAAGAGCAGCAGATTGTTTTTTCTATCTTTCAAGAAATATTCTAGTTATGTTATCCAAGGGAGTTTACATAAAACTCACAATTTCCCCAAAAGCAAAAGTTATTCCGTTGCCGGGAATCGAACCCGGGCCTTATGGGTGAGAGCCATAAATCCTAACCACTAGACCACAACGGACATGAGGCAGGAGGCGGGCGCCCGCTTTTAGAATACGCCGGCGCTATTTAGCGTGAGATGTGTAGTGTGTAGTAGCTACCGCTGCTGTTTTCTTTGGTTAAAAAAAGTAATTTGGATATTCAGTAAATGTTTGTTAAAAACTGCCACTTAAGTGGAGTTTGTGCGGTTTAATTAGTTTTTTGCAGGTTGACCTACCTACATAAAGACTAAAATTCTGCTTCTGCATTTTAATTTTTCAATAGAAAATCGTAAAAAGGTTAAAAGAAAAAAATTTTTCCGGCCTAACATATTGCTCAGAGTTTTTGAAACTTTTTGCTAAAATTTTGTGATTATAGATTTTGACGGGCGCGCGCCGCGGAGGATACCGTAGTACACCACAAAATAGTTATACAATTATATGTGGGATTGCAATCGATAGTAAGTAAACATTTCAAACAACTTTTAAAACTAACCAAACTTCTATAAAAACTTTATTTCTAATCAAATAATGTATGGGCAATTTAATGTTTTTCCAGAGAATTTATATTTAAACGAAATATGCATTTCAAACCAAGTTCTCAATTTTTCCCCTCTATTTTAATAAAAATTTCATTTTATTTTCTTAGATCACGTTAACCTGAAATTCCAGTTTGGAAACACGCCAAAATTATATTGGTATTAAATCTGCCTATTTCGTATGGGTTTCAATCTGGTATCCGCCAAACCACTCCTTGTTCAAAAAGAGAAGACACCATAATTTCCTCCATTTCGAAAATTCCACGTAAACGGCAGACAAACTACACGTAAACTCCAAACATTTATAATCGCAGATGTATTCTTGCCACTTTCAGAAGCTTTCTCAAAATCGGTCAAGAAATCCGAATTGTTTAAATTTTTTCTGTGAACCAAACTTTCCTTTGCTAAAAATAATCCCTAACTTGTAAAAACCGCAACAAAACTGAAACCAGGCGGGATCGGGCAGCCTTGAGATCGGGTCCGATAAGTTTGTTATCGGCCTGAAACAATTTTTTACAACTGCAGATTACTTGCAGCGCGAACCTTAACCAGGCATCTAAACAGAAAACAGCGAGAAAACGGATTTTGCAAAAGTTGACAGGTCAGAAATCACAGATTTCGAGTTGTAAAGCTCATAACTACCCAAACGATGTTGTCCTGTTTGTGTAACCTCTGGAATATTCAAATGAGCCATCGGTCTTTTCCGCAATTCCGGTCCTTTAATGGCCGTCCGGAGTGCGAGAGACCGGCGAATAAATGAATAGTAAGTGGGCAAAAAGGGCTCGGTTTCAGGCAGCTCCGGCGGCAAACAGAAGGCCGGTTGGTGCTGCTCGGCCGAGGCTGCAGTCCTCCGAATCGTCTGAATCTATTCAGCTCAGCTGGGCATTTACTGCGAAGAGCTATTGTTTTTCGCTTGAATGTCACTTTGTTTGAAGTATCCGATTCCTTTGTTACGGTATCAGGCGGACGGGAGCGCTCGCCTGTCCAGTACAAACACTCGAGGGAGGCGATTAGCGACTGATACCCCCTTCGCGCCTCGAAAGAGCAAACTCAGGAGGTTCCGCGCTACCTCGCGCACGCGACTCTACTTTTGATCTACCTGTTTCACGCTTTTCACGAGATTTCTGAGAGAGAGAGAGAGAGAGAGAGAGAGAGAGAGAGAGAGAGAGAGAGAGAGAGAGAGTAAAAGTGTTACTGTCGAGGGAAGTCCTTGAACGTACCCCCGGAGTTTGAAACGACATACCATTGGATAGAGCATAAAAAGTTGTCCCTGAAAGAGATAATTTTACCCCAATTTTACAGCGGAATGGATAAGTAACCTTTCCATTCCATGCTATACTGGATCCCTGCCGGTGCCTTTTTCAAGTTTTTTTTAAACTTTTTTCTTTTCAATTGATATTTCACATGTCATTAGGGGTTTTCAACATACAGTTCACAAGCAAAATACTAATGTAGGCACATTTAAGGCATTTCCTTTGTAATACCTATTTTTCTTTTTTTTACCTTGAAAGGCCAAATTAGATCCTTCAAAAATTAAAACAAGGTTATTTCCGACTACCCTAAACGCAGTGGCCGATGTGCTGTGGGTGCAGGCGCCCAGCCGTTGTCTGTGCTCTCCACAGATAAAAACACTCTCTCATTCAACAAAGCAAGTGATACGGCGAGAGAATGCATTTCTGTGGAGAGCTCCGACAGCGGCTGGGTGCCCGCACCCATACCCCATCGGCCACTGCGTTTAGGCTAGTCTGACATTGAGATAACCTTGCTTTAATTTTTGAAGAATCTAGTTTAGCCTTTCAAGATCTGTGGCTTGTGAACTGTTTGATGAAAACCCCTAATGACATGCGAAATTTCAATTGAAAAGAAAAACAGTTAAAAAATGAAATAGATCCAGTATAGCATGGATTGGAAAGGTTACTTGTCCATTTCACCACGCTTCCACATTTGACTTCGTTTCTTCGGAAGAAATTTTTAATAAAATTAAAAATGCTAATTTCTCGGCTCCCAAGCGTCCGCAGCAATATTGGAGATCACTTTTACGGACAACTTTTTATGTTCTATCCGATGGTGTAGATGCCGTTTCAAACTCCTGGGGACCGTTCACGGACTTCCCTCGTGAGTGAGTGAGTGAGTGAGTGAGTGTGTGAATGCGTGCGTACGTGAATATGCGAGCATGTCTCATTGTTCGTGAGTTAGTGAATTTGTGAACACGTGAGTCAGTGAGAGTGAGAGTGTGAGTTATTTTTCTAACAAATGTGTGCTTGAGTAAAGGTGTGTAAAAAAGTAAGTGGGAGTGGGGAAAAGAGTGACTGTTGTAAGCGTGCGAATGTGAGTGAGTGAGTGAGGAAGTGCGTGACTGCGTGATCGTGTGAGCGTGGGTGTGTAAGTAAGTGAGAAAGTGAAACATGATCTGAACCCAAAACATCCTCTACTCAACTCGTTCCCGTGCCGTGTTGTTCTGCAGTCCGAGCGCCCGTTCAAGTATCCCGTTACAGTCCCTTCTCTCGTGTAAAGAGAAGCCTAATCGGACAAACAGAGCCTATTCATACCCACCCGCACAACCTCCTCATCCCTCATCCTAGGTGGATTCCAGTGGTTCCTGTACACAAATCTAGTTATACTTTAAACCCATTCTTCTCATCCCCTTACTTTCTTCATCCATTAGTTCGTTTCCAATTTCGGGGGTGTCTGCACCTCCGGAAGGCGCCCCATTCCGTGCCTCGCCCCATTTCCTTTGGCGCTCATTTCGCGCCGTCGTCCATTTTCGCCACAAACGCTAATTGCCATCAAAAACGCGAGAGACTCCCCTTCTTCCTGCGGCGGAAGGATCAAAGAAGGCCCTAGGCAGTTCACCTCGTGGCAGCCGGCTGTCGCCCATCTCGTTAGCATAAGGACAGCTAATCGTCGATGG
This sequence comes from Oscheius sp. G VE-2021, assembly GCA_022343465.1. Lineage (NCBI taxonomy): Eukaryota > Metazoa > Nematoda > Chromadorea > Rhabditida > Rhabditidae > Oscheius > Oscheius sp. G VE-2021. The sequence goes on from JAJQXH010000085.1 coordinate 735,052, forward strand.
GACGACCGGTTCGCTTCGATCCTTCACCCGCGATTACGATAATCAGCTTGTCATTGGGAGACGGGGGTGATTTGTGGCGGTGGCTGATGAATGGGCGACCGGCGGGCGACGACCACGCCCGCAACACCTTGGCAAGGGAGAACGGCAAGGACGAGGTGTCAATCAGCGAGAGGTTTCACTTTCTGGAGAGAAACGGGTTGATTCGTCAGAAACCAAATAGGTAGAGAGAGATAGAGAGAGTGAGAGTGATGGAAAGAGGCAGGGTTAGAGACAGAGAAAATTAGGCAGAGAGACAGAAAGATAGAGAGATTCATGAACAAGAACAGTAGAAGTTGCCAAAAAAGCGGTTTTTGTCTGCCAAAAAGCAGGAAAAGCGACCACTGTTTGCCAAAAAGCGGCTTTTGTTGCCAAAAAGAGGTCATGCGTCCTTTGGTTGTCAAAAATCGGCTTTTAATTTCCAAAAAGGGTGTCAAGCAGCATTTGGTTGCCAGAAGCGGCTTTTTGTTGCCAAAAAAAAGGTGCAAAAAAGAGGTAAAGCGGCCTTTGGTTGCCAAAAACGAGGAAAAGCGGCCTTTGGTTGTCAAAAAGCGGCTTTTAAAGCCCGAGCGGCCCATGGTTGCCAAAAAGCCGGTCAAACGGTCTTTGGTTACCAAAATCAGCTTTTATTTGTCAAAAATCAGGCCATGCGGCCTTTGGTTGCAAGAAAGCGGCTTTTGCTTACCAAAATCAGGTCGAGCGGCCTTTGGTTACTATGAATCATGTCAAGGGCATTTGGTTGCCAAAAGCGGCTTCGAATTCCCAAAAGGCAAATCAAGCGGCCTATGGTTTCCAAAGAGCGGCTTTTTGAGCTAGCGCACTGTGTCCTGGGTTTAAAAAGCGACAGAGAGGCAAACTCCTCAGTTTTTCCCTTCCAACTACCTCATGTTTCCCTAATTCGCACCAGTTCCTCTCCCTTTTATGAGATTACTCTCCTCTAATGTCACCCCATCAGGTGTTCCCGTTTCCACCATATCTGCAAGAGCGGTAATCTGGCGTACCTATCTCCCAGCGTTCTCCTTTCCTTGCGCAACGTCGCGGATTACAACCCCCGACAAGGGATTACAGACATCCCCCGCCGAGATCCTTTTCTCCGCCGACAACTTCTCTTTTTCTCCCAATTGATGGCTTCCCTATTGTGTTCTCGGCGTTTTTTAGCCCCGAAAGACTAATTGAAGCTGCCACTCCGCAGTGTCATTATTGCCACCCGGCTGTTAATAACCGCACGGAGGCAGAATCTAATTGTCCGAGGCTATATGAAGAAGATAGATTAGGCTGTTTATTGTTATGTCTCTCTCTATTTCTATCTTTCTCTCTCTCTCTCTCTCTCTCTCTCTCTCTCTCTCTCTCCCTCTCCCCACTCTCCCTTTCTTCCCCTGCCCATAGAAGATTTCCCTGGAGCCGGTCGCACCTCGCCAGTGTCCACTTGTAAACATGGGCAGCCGGCCGAGGCGGCATTCGGGCGTACTCTTGCGCAACTGGTAATCCTGTTACGGACCCCTTACACACCCCTTTCGCTCTCAACAGACGCCTGCTGCCGCCTAAGCCTCATTGCGCAAGTGAGATTCACCTGATTCGGATTACCCCTCGCACTGAGGAGTCTACCGTATTCTTTACAAAACCCCAAGTGAAAAGACAAAAACACTAAAAATCTAATTCTGATGCTTTGTTTTTGCAACTTCTCACGGCATCGGCATCATCGTCAGCGGCGGAGAATTCTCATTTCCTAAAATCACGGGGCAGAATCACGCGATGTTTTGAAACTTGCCTGTCTGGACCACCCATTGAGCGCTTTAATATCCAGATCAAAATGTCATCTTTCGGGAAAATGCTACATTTTTTCTTGTTTCTTTGAGGGAAAGGCATTTTCCTGGAAAAATTCACTTTCTCTATTTGTTTCCATGTTAATCCCATTTTTTTGGTTGTTTATGCCCGTATTACGATTTTATCTAATTACCGCTTCTTTTCGCATGTTTTTTTTCTTTTTCTACAGCAATGGTGTAGTGGTTAGTCTCTCAGTAAACTAATCGTCTGGTACCCAGTTTAACTTTCACCCCAGAAGTGTTTTTTTAACTATTTTAATAGATGTGATAAGTGATAAACCTCAGTTTTCCAACCTGAGGAAACACAAAGTGGCTATATGTTGCCAAAATGCGACTGAAGCTGCCTGAGGTTGCCAGCTGGCGGCCTTAAAGTGATAAACGCGGCCTGTGAACATTTTCATTCAAAAGAGGCATGAGGTTGCCAAAAGCGGCCTAAGGATACGAAAGATGTTACGAAAAGCGGTCTGAGGCTACCAAAAAAGGCCTGAGGTCATTCAAAAAGCGACGTGAGGTTAGCAAATGTAACCTGAGGTTATGAAGAGCGGCCCGATGTCAACCAAATGGGGCTGCGATCATTAAAAGGCGGCCTGAGGCCTGACACAGCGGCCTTAGATCACCAAAAAGCGGCTTCATGTTGAAACAAGCTGATTCCGCGGCCTGAGTCCACCAAAGAGCGGCCTGGGGTCATTCAAAAAGCGGCATGAGATAACCAAAAGCGGCCTGATGTTGCCAAAGCGGTTTGAGATATCCAAAGCGGCCTGAGGTCACCAAAGCGGCCTGTGGTCTAATGTCCAAAACAAAAAAGGGTTTAAGAAACATTGTTTTCATATCAAATTGGATAACTTCCTTTCATTTATATAACTTTCTGCTCTCCAGAGTTCCTCTCCCTCGTACTCCGCGTGCCGTCCCTCCCTCCATTGTCCCTTGCCGAAATGCGGTTAGAGGTGCTCTCTACGGCCTTCGAGGGCGTTCTTCTCGGCTCCTTTAGCCGAAATGAATTCCCCTGCCACCCTTCCCCCCCAATCAGAACATGTATCTGTGCTAATCGGCGCCACCCTCTCATCCCCCAGGGACCAGGGGGCCCATAATCGCTCGGAATGTCCGTCGGTTATTTGTGACTCCCCGGACATCATCGCCCGGCAAAGACGGCAGTCGCTGTTTCAGACCAGGAAGAGGCATCGAATTTCTTCTCTTTCGTCTAGTATTCAATGTCTGTGAATCCCTTCTTCTTCTCTTTTGGGCATCCGTTCCCAGCCTAAGGGCGAGACGCCATTCACTAGGCGTTCCCATCGTTCCTGACTCATCAACGCTGCCAACCCGCCGCCGTTTACGTAAAGGACAGAAAAAGAGGATCCCGCTAGGCGCATTTGCGAGAATGATGAGACAGTTGATTTTTGGAGATGGGCTGGGAAAATGACTATGAAAGGGCGACTTGAATTGAATTTGCCTCACTGAGATCTTTGTAGACTCCCCTTCTTTGCTTCTCTCTCTCTCTCTCTCTCTCTCTCTTTTTCTCTTTCCCATATTCTCTCTTTCTCTCTCTATTAATCTATTTTTCGAAAGAACAAGCAGAGACGAAGAAACAGAGAAGCATAGAAAAGAGGCAAAGAGAACATAAGGAAAGAACTCACAGATACAGAGAGACAAGGAGACAGGGAAAGAAAGACAAAGATTGACTGAGAGACTAGGGCCACTTTTGGCAACCTGAGGCCGCTTTGGTAAACTTAGGCGGCTTTTGGTAACCTCAGGCCGCTTTTTCAATGACCTAAGCTGGCTTAGGTATGCTAAGGCCGCTTTTTGGAACTTCAGGTTGTTTTTGCTAGCCTCAGGTTGCTCTTTGAAATACATAACATGTTAGCTGGTTTTTGGAAGACTAAAGCCGCTTTTGAAATTCTCAGGCCGCTTTTGGAATGCCCTTAGCTGGTTTTGGTATCCTCAGACCGCTTGTGGTATCCTCAGGCCGCTTTTGGTAACCTCAGGCCGCTTTTAGAAACCTCAGGCCACTTTTTGAATGACATCAGCCGCTTTTTAGGAGACATAGCGCATTTGATATCCTCAGGCCGCTTATGGTAAGCTCAGGCCGCTTTTTGACTGACCTTAGTTGGTTTTTACGTTTCCTCATGCCTCTTATCTCCCAGTTATGGTTCTCATTCCCTGTTTCTCACACAATCCCTCGTTTTCAGCTCCTCGAGGCCGTCGTTCGCCCTTTTCCATCACCCTCCATTGTCTGTCAACGCCTTCCGTCTCCTTTCCTCATTAGCATATTCGCGCACCATGCATACATCAACTGCCGTTCGCTGGAGGCTGAAATTAACACCCCCGAAAATGGATGGAGAATGGCTGGAAATCTTCAGCGCCTCCTTTGCCCAGCGAATGGAATCCCCAGCGCATCGAAAACCCAATGGGCATGGTCTCACAGGTGTTTTCTTTTTCCCTGCAGCGCTCCTTAAAAGATTGCACTTCCGCTCCTTTTCCGACTCTCGTTCATCAATTGCAGACAGCCGACTGTCGTCTTACAGACAGCTGCCACTTGTTATCGAGACAGCAGGTGCAGGCAGTTTGCAGGAAAATATGCTTTGTGACTATATTTCTTCTCTCTCTCTCTCTCTCTCTCTCTCTCTCTCTCTCTCTCTCTCTCTTCCTCAGCTAATAAGCAATCGTTTCGTATAGCGCCACTTTTCATCCCCCTCTCAAATTGAGATGTAATTGCAACCGCAAGTCACTTCCCGCAACAATTAACCTAATAGAGAGTGTACTCTGGCGAAAGTGAGACTTCTCCTCACTCTGCTTCTGAGTCAAAGTACCCCTCCCTGCCCCTCCCTTTACCTCGCCGCTTCCCAGCCCATTAGGTCCCGTCCTGTCGGTACCCCGCGGCGCTCGTCCGTCTCCGTACGGTGTTGCATACGATTTATAGTCGTTTTCGCGCGCCCCCGTTCGTCCTTCAATCTGGTCCCTATCACCCCCAGTTTTATGCTACTCGTTCCCCTTCGACCCGGGTCGTTTTGCTCCGAGATCGCCCCCAAATCATACTTTTCTTGAAGGTTACCACATTTGGAGCAAGAAATTTGGCGCCCTCTGTGGTCGCGTCGCGGTCGCACAGTGAGTATGAGGCCGAGCGAACAAGTGAGGGCGTGATCACGTGTGCGAATAAGTGCGTGACAACGTGACTGATTGAAGGGCGCCTGTGTAAGTGAATGAGTGAAAGAGAACGTGAGAAAGTGATAAGGTAAGTGAGTATGTGAGTCATTCTCTCAATTCCTCAACATTTGTACTTTGCGGTGCCGCCCGCGGGCGGTCACGTCAGTTCTATAGCCCGTGTCGCCCCCGGAACGGTCAAAAAGAGTGGCGGCGTGGGGAGGTTTTTCGCGCGCCGTTCCATTAGCCGGCGACGGAGAAGAAGGGAGAGAGTTGAATGGAGTAGCCAGCCGTTCCACAGCCGCTCGTTTTCACTTCGACCGGAAGGCGACCGCTTTCACCTGATTCCTCACTCGATTCTACTCACTTTGGCTGTTCAAGGACACGAACAACCGAAAACTGGTATCAGTGAATGGAAGAACGGCAGTGAAAAGAGTCTGAAACTCTAGTCGAACTTCAAGTGCCCTCCCTTGAACTTCACGTACTCACTAACTCACTCACTCACTCACTCTTTGTCTTTGTCTTTGTCTTTGTCTTTGTCTTTCTCTTTCTCTTTCTCTCTCTCTCTCTCTCTCCTTCCATGCCAAAGACGCCTTCTGCCATTGTTGTTCCTCTTCCCTCCCTGCCTCCCATTAGCGTAAAAGAGCCGTGAAGTGCAAATAGAGGCCCTGAACCTGTTATATTCAACCTCTCCTCGTTTTTTCCCTGTTTACCGCCCTCTTCGTCAAAGCGCTAAAAACAATTCTGTCGCTTAGCTTTACAACAATCACGCGGTCGTCATCAAAACTGTCGTCGCTTTCACGGAATTCTGCCTTCGTAAACACGTTTCTTTTGATGTCTTCTTCTGAAGGCCGAAGGTTGAACCGGTGACTTTGGGTAGTGGAACCAATTTTCTGAAGGGAGGGATTAAGGAACTGGATAAATTAGAGTTCCACCTCGGGTTCACCTCAATTAGCGGCCGCAAAACTGTCCCCGCGGCGCTTTTTTGCATGTAAATCCCTCAAATTTTGTCTTTAGGGACGGAAATCCACAGTTTGTCTCTTTTGAAAACCTGGAAAAGACAAAAAATGACCCATTTCTTTAAACCGCAAAATTTGGTTTTAAGGGAAAGGAGAGCGGTCAGGCGCGACCTCTCTTATTTCTTCTCTCTATCGCTTTGAGATTTTAAAACTGGAGAAGAAAAAAAAGACCTATTCCTTTAAATTTATAACCGGAAGATCACAAAACAGTGATAATTTGTGGTGTTTTCTCATTTTGATGCGATTAGGATACACATACGTCAACGTGTTGCCGAAACACATTGTAAACAGGACAATAGGACCAGAAATCGGGTTTTTAGCACGCCATTATCATTTTTTGGTCGTCATTAGTGAGCGGAAATGATTTTACAACGTTTATCGCTGTCTGTTCTTTACTTCCGTTTCGTCTGTTGCATTTTGACATACACACGAACACACATGCACACTTACAAACACGCACACTTACACAAATACACATTCACACCCTCACTCACACACGCACACACAAGCAGACATGCGCACACGCACAAACTGCCTATCACACATACTTACTGTAATACTCAAACATTCACACGTTCACACACAGATACACACACGCTCACAAGCACACGCATGAATACACACAAATACATACACGCGTGCATACGTTTACGCAGATGCACACGTACACATACTCACACACTCACATACACACAAAAACACACATTCGCGGGTACACACGGACATACATACACACGTGCACACGAATACAAGAATACAGGTACGCACACGTACACACATACACACACTCTCACACTCATACTCTCACACACATTAACAAACACACATGCACACACTCACTCACTTTCTGTATCTTTCTCAGATTCTCTCTTTTTCTCTTATCCTATTTTCTTCTGACCAACAGTTGGCGCTCAGTAACCTTACGGTGACCTTAATGGCGTAACCCAACAGTTGTCACTGTCAACTGTCATCCGCCGGAAGAAAAGCTTATTAATGAGAAGAGCATCTAAATATAGATTTATTAGATGCCGATTTAAGTGCCGAAGTCTGTCTTGAATAGTCTAGGGGTGCCGGTCGCTGCCCATCATCAGAAAGCAATCTGGTTCGGCCCCCAGCATGTGACATCACTGTTTGGATTTTCAACTTTTCTCGAACTTTCATCATTGTTTCGAAATCCAGTGAAATTACCATCATTTGAGCGTTATGATGCCAGATGGCTGTTTCTTCCATGATGACTCACTCCCTCCCTTCCCCTTCACAAAAAATCTTAAAAACAAGAAATTTCAAAAGACCAGATGTGACACCTGCCAGTTTTCTGTTGTCACCAAGTGAATTGTCATTTTTCAAATAAACTGGTCCCGTTTTGCAGAATTTCTGAAGATTAATTGATATTTCCATTTCTCATGATGATGTTTTCGTGAAAAACCGCGCCCAGTCCAACGTACTTCTTGTTTTGTTCTGGGACCAGACTCTATTTATAATGGTGGAATTTCAATTTATTGACTTATTTCTTTGTTTTCATGATTTTAATGTGTGTATCTCTTATTTTCCACTTTTTATAAAATTAGTCAAAATTAAAATGGTATTTTTCAGTGTCATCGGCACTCACAACAACAAGACGCCTCAAAGGAGCTTTTGAATGCATTTTTCGCTTTTTTTGGCTCGATCCCTTTTTGAAAAAGAAAGGAAATAAGATGTTTTGTTTAAAAGACGAACTCAATCTTTTTCGTTAGAAACTGTCGCGAAGAGGTCATTTGGAAGGGGATCCGATTTTGACGAATGTAATTCGCAGCGGCGAAATTGCCGATTTGGTTAATTTTCGTTTCTTTTATGGGTAGTGTCACCTTTAATTACTCTTTTTCTGTCTGTCTCTCTCTCTCTCTCTCTCTCTCTCTCTCTCTTTCTGACTTCACACTGATTCACACGCACACAGCCACACAATAAAACAGTTGTGTTAACTACACTTTGTACCCTTCCATTCTTCTTGCACTTTCGATCTCTTTCCTTGTTTATATTTTCAGTCCAAGAATCGATTCAGCGAATGCTTTCTCATTGCCACATAGATGATCAAATTATCAGCGTCGCGAACTGAAAAAGATCGCTGGAACATTCAATTTTATGTTTCCAGCTTGTACGAGCCGTCAAAGGGTCATTGTTTCACTTTTATAGGTGACTTTCGATTTTCAGAACTTTCACCGTTCACACACACACACACACACACACACAAGCACGCACGCTTACAAACACGCACACCAACACATGCACACACTCACACTCACACACACACATATTGAAACAATTCGATCTATGGAAAGGCAGTGCTAAATTTAGTTGCCAACGACCATACCTTCGTCTCAATCCAAAAACTTTTCAATCAAATGTCAAAGTCAATAGATTTGAAAGTTTAAAAAATGACATGCCAAATTTGTTTTCTAAAACAATGAAAGGTACTTTAATTTTTTTCTGTTTCTCTGTTCGGCACGTTTTGAGTTAGGTTACTTGGGGTCAATTGATCTGCACTCTTTCTTGACGTCTTCAATCCCTTCAATTCAGCAGTCAATAGCACGTGCCAAAGTTCATTTGTGTTTACTTTCTTCTCCTCTCTTTTCCTCTATTTCTGTCACCACGTGGCACGTGCCGTGTCCACTCTCCGGTTAGCGTCGGCCGCCAGGCGCCCTCTCCGAAAAAAGTGACGGCTGGCGCGGCGCCAGCGGTTGTGCGCGGCCTGTTTTCGTCTTACAACCGCCGCTGCCACCACGCTGTCGTGGACACCAACTGCCGCTTCTTACACTCCAATGGGTCACCTCTCCTGGCGTCATTTATATTATGTGCTACGAAATTTCCACGACCGATTGTTACAACTAGCCTAAATTTTGAGTCATTTCTAGTTCCTCGAGGAGAATCTCTCTCGCTCTCTCTCTCTCTGAATTCCACAAGGATGATTTGTACCAAGACATGATTCTCCTCGTTCCAAACTTCTTCTGTTGATACTACATTCCACATTACGATATCCGGCCGGGCGGCGACAAAATGAATTTCACGCTCGTCTCTTGCATTGTGAAGGTGTTTTGAGTCAGACACCTGCGGCCCCAAAATAGGACGGCAGCCGCTTTAGAGCCAGCCATCAGTTTGTGACAGCCGATGACCTTCTCACCGCTCAGTTTAGCACTCATTATCGACGGCCGCGCGTTAACAAAGAGAAAGGAGCGCGGGAAGATGTTGCCAGCCGCCGAGTGGCATGATTTACGGTATTTTCCCAGGCCTTTAACTTTTGGAAGAAGGGAGCAGGAACCGGAATTTGGAGACTTTTGCAGGAGAAATTGATTCTGAAAATTGCCTTTGCCTCTCTGTTTCTCTCTCTCACTCTCTCTCACTCTCTCTCTCTCTTTGTCTGGTTCTTCTATTTACATTGTAGAGTGAGGCTTCTCTGATGAAGTGTTCAACTATCCAATTCACTAATTTTATTTCAACTCTGCCCAGCTCACTCTCTTATACGGATATTTTCACCGTCAGCGGCTAAGGGGCGAAACGGTGAATTTATCCATTTATCTTTTCTTTTATCTTTATCATTCACACACAGGTTTTTCATACTTGAATTTCTTTTCTCTTTTCTTATCTCTCCCTCTCTCTCTCTCTCTCTCTCTCGAATCCCTAATCTTTCATCATGTTTCTTCCTCTTCTCCCAATTGTTTACAGCTATCTGTTTTGACTCATCTACCATCTCTCACATGATGAGATCGTGTTTTCTGTTGCGCTAAAATGTTTTGAACGCTTTTTTCGTGCGCCAAAACGGTCGTATAAACAAATTGTGCCGGCCATCGGCCACTTGCGCCATGTTTTCCAATCCCTTGCACGACGTTCCTGTATTTCATCTGAATGTTTTACCAGAAATGTCAATTTACTGATTATTTGAACCTTATTAACTTTTTAGATCGATTAATGCCCTATTATGCAGTTAGACCTGGCTTTTTTCCCTCGTCCCTGGCGCGAAGGGCGCCAGGGATAACACCAGGCGCCTGAATCGGCACCCGACTTCTTTTTCATTGTTATTGATCGAATTTTTGAATATTAAAAGGTTTATTCTTATTCTATCTCGTTGCATTACCAGATTACCGTCAAAAATATTCCAGCGGTCTCTTTTGGCATTCTCCCACAGACAGCCCGCCGCCCTCGAGTGGCTTATCCCTCTCTTGAATAGCCCCTCCAAGGCTATAATCTTCCTCTCTCCTCTTCCCCTTGCTACTCTCTGTCTCTTTCTACTTTCCATCTCTCCCATTCCCTCTTTGTCTCATGACATTTTAAGCCTTGTGTGCAGGAAAGCTATTGAAACCTAGTTGCTTATGGGTGCGCCGCAACCAAATGGACGTTTTCTTTCGCTTGGTATCATCAATTAGCACACTGGAGATATAGATTAAGTAAATTGGTCATATTGTCATCATTTTCTACAAAAGCAAAACATCTTCCGTTGCCGGGAATCGAACCCGGGCCTTATGGGTGAGAGCCATAAATCCTAACCACTAGACCACAACGGACCTGCGAAACGATGCGGGCGCCCGCTATTAGAATTCACTCCGCGTGAAGAACCAACGGTTGCAGGCAGAAATCACTCGTTAGATCAATGCTTAGCAATTCCTTCATTAAAAAAATTTCATATTTAGTTAAAATCTCCTCAATCTACTATTTTTGATCAACTTTGTTATGGATTTCAACCCAGAACCAACTGATTTGTGGAAAGAAAACTGTCAATGACTCGATTGTTATCAGTAAAATTTGCTGAAAAAGCATTTTTCAAAAGGTTTCCACACCTTTTCCGACATTATATACCCCTACCCCCTTTCTGCAGAAGGGCAGGCGCCTCTCTTTCGAACGCGTTCTCACGCCGATGCCCAACCCAGGTGACTCAGGTGGTTTTATCCCGCTCCCGTTTGTGCGTCATCCCCTCTTAACCCCACCATCCCCTCTGTATACTTTCCTATTATTCTAATGATTAGGATCTTCTGATTATCCTTTTTCTGGGTGGCTCCGGCACTGGAACCACTTCTTTTGACGCTGTTTCCAGTGTGAATTGAGTGCGTCGTTGCGGATCCGAGCGATCCTCTTTTTGTCGCCTAATCTCCCACATCGCCTCGGGCTATTCGTCACAGATTCCTCCTCTCACGAACATTGGTCACTCTACGTTTTGAAAGGCCAGAAGCTTATAATTTCACAATTTTAGTGAAGTTTCCTATAAATTATCGCAGGAAATTGTGTTTTGGCAGTAAAAGAGCGATTTTTCTGACTGGTGTATATTTCCAGACAATTTTAAAGACAATTTTAGCATGAGAACACCCAAATCGCTTGAATAGAATGAATGCAAAACATTATTCCGTTGCCGGGAATCGAACCCGGGCCTTATGGGTGAGAGCCATAAATCCTAACCACTAGACCACAACGGACATGCTGCAGACAGCGGGCGCCCTCTATTAGAATACGCCGGCGCCCTTTAACGTGAGAAGGGTAGTTTTTCGTTGGGAATTCTGGGGTGTTTGCTGAATATATTTGGGTAATGAGTAATTGTTTGCTATAAAACCGTCACTCAAGTGAATTTTGCGCTGATTAATTAGGTTTTTATCAGGTTGGCCCACTTAAGGCCGCTTTCTACTTCTGCTTCCCTTCTGCTAATCTAATCCGACCTCGCCCTCGCGTGTTCTTCTGCCACCGGTCTCCGTCGACCTCGTGGCAAAACGCCTCCTTCGTTGGAACCGCCAGATTATCGCGTCCCGTTATCAAGGCGGCTCGTTTGAGGTGGCAGGCGCCGCCGCGTCTGTCACTCTACCTTCGAAAGCAGGGCCTTATCTCCCTTCCGGCCCCTGGAGTGCTGGTTGACTAACGGGGTCCACAGATGATTCAGCGTTCTCCATTACCCCCGCAAGCATTCAAACAAACAACGCCGGGATTTCTGTCTGCCTTTTTCTTTTAGTTGATGTCTACACGCCCACTGGGGATCAATGTTCGATATCCTCTCTGTCTCTCTTTTTCTATGTCTCTCTCTCTCTCTCTGTTGTTCTCTCTGTCTCTATATGCATCTATCTCTCTCTCTCTCTTTCTTTCTTTCCCTCTCTCTCTCTCCCTCTCTCTCTCCCTCTCTCTCTCTCTCTCTCTCATTCTCTCTCTCCCTCTCTCTCTCTCTCTCTCTCTCTCTCCCTCTCCCTCTCCCTCTCTCTCTCTCTCTCTCTCTCTCTCTCTCTCTCTTTCTCTCTCTGACCTCCCCTCCCAATTAGACCATCCATTTCCTTCGCGGATCGTTCTTCATTGGCAGCCCCGCCCCTTTCTCTCCGTTCCTTCCGCGTGTGGGAAAGCGGCGGTCAGCGGCCTTGTCTGGCCTCTCTCGCAGGACGCTCTCTCGTGGCCCCGCCCCCATCGCCACAGTTCTTGCCACAATATTCGATCGATCCACACACTCTCAACTTCTAAAGTCGATTTACTATCAAATGCGGAAGAGACCTACGAAACCACCCAGGAGACAGACCTTTAATTCATCGTAACGTTTAACATATTCAGACTACTGTATTCCTCCGACTTTGACCTTTCCTACCTACCCTCGAAGCATATTCAAGCTACTGTATTAACTGCTATTTTTATTGATCATTTACGTATTTTTAAATTACCGTAACCCTTTTTCTGGGTACCCTTCTTCCTTTTTATTGCATTTTCATCCTTAACTTTCAATTTAAAACGCCAAAAATTCGTCCAAATCGTTGAAAATTTCATTTTCCCATGGAATCATACAGTATTAAAAGTGATTCCTCTTCCAAACTTTACAACACATTTTACAATTCAAATTTTCACGTTTTGAGAATTATTGACTTCTTTATTCGGCTTTAAAATGACAATTTCAGCTTTTTTTTCGAAACCTGAATCGCTTTTTTTCAAAATGGACGCGTCTTTTCAGCCTTTTGTTAAACCCTTTGTTTCAAAATTGAAGTTGCTAACTAAGTTTTAACAAATTTGAGAAGTTTTAAAAATTTCAAAAATTGAATGAAAACATAGGTGCCCTGTTTTGAACCCATTTTCAAAAGTTCGATCCATTGTTTAGCTTCATGTTCATACATACTTTTCCATTTTTAAATTTAAAAATCAATTTTACCTTTTCAAATTCTTTTAAACTTTAAATTTTCAAAGTTTCAAGGACCCCAATTTCAGGATTTTACGTTTCTTGGCCAGTTTTTCATTGTTTCTCATATTTGATTTTCTCTTTTCTCAAAATTTTTCTTTCTTTTAAACATATTTTTCTTCATTTTCAGGCTTCTATGGCTAAATTTTCCTACTAATAATGTCTATTCGTTCGTGTCTGTGGCTGCTTTTGGCCTCCGTGGTCTCCTCCTCAGCCAGCCATCTCAACCGCCGGCCCAAACAGACCGTGAATGCAGGTAATTTAGCCGCTTTCCAATTGATTCCTTGCTTTTTACGATTCTTTCGGCTGTGAAATGGGATTTTGATTAATGAGCGAGAAATAGAAGAGAAAGAGAAGGAGAGAGAGAGAGAAAGAGAGAAAGAGAGAGAGAGAGAGAGAGAGAGAGAGAGAGGGGCAGAAAAAGATGCGCAGTCATCCCTTGGCGCCCTTTCTGCCGTTGTCTCCGCACCTGCGCCTGACATTACGCGGCGAATAATGGCCATTTGCCAAGTTTTGGAGGAAAAATATCCGCAATCCCCCCAAAAAAGAGGAGAAATGGCCTTTCACTATCATTTTTCGGGCGGAACATATGCTCAAGGCAAAAAAGATCCTTAGGAACCTCAAGGCCTCGGGATCTCTTTCGGCGCCACAAAAGTTGGCTAAACTCAGCTCCTAGCATTTGACTGAGTATCTCACGATTTGGAGTAATGTTTACAACAGAAAAATAGTTTTATGCGGCATTTTGGCGTCATAAAGAGCGATTCTCGACTTTTTACGTGGGATTTTCCCACGGCCCGATTGATACTCAGCCTCGATGGCGCCTTATCAAGGAGAGGTGTTTGACCAAAAACACCTCGAGAATGTGATAACGGAGGGATTTTCTCTATTTAACCTACTTATATATTTAATCATAATGGTCGACATAAGAGACCTTAAGGTCCTTAAGTTAATGAACCCACTTTTAACGACGTTAAGGTTTAAAATCTGCCCTAAGGCTCTTTCGGAGAGTAAATGTTTAAGGTCACAGCTGCAAAAAAACAACCTTAGAATAGAGTTAGGTCATAAGTCCTAACCTTAAAGACCCTAAAAACCTTTAAAGGTTAACCGTAAGACCTCACACAAACTTTGACAATTTTTGGAGCACGTTTTGTTCAGCAAAAGGTAGACAATTTAGGGTCTTAAGTACCCTAACCTATTCCCTAACCCTAAAAAGGTAATTTTGAACCTGAAGCACCTAAATCAGCATTTTTAGAGGTCGCACTTACGTGGTTGACCACTTAATTTCGTAAATTCCCCTTTTCCCAATGCCAGATGGTCACTCAATCCAAAAAGGCCCTTATTATCATAGTTAATAGTTCGCCGGCCTCTTTTCGTGGTTGAAAAATGACATTTCATCGGGCCTATTGCCACTTTCTCACTGGCATATGGTGGCTCTCCCGGGGGCAGCTGAGACCACCCGCAGAGTCCCCGCCGTTGACCCATCTCTCCCCAACCACCTGTGTCTCTCTAATCTTAATTGCCTCTAAAGCCTTCTGTCTTGTTGATCAACAAGTCTCCGAGCAAAAGTGGAACTTGAATTGCTTGCGCTGCGGAACACCATCGCCTACATAGATTGCGTCGAGATACAAGTGATTTCGGGTGGCGATAGGAGGCGGCGGCGATGGTCGGCCGATAGGTGTGACAGGGGCCGCTCTGATGCTACCACACAGTCACCGTCCCCCTCCCGTCTGGGGTCTTAAGTGGAAGAAGGGAGGGGTGTAATGTTGCCTGAGAGCAAAGGCACGCAGACGCCTTTGTGTTGTAAAGGCGGCGACATAAGGAGAGACCCTCTTTGCGCCTCATTAGCATACGAGGCTTTGTGGGCATGCCAATGGGTCAAAGGGACAAAAAAGGCACGAGGGAGCATCCTGCGGGAGTAATTAGAGAGGTTGAAAGAAAAAGAACAGTGGGTGGCTGAGGTGTGAAAGGGTGGCCAACCTTTGGAGCCATCGGTCAAGGTTTCCTGACTAGCATGGAAACTCTAAAGAAAGAGACAGTTTACCTTAGTTACCTTAAGGGTCTTAAGGAAACCATTGCATTCCTTAATTGCCTTAAGGACTTTAAGGAAACGATCACTTATGTTTTACTCATAAGGGCCGTTGAGTTACCTTAGGTCGATAAAAATCACTTTTGGAGTTAATGGCCTTAAGAAAACTATGTTTTACGTTAATGAACTTAGGGGACTTAAGGAAACCACATTTTCCCTTAGTAATTTTAAGGTTATTACAAAAACTATGTTATGCTTTATATGCCTTAAAGTATTTAAGAAGTGTTAGGGGCATCTTAAAGTCTTAAAGAAGATCGCAGTTGAAGTTGGTAACCTAGAAGTAGGAGACTAACCTTATGCGTTAGTGACTTTAAGCAACTGCTTTACCTTAGTAGCCTTAATAAATATTTAACACCAGTGACTTTAAAGCAGATACGGTTTATGTTAACGATCTTAAAATTTATGGCAACCATCAATTGTGTTAGGATCTTTAAAGCACTTAAGGCCTTAAACGAATCCTTGGTTTAAGTTAGTGACCTTAACAAAACTTCGGTTGACGTAAAATGCCGTAAGGCCTTTGGGGCCAAACCTTCCTCTTATCGCATTTTCACCTCTTCACTCAAATCTCTCACATCCCATTTACCTATCACTCCCCTCCATTCCCACGCCCTCTTGACCCAATTTACCGTAATCACAGTGCTCCCTGGCACTTCGCCTAGAATCTAAGGGTCACTTTGCCATTGGGAAAGAACCCCGCCGAGACCCCACGCAATATGCTAATTACAGTGGCAAAGGCGGCCGTTGTGTGTAGGGGATGAATGCGGACCGGTTGCTTTGGCAGTAAGTGCTTGCTGTAACTGCCTAGACAAGAGGATTGCCGCTCTCTGCGGCAGGATCCAGTGGGGTTTACAATTACTGGCATACGGCTCCAAAAAGATGAAAATGCTTTTTTGAACAGTAAAACAGCGGCTTTTAGTTGCATTGTCAGATCGAACTGAAATGTCACTTCTTGCGAGAGTGACCCTTGTCTCGCAGACAATACCTCCTTTGTTACGCAGTCACCTGCCTTCCCCTTCCCGTCACAAACCGTTTCTTTCATTAGAAACGCAGAATCCCTAATGGCTCGTCTGATGACGGATCGGTGACCATTCGCAATCCGTGCGCGTAATTGCCAGGTCTCATCTTTTGTCGTTGCTCATTAGCATGGCCTCTGGCTGGATGAATGCCAACCAAACGATCTCTCTCGTTTCCTGGCGGCCGTGATGAAACGTTCGCTTACGCAACGACATCCCCCGCCGAGGGACATCTGGCCTCGGCCGTAAATCAGTTTGTTTCTCCGGTAGAAGCCGTAAATGATCGGGGCTAATGGACGTCTGAGACCGTCGTCGGGAGGACGTCTGCTCAGAGGGTATAAACATTGGCTTAGAGAGCAGGCAAGGTCAGCGGGCATCGGGTTGCGCGAGCAACAGGCGGAAGGGCTTTGTTTGGCAACGCATAGCTTCGGTTTCCTAAACGATTGCTTTATTTATCTGATGGTTGCCGTCTGCCTTAAGAAAGTAGATAGTTTGTGAAGTGGAAGGCAGGTGACCGCGGAACAAAGGGGTATTGTCTGCGAGACAAGGGTCAGTCTCGCAAGAAGTGACATATCTGTTCGATCGGACAATGGCACTGAAAAGTGCGATACAGCAACTTTTGACTTAGCTTTTACGTTAGGGACCTTAACATACCTAAAGACGACCTTAGGGTTTTAGGGCCTAAGAAACATAAGTTAATTACCTAAGAGAATGTGAGCTGAAAGTTAAGGGACTTTCGACTGCCTTTCAAATTAACTGCTTTAAAGAAAGAACCATTTACGTTAGTGACCTTAAGGAGAAAACTATTTACCTTAGAGTTCTGTAGGAAACACCTCTTAAGGAGAGAAGAATGAAATTGAAAATTGCGCAAAAGCAATTTTTGGTATAAGTTAGGTTTTTTTAGTTAGGTTGTACGGAAACTAAGGGTGATGTTGGGGTCCTAAGGCGTTAGAAATCATTAGCCTCTTTAAGGTGATCATAGTTAGGATTAGTGACCTAAGAAAAAAAGTAAAAGTAAATTAGTCCTCTTTAATTGCCTAAAGGAAATTAATGATTTGCGTTAGAAACGTTTAGGTATCCACTGTTTTCAATGGTGACCTAAAGGAAACCGTAAGCACGTCCAATTGGCATTAGCGACCTTAAGGAAACCAGGACTTACCTTAGACCTTTAAAAACAATACGGTAGTGATCTTAAGGGAGCTAAGAATTAAGCGTCAGTTTCTATGCCACAAGCATATTTACCGCTACATCTTGTATCATTGTGCCCCCAGTTATCCAGTGGCGGAGGTTAGAGCTTTAAGGCCTTAGGAACCTTAAGACACCTTAAGGGTACCACAATTTACTTTAGCAACCCTAAAGACTAAACGGTTAACCATAAAAATCTTAAAGAAAAGGCCATCCCGCGGCCTTATGAAGGGTACTAAAAAGTTGTGTTTGCTCCCCATAGGCATTCCAAAGTGCCATTAGCACCCTTTTTGAGCACCGTGCCCCCATTCCAGCCTTAATCGCTTATCCTTTTTGCTCTTTCCCCTTTCCCGCAAACGCCACTTCCGTGGGAAATGGTCAGCTAACGGCCAGCTGTCATCTTTTTTCCTCCGTCCTTTCGGCGGCCACTCGGATGCCCCGAGTTTATGACCCGGCGTTCATCATTTGTCAAATGGACTTTGGGTATAAATTCGGGCAGCCTGCCAACTGTTACCACTGGCTGCAGCCGGGCCTCGGTTGTAACCGAGGGGAGTGGACTACAAGGCGATTGATCCTCCTCCGAATGACCGCCGGATGCATTGGCGTCGAAGCGGAAAGCCAGGACAAAGCGGGTGCACTCGTGTCCTCAGATGCAGACCAGTTACTGTGGTCGGTCGGTAATGGAGGCGAGAAATTCAATGGGTCGCCGGTTTGTAAACACTTGGCGACGCGAGGGACGAGGCCACCTTGTTGCGTTCTGGAAAGACGCAAGCGGCAAACAAAACTACTGTTTATGACCCGGTTCTTCGAGTGGATTCCAAGGTCATCCGGGCTGGGTTTCCGGAAACGTATGGTCAGAAACGGGGTTTCAGAAACTTTGTAGGAAACATTAGGCTAGCAAAAGATGCACTTTTAGTACGATAGTACTGCATTCAAAGTACTCTTTTTTGGGTCCCGCCACGATCAAGAGCCAGAACTTTGCATATTTTGTAAAGTAACTGATTCAAAACTAAAATCATTGATTAAGTCAACTTGGTGTGCCCTCTTTGGGTCCTTACACTATAGCGCGCCAGAACTTTGCTACTTTTGAAATTTCACCAATTTATGTCTAAGTAGTGTTAGTTGATATAGAAAAAGAGTCCGGAAGCCATGGCGTGCCAGAAAGTGTTTAAACCCAGTCGAATGCACCAATTGAAAGACTTTTTAGATTAATAATGTGGTCTTATTGACCTGAAAATAGCAATGAATTGATAGATTGATTGATTTTTCAAACTTTTGGCGGGAAGTACTTTTCAAATTTTGCGTCTGAAGTGCCCTCTCAGACACCATTCATCCCTTATGGCGCACACAATGCCGCCACTTTTCGATGACTTAAAAACTTGACGGGGTTTCAAACTGTATAGTCAAAGTTACTTTAGACTTTTAAGGTTTCTTAAGGAATTAGGGTAATTAAGGCCTTAAGTTGTCAAAGGAAAAGTTCGAGACGCATTGTGGCAACCTCTGGCCGCTTCCGACGTATTTTACAGCTTCAGGCCGCTTCAGGCGCTGTTTCACCATTAGACCTCTTTAGGCACGTCATAAGCATTTGTGTGAAGCATGATACTCAGCCAAGTGTTGGCAGCCAAAGTAGTCCAATGCCAAAATCGAAACATTGAAATCGCTAGTTTCTTCTGTCGTTTCCTGTTTCATTGCCATTTATCACCCTCTTCCGCTACCGTAACCGCCGTTCTTTTCCTTCGAACATAGCGGTGTCATCGGAAACCAGTGCACTTTGTCTTTAGCACCAGCCGACTGCCTCCGTCCTCCTCGCCCGATTACTGAAATGGCTGGCAGCAATTTGCGGGCGTCCGGTAGAAAAACAGGAACGCCGGCGACCGCTTGAGCGATGCGATCAAAGCGCGAGCCGCTGCCGGCTTTTTTAAGTCGCCTCATTTGATTTTATCTGCTTCCGGAGGCGACGAACGGAGGGGGGGGGGGGGGGGCTGGGCTGCAGAAGTTGCAGCCGGTCTTCGCGAGAAGGGGGGGGGGGAGAGATGGCGTGACGGGTGAATTTTGGCGCGCCTAGCCGTCATTTCACATTCATTCCCGAGAGGTGACAGGGTCACGAAGGAGAATTTTAATGGCGCTTTACGCCGGAATGGGGATTGCCGGATTTGGCCCAAAATGCATAATTGTAGCCATTAAGTGCCTAAAACTATACCTTATACTTTAACTAAGGACCTTATTTACCTTAGAGCACGATTGAGGCAGCTAAGGCACAAGATGGCAGGCATTCGTACCTAAAATTATCACTATAAACTCGTTAAGTGACTCTTAACTCGTTTAGTGACTTTAAGGTAGCAATAACCTTAAAGTAAGCATTATTTTACCTAAGGACTTATGTACCTAACGCGCCTAAGTAATCATTCATTTAGACACCCTTACTTTAATGACAACTTAGTATTCTAATTCGCTAAAATTAAGTGGTTGGTTCATTAAACTACCGAAAGTTACCATTTTAAGGCCTTAACACTTTAAGGTAATCTTAAGGTGAGCTTTAAGAGAAGCTGTATCTAAAACTGCTTAGTTCACCCTAATACCAGCCTTACCTTAACTTCTTACCTTAGAGTCCTTATAGAATCCTTACATGGAAAACCCTTACATTAACTAAGGGCTTTATAACCTAAAATCACTTAAGAAATTCTTCAATACGGAAACATTTTCAAAGTTCCCTAGCGAACCTAATATGTTAGTCGATGAAGTTGTATTTACCAAGGTCAACAATTCTAAGGGTTTAAGGCTTTAACGAAGATTGGGGGTAGTTAAGACGCGTCTTAAGGGCTAAGGTCCTTAGTTCTTAAGATCTTTAAGCTATTAACTAAATTTTTTGATTTCAGTTGGTCTCGGATTTCGTTTCGGAGGCGAAGGGACGCACCCGTCCGATGAGAGCGACCACTTCAAGCTTCTGGCCGCCGATGGAGATTCTCTCCTTGTTGGAGCCAGGTAAGGAGTTTTTAAGTCTTCTGAAGGCAGCTGACACCTCCACGTGCCAATTTGAAACCGATGAGTACCACAATAGGTCCCGACGCGATCGCGTGCCAGAAACTGCAAAGTAACCTTCAAAGACGCAAAAACTTCAGCAGAAATCGAGCCTCTTTCCTCACCCCGATCTGTGATTCTTCCATGACTCACATCGTCACCAATTTCCACATCGACCCCAAATCCGGGGCCAAAAACGCCTTTCAATTCAGGGCAAGCCTGGTTTTTGCCCGTTAGCGATATGCGACGTCTGATTGCCAACCGCCTCGGCGCGCCCTAATCCAATCAAAAGCGCGACCAAGTGGGTCAGTTTGTACAGGGTCATGTTTACATATCCATTTCGAGTACCTCCCTCTTCTACCCGTATAGATCACAGATGGATAGATCACAGGGAGATGAATAAATGCCTCCAGGTGCCCCCAGGGACAGCTGTTACTTATGCTAATTCCTGGTCGTCAATACGGCCACCCATACATCTGGCGTCCATTTTGGCGGGGTTTCCAGGGGATTAACTGCCAGGGGGGTCGGCCTGTTGCGCTCCACACTTTGGCAGCCCACCCATTAGGCTTCGGGATTAGGGAGGTCGACCACACAGGTAGCGGGAGTGACCTGCAAATTGGTGCGTGGAGGTCGGCGATAATTAGAGGAGGGAGGCATCAAAGAGTGACTGTATGGAGGTCGTTTCAGGAACGCCGTTTACAACCTGTCGCTGTCGACCCTCGGAGTTCATCACGTAAGTGGTTTTTGGGGGAAAGAAGGGCAAGGGGAAATTGAGTGGAAGAAGGAATCAAAGGGAACAAGGTTGCGGATAGATTGACCAGAGAACAAAAAGGATGCGAGAGTGGAGAATAGAGGAAACAATTAGTTTCCACTTGTAAAAACAGACAAACTAAGGGTTACAGTATACTCACGACAAATGAAAAGAGATAGACGAAAAGAGAAAGAATTTTGGGGAATGAGGACAGAAAGCGGCCTGAGGTCCCCAGAAAAAGCGAAAAGCGGCTTTAGGTTACCATAAAAGCCGAATGCGGCCTGAAATTACTACAAAACGCAGAAAGCGGCTTGAGGTTATCAGACAAAAGGAGACAGCGGCCTAATTTCACTAGAAAAAGCGGAACGCGGGCTGAGGTTACCAAAAAAGTAGAAATCGGCCTGAGGTTGTCGGAAAAGGAGAAAGCGGCCTGAGGTTAGCAGAAAAAGCGGAAGCGTCCTGAGTTTGCCAGAAAAAGTAGAAGGCGGCCTGAGGTTACCAGAATACTAAGAAATTATCCAGTTTCTCTCCAGACCTCATTCCAAATTCCGTATGCCTCGGCTGGCCATATCGAACCCACATTCATATTTAAATGCTTTGCCGCGTTCTCTGTTTATCTGGCGTTGATCCCGCCAATTGGCGACCGAAGTCTTGAGTAATCGTATAAATAAACGCCAAGGGGACGTTAGACGTAAATAAACTCATAACACGAGAGGTTTAGAAGATCGACTGGCACGCACCGGCCGATGTGATCGAGGAATGCCTGATGAAGGGGAAGTCGAAGGTAAGAGAGGCTTCAGGATGTCACTAAGGAAGATTGGTGTTTCAGAGCGACTGTCAGAACTACATCAGGGTTCTTGCGAGACAGGCTTCTGGACGGTGTCTCATCTGTGGTACCCACGCTTTTGCTCCGAAGTGTAGGGAGTACGTTTATGATGGAACGGAGTTGAAGAATAGGAGACAGTTCGATGGAGTGGTGAGTTTCAAGAGTTGCATCTTTCTCTGTCTGTCTGTCTCTGTCTCTGTCTCTCCCTCTCTCTCTCTCTCTCTCTCTCTCTCTCTCTCTCTCTCTCTCTCTCTCTCTTAACCAAATCTCTTCCAGGGAATCTCTCCCTTCGACCCTCGGGACAACTCCACTGCTCTGTTCCTAGCCGAAACTAACGAAATCTACACTGGAACTGTCTCCGACTTTGTTGGAAATGATCCCCTCATCTACAGAAAGAAGATTGACAATGAGAGAGACGTAGGGCTAAGGACAAGTAGGAGTGATGCTAGGGTCTTAGACGGTAAGAGCTCTAGAAAATTGGCTAAAGTTTGAATTTAAGGACCGAATTTCGTGGCTTCGTTCACTTTCAAAGAACATATCTACTTCTGGTACAGGGAGTGGGCTTCT
Source organism: Oscheius sp. G VE-2021 (assembly GCA_022343465.1). NCBI lineage: Eukaryota > Metazoa > Nematoda > Chromadorea > Rhabditida > Rhabditidae > Oscheius > Oscheius sp. G VE-2021. The sequence goes on from JAJQXH010000085.1 coordinate 757,664, forward strand.
GAGGCTGTGGATAACAACGAAGAGAGACAGGTTAGTTCTTTCTCTCTTACTCTGTCTCTCTCTCTCTCTCTCTCTCTCTCTCTCTTAGTATTGGCGTCAAAAAGAGAGAGAGTACTAGTCTTACGCCAACTTTTTCCCCCTCTTCGCCTCTTTCCGATTATCTTTTTCCACTTGCGCCCCATCACATCCCATTAACCGATTAGTTATCCCTTGCCAATCGTCCTCGAGTACAATTTGTCTACGCTAATTCCGTTACCGTGCGCAGATTGTCGCGGATTACGGTATGGGAGCGTCACATGGCGCAATTATCACTCGCGACGAACATGAGATGGCGTAATGTTGTTGTGACTGGGGGACATGCCACCCGGCGCTCCTGGGCACACAAAGGGTCCCTAGAGGTATAGCAGAGGCCAAGAGGAAGATGCTAGATTAGGTGAAATTAGTACTTGGGGTTATAGAAATGAGCGGCGATGGCCTGAAAAAGGCTAGCCACAAAAGTTCTAGGGACTCCTTAGTAGTCTCTCTCTCTCTCTCTCTCTCTCTCTCTCTCTCTCTCTCTAAAATCATGGCTTTTCAGGTCTACGCCAGAGTGGCCAGAGTCTGCAGAAACGACCGTGGAGGCGCCAGACCAGCCAACGAGAGGTGGACTTCTTTCATCAAGGCTAGGCTTAACTGCTCCCTGCCTTCGTCTACTCCTTTCTACTTTAATGAACTCAGTGAGTTTTCTTAATTACACACCGTTAAATGGTACATGTCAAGCTGTAAATTAGCACTAGAGCACCATTTTTCATTGGAGCAGGTTTACCGCTCCCTTAAGTACCGTTGAAAATGCGAAAACTGTGCCTACAATACTGAAAATGCTGTAGGTCAAACTTTAACACTAGAGCATAAAAACCGCAAACCCGGATTAAAGTTAGCAGTGGTTCAGATTTCGGGTGGCTTTAAGATATGAAGCAGCTTTACGGCTGACCGATAGTACATCTTTTGAGATTCGGAAACCATGTTTAGCATTAGAACACGAATAAAGTAAAATGAATGTGCTGTTTTAATGTATATTAGCAGTGGGTCAAATTTTGTGTAAAACTTTATCAATGGAGCAGATTTACAGAGCCAAAAAATTGAAAGCAAGTTTTATTGTTCTTGGAAAAGTTACAGTATCAAATTTGCTCTCCAGTTCTCGTCTGAGTATCATAATTTCAGAATCCGTCTCCGAGCCCGTCTCCGCCGGCAGTGACCACGTCGTCTACGCCGTCTTCTCCACCCCCGAATCCACCCTCCGAATGAGTGCCGTCTGTTCCTTCTCCATGAAAAGGATCCGCGAAGAATTCGAATACGGCACCTTCAAGCACCAGAGGACCTCCTCCTCCGTCTGGGAACCCTACTCCCGTCACGACATCCCAAAGCCAAGGCCGGGTAGTTGCGTCCCCGATTCTACCAAACTCCCGGAGACTACCGTCACCTTTGCCACGAGGAATCCCCTTCTTCACAGGGCTGTAGAGTCGTTGGGAGCACCATTGCTCATCGAAGGAGCGGATAGACCAGACCTTACCCAGATCGCAGTTCTGTCGAATGTGGAATCAGTCAGTGGACAGAAGTACGACGTTGTTTTCATTGGAACTTCGGATGGCAGAGTTCTGAAGATGATCGATGCTGCTGGAAACACAACGGTCATTGAGTCAACCCAGGTCTTCTCCAAGAGCAACCCCGTGGTTAACCTCCTGACGACAAGGTCCCAGTTGGTCGTGGTCTCTCCTGATGAAATCGCCTCAATCAATGTGGAAAGATGTGAACAGGCCACCTCTTGCGGTCGTTGTGTGGCCCTCCAGGATCCTCACTGCGCTTGGGACCTTACCTCAGCTCGTTGTGTCCATCGCGACAGCTGGAAAGGAGGTCACTTCATCCAGAATGTGGTCTTCGGACAGTCGGAGCAGTGTCCTGAGGGAATTATGGTTCAGGAGGATTTCCCTATGGAAGATGGTAGGTCAAACTTGAAAGCTTGAAAACTATGTTTGTTTTAGAATTAGTCCTGGAACGGTCAACAATGAGGGCATCATCGATTAGCAGTCAGAGTCTGATCTTGGCTTGTCTGTTGACGGCTACTGTGGCATTGGCTATTGGAGCTTTTGTAAGTTTTACAAGAGAGAGAGAGAGAGAGAGAGAGAGAGAGAGAGAGAGAGAGAGAACGAGAAAGAGTAAGATAAATAGAAAGACAAATAGACACCAAAACCCTCTCTTAACTTACTTCTTCTTTCCAGATCGGTCACCAGGTTGGCAGGTCTCGTGCCATGTCCGAACAGCACCACTCTGCCTCCTCCACCAGTGGTTCCGACTACGACTCCTTCGGCCGAGCCAGGTTGACGAGGCACGACTCCTTGACGACGGCAGCCAAGATTGAACACGTCTATGGCGGCCCGCCCAAGCAGGTTGGTGACCTTAACTTGGTACTTTATTTTAGGGTCCCTAAGGCTTAAGTGACATAACCTAACTCTCTATTTTCAGAGCATGGACGCCACCTCCCTTGTCTTGGCGATGCCGCAGGCCATGTCTGCGTCAACGCACGGCAGTGGGGTCAACACGCCTTCGCGGGATAAGAACGCGATCATGACGTCGTTGAATCAGAACACCTTGCCGAGGGACTACAAGGTGAAGAAGGTCTACCTCTAGCCCCCGCCCCCTCATTTTTGACTGCCTCCGGTGCCAGTTTCCCTTTGGAAACGCTTCCTTTCTTACGAGTATTCCATCACTTGAGGAGTGTAGCCACTCCGCTGTGATTCTGATCTCAATCTATTCATTCTTTGTTTCCGAGATATTACAAACCGAGTCAGGTACACTCGCAGAGATTGTCTACGAATTGTATATACACAGTATGGTGCTGCTCAGCATAAAGATTCAATCTTTCATTTTGTTTCGCGTACGTGAGTGAGTGAGTCTATGAGTTTGTGTTTATGATTGGGTTTGTATGTGTGTGAGTATGTGAGTGTGTGTGAGTGTGAATGTGTGAGTTTATGAGTGTGTTCGTATGTGCGTGTATAGCTTGAGTGTGTACGTGTGTGAATGTGTTTGTTTCTGGCTCTCCCTAAAATTATCCGTTTCGTTGCGCCGGCAATCTGGCGCCTTACAAAAAAGGACCTCCACCTCACCAAAGATATCTTTTTGGTTTTAACTAACTGAGAATGAGTTTCTTTGATGATCTTGGTACTCCCAGAGATTACGCCCACGCCATTACAATTCTATTTGGTTTCCCAGTTTTACTTTTCATAATTTTGCATGTGATTTCTCTGCCAGTTCAAATGTATTTTCGCTAAGTTAAATTTTTTAATGCAAAACTCAGTCTATCCCAATATATGTTCTTTGGTGTGAATGTGTTAGCGTGAACGCGTGAGAGAGAGTGTGTGCATGTGTTTGTAAATCGTTTTTTCAGGACACCAAAATTGGAAAATTTTCAATTAGCAGTGTCAGTCATGAACTTTATTATTATTTTTATCCTAAGTATAATTTACGTGATCACAGAAATTAAGGTAAGAATCGATATTTTCAAGTTTTACATAAAAAACAGATTATTGACACAGTAGCAATCTATTTTAATAGATTATTTGCTTTTCAATTGTTAATCACTTCGGTTAGCTGTCTAATCCACTGTCTTTATAAGCCGCTTGCAGGAACATCAGACGACTATTGTGGACACTTTGGTGGCAGGTATGATTACTTGTAAATTCAATTTAGTTTTGTTATAGGTATTGTATCAAAGCAGTATGGCTTTATTTCAACTGCTTTACATTGTGCTTGATCCAGCAGCCTATAACGTATTAAACAAGGTTTTTCTGTTTTCGGCCTGTTTTCCACTTCTTCAAGGTCTTGTGTTTTTGCGAACGCTTGGTATTGTTGGAAAATAAAGATGGCTTCATTTTACATTGACTTTAAAATGATCTCTCTCTCGCTTTCTCTCCTCCCTCTCTCTGCCCGGAGTACGACCAAAATCAGAAATTTATTAGTTTCTCAACTCAAGCACCTTCGCCAAACACAGTTCCCTTAGGCCAAATTCCCAAATACATTCTAATCAACGGAGATCCGTCCAGGTTTCTCTCTTTTGTCCAATACGGAGACCTATCAGAAGCCTCGACGACTGTCGGGTTACTTGGCTCAACCAACTTCGTAACGATCATTCCTTCCCTAGAAATAAGCCCATGTAAGATCATTTTGAGATGTGGTACCTTATGCATTTCTTCATCATCTCTAGGTGAATTATGATTCCTATCCCCTTTCCTCTGTGGGACTTCAAGACCATAAGATGGTTGAGAGTTCCATTAGGATCAACCATTTCGAAACCAATAGTTTGATTTTGGTAGCGAACTCGGGCAGAAGGGAGGGCTGTGATTTTCATTCTGAAGATGATTGGGTTTGACAGAGAAAGAGAGACATAGAGATAGAGAGAGAGACAGAGAGAGAGAGAGAGAGTGAGAGTGAGAGAGTGAGAGTGAGAGTGAGAGAGAGAGAGAGAGAAAATACCTGGTTTGAGGAAGTTCGTTCTTCTCCGAGTACTTCCAAGTACTGGTGATCAGTTCAGCATCTTCGATCGAGCCGTCCTCTGAAATCTCAAGTTGCATATCTGTCTTTCTCTCTGACTCCTCCTGTGTGTGTGTGTGTGTGTGTTTGCGTTTCAAACTCACCAAAAGTATAACCCTCCGGTAGTTCCTTAACGTTTGTTGCCATCAAAAGCTCCTCCTGTTCCGGGGTCATAAAGTAGCTATAACTTGGGTACTCCCTATTATCCCAGTCAACCTTTTCAAGATACGGTTTTAGCTGAATATATATTTTTTTTCAAAATTACACAAAAGTATCTTTACCGCATCTGTGAAACACTTATCAGCAATGATATAGAAGGATCTTTGTGAATATGTGATTCCAATCCTACTGTCGAAATTTTCAAAGCCTTTGACTACCTCATCATTTGAAAAGGAGCCCTAAATTTGTAATTTTACCTTTTTTGAATAAACTGAAACAAACCTGGTGACAAATGTAAATCTCAGAAGTGACCACATCGTTTTCCTTGAACCCGAACCAATAGGTAGAATTTGAAGTGGAGTAAGAATACAGAGTGAAATTGATGAGGGGAAGACGATCCTCGATTTCAAAGCGGACAGCATGGTAGAAGGCAGGATGATCTCGGTGGAAAAGTTCCAGAAGTTCGAGGGTGCAAGGTACTTGACGGAAGGGTCGCATTTCTAAAAATGTGATAAGATTCTGACATTTCGGAGAAAGAGATCGGTGAAACCAGACGCTCAAGGTCAGCTGCTAGAAATGGCGATAGATGTACAGGGTCGCAGGTTTCGTGATCTCTGTCTCTCTTTCTCCTCTCTCTCTCTCTCTCTCTCTCTCTCTCTCTCTCTCTCTCTTTCTCTCTCTCTCTTTCTCAGTATCTCTCAGTGTCTCTCTCTTTCTCGTTTTCACATTGTGTTTTCTCAATACCAAACAAACAGAACTGAAAATGCATTAAAATATAAAATCGGATGTCTTTAGACGGAACCAACGTAGGAATCAATGGAATCAGTTTTCCAACAAGACAGATAACGTGTCTAGCAGCTGATCGTAATAAGCCTATAGTGCACTGAAAGACCTCTGGGTGATAAGAGCTTTTTCACATGTTTCTAATGGAGTGACATGTCAAAACGGGCGTTTTACCGCTTCGGCCGGCCGATTCTCCGCAATCGGGCGTGCCCCTTCGCCAGACGAACATCAATGGTTCGAATCCACCCCTCGGCAAACATTTTTGTTTTCATTATTGATACTTGTAAAGAACTCGTCAATATTTGTAACATTATTTCTATTATTATTCACTATTTTAAATGTTTCAGTAGGCGCAAAAATGTCTTGGGGCGGACCCGAACCCCCGATGTTTGTGTGGTAGGACACGCTGCCCTAGCCAGAGCCACCCTTGCCCCTATCTCATCTTCTTACAATGGAAGGTGTTGAATACATACAGTGCGTTCAATAAGTATAGGGACACCTCAATTTTCGATTTTTTGAGTTTTTTGATGATCTTGGCCAAATGTGACATAGACTATTTTTTTAGGCACCTAAAACTTTGTATGACCCCGATCTGCTGAACCCGCAAAATTAGCATAGCCTCCAAAATGCAAAATTGTTCAAATTAGGCCGTTCAATAAGTATAGGGACACTTGCCAAACTCGCTCAAAAGTATGCTAAAATGACGATTCCTGTGCAGATGAACAATAAGTCAGTTGTGTCTGGGCAGTGGACAACCGCTCCAAGGTGATTGGTAGCTGTGCAACAACAGACACTGCGGTTATATCACCATAAAACCGGAAAATTTCAAAGAGTCATAAACCGTCAACCAGAAACAGACCTTGGGAAGGTTTTGCATAATTTACGAGGAATACATGTTAGAACGTCTGTAGAAGTCATCTGTTCAAATTAGAACGCGTTCTGACGTCTGCAACAGTCGAATTTCCTTTAAACCTGTATTTTTCTTTAATTTGTTCATTCAGTTTTGGCGTCTGTTCCAAAGGCAAAAATCCAAATCCATAGAAAAACTATTGCAGACATTGTACTAAACATTGTGAATGTCCTTGTCGTTCGGAAATGTTCTCGTGAACCCTCATAACATTATTTAACACTGATACAACAAAAAAGAGGTTAATTTTCAAAGAAATTACATTATTCAATGTTTTAAGGTCCACAGTGGGAAACAGAAAAAATTTAAGCAGACACTGTAACACCGGATTTTTTCCGTACAATGTCTGCAATAGTTTTTCTATGGATTTGGATTTTTGCCTTTGGAACAGACGCCAAAACTGAATGAACAAATTAAAGAAAAATACAGGTTTAAAGGAAATTCGACTGTTGCAGACGTCAGAACGCGTTCTAATTTGAACAGATGACTTCTACAGACGTTCTAACATGTATTCCTCGTAAATTATGCAAAACCTTCCCAAGGTCTGTTTCTGGTTGACGGTTTATGACTCTTTGAAATTTTCCGGTTTTATGGTGATATAACCGCAGTGTCTGTTGTTGCACAGCTACCAATCACCTTGGAGCGGTTGTCCACTGCCCAGACACAACTGACTTATTGTTCATCTGCACAGGAATCGTCATTTTAGCATACTTTTGAGCGAGTTTGGCAAGTGTCCCTATACTTATTGAACGGCCTAATTTGAACAATTTTGCATAATTGGAGGCTATGCTAATTTTGCGGGTTCAGCAGATCGGGGGTCATACAAAGTCTTAGGTGCCTAAAAAAATAGTCTAAGTCACATTTGGCCAAGATCATCAAAAAACTCAAAAAATCGAAAATTGAGGTGTCCCTATACTTATTGAACGCACTGTATACTTATTTGCTGATGTCTCTAATTATCATAATTATCCTCTCATGTCTATTTAGCATATCGTTCATCGCCCTCCGCCAACGTGTCAGTTTAAAACCACCAAAAGTGGCCAGAGAACCTTGACAGAAGTTTAAAAAAAATATCAGATGGAAAATAAAAGGCTTGGACAATAAAATAGCGAACAAAATAGATTGGCCACACCTGGCGTCGCCTAGGCTAGAGATCCCGACACTTGGGTTCTAATAGCGGTCGGATTATACGTTTGTCCATCTCTCTCTCTCTCTCTCTCTCTCTCTCTCTCTCTTCTCTCTCTCTCGCTTTTTCATAAAAACTTTATTCAATTAATCTCTTTCGGCCAAATATCCAAATAAACACGAATCACTGGTTTTCCTTCTTCATCAGTAACCTTGCTCCAAAACTTCGACCGATCGCTTGCATCAAGAACAGGGGTGTTGAAAGTCTCCACATTCTTGTAAACCACAATTCCTTCCCTGAAGATCTTTTCCTTTTAAACAGTAACCAAAAACATACCGTATACACTTCTTTGCCAGATCCAGCTCCAGCACATTTCCCAATCCTTTACGTCGATGCTCTTGAAGGACAAACTGATGGTTGAGGATTCCGCTGACATCGACCATTTCGAAAGCCACGGGTTCGCCTTGGAAACGAATGCAGGAGGAGGGGAAACAAGTGACTTTTATTCTGAAAAATATAAAATTTGAAAAGTCAAAAGGCTGTAACCTGGTTTGTTCTTCATCTCCAGGACCTGCATGAATCCAGTGCTTTGTGATGACTTCTGCGTCATCGCCGGTTGAACTGCCTGAAGGAAGCATTGAGGAATGGGTCATTTACACAGACACACACGCACACACACACGTCTCTCTCCCTCTCTCTCTCTCCCTCTCTCTCTCTCTCTCTCTCTCTCTCTCTCTCTCTCTCTCTTACCCAATTCATATCCCTCCGGAACGTTTGGAATCTTGGCAGCCATAACCAGTTCCTCCTGCTCCTTGCTAATAAAGTAGTTGATCGTTGGGTATTTTTGGTGGTTAAAACCGGCTTCATCCAAAGCTCTTAGGATCTAAATTATTTTTGTTCACTTTGGATAAGCGAAACTTACGGTATCTATGTAGATTTCATCCGCGACGAACATGAAATGATCTCTTGCCGCTGTTATACCAACAATTTTGTCAAAGTGACGAAAGCCTTCGAGGAAATGGTCTTTGTGAAATACGCCCTGAAAATCGAATTTAGAATCTTCAATAAACTTGACAGAGTTTGGGTGTAATTGAAAAACTGAAAAAAAAACTTACCTCAGAACAAAGGTTAGCCTGGCTTTTGATAAACTTGTGAACCTTGCTTCCATACCAGTAGACAGCGTCATCTGTTGTGTAGGAGTACAAAGTGAACTTCGTCACTGGAGTTCTCCCTTCGTGCTCGAATTTTACAGAATGGAAGAAAACTGGGTTCGCCCTGCCAAAATGATGGGCCAACTCCTCGGTGCAGTCGACTTGGCGGAACATTTTAGACTGAAGAACAAAGGAGGTATAGTTGTTAGAGCAAGAAGGAGAAAAAGAGAGAGAGAGACAGATAGACAAAGACATAAAGGTAGAGAGAAAATGAGAGAGATGGATACAGTGACAGAGAGGCAGAGGAAGAGAGAAAGAGAGAGAGAGAGAGAGAGAGAGAGAGAGTGAGTGAGTGAGTGAGTGAGTGAGTGAGTGAGTGAGTGAGTGAGTGAGTGAGTGAGTGAGTGAGTGAGTGAGTGAGTGAGTGAGTGAGTGAGTGAGTGAGTGAGTGAGTGAGTGAGTGAGTGAGTGAGTGAGTGAGTGAGTGAGAGACTTGACGAAAAAGGAAGTATAAAAAATGTAAACGTTGTTTGATCATTTGCGGTGCAGTATATATAGTATCCGCCCAGACGAAAACAAAGTCAAATATAGCCAGATTTTCTTTAAAACATGAAAAGTACATAGGGAAAGTTTATTGGTCGTCTGTCTACCACGTCGTAAAAAGCAAAGAATAAAAATGAAATACTTCCTTTTATCTATCAAAAAGTGCTTTTGTCTGGTAACTGGAATAGGCCATGTCGAGAATTCAAGGGAGCATGGCCGACCCGGGCTCGTCTCCCAAGAATCTAGCCGCATGGTAACTTTTTTGTTTTGTAATGGGATTAAAAAAGTGTTTGCTTGAAAAAAATAAATGTGGCATGCGGTAAATCAGAATCTGCAGACAGAAATGACTGCTGACAAGTAGCTGCTGCGTTATCTGCTATCAGGAACCGGTCGGCGGGGTCATTTGATCGTTTTGATTCGAAATATCAGTGCAACTTTCGCAAATGTGATGTAAGCAAGGGTGACTATCAAAGTGGCTAGACTTACTAGAACCTTCTAAACAATCTTAGTTGCAGAGAACATGAATGGCTAATTTCCAAGAGGAAAACACTCCCAGGGTAAAATCTGCAAGTAATCGGGGGAACCAACTAGGCCGTGTTTGGTTTTCGGCTGAAAACTGTGTTCTTTATGTTTGCAGTTCGTTTTCAATGCCATTGGTTCCAAAAATAGCATAATAGGTAGGCAGAGATAATGAGAGAGATGAAGAGAGAGAGAGCGAGAGAGAGAGAGAGAGAGAGAGAGAGAGAGAGAGAGAGAAAGAGAGAAAGAGAAAACGGGTTTTAAACGAGAAATATAAGAGAGAGGAATGACAAAAGAGACAAGACAAGACAAGATGTGCTGTTGTGAGTGAGTGAGTGAGTGAGTGTCTGAGTGAGTGGGTGAGCGAGTGAGGGTGAAAAATCAAGAATGAAATAAGGAAAGAAGGCAAACGCTTATATGGCATGAATGGCAGATGTGGGCTTTTTACGGGTTACATAGACGATTTTCGTACAAAAAGCGACCTCAGATGCCAATTAGCGGCCTTTGGAGGACAAAGGGCGTTAAAATCGATTATCACACCGTTTAACCATTTCAATATTCTAATGATATCGCCGATTATAATGTTTAAATTCTCTCTCCCCCCCCCCCCCACTCTTTCAAAGCCTTAAAACCCTTTATTCATCCTCTTTCGGCCTGATATTACAATAAACCCTGATCACAGGTTCTCCTTTTTCATCCACAACTTTTGTCCAATAAGGCGATCTATCAGCTGCCTCAATCACATTCGTATTATAAGTTCCGACATTCTTGTATACAGCTAATCCTTCCCTAAAGAATTTTTTCAATCACTGGGCCGTTGTCAAAAAACTCACTTCAGACACTTCCTTATCAAATCCAGCTCCACAACACCTCCCAACCCCTTACGACGATGCTCCTCCATGACATACTGATGGTTGAAAATTCCGGGAACGTCTACCATTTCGAAGGCTACAGGATTGCCATGATAGCGGATGCAAGATGATGGGAAACAGGTCACCTTCATCCTAGGGTTTCAGAAGATTTAATTTTGAAAGAAATAGCTAACTTGGTCTCTAGGACAATTTGATCATGGAGGCCAGGAGCAGCACGTTCCCATGTTTTTGTGATGATTTCTGCATCATCTGCAGTCGAACTGCCTAAAAAGTGACTGAAACTTTAGAGAGAAATACAGAGAGAGAGAACAAGTGTGTGCGCGTGTGCCTGTGTGTGCCCTAATTTCCCACCTAATTTATATCCTTCTGGAAGTTCTGGAATTTCTGAGGCCAAAACTAGTTCCTCCTGTTCCTCATTCACAAAATAGTTGTGGGTTGGAAACTTTTGCCAAGTAAAATGTGCCTCATCAAAAGCTTTCAAGGCCTAAAATTTCCACATTGCGAGTGAAGGTTAGTTTACCGTGTCTATGTAGATTTCATTAGCTGTGAATAGCGTTAGTTTCTTCAGAGAAGTCAGTCCAACAATAGAATCAAAGTGACGAAAGCCTTCGAGGAAATGATCTTTTTGGAATTGGCCCTGAAAAGAAAATACAAAATACACATGTACGCACAAACAAACAAACAAACAAACAAACACACACTCACACAAAAAAGAACACGTACACAGGCACACAAACATTCCTCAAAACTAACCTCAGAAGTAAAAATGACATGATTCTTGACCAACTGGTTCACTTTGTAGCCATACCAATAGACAGCGTTGTCAGTGGTGTAGAAATACAAAGAAAGCTTGGTTAGGGGCAATCTCCCTTCCACTTCAAACTTGACCGCGTGGAAGAATGGAGGCTCGGCTCTTCCGAAGTGCAGAGCCAATTCTTTGGTGCATTCTACTTGACGGAACATTTGAACCTTGAAATTCTATGTAATGAAAAGGGAGCGGGCAAAAAACGTGAAAAAAAACAACGAAAAGGTAAAAAGGTAAGGAGTGGAAGGAAGTCACAAAGTAGCAGTCGATCGCATTCTCTGTTATCGCGCTTCCGTCAATCATTTCGTCGCTTTGAGCGAAAACGGAATCGGCAGATAAGTATTCGCTTTTAAGACAACATAGGAAATGTTTTTTTTTGGATACTTTTGGGTGGATATCGATTTTTGGCCTCGGGTTATTGCGGGCGGACCCGATTTCTGGCTGGTTTACTTCCTCTGCCTATCTGCCTCTCTCTCTCTCTCTCCCTCTCTCTCTCTCTCTCTCTCTCTCTCTCTCTCTCTCTCGTTTTATGGTGAATGCAAAATTGAACAAATCACCATCTGTGCAAATTGGAATTGTTTGTTTCCAGAAGTTAAATTTCCAAACACAAATTTTGTGCCAACGCCTTTTAGGATACAAGCGCGAAATGATCTTCTGTTCAAAACGTGATAACAACACACGCGATCGACGCACCATTTTGCGTTTTCTGCTGGAAGCAAACTTTTTTAAAGCTTTTTTAATTGTTTTAGTGTTAAGGGTATAATGTTCCGTCTAGTAGAATGCACCAAAGAATTGGCTCTCCACTTCGGAAGAGCCGATCCTCCTTTCTCCCACGCTATCAAGTTTGAAGTGGAAGGGAGACTACCTCTAACAAAGTTTACCTTGTACTCTTATACAACTGATAACTCTGTTTATTGGTATGGATACAAAATGAACCAAGTGGTTAAGAACCACGTCATTTTTACTTCTGAGGTATGAGAGAGAGAGAGAGAGAGAGAGAGAGAGAGAGAGAGCAAGAGGGAAGGAGAGTGGAAGAGACAGAGAATTCCAATCTTCAGGGTGATTTCCACAAGGACCACTTCCTCGAAGGATTCATTTTATTTGACGCGGAAGTTGGTATTTCATCTTCTAGGAAACTTGTCTTGGTCATTGCGGACGAAATCTACATCGATGCGGTAAATAGAATGTGGATAAAAATTTAGGGGTGTTTAGGCCCTAAAATCTTTCAAAGGCACAGATTTCGAATGGAAGAAGTTCCCAACACACAACTATTTTGTGAGCCAGGAACAGGAGAACCTTGTTTTGGCGGCGAAGATTCCGGAACTTCCTGAAGGATATGAACTAGGTATGTTGAGTTTTGGCTGTCTCTTTCTCTTTCTCTCTCTTCTCTCTTCTCTTTCTTTCTCTATGCTAATGGTTGAGGTAGTGCAACCGCAGAAGACGCAGAAGTCATAACCAAGACATGGATTCGCGCAGGCGCGGGAGAAGAAGGGCAAACAAGGTGAGGCCTCTTTCTCTGATTTAGCTCTCTTCAGAATGAAAGTAACTTGTCTTCCTTCATCTTGCATCCGCATTCAAGGAAATCCCGTAGCCTTCGAGATGACCGACATTTCTGGCATGTTGACCCATCAATTTGTCGTGGAAGAGCATCGTCGCAAAGGATTGGGAAACGTGGTTGAATTGGATTTGATGAAGAAATGCTTAAGGTAATCATAAACCTTCAACTACTATTAAAGTCATTTTCTAGGGAAGGATTCGCCGTTTACAAACAAGTGGGTGGTTATAATAAACGTGTGATTGAGGCAACCGATAGATCGCCTTACTGGACTAAGGTTGTGGATGCAGAAGGAGCAGTTGTAAATAGGGTTTATTTATATCTTGGACCCAAAGAGTCAGAAGAAATGAGGAAAGTGCTAAATGGATAGATAGTCTTATAAAGTTTAAAAGTAGCTTTTAGTTTTTCCATTTCTTTTCCGGACAATCAAATTAGAGGGTCTCGAATTAATCAGGTAAACATTTAGTTTTGGAGAAGGGATGATTTCCACCCCCGTAATGTCTTTTTCTGTCTCCCAAAATGAAGAAAAAAAGATTAGGTCCCACCGAGATTCGAACTCGGGTTGCAGGATTCAAAGTCCTGAGTCTTAACCACTAGACCATGGGACCGACGGGGAAGGCGACGCACGGAAGGCTTTTGTGCGGCGGCTAACTGCCAGCGGCTGTCAATGCCTTATTGATTTTGGATGACTATCATAATTTACCAGAATGGGAGTGTGATAGTAACATGCATCTGCATATTTCGGTCAAACAAAGGCTTTCCTCGAAGCGCGGCATTGTTGACTGGTTATGATTTTACTTGAAAACAAAACAAAAACGAACCTGTATTGAATCTTTCTTTTGTTCAGTTTTGTACCTTGTAAAAATACTTTTACCGCCAAAAGAAACCTATTGATTGTTTTTTTAAACGTTACCTACTAAACTAAAGTTGGTAAAGAGGCAAAATTCATTCAAAAGTCCAATTCACTAATTAACAGGTCTTATTCACTACCTCATGTTTAGTTAACGAAGCAAAACATAATATAGTTGAGAAGGAATTGAACCGACGACCTTCAGATTTGTAAGCCAGCACTCTACCACATGGCTATACCGGCGGTAGGCGCCGCACTCCTTATGGCGCACTCACTATCCCGGTTCACAGCCATTTCAACGGCGCCCTTTGATCTCACACAAAAATCTACGAAACTCAGCTAAAACTAAACGAAATTAGGTTTTTCAAAAAGAATTAGAACAGTAGAAAAGTTACAACATCAAAATAGTTAGGCAGTTAGAAATAACAAGGTAGAACGTCATCAAAACAACCGATTAGTTTACATCACATTGAAAACTGGTAACCAAAGACATAATGAAAAATTGCCTGGAGAAACCTTCATTTCGTGTTAGTGCAAATTCCAAGCGCTGCATGGGGCGGGCTCCCCCCTATGCCTTGGACTTCTTGTCGGTCCAGTTGCTCTCGCAGTCGTTGATCGTCTCGTTGTCATCCGGAGGGAGGAGGTCTCCCCTCTCGATCGCCTTCGCAATCTCCTCCTCCGCCTTCTTCTTCGCATCAGCCTTGGCGTCTCCGGCCTCCTTGGCCTTCGACTTCTCCGGCTTCGTCTTCTCCTTGGCCTTCGTCTCCTTGGCCGGCGTCTTTTCCGTCGTCTTCACCTCGGACGTCTTGATCATCTGACTCGACTTGGCCTTGGACTTCGGGGGAGAGACTTTGGTGGAGGAGGAGGGCGGTTCGGGGGCGGAGTCCTTCTTCTGCTTCTTCTGGCCGCAGGAGACGAGCAGGGGGAGGGGCAGGAGGAACGTGAGGGAGAGCAGGGGGTACATCATCGACCTACCAGTGGCTGAGCAGCTGCAGGAATGAGCAGCTATCCTTTGACAAGGGGCCACATTAGCTTAAGCGCAACGTCTTACCACGGAGCTCTATTATGGTCAATTAACCTTACGTCATTTGCATTTCTCTACCTTTGTGAATCATAACCCAAACTTTCTCCTGTTTGATAGCGTAGACCGGTTGATCTTAACTTGCGATTAGACCGTTTTTATGATCGGCCTTGGAAACATCAGACCGTCTGCATCCTCAGGCCGCTTAAAATGCATTTCGTTCATCACTTTTAGATATTTGAAGCTTTATGAAGACTAGTAAGCCGGAGAAGTAGGGATAATGAGCACCCTCAACGACGCAGATGGAGTTAGACAGTCACAGACACAGATGATGCCACAGAGGAGTTAGAGAGGAAGTTAGAGAGTCAGAGAACAAGGGAGTGTTTAGTTGTTAGAGACGCAGATGATTCTAGGCAGTCGGAGATGTAGAGAAATTTTGACAACCAGAAACACTGAGGCATTCAGAGAAATAGAGGAAGTTAGAGAGTCAGAGAAATAGAGGATATGAAAAGTCTGAGACGCAGATGAAGTTGAGCATTTGAAACACATAGGAAGCTAGGCAGAGACGCAGTGGACGTTAACCAGTCAGAGATGTAGAGAAAGTTGGTCGGTCAGAAACGCAGAGGGAGTTGGAAAGTCAGAGAAACAGAGGAAGACAGAGAGTAAGAGAAGTAAAGAACTGAATCTAGACAGTCAAGGAAGCCGAGGGAGTTAGAAAGTCAGAGACGCAGATGAAGTTAGACAGTCAGAGATGTATACACGGTAAGACAGTCAGAGACAAGAAATGGGGTATGTAGTCAGAGAGGCAGAGATCAGACAAGTAGAGAAAGTTAGAATCAGAGACGCAGGGGTTCTAATACAGACTGGAATCGAGCCATTGAGGGAGAGTCAGAAAAACTTCATTGCATATCCCCTGATCACAAAAATGGCCGAGAGGGCATGAAAATCGTCATCAACCAAGATATCCGTAAGAGTGATGAGAGAGTAATATTATTATCGCTGGCGAAAGGCGAGAGAAAGAGGTTGCTCTTCGACCCGTGACCGATACAACCGGGTATGTGGCAGCAAGTGAAAGAGAGGCAACGAGATCACAGAATCATTGGCGGCTTTCGGCGACGCTGCGTCTGCCGTGCACTGGGCAGTCGGGGGCAGCACGAGGGGGAGGGGGAGGGGGAGGGGCTGAGACGTTCAGGGAGCCTTCGGTGCTTTCGGCTTCTTCGAAACAGCAGTCACTACAACAACAACAGGCGAAGAGACAGGGACAGACTCTGCGGGGTTCGTCTGCGTCTCTGATCTGGAAATAGTGGGGTTAGCTGAGAGAGAGAGAGAGAGAGAGAGAGAGAGAGAGAGGCAGAGAGGCAGAAAGAAATAAAGGATTTACCTGAGTCGGTCGGATTGAGTAGACGATGGAACCTGCTATTGTCACCACGAAGGAGACAAAGTAGAGGGGATGGAACTGAAATCACCTCTTTTACCTATTTTATCTTCCTTCGTCTCTGACTCTCTAAATCTCCCTGTGTCTCTAACTGTCTAGTCAATTCTCTCCCTCTCTGCTTGTTTCGTTCTCTAACTTCGTCGTCCTAGTTAGCTGTTTAGCAACCTATGTATCTCTCAGTCTCTAGCTTCCTCTGCGTGTCTGTCAGACTTTTGGCGTCCTCTGCGTCTATAACTGTCTAACACTGTCTGCTTCACTAGCGAGTTTACTTCCTCTGCGTCCCTGACAATTTAGGTCCATTTGCGTAACTACTTTCCTCTGCGTCTGTGGTCGATCTCTTTCTCTGGTTACCCATCCTGCTCTGCGTCTATGACATATACAAATTATAGCGGTGCCTAAAAATGTTAAATGCGTCCCAATATGAAGCTTTCTACAACTTTGAGTATATTTCTACTTCCTCTGCGTCTCTGACTGCCTAACTAACCTATCATCTATGGCGATCTAACTCTCTCTCTCTCTCTCTCTCTCTCTCTCTCTCTCTATACTCACCGAATCCTTAAACAGGAAGATTCCAAACAACAACGAATAGAAATCCGCCGTCAATGTCGACAAGTTAAACATCAACGCCGACGTCTTCTGCAGCACCACCGTAACCAGAGAATAGAAGATGAACATAGAAATGGCAAAGAGGGCAAAATACCCCACAGTGGCCCCATTCCAGTCAATCTCCGCCAACTGCTTGTGCTCCAAAACGGCCCTAAATCAGTTAAGTTCTTAGATACCTTAAGGCCCTTACATCTGAACTCCTGAGATGAGAACTCCAAAGAGGCCAACCATTCCCAAGTATTCGATTCTACTGTGTTGTTTCACCAGGAACTCCTCAGAGACGTTGGAGACAGCGTAGAGCATGGCTCCACCCAGACAGAGGAAGTCTCCAGCCACGCGGTTGTTACCTAAAAATTGGATGTTTAAAGGTTTGATGGCTACAGTAACCTCCAATTGAGCCCTTTTCATCTAAAATGTCAGCCCAGATGAGGCAGGCGATTCCAACAAGGCAGATGCAGACTCCAATGATGTGGGAGATGAGGTATCTGACGGAGAGGAAGAGCCATGAGAGGAGGAGGACCATGGGGATTGTGGAGCAATCGAGGAGTTGGACACTTGTGAGGGTGGTGAATTGGTAGGCGTAGACGATCATGTAGTTGGCTTCAACATCGATGAGGGCTAGGAGGAAGTACTTCCAGCCACGACGGCGGAGGACTTCGAGGAGGCCGCTGTCTCCACCCTTGCAGGAGAGGGCTGTGCAGTAGACGAAGCAGAGGAGGAAGTAGTTGACGAAGGATTGGGCTGAAAGAGAAATTCGAGGTTTCAATAGATTTAAGGTTAGCTACAGTAACTTGTGTTCCAAAGAGGAATTTCTGTTTGTTTACATTTCCAAGTTCAAAGGCCATTACGGCACAGGCTTATCTGAAGTCAGTAATGATTCTTTAAAGAAATTGTGAAAATCATTTGCGGCGGAACTACCCTTGTCGCGGCCGCCGATCTCGTACGGGTGTGAAACACCATGTCAGACAACCAGAGTTTTCTGCGTCTTTTCAGACGGGAACATTAAAAATTAGAAAGTGACTATCAAAAAGTAAATAAATCGGCGAACCTGTTTTGATTAATTTTTTTATCACGAAAGTGAGCTTTAACTTAATTTACTGCCATTTTTGGAACAGAAATTACGGAATTTCATGTTTTTTTTGCCAAACCGGATACACCGGAATGGCTTAAAAAATCGGTTGCTAACGCATTGTAAACGATGGTCAGAACTCAAATTTACCTTGAGTTTTTAGGTAAAAATCGAACGAGGATGCTCGGCGGCGGACCACCCTAAACGCAGCGGCTTATGTGCTATGGGTTCGGGCGCCCAGCCACTGTCTGCGCTCTCCATAGGTGAAGCCACTCTCTCGTTCAAACTAGGGCCGAGAGAGTGCATTCCAGTGGAGAGCGCAGACAGCGGCTGGGCGCCGGTACCCATAGCACATCGGCCACTGCGTTTAGGGTAGTCGGAAATAACCTTCTTTTAATTTTTGACGGACGAATTTTGGCCTTTTTAAGGTTCCCAGAAAAGCTAATGCCTGGGTGGTAGTTATGGGAAAGAATTAGCTGAATTTCCAAGTTTTCAGCTATAGGAAACCGCAGACGAGAAATGAAGCTGCCTGCGATTCACCCGCGTACCAAATCGTAGGCAGCAATACGGCAACATGTCGAGCATTCATTCTGTCGGGAAGGATTTGTCTTGAAGACCAAAGCGATTAGCTAAATGTGTTGTCAAATGCGGCCGCCGTAGTGTTGGCCACCCATATTACCATTCCGTTTCTGCTAAAGTATACTTTCTAACAGAATGTATGACCATATTTTATGCTACGAAATCGTTTATGCTTCGTTTTATAGAGTGATAACGAATCTTAGAAAAACTGCCTAGGTGGCACAAATAACTCTTTTGGCAAACACCGGCCTCCCACAAAACCAAGCAATTTGATCATTTGGCAAACGGGATCAATGGATTCCTGCATCCTTATTTCAGTAATGGATCAATATCAATACCGCTCAAGGGTTGCCCAAGTTTTATCTCATTTTAAATGGCTAGCGAAGAATACATTGTGGGAATGATCCCCTAGTCTGTGAGAAATGCACTGTCGATCATATGCTTCACTGTGTATACGATTTTTGTAAACATCGTTGTCTTTTTACAATAAACATTGCTTTGGAATGTCATTCAGAAGCAATGAGCGTGGGCTCCAGACAAAACATTTAGTACCATCGGAATTGTGACAACGCAATGGGATCTTTTAAAAACTTAATAACGAAAATTTAACATTTGTAAACTAATTTAGAGGTTGTTATTTTTAAATTGAAAAAGATAATCTTAAAGAAAAAATTGGGTTTCTTAATGTATTTGGTGCATGAACATGTCAAACCAATTCCCTTTTCCGGTCCAAAATTGAAATACCCATCTAATATGAACGAAATTTGTAGAAAAATATCATTTTCCAACACCAAAGATGAAAATTTTCGTACCTGCTGGCGCGTTGACACCTTTATTCGACAACAGCTGTGACGAAACGCCGGTTCCGCATAAACAGAGGGAAAGAACTTGGCCCAGCGCCAACCCACGGGCCGTCCGCCTGAAAAATGTTATTTGACGGGTTAAACCTTTGTTTTTAACAAATTATTCTAATAACTAAATAACAAGGTTCTTCTAATATTTTTGGAACCTTTAGAGTGAAAAGGGTCTTGAATTGGTTTAAACGTATGCTGACCAGAAGTTGTCGAGCCGCGGCGACATGCGAACGTCGGTGGAATGGCATCTCGCGGCTAATGGAAACCGTTCTATGGCACTTATCGGATCGATAACGGTCGGCGACAACGCTCGATAACACATGTAATCCGCAGGGAATCTGTTCCAGACGACCACTGATTGACTTTATGGCTCACGCACTTTGTTCGTTTGCAGAAAAGATTGGACAACAGGAGAGTACGGGTGGTATGTGTCTCTGTATGTGTTTTTGCCCCTTCTCTCTCTCTCTCTCTATATATATATATATATATATATTTCTTTTTCTTTTTCTCTTTCTCTCTGTTTCTCTCTCTCTCTCTCTCTCTCTCTCTCTCGTTCTTTTTATCAAATGCCAAATTTCCCACCTCACATTGTCGTCATCACAACACGGGGAACAGTTTATCCCATCCTCTTCGTCGTCTACTTCTGGCGGTGGCAACCTGACAAACCCAAAAATGTTTCAACAGTCAAAAGGCGTACCTTGGCATGGCAAAAGGGTTCCTGTGTGGTTGTACCCCTGGCGGAAGAGTGATGGGGTATGCTGTGTGGACGGAGCCATTGGCACAGCTCGGCCCCGGCAGCTGCACCATCGCCGTCGAGTTGTACGAGCGCAGAGGGGCCAGAAGAGGCCGCCGCTCGCCGTAGATCGACTCGTGGTACGAGCAATTTGCTGAAAACCATAAATTTTAATTGATAAGTACACTATTTTTCTAAATAAACTTGGCGAAAATGCAGCCTGCCGGTTTTAACCTCCTCTTGTGCTTGATATTTTCGTTTTAGATTTGGACCCTACAGAAATTTGAAAGATTTGTTGACAAGAATGTGATGGAATGATAAAAACGAGGGTAATCTGGATTAGCGTGGAGATTTTTGACCTTTTTGTTTACGACCGGAGAATGGGAAGTGTTTGTTTTATGAAATCGGTCGTAGGATTTCTGACAATAGCTTTGGTAGTGCAGTGGCGACATGGTTGTTTACAAATATAAAGGTCGAGGGTTCGAATCCTCTCAACCATCTTCTTTTTGCTTTTCAGATAAAAAGGCATTCTAAAGATAGAAAATTCCACAAAGGCTGCGGAACCTGGAAAAGTTTAGCTTTTTTTTCAAAGTCTATAACTATTTGGTTTGTTTTTAAAAAAAATTCAAAAGCAAATCTAAACATTCGTTGAGCATCCGTTTTTCTATCATTTTATTTTTAAGAATAGAAAAGATATTTTACCCATTTTGATAAATATCGCGCTGTTTGTTCGAACATTAGCCAAGTCGCGGCTATTCACATGGCGGCGTCCCCACACGCGTACGAAATCGGTAAGAGGCCAAAAAAAACGAGCGAGAGAAGAGAGAAAGAGATAACCGATAGAAGGACAAATGGAAAGAGAGAGAGTGAGACAGAGAGAGAGAGAGAGAGAGAGAGAGAGAGATAGAGATGGTTTTATTCGCTTTTCCCTCTTTGCATATATTTCCGAACACTTTCCATTTGTCAGCCAACGTTCACGCGGACAATTCCCACCGGACCGAGATAAGATGAATTGTCACATCAGCTGTTGCTTTTTCTACTTTTTCTTACTCGAAACACAGCCAATTCCAAAATGTTTCCCCAAGAGCCTAGACAAAAAGCGACCCTCCGTCCACTGAGAGTGGCCCTCGTCGGCCGTGAGTTGGTGGCCCCGACAACACATGTTTGTGCTTTGTAAAGACGCGCGTGCGGCCAGTTATTGGGTGTCGAGGAAGCGCCGAAAATTACATCGAAACGAGCAATTTCGGAGGAGGAACACCTTCGGGAGGTGGACAAATGACGCGTGGATTGGGGATGAAGGGGAAAGGAACAGGAATCAGAGAGAGAGAGAGAGAGAGAGAGAGAGAGAGAGAGATGAATAGAAATAGTGAGAGAACGAGAGAAATTGAGAGGGTGTGAGGGATAAAAAGTTGCGGTCTCTAGTTTCCAACATGAGAATTAGCCATAATTTAAACTTTGGTCTACCAGAGTTCAAAATATTGTCCAAAAATAAGAGTAGTGACAGAGTGGTGAAAGGGAACGGCTGTTTTGATGGATTTGCCGTCACCAATCGGCAGAACGGGGTGGGATGGGAAGGAAAATATAGTTTTCTAGGTAGATTTTAAAGGAAAAATACGCCGAGATAAAAGCAACGTCTTGAAAATATGATGTTAGCCGTTTAGGCATGACTGGTCCGGCCGGAGTCTGCATTTAGATTTGTTTAAATGTTTTATTGGGTTAGACATAATTAAAAAGGAGTGTTTTTAGTTGAGAAAAGTTTTATTTTGAAGTTTTCTCTTTCAGAAAAGTAAAATAGGCCTTTAGGCCCGTTAAAAAATAAAACCCTATATAGTTGCTGCCAATCCTAGTTCTCGGAAAAATTCTAATTTGTGCCAAAATTATGATGTCGAAGTTAGAATTTCTAACTTCTACAACCAAATTTTGGCACGAATTTGCATTTTTCCAAGAACTAAATTTGGCGATAGGTATAAACAGTTCCGGATTTATCCCCCCCCCCCCCACAATATTCTGACTAAAATGCTTATATTAGAAACACTTGACATTTCTAAATTAGATTACAAAATTAGAAACATAAATTTAATATCCGTTGGGTCATAAATAAGATAAAATTTAAAATCAAAATGCTTGAAAAAGTCAAGTAAGGCCTTTTCCGGTCCGGCCAGATCATAGGGTTAGGCCTTTTTTTTAGATTTTCGCTTGCCTACATAATTTCATTTCAAAACAGTTTTTTTACATTCTTTAGTTTTACAATAGTAACCTTTAAATTTATATAATTTAGGTCCCGATAGGCCCTAATTTAGGCCTTAACCCCCCCCCCCCCCCCTAATAGGCAGTTTCACTTCTCTTTGAAAAGAAGACGAAGTAAATTCCTTGTAAACAAATCAAAATCAATTAATAAGAAAACTAAATCTATGGGCCTACCAGGCATCAATAGGCTCGTGTTCTCACCATTTCAGGCCCATTTAGGCCCTTGAGGCCCGTGTAAGCTAGTGTTTTGGGCTTATCTGAGCATCAAAGTGTGAACGGTTTATGTAAATGAATGGGAACTTATATATTTCCGAAGAACATATACTTTGACGTATACAAATTATAGCTTTTCGCTTGATTTTTTACACAAGGTTATTTTCAGATATGGTTACTGTGCAAGGACACTCAAAAATTTTATAATCTTGAGGTAGGTACTAAAGTCTGACGTATTTTTAGAGTCCAGGTTGTAAAATGTCAAAAGTCCCAGTAATAAACAAGGAATTTCGAAAGAAATCAATTATCTTGAGGCAACCGGCTGGCAATTAATAAGGCGGAAACAGGCGGCTGGCTGCAAGGAGGCGGCGCCCACCTGCAGGCGGCGAGCGATACATGATGAAGGGGCTCCACCGACACCTGACGTTCACTCGGCTGGCAGCAGGGAAGAGCTGGAGGTGTCACGAGCCGGCTGGCAGCATCGTCTGGCATTAGCATGAGAGTGGCGGTCGATAAGGACTCATCGCGCAGCTTATGATGGCCTCTCACAAATCACGCCCCGGGGGTTTAGGGAGGCGGCGGCCGCCGGACGGACAGCCGGCTGCACCTAACCACAGGCTATTAGTGGCTCAGACGGAATGGGAAGATGGCTTTTAGGGAAATACTCACCATTGTTTGGAGGAGAGGGGGACATTGGGAACGACGCGCGAAATGATAAGATTAGAGACAAAAGGGCATTCTGACCAAGGGGTCTAACAAAGGTTAAGAGGGTGTTCTTTTGGAACTACGAGACAGAGAGAGATACAGAGACAGAGAGAGACAGAGAAAGATAGAGGGAGAGAGAGAGAGAGCCAAAGAAAGAGAGAGAGAGAGAGATAAAGAGAAAGATAAAGAAAGAAAGAGAAAGGGAGAGAGAGAGAGAGAGAGAGAGAGAGAGAGAGAGAAAGAGAGAGAGAGAAATAGAGAGAGAGAATTCCAATCTGGTCCTTTGACCTATTGTTTCCTTAGTCTAATGGACTTGTACGTGCTCTCCAACAACACTTTCGCTCTCTGATTATGCCTCATCCCATCATTTCCTCACAAAAAAGACCCAACTGCCCTTTTTTGTCCACTAAAACATTGTTGATTCGCCAATTGAGATCATCAAAGCAAGGAAATGTAATCTGTAAGCACAAGTCACATTTTATTCATATTGTTAATCACTTTCTTGTGCGTCATGTTCCTTTTCTAATTATATTGACAGACTTCACCTTATAAGCACAAAACCCGAACCATGATTTACTTCCAATTTACTGTCACAGAAAATTAGTTTAGGCTGACATTTCACATATAATCGTTCCTTATTGTAGTGTACTAGTTTTTTGTTCAGTTTGTCTTTTGACCATATCACCAGTTATTAGGAAGTGCAGAAACACTTAAGAAGGAATACAGCAATTAGGGGCAATTTGAAGACGCCCCAGAAGCTAAAGAACAAAAGATTTGTTATGTCTCGGTTACTTTCTTGTCACTTCTCACTCACTCACTTACTTTCTATCTTTTTCTAACTCTCTCTACTTCCTCTCTCTCTACTCCCTCTTTCTTTCTCTCTCTCTCTCTTCTTCCTCTCTTCTTCCTCTCTTTCTCTCTCTCTCTCTCTCTCTCTCTCTCTCTCTCTCTCTATCTTGTTCAAATCATTCTTTCAGGAGATGGAAATCGACATTCACATCATCTCTTCTTCAATTTCAGCACTATTGGCAGTGATCTTTACATTGTTTATAATTTATGGCTCATCAATAAACAGAAAATGGATAAAGAAATACCACATTCTCTTAATTATCCAGTGCGTTTTTGACATTATACTGTCGATACTCAATACGATGAGTACATGTGTAAGTCTTTACAATTTAAAAGTTAAATTGACTTTTAAGAACATGCATATTATAGTCCCACAACTCTTCACAAACTACTGCATCATTTTGACAAGCTATCTGACGACATTGATTGCAATTACGTGGAAGCGGCTTTTCAAACAGTGAGTAATTCAAAATCTTTGAAATATAAATGAAAAAGTAGTGAACGTGTGATTAAATGAACGTTTAGAGGTATAGTGAATGAGACATTGAGCCAGTGACGAAACGAGTGTGTGAGCATGTGAGTCAGTGAGCGCTTGAGCGCAGGAGCGTTTAAGTGAGGGAGTGAGAGTGTGCGCTTGTAAGTGCGTGATTGTGTGATCGTGTGAACCATTGAAGACGTGAGCGTGTAAGCGTGTGAGTAAAGAGTAAGTGAGTAAATTGAGCGTATGAGTTTGAACGTGTGAGTAAAAAAAGTGAATAAGTGAGTATTTGGGCGTGTGATCGTGTGAACAAATGAACATGTGAGCATGTGAGCATACGCGTGTCAACGAGTAAGTGAACATGTGAACGTGTGAGTTAGTGATAGTCATCACTTTTAGTTCTGAAACCCTCGAACTAATCCAGAAGATTGTTGCTTTCATCGCCTCATTTATCGTATTTAGCATTGAATTTACTAGACTTCTCAATGATATTTTCAAATTTGAGAGTGAATTTTTGCTTAGTCTCCTTTATAATGCAAGTTTTATTATTACTTATTTTCAATTTTATTTTATAGACAGATTTTTGCATTGGCACCCTTATGGCTGGAATAGCCATCGAAACAGCTATCATCCCAATTTGTCTCTACGAAGTCCTTTGCCTCTCATCAAAAAGTTTCTCCAAAATTACTGCAAAAAGTTACAGAAAAATAGCTGTTGGTCTCATTTTGAAGGTATTATAACCCTAATTTAAGAAATATTGATTTTTCCAGGGAGTAGCTCAGATGATTCTAATCGTATACCTTTTGGTTAGTCTATTGTATTATCGACTGCCAAAGTTGACTGTAGAAACCATGAGGTCGTTCATTACAGTAAGCTAATGCAGAAGATAATCAGATAAGGTCAATTTCAGGGAATGTTGGTGGTTGGGATGGTTTACCCTGCAGTGGATGTGGCTATCAACTTGTTTATGGTTTCTGGGTTACTGCGAAAAAAGAAGACTTGTCCGACTAATTTGGCTAATGTTGCAGTTACAATAGTGGCGTAATAAAACTTATAAATAATAATTAAGAGTTTCATAGACATATGAACACACGCTCACGCTCACCCACACACATTCACACACGCGTATACACACGTACACACATGCACACACACACGTGTAAAAGAGCATCCATACCATTTTACCATAATTTTCCAATTTAACGACACGGCAAATTGAAATAAACTGACATTTCACATATAATCGTTCTTTATTATAAAGTACTTGTTTTGTTCAGATTTTCTTTTGTCTTTTGCATTTATCACCTTTCATTTAGTAAGTTCAAAAGCATTTATATGGAAATATAACAATCAGGGTTGATTTATAACGCCCACAAGCTAAAGAACTGCCTCTTTTTTCATAAAGCCAATCTCTCTTAATCTAAGTCTCAGTTAAAATCGCAGTCACAACACCTCTCTCTCTCTCTCTCTATCTATCTATCTATCTATCTATCTATCTATCTATCTATCTATCTATCTATCTATCTATCTCTATCTCTCTCATTCCCTCACTCTCTACGTCTTAATCTTCGCTCAAAATATGACACTTTCAGGAGATGGATTTTGACATTCACGACCTCTATTCTTCAATTTCCACAATTGTGGCGGCTATTTGCACATTTTTCATCACTTACTGTTTATTCATACACCGAAAGTGGATCAAGAAATACCATATTCTCTTAATGATCCAGTGCGTGGTTGATATTGTGCTTTCATTTCTTAATACAATGAATACTTGCGTGAGTTTGCAATTTCCTTTTTCTGAATTGCATTGAAATTGAAATCTCAAATTGAAATCAAAATGTGAAACGGAATAAGCTTTCAGGATTTGAACATTATAATCCCCACACTCTTCACAAACTACTTTATTATTCTGACAAGTCAACTGACAACAATGATAGCAATTAGTTGGAAGCGGTTATTCAAACAGTGAGTGATTCGAACTTTCGAGAGAGAGAGAGAGAGAAAGAGAGGGAGAGTGAGAGAGAGGAAGAGAGATAGGGATAGAGGTAGAGAGTGTGAGTGTGAGTGTGCGCTTGTGTATGTGTGTATGCCCGTGTAGTACGTGTGTATGTGAACGTGTCAACGTATGAACGTGTGAATAAGTGATAATCATCTCTCTCAGTTCCCAAACCCTCGAACGGGCCCAGAAAACTGTTGCCTTCGCCGCCTCGCTTATCGTATTCAGCATTGAATTCACTAGACTACTGAATGACTTTTTCTTATTTAAAAGTGAATTTTTACGTAGTCTCCTTTACAATGTAAGTTTACTTATTGTTAATTTTTTAAATTGTCTCATAGTCAGATTTCTGCATTGGCACTATGATGGCCGGAATAGCCATAGACACAGCTATCATCCCAATTTGTCTCTATGAAGTCCTTCGCCTGCCATCAAAAAGTTTCTCCAAAACAACTGCTAAAAGTAACAGGAAAATAGCGATTGGACTGATTCTGAAGGTGAGTTATCCCGGTTTCCGACAGTTTTAGAGAAAAATTTAGGGAATAGCCCAACTAATTCTTGTCGTGTACCTTCTGGTGAGCCTGATATATGAACGCTTGCCAGAGACCACTGTAGAAACAGTGGCATCGTTCATTACAGTAAGCTGATACTGTTATGGTTTCTGGGCTGCTGACAAAGAAGAAGACTTGTCCAACTAATTTGGCAAATATTGCAGTTATTATTGTGGCCAAATGAAAGATTGAAGTTGTTCAGCGCAGCTAGAGCAAATAGATAGGGTGAGAGGGAGAGAGAGTAGGGAGAACTTTCATTCAGCACCAATGTTCGCCATCCGAAGAACCGTGAATTCTACGTTTTTTAATTAAATTTCAAATGAAAAAAATTGTACTTCACTACGCGTTACATATAATTAGAAGAAAGTAGCCTCCAACACTAATTGTTTCATTAAAGTGCGTGAGAAACAATCTCAAAGGAAGGAACATTTTAATCTTAATCCCATTCAACGTAACGAAAACGTAGAAACCATTCCTCCGTCTTGTTTCTCTCTATCTCTCTTTCTTTACATTCTTATTCATTAATGTAAGATTTTTGGCCGTTGTGTAATCACTTTTCAGGGAAACCGTAAATATCTTTTAAATTTCCGCCCTTTAAAAATTTTTCGGATCATGCAGCAAATTTTCTCACGCAAAAGTGGAAATGAAAAGAGTCTCAAAAGATTTAACTGGAATTTAGTCTTATTTTAAATTATAAATTTTAATTGTGCAAAAAGGTTTTTAAATGAGTTCTTTTCTGTTTCTGTCTATGTTTCTCTTACCCTCCCACTGTCTCGCTTCTCGTTTTCTTTCCCCTGACGCAGCAATATTTCTCATGAAAAAGGTTCTATATTCATAGTAAAAAAATGATTAACTGGAACTTACTTCCACTGTGAATTGCAATTTTCGAAAGTCATATTCCTCATCATTTAAAAAGATATGCGTTCATAATACTCGTTTTTTTCGTGTTTTAAAGTTTTGCGAATAACAAGTACAGAAAATTTCAAAATGAGCTGTTCATATGCAAATGAGAGTCATTCAGAGGACAAGTCTTCAAACCTTTCTCTCTCTTTCTTTGTTTCTCTCTCACTCTCTCCATCACTCTCTCTCTCTCTCTCTCTCTCTCTCTCTCTCTCTCTCTAACTTTTTGTCAGATGAAAATTATCATTTTAAGGCCAATATTTTTAGAAAATGGACATCCACAATATATCTGCTTCATTTTCTACGCTCATTGCAATAATATGCACAATTGCTCTTATTTACGGAGCAATCATAAACAACAACTCAATAAAAAAGTATCACATTCTCTTAGTTGTTCAGTGTCTCTTCGACATACTGTATTCTGTTCTTAACACTATGAATACTTGCGTAAGTTTTGCTCATTATTAAATTAAAATCAAGGTTTCAGAGCTTTTACCCGCTAATCCCATCGTTGTTCACAAATTATTTCATAATCTTGACAAGCTTTCTGACAACAAGGGTGGCGATTACATGGAAGCATCTGTTTTATCAGTAAGTGTTTTCAGTCATCTATTCATTCTTACGTCTAGAGTGTCCTGCGTTTACGCAAGTGTAAGTCCTGCGTTTACGCTTTTCCCGTGAGCGTCAGGTTGGGCTCCACTGCCGATCTCGTACGGGTTTGAATCATTTACCGCAGCTGTGGCAGCTCAGAACGCAGAGGAAATCCTCTTGCGTAAACGCAGTGCACGTTAGATGTAAACTCTAAAAGGATGTGCAAAACCCGCAAACTACACTATTTTTAAGTTTTAAAAGTTAAAATGTTCATTTTCAGCTCCAGAAAACTTGAAATCCTCCAACGAGTCATCGCTTTCCTCACAACTCTACTGGTCTTCTCCAATGAAATGCTCTCATCACTAAACTACTTTCTTCGCTTTTCAGATGGTCATTTTCATCTTTTTCTTACTACTGTAAGATCTTAAAAAAACAACAATTTCAATTTTTAAAGCCAGAATGGCGACTTGGCACCCTCATGGCCGGAATAGCCATTGAAACCTCTCTAATCCCCATTTGTCTCTTTGAAGTGCTCCGTCTTCCTTCCAATAACTTTTCAAAAGCAACTGCGAAAGGCTACCGAAAAATAGCTATTGGTCTAATTCTGAAGGTAGATTTTGATAAAAACCGAGAAATTATTAGTTTTAGGGGGTTGTTCAACTGATTCTCATTTTATATTTGTTTGTAAGTTTGTTATATTATAAGCTACCTAGCGGTGAAGATCACATTTTAGATACCGTGATAGAAGTAAGTTACGCATTTTTGGCGATTTTTCATTCGATTTTAGGGAATGCTGGTTGTTGGAATGTATTACCCTGGCGTTGATGTGGCAATTAATTTGTATATGGTTTCTGGGTTTCTGAAGAGAAAGACGACAACTAACTTTAGTAACGTTGCAGTTGTTGTTTTGACAGAATGAAACTTTCGCAATTCGCAATCGTCTACCGCGTCTCTCTCTCTCTCTCTCTCTCTCTCTCTCTCTCTCTCTCTCAAAAAGTACTGCTCAAATCATCGATCCACTGGAGCAGAGTTTTTTAGTCTCATATTCATGAAAACGTGTTTTTACTTCAAAAGGAGTCATATTTTGAACAGCAAAAAGCTTGGGACGTTTGTTTCAGCTACCATCACCCCACAATCCTTCTTTTCCCGATTTATTCTAATTTTTAGACACTGAGCCATTAAAAAATTGGTTTGTGGTTAAAATCCCCTTAATTTCTAATCAATTTGCATAATTCTGGTTTGTGGTCTGGTTGACCCCCCCCCCCCCCGCAAATTTGCATAATCAAAGTTTTCAGAAGGTAACAGCATTAAGGAACTTGAAAAGTTATTTTAGAAACTATATATTAGTTTAGGGGTTTAAATGCGTAGTTTTGGATAACTCTGCATCCGATATGCCATTTTTGGCCATTTCTGGCGGATGTGGATAACCGGAATTTTAACGAACTATGTGCACGATGTTTACGCGGTCGTCAAATTCATCGGTTTATCGACTCTTCGAACGTCAGTTTCTAATTTTTAAAGTTGTCGTCTGAAAAGACGCAGAAACTAATTGTCTGACGTGGTAGCGCCGCGCGATTCACACCCGTACGAGATCGGCGGCCGCGGCAGGAGTAGTCCTGCCGCGTACAGTAATGAGCACCATAGACAAATACAAGCCGCCGGTCCCTGTTTAACAGCGAAACCTTCAAAATTTACTTTGTCATCGTTACAACCGCAATAGATACATTAGTAAAATTGACACTAGACGCTTTCTTCTTTCGGAGCAATCCCCAAATCATATACAAATTGATAGCCACATCAACTCCTGGGTAGATCACTCCAATTACCAAGAATCCCTGAATTATTTTCTTAAATTTAGGAATAATTTTTTAAATCGACAATTTAACTTACTGTAATAGCAGACTCTAGTGTTTCTACAGTACCCTGAGGCAGTCGATAATAGAACAAACTAATTAGTAGGTAACAGACAAGGAGTAGTTGCGCTATTCCCTGAAAGTTAAATTTGAATTAAAACTATGTTACTTTTAAGTGAAAGTACCTTCAAAATAAGACCATATGCAATTTTTCGATAGCCTCTTATGGTGGCTTTTGAGAAGTTTTTCGATGGAAGGCGGAGGACTTCAAAGAGACAGATAGGGATTATGGAAGTTTCAATAGCGATTCCAAGAGTTAAATAGCCGACAGTCCATTCGGGCTGAAAAAAAGAGCCTTTTTCACCCCCGACTTTACGTCTAACATGTATTCCGTTTACGCGCCGTTAATTCCTCTTTCTCTTCTCTTCTTTTTTGTTTTGTGGGTGTTATTTTGGCTGCCAAAGCGAAATCGCCTAAATTGCCTGCGTGCTGAAACAGTCGAGTAATGTGGCAAAACAAACAAAGTTTAAGTACCCTGCTTTTAGTTTAATAAAAAATAAAAGTGATTTAATAGCAGATTTCTCCAAAACAACGCATTTAAACCCGAAACTGTTATTTAAATTTTACAATAACTTTTCAAGTTCTTTTATATTAGATAAAGTCAAAAAAACTCCTGGCGGCCCCTTTAACGCCCTCTTTAAATTGACAGTTCAATTACTAACTAACACTTGTGAGAAGGGTGAAAAGAAGTCCATCGGCAAATAAAAACAAATAGTTCATCAAGGCCAAAAATTCATCGGTGAAAACTGCGAGAGTAGCCACAATTGCCACGATCCTTTGGATAACTTCTAATTTGTTAGAGCTGAAAATACTATAAAATAGCTGAAAGTGCAACAGAAATCAAGATGTGTTTTGTGCTTCGTGCTAGTTCAAGAACAAATGAAACGCACTGCTGAAACAGTCTTTTCCAAGTAATTGCTGCCATTGTAGTCAGAAAACTGGTTGAAATTATCAAGTAGTTTGTGCATAGGGAGAAGAATACACGTTGGATCTCCTAAAAAGTGTGGATTTGAAAATCAAACTACATTGAATTGTAGTTTTCACGCGTGGCTTGCACTGCGTTTACGCGCTCAGGCTCAAACCCATACGAAATCGGACGCGAAGAGGAGAATTCACTGTAAATATGCCCACTTACAAAAGTGCTCAATATATTGAATGTTGAATACAGAAAATCGACAAAACATTGCACAATTAGAAGAATGTGGTATTTTCTTATTGCCTTTTTATTTATAACTGCGCCGTAAACTATAAAAGTAGTACAAATAAATGAGACTAGCGTTGAAATAGAAGAGGAAATCTGGTGAATGTCCATTTCTGAAAACATAGAGAAGTAGAGAGAGCGAGAGAGAGAGAGAGAAAGAGAGGGAGAGAGGGAAATAAAGAAAGACAGACATCTCAAGAAAGAAAAGCCAGAAACTCAAGAAGCTATTACGTGAAATATGACATTTTCTGCTGCTGATAATAGCACTTCATTAACAGAAAAACAGAAAAACGAGAGATTTTGTCCTTTCAACGACATATTTATTGTATATCTACAAAGGGGCTCCTGATCATTTTTCAATCTAGTAGAAATGAAAAGTTCCATGAGCGGTTTATGCAAATTAAGCCTAATCAATGCGCGCCCAATCTTATCATTGCGCCTTGTTCATTTTCTAAATGTGGCTAAGTGGTGTAGGGGCTAAGAGATTGGACTGTTACCCTACAGGTACCTAGTTCGATTCCTCCATAGTTTTGTTTATACACAAGTGAATTTTTTAAAAGTAACTAGACTTTAAGAGCCCCTTTGTAGGGAGCCCATATGTGAAAATGGATGAAAGCCCCTTTGTAGGTATACAGGCGGGTTCAACAACATGCAGCAGAACTACCGACAGGTGTAAAAGTTCTAAAACGAAATCAACAACTTCCTCGGATAGAAACGGTTTGCGGACTGAGGTAATAATGGCTATACCACATTATTACCCAGAAAATCACGTTGATCCAAAACACGTTTATTGCAATAAGAAAGTGCTGCAATTATGGTAGGTTTTTTATTAACCAAACAATTGAGAACTGAGGCAATTACCACTGGACTCTTATGATTCCAGGAAACCCAGTTATCTATGAAGAAAATGAAAAAGCTTTGTTAAACAAAATTAAAATAAAGAAGCTTTGACTCTATCTTATATTAAAAAGCTTGAAAAGTTATTTAAGAAAATATTTAACAAATGGGGGGGGGGGGGGGGTTTAAATGCGACGTTTTGGAATACCATACTTTTCCAGGCAATTCCATGCGACATATGTGAATAACCGACTTTTTAACGAATTACGTGCACGGTTTTTACGAGTACTTTTGAATTTTCGATATTCACGCCTGAAAAGTCGCAAAAAACTCTGGTTGTCTGGGCATGGTAGCGCCGCGAGTTTCACACCCGTACGAGATCGGCAGCCGCGGCAAAGGTAGTCAAGTCGCATACAGTAATGCGCACCATAGGTAAATAAAGGTCTAAAAGAGGTCACTGACGGTTTATTTAATAAAAATATTTTTTTACTTTGTAACCGTGATAACAGCAATAGAAACATTGGTAAAGTGGACAGCTGATGTCTTCTTCTTTCTCAACAATCCCCAAACCATATACAAATTGATAGCCACATCCACCCCTGGGTAGATCACTCCAGTGACCATAAATGCCTAAATGAAATTGTTATAAAGTGTTAATTTTGAGCATGACTGTTATAAGTGACCCCATTGTTTCCAGAGTCCCTGGTGGAAGGCGAATATAGAACAAGGTAACCAGTAGATAGCAAATAAGAATCAACTGAGCCACTCCCTACAATAAACAATTTATAAAATCTGCTAAAAAATTACCTTCAATATAAGGCCATATCCAATTTTCCTATAGCCTCTTGCAGTGGTTTTTGAGAAGTTTTTGGAAGGAAGGCGAATGACTTCAAATAAACAAATAGGGATTATGGAAGTTTCCAGAGCGATTCCAATTGTTAGAATGGCAACAGTCCATTCGGGCTGAAATTAAATGTAACAATGAAGTTTAGTCAAACCAACTGCTGTGAGAAGAGTGAAAAAGAATCCACCGGCGAAGATGAACAAGAAATTGGTTAAGGCTGAAATTTGATAAGAGAAAACTGTAAGAGCTGCAGATACTGCCACAATCCGTTGAAGAGTTTCAAATGTGTTGGAGCTGAAAGAAACATATGTGGCCGTGTGCGTGTGTGCGTATGTGTATGTGTGTATTGGTGTATCGGTACATGTGTGAATGTGTGAGTGTGTGAGTGTGTGTGAATGTGTGAGTGCGTTTGTGTGTGTGTGCTTTGCTTACTGTAGAAATAAACGTTTCCAGGTAAGTGCTACCATAGCAGTCTGAAAACTTGTTGCGATAATCACGAAATTGGTGCTAACTCCAGCGAAAACCTGTTCAATTCCCTGAAATTTCAAAAATGGATCCTTTTTTCTTAGAAACTTACAAAAGTACTCATAGTATTAACAACAGAATAAATCATATCCACAAAACATTGAATAATCAGAATGATATGGTATTTTCTGTTCGATTTCTTGTTAATTAGCGCACCATAAACTATTAAAATCGTGCAGATTATTGTGACAATAGTTGAAATAGAAGATGTTATGTTGTGGATGTCCATTATCTGAATTCTGTTCGCTGAATAGTGTGTAAGGGAGAGAGAGAGAGAGAGAGACAAAGAGAGGCATACATCCAGACAGAGATAGAGAAGAGGGGGAAAATCGAACGGTTCTTACGTCAAATAGCAAAATCTCTTCCAGAACAATATCAGTTCATTAACTGAAAAGAGACAAACTACAAGAGTTCCTGCCCTTTAAAAAGGCTATTCCAAACCCCCATAACTACAGAGTACAACACGTTCCAAATCAACATCTTATAAAAAATGAGTTTGAGCTGAACTAATTATGGGCAGACAGATTTATTTCCAGAAAAATCACTTTTGCTGCAAAAAAATGCTGATAAAATTGAAACACTGAGAGTATTATGTGTCTAGGCCACGTTATGAGCACAATGTTTGTACCAGGTCAAATTGAAGAATGGTACAAATGAGTTACTGCAGTAGGAAAAGTACTGCAAATATAATGTTTTTCCAATGAGACAATTGCAATAGAACTCAGACTATTATCGTCAGAACACATTGTTCCTGGAAGCCCATTGAGGATGTGGCTATGTATGTGTATGTGAACGTGAGTGTGTGTATGTGTGTGTATGTGAACGTGAGTGTGTGTATGTGCGTGTGTATGTGAACGTGAGTGTGTGTGTGTGTGTGTGTGCACGTAATTCCATGTGCTCGTGAGTCAATGTACCCCTGGATATATCCCGATGCCTCTGATCTGTTGTCCTCTTGTTGTTCCAAACTACCCACAAGAACAAACCTGATTCACTAGAATTGCAGGGTATCTTGCATCACAAATCAATCATTTATTCACAAATTACCACTTCTTTCAAGGCGTTTTCCTGCTATAAAACGACCAACATCCAATGACTTGCTGAGCTTCTTATTCATCACTTTCGGCGTTTCTGAAGCCAGGTTTGTTCTTGTGGGTAGTCATCAGAAATGTTTATTTGTAATTAGGTTTTCCAAGACCTAGAAATTCAATTGTAATAATCAATTGCCAATATAACATTTCCAAGTATGTTCATTCAAACATTTCCTTGTAGTTGTAATTCGTCATTTTCTTATCATTTCTTTTTATACTGGTACGTTGAAATTCTAGTAAACTTTAAAAATGCAGTTTGAAACATATTTGTAGTTGAATCCAACTTATGTCAACGAAGTCCAACGTATGTCATTAGGGTGTGTAAAAAGGTGAAAAATCTGTTTACCCAATGTGACCGAAACGCCTAAATCTGAAAACATCAAAAATAGAACAATATTTTCATTTTTCTTCTGGATAGATATAACGTTACTAAAATTATATAGTTTTGTATTAAACTTTGTTCTATGAAAAAATGTTCTGTGGAGTAGTGCCCAGTAGTTACAATTTGTCATTGTTTTGGAAGTTTCTTTTAATACTGGGTACGTTACAGTATTCCGAAAACAGAGTTCAAAATGTGTAGTTGTGGTTGTACTGCCCTACGTCATAAATGGTACCACTTGAAATTCTCTAAATGCAAGTATAAAAGCTACCCGTGGTTTCAACAAAAAGCCAACCGTTGATGCCAAAATACCTATATATAAACATTTTTTTACTCACTAAGCGTATTGCCAAATTCAAATCCTACCAATACCGCTTTAGTGCAATCACACTTTTGTGTTTTTAAAGAAACCTTCAAGGACCTCTTTTCGACTTGTATTTGTCTGTGGTGCTCATTACTGGACGCGGCGGAACTACCCTTTCCGCGACCGCCGATCTCGTACGGGTGTGAAACGCGATGCGCTACCATACCAGAGAGTTGTACTAGTTGCTATTCAAAAGAACATTTCCTGAGTCGTTGTTCAAATTCGTCATTTTTTGTTAGCATTTATTTTTATACTAGTACACACACTGGAAAAAAGTTAGAAATATGTATTGTCGTTGTACCTAATGCGTGTGCCGGACTCTCATTGAAATCATTGAAACAACCAGCCTCCTAGAAATAATCAAATAAATAGGTCGACTTTTAAAGAAATTGTAATGAATGATGTTGATCAATGGCGCAGAAAGGTTTATGGGTTATTTTCTTTAAACCGATCGACGTTGGTTTCCTTTTTTGTGGTTCTAACCCTCATACCCTCATTAAACCTCTCTCTCCTTCTCTCTCTCTCTCTCTCTCTCTCTCTCTCTCTCTTTCTCTATACTTGTTTCCCTTCCTCTCTTTCTCTCTGTCTCTCTGTCGTTTCTTCTTTATGACCTTTGCACCCAGCTGAATGATCTTCTTTTTGTCATCAAAACCAAAAAATCAGCCAATTCTCTTTTCTGGGCTCAAATTAGGTCAATTTACTATCAATAGGGCGGGTACTAACTTTTCCTCGGATTACTTGGTCTTTGTTGCTGTTTTCTGGATCTTTGTCAGCTTTCTATTCTCATTTTCTTTCGACATTCTGGTTTCACAACGTATTCACAATGTTTCTGCTTAAGAAAATGGACATTTTCGATATTCACAACGTTTCTGCTTCCGTTTCTACGATTGTTGCGATTATCTCCACAACTTGCATGGTTTATGGAGCTGTCATAAACAAGCAATCGGTTCGAAAATATCACATTCTGCTAATTGTGCAATGTTTCGTTGATATTTTGTGCTCTATTTTCAACACAATGAGAACATTTGTAAGTTGATGACGGACACGTGTGTACACACACGTGCACACACTCACATATTCACACACACTCACATACTCACACTCCTTCACGTCAATTTACAGGAATTCCACATGTTGATTCCAATTCTGTGCACAAACTACTTGATCATCATCACCAGTTTTCTGACGACAATGGTAGCTATTACTTGGAAACACCTATTTCATTAGTAAGTAAATGAAAACTTTCTTGTTTGCACGTCTGTTTTCGATATTTTCTTGATTGAAATTATATTTTAGTTCCCGGAAACTGGAAATCATTCAACGGATTGTGGCAATCGTAACTACATTCGCCGTCCTCAGCGATGAATTTCTATCGATGATGAACTTCTTTTTCCGTTTCACTAGCCGATATAGTTTGTTGACAAGTGTAAGTTAATTATAACTTTGTATTTTAATTAAAAATTCATTTATTAAAATGTAAAATTAAAAACCTCCCTTGGTTTCAGACAGATTGGACAGTTGGTTCTCTAATGGTCGGAATTGCCATCGAAACCTCAATCATCCCATTCTGTCTCTATGAAGTCCTCCGCCTTCCTTCCAAGAACTATTCAAAAATCACTGCCAAAGGGTACAGAAAAGTAGCCACCGGACTGATTCTGAAGGTATTTTACAATAAAGTTTGTAAAATGAAAGTTTTTGGGGGATTGCTCAACTAATTCTCATAATTTACCTATTTCTGAGTATTTTCTACCTTCGGCTCCCCCAGGGCACCACTGAAACGGCGGAGGCTGTGATAACGGTAAGTATTATGAAAATGTGTTAAAGAAGTTGAAATTCAGGGTTTTCTGGTTATCGGAATGGTATATCCAGGATTTGACGCAGCTGTAAATTTGTTTATGGTATTTGGGCTGCTTAAAAAGAAGAAGAAACCCGTTTCAACACAGTTTACTAATGTTTCCATTGCTGTTGTTTCGTTTGTGGCTAAGTAAAGTTGATTGTTATGAACAAGCACGTGTGTGAGCGTGTGCAAGTGGGCGTGTGAGATAGAATTTATGTGTGTCAGAGTGTGTATTGTGTGTGTGTGTGTGTGTGTGTGTGTGTGTGTGTGTGTGTGTACGTGCTCCCCAAACTGTTATTGGTCTTCTGTACTTTTCAAAGTGCCTATATGAGGAACAATTCAATTCCTCTATTCCACCTGTAAATAGTAGTTCTCTGTTCTCATAAAGTTTCCTTAATTGGAACTTTCCCAACACCTGGTTATCAGATGTTAAGTGGCACCCTTATAATTAGATTTGCCTTAAAAGGCAACGGAGATCATTTTATGATGACATCCTTTCCCAATTCCCTTTTAGCTTTTCCTTCTATTCTACCTAAACCTTGGTCAGAATCTAACTGATTTTTGTGTTAAAGTGTTTTACTTAATACTTAAAAACTTTCAGATGGATATTCACAACATTTGTTCTTCTGTTTCCACTTTGGTTTCTTTTACAACCACTTTTTACATTATATATGGGTTGGTGTCAAATAAAAGAAAACTTCATATTCATCATTATAACATTATTATCCAGTGTGTGCTAAACATTTTGTATTCGGTTTTCAACACAATGAGGACATATGTAAGTTTTCGCATTCTTGGAATACTGAGGCTAATATTGAAAGATAAAATATATCCATTACAGTTATGGCACATGACGATTCCGTTACTTTTCACAAGCTACATTGTGATTCTTACAAGCTTACTTTCAACCACGATTGCTATTTCTTGGAAACGGTTGTTTCAACAGTGAGTTTTTCACACATACACATATTTACACACTCACACACGTTCACACATTCTTTTTCACACCCCATCACATTCAAGCGCACACTCTTATATATAAACTCCGTCACTCACACATGCAAGCATACATTTACACACGCTCACACAGCGTCATACTTACACACTCAAACACGTAGGAAACTCATACTAACCCCCTCACTCACTCCCTCACACGCTCAATCACGGTCACGGTCACATTCACACGCACTAAGCACTCACACACATACACAAACTGAGAGCTGTGACAGATGGACGTCTGTATGTGTGCACGTGTGTCTTTGTGAACGTGTGTTTTCTTGTTTTCCCTTTCCAAATTTTCTTTAGTTCCCGTCCTCTCGACACCCTTCAATTTTTTCTGGCATTTGGCACAGCCATCATCGCATCTCTCAACAAACTCCTGTGCCAGTTGCTCGAGATCTTTCCCAATTACGAGGATCACTTTCTTACAAGTGTGAGCGAACTTTGCCCACCTTTCCCTCAATTCGCAATTCAGAAGAACTACAGCGTGGCCTCTCTAATTGTAGGGATCACAATAGAGACCGCTATAATCCCTCTCTGTCTCTACGAAGTCCTCCGCCTTCCTTCCCAGAACTTCTCTAGATTAACAGCCAAAGGGTACCGCAAAATTGCGACTGGTCTGATCCTCAAGGTCATTTCTGGTAATTTTCTGAAAATAACTTAATTTTAGAGCTCCGCCCAGTTGATCCTAGTATTTTACCTTTTTGTGAGTCTGTTCTATGCTCAGAATCAACATGACCTGTCGGAACATATGGATTCCTTTGTTAGTGTAAGTTTCTAAACAATTTCGATTGATTTCTCAATTCTTAGGGTCTTCTGGTGGCTGGAATGATTCACCCTGGGGTTGATGTAGTCATCAATTTGTTTATGGTCTGGGGCCTTCTGAACAAAAAGAAGGCAGTCGCTGATTTTTCAACCGGTTCTATCGCTGTTTTGAGCTTCCGAAGACAACCAAATCGATGTTAATTGTACTTTTCCTATGTAATGAAGAGTATATCAAAAGAAATGAAAGTAGTTCAAAACTTTGCCTGTATAATGAGAATTTTTAAAGCTCTTGACCTTTTTAGGAGCGAAAGGTAAAGGTTCCCTAAAGAGTTGGGAGAGTTAGAGGTAGATCAAAATTTTCCCAATGTACTCAGAAAAGTAGAAGAAAACTATCAGGTAGATCAAACCTATAATGTTGGGAGAGTTGGAGGTAAGTCATAATTTTTCCAACACGTTAAGGTAAGTAGACAGTAGATCAAACTATCCCTATAAGAGATAAACCTTTAAGGTAGGTCAAAAAGTTTATGTTATTTGCATAGAATTATTATCGTAGATCAAAATTTTCAATAAACCGCTTTCCCACTTTGATCTACCCTCCCCTAATGTACTTGTTTTGATCTACGTTCAACTTCCTCTTGAAGGCAATGAACATACCGTCAAATTGGTCGTCACCTCATTTGCTCACGCCTGGTCCACGTACCCCTTGCGTGGAAATCAACGTCACGTCTCTTTCCTCCCCTCCTCCTCATTTCACCGGTCGCCTCCCTCCCGAGCGGATGTCATCTAACTTCAACCAGAAGTATCTCCCTCCCCTTCCCTCCACCCTTCTTCTTCAGAGCCCTGGACTTCCTGCCTCCTTTCCTCGCCGAGGGTCTGTCGTCGAAGGACATCAAGAAGTTCACCTGCAATGTGAACAACGAGCCCTGGGCCACCTCCATCGTGAGCCTTCGTGTGGAATGGGATGGAAAGGACGCCTCTGCGATGGACAGGTGGAATGCCTCTGGAAAGGCGAGGAAGATCAGCCGCTGTGCCGGCCCCTGCCGTCAGGAGATGTCGGAGGAAGTGATGCACCACTTCGGCCGCTGCGAACACGACGTCTGCCCCAACTGCCTCTCCAGGGCTCCCCGCGACGCCATCTTCCCCATGATCCCTGCCTGCCCCAACAGGGACTGCGTCATCAAGGAGAGGACGGCCTCTTCCTCTAGGTATTGGAGTCATCTGGACTGATTGATCTTCTGTATTCAGCCGTATCTCTGTGCGCACGGCCGACGTCTTCTCCAACACCTGTTCCTCTGCTTCCCTCAGGAGCAGCGACGCCGTGACCGAGGAGCTCATCTTGGTCAGGATTACGACCATCGAGAAGAGTGGCTACAGGAGCAATCTGGGGACGAGGGAGGAGGAGTGGAGCACTGCCACCTCCATCAGGGAGGCCAACCGCCGCATCGAGGCCCTCTGGTGGGACAACCTGGCTCTTCAGAAGACCTCTATTTCAGTTCTAAGAAGCTGAATGAGATCTCCTACTACCCGAGTGGAAAGTTCGCCCTCCCTGCCGACCAGGTGCCGTTCCCGAAGAGGGGAGGCCGCCTCGCCGACCTCATCAACGGCGCCACGGAACTCATATTCGTCGCCGTCTACGGAAAGCCGGAGGGGCTGTAGGATGGACACCTACGATTCAAGAAAGACAAGAATAACACATGTCTTTCGAAATAAAAAGCGTGAATTAGTGTTGTGTGGTCTTATTCTTGTTGCATTGTTCCTTGTTCTTGTCGTTCTGGTCGTAGTTTATTGGTAGAGGATCCTAATGTTTGATCTTTCTCTTTGTGTTTTAGTTCTATGCTCAACCGTTTTAGTCCCAAGTATTAATATTGATTGAATGTCAGTTTTCGTTTTTTGCTATCGATTGACATTCAGTTTAAGATGTTGGGTTTAAAATTGTGCGATGTTCATAGACCAAACTACAGATACCCTGGTTCCAACTATTGATTGAGTATATATAGGTTCTCGTTTTTCGCTATCGATATGTTTATTGCAATGTGCCAGTACAGCAGTTGACTTTCGGCATACGATTCTGAGCTTGAAATTGTAGAAAGGTCATACCCAACACCTTACCCAACTGACCAATAAAAAGTGGTATTGATTTATTTCAAGCAGAGCTTCTTTTTCTATTGATCCACTGAGCTTCATCTCCGTTATTTCACGTTCTTCAATCGAAAAACTTTGAAGTTTTGCCTTATTGTCATCGTATTGTCGAATGACACCCGGGTAAGCCCTGGCACAAATCGCTTCGAGACCCAGTCAACACACTTTTTCCATGAATCTAAATATGGTTAAGTTCGGCACCTGAAGTTCTTACTCAACACAAATCTTTCTGAGATTCCGACCGTTAAAATAGTTGCCCACGTTGCTGAAACATTGTTTATTGCAATGTGCCAGTACAGCAGTTGCATGTTTACCACCATGATGCAAAAATAGGTTAACTTCTGATGGAGCTGTAAACTTACCTTCCATTGTTGACTTACCTTCCATAGTGGCAAGGATAGATGGATATCCACCAAATCTCTTCAATGGCGTCAACGGCTGTGGCTCTGCCATTCACTTTTATCATTCTGGTTCGTCTGATTCCTAACAAAGTGGCCAGGCAAAGATATCATCTGTTTTTGATGGCACAATGTGTTTTCGACATCATTTTCTCTGCTTGTAATGTTCTGAGAACATTTGTAAGTTTTTTTACTCAATATGCCTCGTTTGTATCTTTTCACAAATGAGGAAAGATCTCTCCTGTCTCTCTTCTCTCTCTCTCTCTCTCTCTCTCTCTCTCTCTCTCTCTCTCTCTCTCTCTCTCTCTCTCTCTCTCTCTCTCTCTCTCTCTCTCTCTCTCTCTCTCTCTCTCTCTCTCTCTCTCTCTCTCTCTCTCTCTCTCTCTCTCTCTCTCACACACAGTATTTGCCCAAGTATTATTCATTATACCCAATTTCTTTCACTTATTTCATTATTGCACACCAAATTGTTTACAAACAACCGATTAGTTGGATTTGAAGGAAATTTACCTACGGTATTCACATAACGTATTTTAGGGGGTTCCTTATGCACTTCCTTTACAAATCACCCGCTACATGGTTCCTCTAACTGCCTTAATGTCAACGTTAAGTGCCATAACTTGGAAATGTCTTTTTACAAAGTAGGTCCCCTCTTAAGAAAATTCAAAAACTGATGTTTTCAGAAATAATAAACTCGATATAGGTCTTTGGGCAGTATCGCTTGGTCTGTTTACTCCAATCATGTTCATCATGTTTGTGGCTCATCTGAAAGAAGACTTTCAATTAGGAGTGGCCTGGTTGAATCGGTTGATCTATAACGTGAGTTTCATGCACATAAATACACACACCTATACCTACACCTGCACATACACTCACACACACTCACACTCACTCACACGCTCACAGACGCTCACACATTCACACACAAAGGCACAGACACAAACTTTCTCGCAGGAACACACGAGCGCACATACTTACACACAAACACGCATACACACGAACACACATATACACACTCTCACACGAACACGAACAATCGCACGCACAGACTTACACGCGCACACGTACACACCTCTTCCAGTTCGTCCTTCTCTGGGGTCTTCTAATGGGAACCTTCATCTGCCAAACAGCCATCGTCCCCATCTGTCTTTTCGAAGTCCTCCGTCTTCCCTCCTCCTTCTTCTCCAGACAAACCACAAAGGGCTACCGAAAAGTGGCAATCGGTCTTATTTTGAAGGCAACTTTGAAAAATTTGAAATTTGAAATTGGTTTTCTTCAGATTGTTGCCCAAATCATGCTAGTCCTATACCTTCTGCTAAGTCTCTACTACTACAGTATTTCCACCGCTGTAATTGAAAAGTGGGATGTGGTCATTACTGTAAGCAAATGAATGAACATCACAAAGTTTTCACATTTCAAGGGGTTACTTGTGATTGGCATGATCTACCCCGGAACAGACGTCTTGATCAACTTTTATATGGTCAGTGGATTGGTTCTGAAGATTCGGAAGAGCAGTGTGGTCCAACTTGTTGCGAATATTTCTTCTTCAAATCATCTTGTTCACCATACGTAGATGTATTTGCCAATCTAGTTTTGTTAAAATAAATGTTGTGTTCGTTTTTCCAAGTGCCGTTTTGGCCCATCATACCTCTGTTTTAAAATAGTTAGTACCTTTAAAATAGCAGATTTCCTTTTCCTCTGTAGACGGGAAGTCTAGCTTTGCCTATTCAACAGCCGTAAACAATTTATGTGTTTGTTTTGTTGTTGATGAAAAGAAAGAGAGATTCCACGAAAACCGCATAGTTTAGCATTGATGCGTTTATTTCCAAACAAATGAATATTATGATAGGAAATCGTCCGGCAGGGCGTGTTTGCCCAGAAACCTTTCATATGTACACCCTGACACATTTTGGGAAATAACATTTCAAATGAAGATTGTCCCTACAATATCAATGTTTATTTACAAAACCGCCCAAAATAGGGATTTAAAAATGATTTTTTTTAAAGATAAATCTGCATCCGAAATGCCGTTTTTGGTCATTCTAGGCGGCAGGCACCTGTGGATAACCGGCATTTAAACGAACTACGTGCACGGTATTTACGCGTTGGTCCAATTCATCGATTTATCGACTTTTTGGTCGGCACTTTTGAATTTTCAATGTTCCCGCCTGAAAAGATGCTGAAAAATCTGGTTGTCTGGCATGGTAGCGCCGCGCGTTTCACAACCGTACGGGATCGGCGGCCGCGAAAAGGATAGTCGCCGCATACAGTAAAGAGCACCATAAGCAAGCACAAGT
Organism: Oscheius sp. G VE-2021; assembly: GCA_022343465.1. Taxonomy (NCBI): domain Eukaryota; kingdom Metazoa; phylum Nematoda; class Chromadorea; order Rhabditida; family Rhabditidae; genus Oscheius; species Oscheius sp. G VE-2021. Next base: position 801,913 of record JAJQXH010000085.1, read on the forward strand.
CGAAAAAAACGCTTTCTTCTTTTTCGCTGCAGGACCCTTGCAAATCTAGAATTCTTGTTGTTTATGATAACTTTGAACCAGTTCTGGTCAATTTCCGCCAATTAGTCAAAATTAAATTGACGTTGATTTCTGAAATAGTCATGCTAACTAAACTAGTGCAATTTTTAACACCAACTGAATTGCGTTTCAAACTTCTCTAAATCATTATAATTTTGGCAGCAAATTTCTTCTCAAATTGCTGTGTTTTGCATTTGAAATCACCAGTTTCAGTGAAAACGAATTCATTTCCTCGTAATAAAAACCTTCTTCCTGCAACCGCCTTTTGTTTATTGTTGTTATTCCGTTCAAAGAAACCACCAAGAAAAAAATCAAATTAACGCGGTGATTATTGCCAAGTATCCTTGCCTTGTTTATAGCCATGACACAACACTCCACTGTTTACTACCACACTTTGCAGGAATAGCTGTAATTTTATCGTTCCAGCCCTGGTAACCTACTTTCCTGATGACTACAGAGAAACACATCTATTTTGGCTGAGTGTAATATCTGGCTGAGTATCAAACGAAGGTAATGGATATTCACCAGATTTCTTCACTTTTGTCGACTATTGTGGCCTTTATATTGAGTTGCGTCATTCTGGTTAGGCTTATTCCGAATAAAGCGGCTAGACAACGATATCATATGTTTCTGATGATACAGTGTGTATTTGATATTGTATTTTCGACTTGCAACGTCCTGAGGACATGTGTGAGTTGTTTATAACCTTGCTTCTCTCTCACTCTCTTTTTGCCGATTTCTTTAAATCACATCATCTTCATTTACTATTTCTATTTTGTTTTCTCCTCTGTGAATATCGTTCAAACACACACATACACACATACACATACACACACAAAAAGTTGATTTTCTTTTACAAGTCTCTTTTTTTAAAATTAAAAACTCCTTCTTTTTTCCTACCCTCTTTCTTTATTTCTGCCACCTTTCACTTTTTCATTATTTTCCGATTTAAATCATTTACATGCATCATACAAAAAAAATTATTATGTTTTTTTGCTAGCAATTTAGGGTAACTGTAGGAAAGCTGAATCTAAAAATTCAATCAATTGATAAACTCACATTGGTTCACTGATTTTTTTACCTTTAGGTTTTTCAAAATTTCCGAAAGAGCAGATAAATTGTATTACTTTGGGTCTCCTTTTTCATCTGTTTCTTCCTCTCCTCTCTCTTGCTTCCTCTTTCTCACAAACACACAAGCACACACGCATACACGCCAAATACATACTCTCACATATTTACAGTCACACTCACACACACACTCATAAACACGCTCTCACCTACGCACGCACAATCACAAATACACATGTTTCAACTTCAACTTTCGCACAAACACATTCCTTACTATTATTCACTTTTTCTGACTTTCCATTAATTCGTCATCTAATTGCCTTATTATTGTTTATTCATTGCTTATTTATTGTAAACAACGTTGTTGGTAAATACTTTCCTTTCGTACAATACGGAAATCAAATTATCAACGCTGTTTACATCTACATTTGCAAAGAAAGATTAGAAAGACATTGAGAAAACTGCAAAATAATGAATTTGAATTTTTAGGTTTTTAAATTTTACAATTCGAAATGTTAAACTTGGTGAACCAACTCCGGAAAATCATCTTTCAGGAACTTCCCTACGCCCTTCCTCTGCAACTAACTCGTTACGTCGTTCCCCTAACCGCCTTAATGTCCACCCTAAGTGCCATAACCTGGAAATGTGTCTTTAAATGGTTTAGCCTCAAAATTTAGGGGAAAAAACTATTTTCAGGACCCCAAAACTAGATTATTTTCTCTGGGTTGCATCTATCTCACTTTGTGCACCTATGGTGATAATTATGCTAATTGCCCACATCGATGAAGAATTTCCATTAAAATTGCTTTGGCTGAACAGATTTATCTATAATGTATTGATTTTTTTTAAATTTAAATTCAAAATCCCATTTTCAGTCAACCCTAATTTGGGGTCTTCTGATGGGAACCCTCTGTTTCCAAACAGCCATCGTCCCAATCTGTCTGGTTGAAGTCCTCCGCCTGCCGTCTACTTTCTTTTCCCAACAGACTGCGAAAGGTTATAGAAAAGTAGCGGTTGGCCTCGTTTTGAAAGTGGGAATTTGAATTTTTAAAATGTAAACTTTATTTTGTAGATCATCGCTCAGATAATGTTGGTACTGTACTTGCTCTTGAGTCTTTACTACTTTAATATTTCGGAGGCTACTATGGAAAAGTGGGATGCTGTTATTACGGTATATTAGATATTTTATTCGTTTTTCAGTAGAAAAAAAAACATTTTTGAAGGTTAAAGCGCTTTCGGGCTATGTGCCCGCAGTGATAAGCAGTGGGTGGTCCATCCGCGCCGCTGATTCCGTACGGGTGCGAGTACCGTAGCAATTATGGCATTTAGTTAGATAAAAATGTTAGAATTGCAATACTATTTTAATTTTAAGACATTTGACTATTTTAACAATGGTTTGTGGCCATAATCAACCCCCCCCCCCCTTTGCGATATATTTGCATAATGTTAGTGTGTGGTCTTGTTGACCTAGTTATTATTGATTAGTGGACCACACGCCATTTTTAAGAGCCTACGAGGCAGGCAGTGAGTAAAAACTTCAATTATCCAAATAGTCTAAATTGTTTGAAAGCGAATAACAGTTGTTTAAACATAGTAATGTTTCAGGGTCTTCTAGTTATCGGAATGTTGTATCCAGGAACGGACGTCTTTATCAACTTTTACATGGTCAGTGGCCTCGTTTTGAGGAAGAAAAGTGTGGTTCATCCTGTTATCTCCCATCAATCGACGAAATCTCAACATAATCATCAACAACATCACCATAGATAGTTATTTTGTCAAGTTTGTTACTTTTAGTTGTTGTTGAAACTTTTATAAATCTATATTCTTTTCAAATTTGTATTCCCTTTCTAACTGGACTTGCGTTTATCCCAGTTAAATTGGTTAGTTTATTGACCCGTCGCGATGGGCGTGACCTACCTGGTGATCAGCCAGGCGGGCACGGTCAAATCAATCGATCGATCGAATACAAAGACACCTCACAATCAATCAATATAAGTTAACTAATCAATAAGTTTTCGGCACAGTGTCGTGCAAGAACTATTTAGGTATCCCACTCGATAGTTGGCTGGGTCTTGAAGCGATTGCGCGCCTGGGCTTAGCAAAACGTCAAAGATATTCGACTGAAGAAGCCTAGAACAGATATTAAACTGAATAAATCTATTGCAAAAGCAAAATTACTTGAAACCAATCAATAACGCTTGGTATTCGCTAGTTGGGTATCGTTTCGTTTAAAAACTTCGCAGTTTCAAGCGCAACAGAGTAAACCGAAAGTCAATCGCTAGCGAAATACGAGAATCAATACTCAACCGATACTGATACTGTTGTGAATAGGTCTAGGAGCGATCGAACCTAAAAATAAAAAAAAAACTAGAAGACTAGGAGGTTCGGAAACCAAAACCATAAATAACCACCAACAATCCACACCATGAACAAGAAGAACAAGAAACAAGGCAACAGAATGAAGACAAAAACACCGCAATTCAGACATATCGGCCTTTATTCCGAAAGACACGAATGTCTTTGATCTAGTCTTGAGCGGCGGAGTCCATCCTACAGTTCTCCCGCCTTTCCGTATTCGGCCACGAAGATGAGCTCCGTGGCGCCGTTGTCGGCGATGAGCTTCGAGAGGCGGCCTCCCCCCTTTGGGAACGGCAGCATGTCGGAACGGCGGACGAACTTTCCACTCGGGTAGTAGTTGAGCTCCGTCATCTTCTTCGAACTGAAACCGAGGTCTTCTGAAGCCAGCCAGGTTGCACCTGAGGGCGGCGATGCGACGGTAGGCCTCCTTGATGGGAGTGGCACTGCTCCACTCCGTCACCTTCTTGCCCATGATTTTCTTGTCTCCCCTCTTCTCGATGGTCGTGATGCTGATCCACAGGAGCTCATCGGCCACAGTTTCGCTGCAGCCACAGCTGGCGGCAGAGTGGGTGTCGGAGAAGACGTCCTCCGTGCGAACAGAGATACGGCTGAATCCAGAAGATAACTTAGTCCTTAAGTCATTAAGGACCTAGAGGAAGAGGCCGTCCTCCCCGCCTCCTTGATGACGCAGTCCCTGTTGGGGCAGGCAGGGATCATGGGGAAGATGGCGTCGCGGGGAGCCCTGGAGAGGCAGTTGGGGCAGACGTCGTGTTCGCAGCGGCCGAAGTGGTGCATCACTTCCTCCGACATCTCCTGACGGCAGGGGCCGGCACAGCGGCTGATCTTCCTCGCCTTTCCAGAGGCATTCCACCTGTCCATCGCAGAGGCGTCCTTTCCATCCCATTCCACACGAAGGCTCACGATGGAGGTGGCCCAGGGCTCGTTGTTCACATTGCAGGTGAACTTCTTGATGTCCTTCGACGACAGACCCTCGGCGAGGAAAGGAGGCAGGAAGTCCAGGGCTCTGAAGAAGAAGGGTGGAGGGAAGGGGAGGGAGATACTTCTGGTTGAAGTTAGAAGACATCCGCTCGGGAGGGAGGCGACCGGTGAAATGAGGAGGAGGGGAGGAAAGAGACGTGACGTTGATTTCCACGCAAGGGGTACGTGGAACAGGCGTGAGCAAATGAGGTGACCGGTCATTTGAGAGGTTACCTCATTTGAATACGTTTGATCCACCGTTTATTTATTCCCTCCATAGTACGGCCTCCTTTACCTTGAAGAACTACAGGATATTCTGGATTCAGCCGTATCTCTGTGCGCACTGCCGACGTCTTCTCCAACACCTGTTCCTCTGCTTCCCTCAGGAGCAGCGACGCCGTGACCGAGAAGCTCATCTGGGTCAGGATTACGACCATCGAGAAGAGTGGCTACAGGAGCAATCTGGGGACGAGGGAGGAGGAGTGGAGCACTGCCACCTCCATCAGGGAGGCCAACCGCCGCATCGAGGCCCTCTGGTGGGACAACCTGGCTTTGGCTTCAGAAGACCTCGGTTTCAGTTAACCGGTCTTGAAAGCAATTGTCTGCAAAAAGCCCTTTTTGCATCTTCCGGAGTATTCTAACTTGTTCAACACTCGACAATTACTTGTCTTCCAGTTTGTCTTTCCCGGTATAGCTTCTGTTCTTTAACTGGCTTACTCTTCTAACACTTGAAGATGTTCCATGAGGACAGAGAAAAGGAGAAAGAGATAAAGAGAGAGGGGGAGAGATAGAGAGGGTGGGAGAGAGAGAGAGAGGGAGGGAGAGAGAGAGAGGGAGAGAGAGCTTTCAACCCCCAATAACCCCGTGACCGTTCGTGTACGGTCAGCAGCAGCGTTCCCATGTTTGTGATTCATTGCGCGGCCATCTCCGCGGGCACTGTTTGCCAACAATGCGCCTCCGCCTCGGCCTCCCGCAACAATTACGCACCATTCTTCCGCTTCTACCGTTATCATAACACGAATCGCAGAATTAATAACTTTTTATAAGAACGAACTTTGGACCTTTTCTTGATCTATTGTACTTCCAACCTCGTACAAGCACTTGGCTCCATGAAAACCGCTTGTTTTCAGTGATGCAAAGTTCTACGAGAAACAAAGACTACTCAGCTTTTGAATCTCCTTTTTGACAAACTATCATCTATCTATGAAACAAATACAAGGAAGGCCCTTCCGGGCGCCACGATTCTCAGGTATCAGGTGGGGTGACTCGGCTTATTTGCATGCCGATCGATTATCCCCCCTGTGGTGGTGCCTCCCCCGCTCTTTGTTTGACCCAACTGCTCCTTTCCAAACGGTTCTAAACATATTATCTATTCTTGTTGATTACACATGGTTATTTGCCGTCGTTTGTGGTGGCAGATGCCCGACGATAACATAGGAGGCGCGCCAACTGTTGACTACAGTGCCACCATAGCTCAGTCGGTTAGAGCGTGGGTCTAATAAGCCCAAGGTCGCAGGTTCGACCCCTGCTGGCGGCAAATCTTTTGCATTTTGTTTAAATAACGCGTATTAGCTTTTTGAAATTGCCACTTTTCGAAATTTTTAAGAAAAGTGGGAATTTTCCAGCAAAACTTCACAAATTAGGGGTCCTTCAAAGTAAAGGAAGCTCAACAAGTGGCCGTCCCTTTGTCCTCATTAGCATTCGAGGGTAATCACTCTAATCTCGTGTTGTCTCGTGTCGTCTGCGTCCATGTGTGCTCAGTGACACACGGCTGGGCTGTTTGTCTTCGCCGTCTCGGTTCAGGCCCGACGAACGCCGTCGTCGATCGATATTCGTACTATTCTCCCCGAAGTCGCTGCGGGACCACCGTCATTTACCAATTGACCGGAATTCATAACAGAATATTCATATTTTGCATAATTTGATGTTGGACACAACGTAACAGCGAAAGTATGGCACTTTTGCATTTTTCACACGGTAGCCTATCTGTCTCCAACGTGCAGCTGGCTCCTTGTGTTATAGACGCAGCGCAACGTGTCCGCTACATTTGCCGCCATAGCTCAGTCGGTTAGAGCGTGGGTCTAATAAGCCCAAGGTCGCAGGTTCGACCCCTGCCGGCGGCAAATCTTTTGCTTTTTCCAGAAAACAACATAAATGAATTCCCTTTTTGATTACCTTCAATAAATTCTTTTTATTCTCAAACTAGGTTTAAGAAAGATTTCATCAGCGATGAATCACAAATCTTCCAATGTTTGCCTATTCCAACAGACCTGGAATGTGGCATTCATGGGGGGAGTCAATATTTTCACTTTGGGAAAGATCTCTGAGCAAATAAAGTCACTCATCTTTTTTCGAATGGAAAATCCACTTGTTGTTAAAGGGAGGACAAATAGTCGATCCCCGCCGATAACAAAAACTCAAAAAATGCAAATCAATTTCAATTAAGTTGAAAACAACGAAAAATTCACATTTACACTTTAGGGAAATTTTAACGCTTTAACTTTTTAAATTATACTTTCGCATAACTTTGAACTAAAAATGTAAGTTTAAAGAATTTTTTAGCTGTTTCATGTTTTCATTATCGATTGATAAAAATTCCTTAAAACCGTATTTCTAGGAATATTGATGGGTTTTACCCATCTCTCTTGTCTGCAAACAATAACTCCTATGTTTGCCTAATCGACCAATTTTCAAGAGCACTGATAAGAACCGGCTTAATCTTCACCGGCGACCATTTGGTCAGTTGTAGTTCTAAAAATATACTTTTTATATTGTATTTTGTAAAATTCAAATCTGAAAAGTCATCGAAATTGGCAGTGAGTGCACAGGCGGTTTGTGCACGACTAGTCACGTGTTCGATCCCGGTGGAGGAATTTTTATTTTCTATCTTTCAAAATTGTTATATCCAATGTTAGAGTACATAAAACTTTGTATTTCCTCAAATTAATTTAAATAAAACCTACCATGGAGTTGGATGCCGCAGTGGGTTAGTTGCTTCACTGAGAAAACGGTCAAAGGTTCGATCCCTCGAGGTGTAATTCTTCGATTAAAAATGTAACCAAATAAACTATATTATCTTTATAATTTTGTTATCTGCCCAAACGATATCTTGGATCAATTCGTGAAAAGTACCTTGAGACAACAGTCGCAGGTTCGGTTCCCAGCCGCAGCTTTAACAAAATAAGCCTGATGGATTTAAATAAGAAACCCACAGTTTTGAATAAATATACCGAATGTTTCCATCAATGGCTCAGTAGGTTAGGAATCCCTATGAGAAATAGGTCTCAGGTTCGATTCCACCCTCAGCCAAACTTTTTCGTTGGCTTGCACTTTCGATTTGGTCATGCGTTTAAAAGAATATGAATTGGATTAACAATTGTAAACCCGGAAAAACACCCTCCTCCCACGCAAAATCAATGTGTTCTTGGATGAATCAGCTGTCCTTTGGCATTCTGCGTCGGTTCGTTGGCTTATTCACGGGCTCCCCGGTCCTATCTGGGCGATCGATGCCTTATCGAGCCTTCCACTGATTCACTTCCCACACACGGCGGCCGCTGGCAGCACGCATTCCAACCGACAAACCGTATTTCGGGTGCCTTTGTTTTTGTCCACCCATTGTTTTAGTGTGCAGACGGTGCCCGGAAGAAATGTTTTTGTAGGCGCGGACAAGTCTCACAAGTTTGTCTATCTGGAAATGAGAAACTCGCTGGGTTCTTCTTACTTTTAGCATGCCTCTCAGAAAACTAATCAAATTCAAAGAATTTCAATTTCTCACGAGGATTTGAAAACCTGAACTGTTGTTTAAAACATGTATTTTTTGTTGAAATTCTCCTTTTGGTCACGTAATTTTCGTATTACATCTGGACCTTCTCTAATTTTTCATCCTGTAATTTTGCCCGATTACTCTACTGGTTCACTACGCATACTATTATGTCAAAAGCTTAGTTAAGACATTCGATACTCAGTCAAATCAATTAATTAAATGTTGAAATTTGAAAATCTCATTTACTTGAATATCAGTTTTCAAGCCCGACAGGGCCCGGAACTTCAAAATTCGTAGGCTCGCACGAAGAACAACTAATTTCTCTCCTTTGTTTCAATTGCTAAATCATGTTCTTTCAGGTTTTGTTTCAATTCGATTTGAAAATCTATATGTACAATTTCAATCTGAAGTCGTTGGTATTCGATTCCATGGCATTTACCATTATAGCCCTTATTGAACTTGCTTGTATCTTTGATTTTTCAAAACAAATGTCATTTTTATAATTTTGTATTTTCAAATTGTGTAATCATTGTTACTTTTCAGTTTAAACAGTGTATGCTGCTCATTTATATTTTTAATTTTCAGGTACCTTCAAAATGCTGTTGAGACCAACACACCTCGCGGTATTCGCCTTTTTCGCCACACTCGGTAAGTTTTCAGTCTTCATTTTATTTTCGCTTTTTATACTTAAAAAAGACGTTTTTAAAGTTTTAAGATCAAAACAAAACAAACAAATTCTATATAAGAATTTGTGGAAAAAAAACAATTTCTAGCAAATGTATTAAACAACTTGGCTTAGACAGTATTATCTATTAATTAAATTCACTTGCAATCTACAAAATCGTAGTTCAAAAATCGTAAGCCCCATTTTTCTGACTAAGAATAACATTTTAGCATAACATAACGCCGATGTGGTTAATGTGTCATTTTACGCTGCAAAGAATCAATCATTGTTTCCTAAGGACATAAAAAGCACCCGGAAAATATAACGTAACTTCTTAAAAATGTCACCCAAAAATTAAAATAGAAAAAAATTTAAGAAGTTTTTTAGTCTATGTCACTGATGCCCAGCTGAACGACCCCATCACCCAGTACATCGAGGGAAGACTCGGAAACAGGAGGATATTCTGGTGCCCTAGTGGTTACGGTAAGTCTATTTATAAAATCATTAATATAAGTACTTTAATGGTTTTAAAACTGTTAAACGAACAAAATAGTATACGTAGCTCTGCAATGTACACATGTTATCGTTCTTGCCATACCGTCACGCGGCGTTACTTAGATTCGAACATAGGGCTGAGGGCCCATAAGCCCACATAATGGCTAAAATTACAAAACAAACTTTAAAACATTGGCGTTATGTGGCAAATAAAAAAGAAAATGTTAGAAGGAACCCGTTTATCAATTGATTTAGGTTACCTCGCCTTCTGCCCTCAGCCCACTGACTGGGACAACTACACCTGGTGCTGCACATGGCCTTACATGGGCAGTTGGAAGCCTTCCTGCTGCCCATTCGCCATTCCCACTGGAGCCCTTGTGGCCATCATCATCGCTGCAATCATCTTGGTTGCAGGTTGGTCTCTCTCTCTCTCTCTCTCTCTCTCTCTCTCTCTCTCTCTCTCTCCCTAACCATCCCTTTCCAGTGCTCATCTTCCTCTCCTGCTGGTGCTGCTTCTGCTGTCCGTTGTACAAACGGCTCTACGAGTACGAGGAGTACTAGATGATCTTCTTCTGCAGCTCCACGACGTGACCTATCTCGGCTGTTGTTCTAAGCAGCCCACTTGTTGTATCTTCACTTACCATACCTCATAATTAGCGACCGATTTGTCTCTCTCTCTCTACTTAATCCCGACTTTCATTTGGATGCCTTCCCGTTGTCTTTGATCCCCGCTCAATTTGTCACTTATAGTGACGAGTTCTTCGATTTCATGATGATGTTGATGTACATTTACGCGCTTTGTGATTTATTTGTTCAGTTATTCTGAGTTTCTAGAGCAATAAATATTAAGTTTTACCGTAATTTCTCTACCTTTATCAATCTATCTCTCTCCCTCTCTCTTTTTTTCTATTTTTTATCTCTCTCCTCTTTGTTTCTGTTTATATGTTTGTTTTCGGCATTCTGCAAATCTTGCAGACATTCGGAAGGCGGAACTCTTACAGTAACCCAAAAGCGTTGTGACAACATAGTCAGTTCTCGAAAAATGAATCATAATGCTGCTATCCAAATTTGGGGAAGAACAATGATATCTTTGCGGATTTTTCATCAAACAGTACGGTACACTTACCGAGAGAGAGAGGGGGGGGGAATAGGAAAAGAGAGAGAGAGAACTACTTTCTCACTAGATCAAGGAATGCGATTGAAAACTCTTGGGGCAATCACACTTTTCCGTACGGCCAGTGAACTTTTGGACTGCGGCATCTTTGAAAATAAGAAATGATAGGTTCAGGAGATCATAGACGATCTACCAATCGGCGGAGAAATGATCGATGGGCATCCAAAAAGAAGAAGGTTAACCTATGCCACGTGGCTGTCCAAGACGCGAAAACTTTTTTTTTGTGTATTTGTGAACACTGCATGGAATGATTGTGTCCTGGGTGTGAAACGGGAAAAGGTCAACTTTAGAAGACCCTGGTGAAGAGAACGTAGGCTCATCCTACCAATCGTAATACAGAAAAGTCACTGTTGGAGATTCCCAGAATAGAAGCTAAAACATTTTCTTGCAAAACACTCGCTACTCTTACCTCCTTCCAAAGTAGATCCCTCTCCTCTAGGACCACCAATACCTCCATAGCGCCAGAGACCACCCATATCGTAGCCCAATAAGCCGAGTGGAATGGTCTGCCGACGGTACCTGAGCGTCTCCAGGGGAAGGGCGGAGACAGCCAGAAGGAGGGCGAAGAGCACGAGGAAATTCATTCTGATGACAGAAGAGTGGGATCAGAGGCCTTTATACGCGGCGGGAATCAATCACGCTCGCAAGAAAAAGCTAATCGGTTTCTGTGCTTTGTTGCTTTGAACGACTTCACGTCTAGTTTGTATTCCGTTTACGCGCGTAAGAGCATCGAAAGTTATATTCAAGAAAATATAAAACAGTTTGGGGTTGAAATGCGTCGTTTTGGAAAAATCTGCTTCTGATGCTCTGATGCTGAAAATTCTGGTTGTCTGGCATGGTAGCGCCGCGATTGTCACACCCTTACGAGATCAGCGGCCGCGGAAAGGGTAGTCCTGCCGCAGTCGGTAATTGGCACCATAGTTAAACACAAGTCGAAAAGAGGTCCATGACGGCTCCTTTAAAGTAAGCACATCTCATTTTTGTTGATCTTAGAATTTAAGAATACCGAAAAGTCATTACGGAATACACGTTTATTAGAATCTTGAGTATCAGTAACCCGTAGAAGTCGCAGAATCAAACTGACAAGCGGAAAAAAGAAGCCAAGTCTTTGTCCGAGATAAGGGTTGCAGCTGAAAGTAGTTTGCCTACAAAACAAACAAAAACACAACTTACGTAATTTTCCATCTCCACTGCCGCCACTTTGTCCACCGAGACCTAGCATCTTTCCAAGGTTTGCCAGCCCCCAAGGGTCCGATTGTCGACGGACCCTCAGGGTCTCCAGGGGAAGGGCGGATACCACCAGAAGGAGGGAGAAGAAGAAAAGGAAGTTCATTTTGGTTACAGTAGAAGGGAAGTTTTTGGCTTCAGGTTGGAGGTCTCCGATTCTTTTATACTACTTGGTAGAGGTCATGTTTCCGGTGAGAAAAGGAGACGCAGATAGATTACAATTGAAATGGAATCATTTCGGTGCAGGAATAGTGGGAAAATCAAGGTTTCGGTCGTAAATGTGGCTGTAAGTTAACCGTAAAACTGGTTTTTTGCGCAGGTTACTCAACAATCAAGAGCGGTCGAGAAAAAGATCAGTGGAGATTGAAAAAGTATCAGTTTGGTGAGGAAAGGAAGGTAAAGTGAGTTGAGACAGAAACAGAAGAGAGAGAGAGAGAGAGAGAGAGAGAGAGAGAGAGAGAGAGATAGGGAAGAAGGGATAGCGCTGTCACAAGGAAAGCAATAGCGCGCACACACACTCACACTCTCACTCACGTTCACACTCACATTACATATATGCATACATAAACATATGCACACACACGCACACAAAATAACTGTCATTTTCACATTCACACATTCACACTTTTACACACTCACAATCACATTGGCGCTCCCACCCCCACTTACATTCACACTCATTCACTTCTAGATGTCCCTCACAATTCACATGCGTATCATCACATCTTGTCCTATCGTACTTTCAATTACATACTATTTCATCTTCATTTTCATAGGGAAACACAAAACAACAAGATATTTAGACGTTGAAGTGGGGCGGCTGGTAGATGGCGTTCTTCTGGGTCGGAGAAAGAATTCTGCTCGACGGAGGTCTTGAAGTTGTCAGGAAAACTGAAGACCATTGACTATCCGAAGATTGTGGATTTCCCTTACCTCTCGACGGACAACTTCTCGAAGATCTTGGAGATATGGCAAACCCTCTTCCATGCCATTTGGCATCTTCTTCTCCAAATCTTCGGGCACCAGGAAACCCCTAAAAATACTAAATCGACAAAGCATTTTACTTGAACTTACTGACCCCTCCTTATCAGCCACTACCGTCCTCGGGAGAAACCTGGAGCCAGGCGTTCCTGCACACAAAAGAATGAGTGAAAGAAACGGTTGATACTTACGTGGACATCCAGTTCCTGATGGACCTCCCTGCCTATAACCAGGAACCGATGGCCTGGGCTGTAGAAGCTTCGGGCACACTTCAGCTTCACTTCGATGGAGAGCAGGGACCGGCGGTGGGCCTGATTGCTGAGACTGAAATATCCACATTGAAGCATTACAGAACAAAAGTGAAGACAATGTCTCTCTTTCTCTCGCTCTCTCTCCTTCTCTCTCTCTCTCTCTCTCTCGATTTCTCTTTCTTCTTTTCTGTCTCGATCTCTTAATTCCGCTCTTGCTAACCTTTATATTTAAGAAGTTGTTGGTTTCGGAGAAATCAGAAATTGATTGAGAAATATATCCAACACCATGAAGGCATTAAATAACAAAAATTGAAGATGACGATGAGCTGGGATCTATGCCCGCTAAAGTTTTCATTATATAAAAAGTTTTTTTTTAAATCAACAAAAACAAGCGGAGTGAATTGATTGAAAGAATTTGGGCCTAAAGATGAGGTTGTGTAGGCAGACGGGCGAGAGTCGATCACGGGAGCAGACGGGAGCGGCCTTTGTCTCCCGAGTCAATTTTTCGCGCCTAAAAGTGCACATTGCACTTCACATTTTCTAACTCACGGGGAATTGCAGTCAAATGCACATGTACATATTAAGGCAATAGCAGAGAGAGAAAGTGTGCGTGCGTGTGTGTGTGTGTGTGTGTGTGTGTGTGTGTGTGTGTGTGTGTGTGTTTTATCTGCGTTGACGTTCAAAACAGGAAGTTATACTGTTCAGGAGATCAAGATCAAATACGCACTACCGTTCATCAGAGAGTTGTATCAAACACTTCGGAAAAGATGAAAAACTTCGATCAGGTGGTTGTCCAGGACGTGACTACTTTTTGTGTTTGCGACCAAAACGATGGAAAAATCAAACGATAGGTGTGAGACGGGAATTCTCAACACGTACTCTCTGATTGATTGCGTCGGGGAAACCCCTGGTCGACTGAACGCTGATCTTTCACCTGTTCACCAGTGTTCAAAAACGCAAGACGTGCGTGTCCAAGTTGAAAAAGGAAGGTGAAATAATTAGGTGATTTTAAGCTGTTTTCTGGAAAAGCAAAAAATTTGCTGCCAGAACCTAGGGCTTATTAGACCCACGCTCTAACCGACTGAGCTATGGCGGCGCTGTAGACAGAGCCCTGCGCTGCGTTTATATCAAAAGACCAATACCACGCGTTGGAAACGGATGAGCCACAATGAGATACATTTTAAAAACGAGTTTATGGAATTTTAAGAACAAGGATAATTGGATAACTTGAGTCTCCGATTTCATATATTCATCCAACAATTTTTATAAGAGATATCAAATCACTCTCGGAGATTCCAAGGAGAGAACCTGGAAGTACCCATGTTTTGATCACAAAGAACGCAAATTACCCCCTTGTCCAGTAGATCCATCTCCACCATGCCCACCTAGGCCAACAAGGCGCAATACGCCGTCAAATCCAAGTAGACTAGACATGTCGGCCTGTCTTCGGTACCTGAGCATCTCCAGAGGAACGGCGGAGACAGCCAGAAGGAGGGAGAAAATCACGAGGAAGTTCATTCTGATGACAGAAGGAATTGGTTGTGTTGTGGAGAATAGCAGCTTTTAAGGCTTCTATAGTAACGTTTTATCAGTCACATGAACTGGGAGAGAGGAAGACGCAGGGGCATGACAATTGGCAGAGTTTCAGTTTTGCTGCTAGTATTCTGCGAAAATGCACGTTTTGGGTACGTAAATGATGCAAAATCACCTGCAATTACGGTAACATAACCAGTTTTTGCAAAAGTCACGTATGAATTCCACGTGAGAATCCAGCCATGTCAGTCAAGGTCGGGGAGGCTTTTGAAAATGGACTTGGTCATCGTCTTAGATTTGGCCACTGTATGTGACGTTTCGAACACTTGTTGATCTGGCAAAAGAACACCGCCACTGGATCCTCCCATAAAATGTTAGAGGTAGTTAATTTAAGGTTATTTTTTTGAAATTCCGTAACTTAAGAATTTAAGTGGCCGGCTGGGGCTGTGGCCCTACGAGAAATTCAGTGGCCGCTGTGGCCGATGGATACTCGTCATGAAGGCAATACGAAAATTTGCGTAAACAACAAATTTATGAAAATGTGGATATTACACGTGTTTGGCCGGCATTGGGTTTTCTTAACGAGGCCACATCCGGCCACTGAAACAAGTAAAACCCCTTAAATGTTGAAGTTCTCATCGACACCCACTTAGCAGGAAACGTTCGCAACGCGTCAATTCAGCGCGACCCAAACGCGGCGCAAGAGCAAACGCGGCGCAGAACAAAACCGCAACGCAGGGCAAAGAACAACAATAACACACGCAACTGGTCGGCCCGCCTCCACCAGTCTCCCCACCCTCAATCGACCATGCTCATTTTTTGCTATTTTGCACGCTCAAACCGGCAAAACCGACACTCAGCACGCGACGCCTCAAATCAGAGCGACAAAAACGCGCCGCAGAACAACCGCAACATTGAACGAGTACGGCACCAGAATCACAAACGATACCAAAACACCGGATATTTTGGGTGTTGGTCAGGAAAGAGGGAGCTCATTCAAAAATTGAAGTTGGGTGGCCGGTTCGCAGTTGCTTCTGTCGGCTAAATCACTGCTGGGCAGGCGTCGTTGGCTGAGAAGTGGATGACGGCAGCATGAGCAGAAGACATCTGGAAATATTGAATTAGGATACGAGAATTTTGATAGTTTGATATTTCTCTTCATCATACATTCTCGCGTATCTATACACTTAGCCACAAGGACCGAAGAGTTCGAGGCCACAGCCGAGCAATCGATGATCACAGAAAGGTTCGAGACCACATCCGAACAATCGATGACCACCAGTCACAGCCAAACAACCGATGACAATATCAGAAGAGTTCGAGGCAACAGCAGAAGAGTTCGAGGCCACAGCCGAATAAGCGACGACCACATCTGAAGAGCTCGAGGCCACAGCCAAACAATCGATGACCACATCAGAATAGTTCAAGGCCACAGTCAAAAAGTTCGAGGCCTCAGCCCAAGGCCACAGCAGAACGGTTCAAGGCCACAGCAGAACGGTTCAAGGCCACAGCAGAAGGGTACAAGGCCACAGCAGAACATTTCAAGGTCACAGCAGAAGGGTTCGAGGCCACAGCAGAAGAGTTCGAGGCCACATCAGAATAGTTCAAGGCCACAGTCAAAAAGTTCGAGGCCTCAGCCCAAGGCCACAGCAGAACGGTTCAAGGCCACAGCAGAACGGTTCAAGGCCACAGCAGAAGGGTACAAGGCCACAGCAGAACATTTCAAGGTCACAGCAGAAGGGTTCGAGGCCACAGCAGAAGAGTTCGAGGCCACATCAGAATAGTTCAAGGCCACAGTCAAAAAGTTCGAGGCCTCAGCCCAAGGCCACAGCAGAACGGTTCAAGGCCACAGCAGAACATTTCAAGGTCACAGCAGAAGGGTTCGAGGCCACAGCAGAAGAGTTCGAGGCCACATCAGAAGAGTTCAAGTCCACAGCAGAAGGGTTCGAGGCCACAGCAGAAGGGTTCGAGGCCACAGCCGAATAAGCAACGACCACATCTGAAGAGCTCGAGGCCACAGTCGAACAATCGAGTACCACAGCAGAAGAGTTCGAGGCCACAGTCGAACAATGGAGTACCACAGCAGAAGAGTTCGAGGCCACAACAGAAGAGCTCGAGGCCACAGTCAAACAATCGAGTACCACAGCAGAAGAGTTCGAGGCCACAACAGAAGAGCTCGCGGCCACAGCTGAACAATCGATGACCACAGCAGAAGGGCTCGAGGCAACAGTCGAACAATAGAGTACCACAGCAGAAGAGCTCGAGGCCACAGTCGAACAATCGAGTACCACAGCAGAAGAGTTCGAGGCCACAACAGAAGAGCTCGCGGCCACAGTTGAACAATCGATGACCACAGCAGAAGAGCTCGAGGCCACAGTCGAACAATCGATGACCACATCAGAAGAGTTCGAGCCACAGCGAACAACCGATTCCTCAGATTGGGCAAATCTCCAGATTTAAGTTGACGAAAATACCAACCGGTTCGGAGATCCTGAAAGAAGAGATTAGTATTGCAAAATACACAAATTACCTGCGAAACTGCGGTTTAGCCGCTTCATCCTGATTCCCTGGGCAGACGTGGCTCTCGCGGCGAATCGTCAAAGTTGTAGGCCCGGTTATTTCTGCAACAAAGAAGCATTTA
Organism: Oscheius sp. G VE-2021; assembly: GCA_022343465.1. NCBI lineage: Eukaryota > Metazoa > Nematoda > Chromadorea > Rhabditida > Rhabditidae > Oscheius > Oscheius sp. G VE-2021. Next base: position 819,103 of record JAJQXH010000085.1, read on the forward strand.
GCCTAGAAACAGTTTATTAAATAACAAAAAATTCGGATATTTAACAAAATTGCAAAAATAACCATTTTTCCAGATTCAGTCTTCTCCTAGTCCACACGGGTGCCACTGCAGTCTCAGCTATTTTTCTGGTGCTCCCTCAGCCACGGCGATTCCTGGCTCGTGTTTCTTCCGTTGGAGCTGTCCGGCTTGTTTATGTAGTCGACCTCCAGTGCGTCGGCGATGGAAACGAAGGCTAAAAACGCAAAATTTAAGCTAATTTTAACTTTAAGGCAAACAATTTAAATAAAATAAAATATAAATATTAAAAAAACTTGTCCTTTGCTTTGTAGAATCCTTCCGGTCCGCCGCTGAGCTCAGGCTGCCTCGTACACGATTTTTAAACTCCGAAGAGTGACGTCTGACAAGCGCATTTAGAGCTTCATGCCATGTACACGCGGGTGCTTCGCCCGAAGGCTTCGTCACCCCTTTTCTTCCCGAAGGCTTCGTCTACAGGAGGCATGGGGGCCAATACGATAGGATATAGGCCATCCTTTCATAACCCACCAGGGGTATCGCTGCACAAAGGCATTTGGCATTTTGCTGTCCAACAGAGCAGGTCGCTTTTCATCAGGGCGGACCACAGCATCCGGACTGACCACAGCATCAAAACGGACCACAGCAACAGGAGACATCAGAGGGAGAATGTCGGCAGGACACCTGGCTGGAGGATCGGCAACTGAAATAAATGAGATTTTTGGAGTTTTTAATGAAAGAAATTCAAAGAACAAAGAAAGAAGAAGAAACAACCGACCGAGCACGGGAGGGCAACGCCCAGAGTGGACAAATTGAGGGCGCCACGCGATGGAAAACCAAATTGCTATGATAATTAGGCAAATTCGAGCAAATCTAAGTAAATCCAAATTATAATATCTATGGAAGTTGGAAGAACGAAAAATGCTAATTGTAAGTAGTAAAATCAGCTGGAAGTCTAGAATCCTTCAATGCGAACAAGTGTGAACAGAAACTAGTATTTTTGAACATAAAATTCAATCAAATCATTATTTAATCGAAGGAAATAAATAATTTCACTAAGAAACAAGGATTTAGCGACAAAAATTGTGAAAATTGACGTTTACGCGATTAAAGCACAGGATTTCCAATAATTACACGCATAAATAGGGATTTACCACTACAATTTCATTCTATTTACATTTGAAGCATGAAAACCACATGAAAATACATAAAAATTACAAAACTCATAGATTTGAGGTCAGGAAAAGGGGGGAGCCCTCGAGTAAACTGAGCAGGACGGCGCCGGGCCGTTTCCCGCCAAGATTAAACTACAAATTTTATAACTACAATTATCAATTTTAATACATGTTGTAATGAAGTTTTCTCGTCTAAAACTGTTAAACAAATGGCATTAAAACAAAAACAACTAAATAACACGCCGAAAACGAAATTCTCCACTCGGCCACTGAAATTATCGGCAGGGCGCACAGCTGGCAACAGTAACTTTCTATTGGGCCACAGTGTTTTTCGACTGAGCCACAACCAGAAACTATAATTCTGGAATAGACCGCAGCTGGCTACTGTGATTTACGACAGGGCCACCCAAGAAATGGCCGGCTGTGACCTAGTCGAGAATTTCAGTGGCTGGTCGTGGCCCTGTCGAGAATTTCGAAAATTTCAGTGGTTAGCCGTGGAATTTCAATGGCCAGATGAATAATGGTCAACTTTTTATGTTAATTTTGATGTTAGTTTTTGACGCAGATTCTAACGGTGCCCTCAGATTGGCAAAAACTCAACGTTGAAGCTGTCAACGGCCCGTTCGGCATTTTAATGAAGCCTAATCGGAAAACTAACAAATCCACTAAATTCCTCGCTAAATTTTAGGGGTAGTTTTGAATTACAGTTTTTCGCTTGTTTTTGATGTGAAATGTGCTTTAATAACAGCTGTGGCGCCCGTGGCCACATCCGCAAATCACAGTTGTCTAATGTGGCCAAATGCAAGAATCATAGTTGTCTGCAGTGGCCACCTAGTTTTCTGCTGTGGTCTCCATTCAAGCCACTCTCAAGCCTTAAGTTTTGATTTTGAAAAAAAGTTGTAATAACAAAGTTGGGTTAATTTTTGATGCTCATTCTAACGATGCTGTCAGATTTGCAAAAACTCAACGTTGAAGCTGTCAACGGCCCGTTTGGCCTTTTAAAAAAGCCTAATCGGAAAACTAACAAATCCACTAAATTCCTCGCTAAATTTTAGGGGTAGTTTTGAATTACAGTTTTTCGAAATTCAGTCATCTTCACTTGTTTTTGATGTGAAATGTGCTTTAATAACAGCTGTGGCGCCCGTGGCCACATCCGCAAATCACAGTTGTCTAATGTGGCCAAATGCGAGAATCATAGTTGTCTGCAGTGGCCACCCAGTTTTCTGCTGTGGTCTCCATTCAAGCCACTCTCAAGCCTTAAGTTTTGATTTTGAAAAAAAGTTGTAATAACAAAGTTGGGTTAATTTTTGATGCTCATTCTAACGATGCTGTCAGATTTGCAAAAACTCAACGTTGAAGCTGTCAACGGCCCGTTCGGCCTTTTAAAAAAGCCTAATCGGAAAACTAATAAATCCACTAAATTCCTCGCTAAATTTTAGGGGTAGTTTTGAATTACAGTTTTTCGAAATTCAGTCATCTTCACTTGTTTTTGATGTGAAATGTGCTTTAATAACAGCTGTGGCGCCCGTGGCCACATCCGCAAATCACAGTTGTCTAATGTGGCCAAATGCGAGAATTATTGTTGTCTGCAGTGGCCACCCAGTTTTCTGCTGTGGTCTCCATTCAAGGAACTCTCAAGCCTTAAGTTTTGATTTTGAAAAAAAGTTGTAATAACAACTTGGGTTAATTTTTGATGCTCATTCTAACGATGCTGTCAGATTTGCAAAAACTCAACGTTGAAGCTGTCAACGGCCCGTTCGGCCTTTTAAAAAAGCCTAATCGGAAAACTAACAAATCCACTAAATTCCTCGCTAAATTTTAGGGGTAGTTTTGAATTACAGTTTTTCGCTTGTTTTTTATGTGAAATGTGCTTTAATAACAGCTGTGGCGCCCGTGGCCACATCCGCAAATAACAGTTTCTAATGTGGCCAAATGCAAGAATCATAGTTGTCTGCAGTGGCCACCCAGTTTTCTGCTGTGGTCTCCATTCAAGCCACTCTCAAGCCTTAAGTTTTGATTTTGAAAAAAAGTTGTAATAACAAAGTTGGGTTAATTTTTGATGCTCATTCTAACGATGCTGTCAGATTTGCAAAAACTCAACGTTGAAGCTGTCAACGGCCCGTTCGGCCTTTTAAAAAAGCCTAATCGGAAAACTAACAAATCCACTAAATTCCTCGCTAAATTTTAGGGGTAGTTTTGAATTACAGTTTTTCGCTTGTTTTTGATGTGAAATGTGCTTTAATAACAGCTGTGGCGCCCGTGGCCACATCCGCAAATAACAGTTGTCTAATGTGGCCAAATGCAAGAATCATAGTTGTCTGCAGTGGCCACCCAGTTTTCTGCTGTGGTCTCCATTCAAGCCACTCTCAAGCCTTAAGTTTTGATTTTGAAAAAAAGTTGTAATAACAAAGTTGGGTTAATTTTTGATGCTCATTCTAACGATGCTGTCAGATTTGCAAAAACTCAACGTTGAAGCTGTCAACGGCCCGTTCGGCCTTTTAAAAAAGCCTAATCGGAAAACTAACAAATCCACTAAATTCCTCGCTAAATTTTAGGGGTAGTTTTGAATTACAGTTTTTCGCTTGTTTTTGATGTGAAATGTGCTTTAATAACAGCTGTGGCGCCCGTGGCCACATCCGCAAATCACAGTTGTCTAATGTGGCCAAATGCGAGAATCATAGTTGTCTGCAGTGGCCACCCAGTTTTCTGCTGTGGTCTCCATTCAAGGCACTCTCAAGCCTTAAGTTTTGATTTTGAAAAAAGTTGTAATAACAAAGTTGGGTTAATTTTTGATGCTCATTCTAACGATGCTGTCAGATTTGCAAAAACTCAACGTTGAAGCTGTCAACGGCCCGTTCGGCCTTTTAAAAAAGCCTAATCGGAAAACTAACAAATCCACTAAATTCCTCGCTAAATTTTAGGGGTAGTTTTGAATTACAGTTTTTCGCTTGTTTTTGATGTGAAATGTGCTTTAATAACAGCTGTGGCGCCCGTGGCCACATCCGCAAATCACAGTTGTCTAATGTGGCCAAATGCAAGAATCATAGTTGTCTGCAGTGGCCACCTAGTTTTCTGCTGTGGTCTCCATTCAAGCCACTCTCAAGCCTTAAGTTTTGATTTTGAAAAAAAGTTGTAATAACAAAGTTGGGTTAATTTTTGATGCTCATTCTAACGATACTGTCAGATTTGCAAAAACTCAACGTTGAAGCTGTCAACGGCCCGTTCGGCCTTTTAAAAAAGCCTAATCGGAAAACTAACAAATCCACTAAATTCCTCGCAAAATTTTAGGGGTAGTTTTTAATTACAGTTTTTCGCTTGTTTTTGATGTGAAATGTGCTTTAATAACAGCTGTGGCGCCCGTGGCCACATCCGCAAATCACAGTTGTCTAATGTGGCCAAATGCGAGAATCATAGTTGTCTGCAGTGGCCACCCAGTTTTCTGCTGTGGTCTCCATTCAAGGCACTCTCAAGCCTTAAGTTTTGATTTTGAAAAAAAGTTGTAATAACAAAGTTGGGTTAATTTTTGATGCTCATTCTAACGATGCTGTCAGATTTGCAAAAACTCAACGTTGAAGCTGTCTACGGCCCGTTCGGCCTTTTAAAAAAGCCTAATCGGAAAACTAACAAATCCACTAAATTCCTCGCAAAATTTTAGGGGTAGTTTTGAATTACAGTTTTTCGCTTGTTTTTGATGTGAAATGTGCTTTAATAACAGCTGTGGCGCCCGTGGCCACATCCGCAAATCACAGTTGTCTAATGTGGCCAAATGCGAGAATCATAGTTGTCTGCAGTGGCCACCCAGTTTTCTGCTGTGGTCTCCATTCAAGCCACTCTCAAGCCTTAAGTTTTGATTTTGAAAAAAAGTTGTAATAACAAAGTTGGGTTAATTTTTGATGCTCATTCTAACGATGCTGTCAGATTTGCAAAAACTCAACGTTGAAGCTGTCAACGGCCCGTTCGGCCTTTTAAAAAAGCCTAATCGGAAAACTAACAAATCCACTAAATTCCTCGCTAAATTTTAGGGGTAGTTTTGAATTACAGTTTTTCGCTTGTTTTTGATGTGAAATGTGCTTTAATAACAGCTGTGGCGCCCGTGGCCACATCCGCAAATCACAGTTGTCTAATGTGGCCAAATGCAAGAATCATAGTTGTCTGCAGTGGCCACCTAGTTTTCTGCTGTGGTCTCCATTCAAGCCACTCTCAAGCCTTAAGTTTTGATTTTGAAAAAAAGTTGTAATAACAAAGTTGGGTTAATTTTTGATGCTCATTCTAACGATGCTGTCAGATTTGCAAAAACTCAACGTTGAAGCTGTCAACGGCCCGTTTGGCCTTTTAAAAAAGCCTAATCGGAAAACTAACAAATCCACTAAATTCCTCGCTAAATTTTAGGGGTAGTTTTGAATTACAGTTTTTCGCTTGTTTTTGATGTGAAATGTGCTTTAATAACAGCTGTGGCGCCCGTGGCCACATCCGCAAATCACAGTTGTCTAATGTGGCCAAATGCGAGAATCATAGTTGTCTGCAGTGGCCACCCAGTTTTCTGCTGTGGTCTCCATTCAAGGCACTCTCAAGCCTTAAGTTTTGATTTTGAAAAAAAGTTGTAATAACAAAGTTGGGTTAATTTATGATGCTCATTCTAACGATGCTGTCAGATTTGCAAAAACTCAACGTTGAAGCTGTCAACGGCCCGTTCGGCCTTTTAAAAAAGCCTAATCGGAAAACTAACAAATCCACTAAATTCCTCGCTAAATTTTAGGGGTAGTTTTGAATTACAGTTTTTCGCTTGTTTTTGATGTGAAATGTGCTTTAATAACAGCTGTGGCGCCCGTGGCCACATCCGCAAATAACAGTTGTCTAATGTGGCCAAATGCAAGAATCATAGTTGTCTGCAGTGGCCACCCAGTTTTCTGTTGTGGTCTCCATTCAAGCCACTCTCAAGCCTTAAGTTTTGATTTTGAAAAAAAGTTGTAATAACAAAGTTGGGTTAATTTTTGATGCTCATTCTAACGATGCTGTCAGATTTGCAAAAACTCAACGTTGAAGCTGTCAACGGCCCGTTCGGCCTTTTAAAAAAGCCTAATCGGAAAACTAACAAATCCACTAAATTCCTCGCTAAATTTTAGGGGTAGTTTTTAATTACAGTTTTTCGCTTGTTTTTGATGTGAAATGTGCTTTAATAACAGCTGTGGCGCCCGTGGCCACATCCGCAAATCACAGTTGTCTAATGTGGCCAAATGCGAGAATCATAGTTGTCTGCAGTGGCCACCCAGTTTTCTGCTGTGGTCTCCATTCAAGGCACTCTCAAGCCTTAAGTTTTGATTTTGAAAAAAAGTTGTAATAACAAACTTGGGTTAATTTTTGATGCTCATTCTAACGATGCTGTCAGATTTGCAAAAACTCAACGTTGAAGCTGTCAACGGCCCGTTCGGCCTTTTAAAAAAGCCTAATCGGAAAACTAACAAATCCACTAAATTCCTCGCAAAATTTTAGGGGTAGTTTTGAATTACAGTTTTTCGCTTGTTTTTGATGTGAAATGTGCTTTAATAACAGCTGTGGCGCCCGTGGCCACATCCGCAAATCACAGTTGTCTAATGTGGCCAAATGCGAGAATCATAGTTGTCTGCAGTGGCCACCCAGTTTTCTGCTGTGGTCTCCATTCAAGGCACTCTCAAGCCTTAAGTTTTGATTTTGAAAAAAGTTGTAATAACAAACTTGGGTTAATTTTTGATGCTCATTCTAACGATGCTGTCAGATTTGCAAAAACTCAACGTTGAAGCTGTCAACGGCCCGTTCGGCCTTTTAAAAAAGCCTAATCGGAAAACTAACAAATCCACTAAATTCCTCGCAAAATTTTAGGGGTAGTTTTGAATTACAGTTTTTCGCTTGTTTTTGATGTGAAATGTGCTTTAATAACAGCTGTGGCGCCCGTGGCCACATCCGCAAATCACAGTTGTCTAATGTGGCCAAATGCGAGAATCATAGTTGTCTGCAGTGGCCACCCAGTTTTCTGCTGTGGTCTCCATTCAAGCCACTCTCAAGCCTTAAGTTTTGATTTTGAAAAAAAGTTGTAATAACAAACTTGGGTTAATTTTTGATGCTCATTCTAACGATGCTGTCAGATTTGCAAAAACTCAACGTTGAAGCTGTCAACGGCCCGTTCGGCCTTTTAAAAAAGCCTAATCGGAAAACTAACAAATCCACTAAATTCCTCGCTAAATTTTAGGGGTAGTTTTGAATTACAGTTTTTCGAAATTCAGTCATCTTCACTTGTTTTTGATGTGAAACGTGCTTTAATAACAGCTGTGGCGCCCGTGGCCACATCCGCAAATCACAGTTGTCTAATGTGGCCAAATGCGAGAATCATAGTTGTCTGCAGTTTAAAAATCGTGTACGAGGCAGCCTGAGCTCAGCGGCGGACCGGAAGGATTCTACAAAGCAAAGGACAAGTTTTTTTAATATTTATATTTTATTTAATTTAAATTGTTTGCCTTAAAGTTAAAATTAGCTTAAATTTTGCCTTTTTAGCCTTCGTTTCCATCGCCGACGCACTGGAGGTCGACTACATAAACAAGCCGGACAGCTCCAACGGAAGAAACACGAGCCAGGAATCGCCGTGGCTGAGGGAGCACCAGAAAAATAGCTGAGACTGCAGTGGCACCCGTGTGGAGTAGGAGAAGACTGAATCTGGAAAAATGGTTATTTTTGCAATTTTGTTAAATATCCGAATTTTTTGTTATTTAATAAACTGTTTCTAGGCTAAATGCTTCTTTGTTGCAGAAATAACCGGGCCTACAACTTTGACGATTCGCCGCGAGAGCCACGTCTGCCCAGGGAACCAGGATGAAGCGGCTAAACCGCAGTTTCGCAGGTAATTTGTGTATTTTGCAATACTAATCTCTTCTTTGAGGATCTCCGAACCGGTTGGTATTTTCGTCAACTTAAATCTGGAGATTTGCCCAATCTAAGGAATCGGTTGTTCGCTGGGGCCTCGAACTCTTCTGATGTGGTCATCGATTGTTCGACTGTGGCCTCGAGCTCTTCTGCTGTGGTCATCGATTGTTCAACTGTGGCCGCGAGCTCTTCTGTTGTGGCCTCGAACTCTTCTGCTGTGGTACTCGATTGTTCGACTGTTGCCTCGAGCTCTTCTGCTGTGGTCATCGATTGTTCAGCTGTGGCCGCGAGCTCTTCTGTTGTGGCCTCGAACTCTTCTGCTGTGGTCATCGATTGTTCAGCTGTGGCCGCGAGCTCTTCTGTTGTGGCCTGGAACTCTTCTGCTGTGGTCATCGATTGTTCAGCTGTGGCCGCGAGCTCTTCTGATGTGGTCATCGATTGTTCGACTGTGGCCTCGAGCTCTTCTGCTGTGGTCATCGATTGTTCAACTGTGGCCGCGAGCTTTTCTGTTGTGGCCTCGAACTCTTCTGCTGTGGTACTCGATTGTTCGACTGTTGCCTCGAGCTCTTCTGCTGTGGTCATCGATTGTTCAGCTGTGGCCGCGAGCTCTTCTGTTGTGGCCTCGAACTCTTCTGCTGTGGTCATCGATTGTTCAGCTGTGGCCGCGAGCTCTTCTGTTGTGGCCTCGAACTCTTCTGCTGTGGTCATCGATTGTTCAGCTGTGGCCGCGAGCTCTTCTGTTGTGGCCTCGAACTCTTCTGCTGTGGTACTCGATTGTTCGACTGTGGCCTCGAGCTCTTTTGCTGTGGTACTCGATTGTTCGACTGTGGCCTTGAGCTCTTTTGCTGTGGTCATCGATTGTTCAGCTGTGGCCTCGAACTCTTCTGCTGTGGTACTCGATTGTTCGACTGTGGCCTCAAGCTCTTCTGTTGTGGCCTCGAACTCTTCTGCTGTGGTACTCGATTGTTCAGCTGTGGCCGCAAGCTCTTCTGTTGTGGCCTCGAACTCTTCTGATGTGGTCATCGATTGTTCGACTGTGGCCTCGAGCTCTTTTGCTGTGGTCATCGATTGTTCAGCTGTGGCCGCGAGCTCTTCTGTTGTGGCCTCGAACTCTTCTGCTGTGGTACTCGATTGTTCGACTGTGGCCTCGAGCTCTTTTGCTGTGGTCATCGATTGTTCAGCTGTGGCCTCGAACTCTTCTGCTGTGGTACTCGATTGTTCAGCTGTGGCCGCAAGCTCTTCTGTTGTGGCCTCGAACTCTTCTGATGTGGTCATCGATTGTTCGACTGTGGCCTCGAACTCTTCTGCTGTGGTACTCGATTGTTCGGATGTGGCCTCGAACCCTCTTGATGTTGTAATCGGTTGTTTGGCTGTGGCCGGCGGTTATCGATTGTTCGGATGTGGTCTCGAACCCTTCGGTCCTTTTAAAGTGGCTAAGTGTATAGATATGTGAGAATGTATGAAGGAGAGAAATATCAAACTATCAAAATTCTCTCTTGTATCCTAATTCAATATTTCCAGATGTCTTCTGCTCAAGCTGCCGTCTTCAGTTTCTCAGCCGGCGACGCCTGCCCAGCAGTGATTTAGCCGACAGAAGCAACTGCGAACCGGCCATCCAACTTCAATTTTTGAATCAGATCCCTGTTTTCCTGACCAACACCCAAAATATCCGGTGTTTTGGTGTCTTTGGTACTGCGTTGCGGTTTTCTTCTGCCGCGCGTTTCCTGTTACGCAGCGTTTGGGTTACGCTGGTTTAACGCGTCGTGAACGTTTGTTGTATCGCGTGCTGCATATCGATTTTCCCGGTTTATGTGCGCAAGAATGGCAAAAAATGGGGCTGGTCGAGAAAAATGAGGGCGGGGTAGGCGGGCTGACCAGTAGCCATACTGGACGGTGAGTTATTACGTTGGTCCGTGTGTAACTGTGTTCGTGTCTTGGTGTGTGTTTGTAACTGTACTTGCTCTTTATCATTTTCGCATGTGTGGGTAAGCTCTCGTGCGTTTTTCCGTGTTTGACGGTGATGAGCCAGTTTCTACTTGTGTGCATGTGTGATATTTGCGTTTGTGCATGTGTCTATGATATGGGCAGAATCCTGTGCATCTAGGATAGGGAAACTATGACGCTACAGAGAGAAATGTCACGGCTAAGTTGGAGATGTTCAAAAGGTCGGATTGATGAAAGCTGGTAGCAGAAAAAGCGAGAGCTTATTCTATGAATGCAGTTTTATTGTCCGAATTTGAACCAAACGCGTTGCATAACGTCTTGCTATGCGGCGCCTCCTGTAATTTGATTTTCACAGAAATCTGAACGGCGCGTCGAAGCTTGAATTTGTGATTTTCTTCAAATGCATAAAGTCCACAAGGCATGTTTGAGCCAATGAAAATACTTTCCCGATTCCTTAAAGGTTAAGGCATGTCGATAACTACTGAGACAATTCATTCATTTATTGATTCAAAACGGAATCGTGTTTGTGTCTACGTAGTGGCGATGCCATGTCCGCGCCTGTTTCATGGTGAGCTTCCAGCCTTCTCTGCCGCTTCGTGCTAGTCTTGTCCACGTTGGTCCCGGTTCTTTATTCTGTCCCATCTTGTCCATGGTCTTCCTCTCCTCCTCTTTCTGTCCAACAGAGTCCATTCCGTAACCATCTTTTGCCAGCGTCCATCTTCCATCTTAGCCACCCGAAACACCCACTTTGTCTTCCTACCTCAGATCACTTCTTTCACGTCCGTGAGTCCAGTCCATCCTCTGATTTCCATTCTCTTTGCACAGACGCCAGTTTCTTTTGGGCAACGGCGTTTAAGCTCCAGATCTCGCATCCATAGGTTAGGCTGAGGACATCGCACGTGTGGAACACCTTCCTCTTCATCTTCATAGGGAGAATGAATTTATCCAATACCAAACTCCATGTGTGAATAGTATAAAGTTCTTCAGACACATTCTCCAGCCGCGACTGGCCTCTCGGGGTTGTGAGGTCTCAGACGACGCTATGACATTAATTACCGCAAATCCACCATCAACACTAAATCGATAATGTTTGCTTTTTATGTGTATTTTATGTAACATCACAACAAAATAACTGTTTTTAATGTTGGTGGCTTCCTAAATGTTTTTTTTTATTTTCGTTTCTTGATCATGATTTAAGTGGAGTTAGGTGAGCAGTGATGGTAGGCAAATCAAAAACGAATCAAGATTATAAAGTATATCACTTTTTCATTTTACTCTTCATAGTAAGTTTGAAAAAAATAGTTTAAATTCCTTTTTACAGAAAGGAACTTTCAATGTTTGTCACCTACTGGTTCCTCTGATTAGGCATTTGTCTGAAAAAGAGGACCCCCCTGTTCTGCGTGCTGCACAGATCCTTGTTTGCTGTGTTTTACTATTCGATGGAATGATGGGAAACATGTACCAAGATAACTTTGAGGTGAAATAAATGTAATGACTTTAAAAAAATATTTCAATTTTGCAGGCTCGTTATCCATTAATGGTAACTAAACGTGGATTATTTTTGGTAACGTAAGAATTACATAAATTCTTAAATGTATTCAGGATTTCTTCGTTAGCTATTTTTCAGTTGGTGTCTGTTGTGAGTCGGAAATAAGGGAATTTCTGGAATCTCCTTTTATTTGCATTCGTGAGTTATCTAAGCTTTTTTAATTCTTCTAGATTGTACGTGTGTATATGTGTGTACGTGTGCGCGTGCTTATAAATGTGTGTACGTGTGCTTTCGTAGGTGTGCGTGCGTGTATGTGCGTGTGTTTTCTCATATATACAAACATTTCAGATTTGATTCTGCCTTTTGTCACTTATACCTTTAACTATCTCCATTTTCAGCAACAAATCCTTAATGTAAGCTATTTAAGATTGTTCTTGTTAATTTATTTTTTTCAGGCGCCAACTTTTAACCAATCGAATTCCGATAATACTTATGTAGTTTCATTTACAAAGAGCATGGTCGTAGTTAATCGCATTTTAGTTATTTGATTTTTCAGGAGTCTGTTTCAATCATCAAAAGCCGAAATAATCAGATACTTCTAAAGAATCGGAGCATGCAGGTGAATTTACCATGCAAACACGAAATTGAAGCCTATATTTTAGGCTTGGCGTTCTTCTGGACATAAAATTAAGCGCGAAGGAAAATGGTTCGAATCAGTTATCTTTTCCCTGCCAGATGGTTTGATTCTCCTTCCAGGGCAGGAACTCAGAGTAAGTTTTTGAACGCTTAGCCTGTCTAAAGGCAAAACGAACCTGTTTGCATGGAGTTTTTACCATTGGCGCACCATTGTAGGCTGCGGGACTATCCTCGCTGCCGACTGCGTACGGGAGAGAAAGGAGTGAGTGAGTGTGTGGATGAGTAGGTGAGTGAGAGTGTCAGAGAAAGAGAGAAAGAGAGAGAGAGAGAGAGAGAAAGCGAGAAGGTGAAAGCAAACAACGAATACAACAGGATCAAGAAAAAATAGAGATAGAAATATTTGATCTGACAAACGTTTTCAGATTGTGCCCCACAATGGCGAAATAAAGGACAAAACCGATGTGATAATTCCCCACTACTTCTTTTTTGGGTATGATGTTTGTTGTTCCCGCCGTCCTATAAAAACCCTTTTCTTCAACCAGGAGGGCAATACGATTGCAAGTTGCAATGAATACTTGCGAAAGAGGACATTTAAGCGGCGCAATCCAGGCGAACCAGCCTGTTTTGCTTACTTGAGAAGTGAATACTGTGACAATTCTTACGATTACTACGGGTACAATGCTTACTCGAGAAATCAATACTCTTTTGATTCTTCTGACAATACGACCGATTATTCATCAGATGACAGTTATTAATCTTATATTGGAAAACACATTTTAATAAAATTGTTTGATCGTTCTGGTATATAAATTTATTCATTGTGATATGTTCAAGGAATCAGATGGAGAGGTGAAAATTTTGGAATGAGAACAGATAGTTAAGATTTGGAAAACTGGTTCATTGATGCAACTATGTATAAGAGATCATTTGAGACTGAAGTGATTCGTGATGAAGAAGAGAGCTGCGATCGAATTTATCGTCCGAAGATGTCGTTTCCAGTAAGGCCACCGAAAGAAGCTGAAAAAGTAACTGTTTCGGGAAACTTTACAACTCTTACCTCCTTCCCAAGTAGATCCTTCTCCAGAAGGTCCGCCGATGCCTCCGAATCGCCAGAGGCCGGCCCTCCTCTGGGTGTTGTATCCCCAGTTAGTCGGCTGGTAGTAGGCCTGTCTTCGGTACCTGAGCATCTCCAGGGGAAGGGCGGAGACAGCCAGAAGGAGGGAGAAGAGCACGAGGAAGTTCATTCTGATGACAGAAGCAGTTGGTTGGGTTGTGGCGGAAAACAGTTTCAGATGCTTTTATACGGCGTCTGCTATCAGTCACGATACCCGAGAGAGGCAGGAGACGCAGAGAAGTGGCCCCGCCCACAGGGTTCGGTTTTCGAACTGCGCGGGAATGTGCCGTGTTTGTGACCGGGTATCTTTGAAGAGTGGTCGCGAAGGGTTGGAAAATCACTTATCCAGAACTGGAAAACAGTTTTGCAGGTCTCTCTCTCTCTCTCTCTCTCTCTCTCTCTCGTTCTTGCGCACTCTCTCTCAGACGCTGAACAAGATATGCCTTCTGTGTAATACAGATCTCTGGTTTGTCAACATTTGCACTTTCTCATTATGTCTTCCACATTTTCATTTAAGTGTAACACCCAAAGAACGCCTCATTTTGGTCAGACTTTTGAAGTTTCACGTTTTGGGTGCGGAAATGTCGCTGACAGCCGGCTGTCTGAACCGTTGCATCAGCCGTTTTCTCAAAAGTCACGTGGACAACTTCTAACATCAGAAACTAGTAGAATACAAACTGTTTCAGCTGAAGGAAGCCTGGCTACAGTAACTTGATGACTCTTGCATCGATGGGCCGTTCCTATTGCAAAGATCATCGCGCTGACCAAAGAACCCTCAATCGAATTGCAAAAGGAAAAAAGATTTGACAGAGATCACTGCTAAAGAGTTTTCGGCGATTGTTTTGCAGGGCTTGATACATTAAGAAGGATACTCAGGCAAGGTATGTAAGTCGCATACCCACTATTGACTTAGTCAACATTAAGATCTATTGCAAACCGCATACGAAATCGCATTTTTAAAGTACGAATACTTAAAACAGTGAAAAAACTAGGAATGAAACAAAACCTAACAATTTAAGAGGCCATCAAGAACTTGTTTCCTAGTTGAATAGGAAAAAGGGTCAATAACTACTACTGCCGTATTCTTCAATGCAGAGTAAAACATTTAAGTTTTAAACCTTTTATTCATTTTCAACTCCGAGACATCGATTTCTGCATGCCACTTGCACCACTGAAGTTTGATGGGGTTTCCGCGGCGCACATGGCAGTTTTTCGGCAATCACACTTTTCAGTACGGCGAGTGGACTTTTGGACTGCGCATCTTTGAAAATAAGAAATGATAGGTTCAGGAGATCATAGACGATCTACCACTCGGCGGAGAAATGATCGATGGGCAGCCAAAAAGAAGGAAAACTGCCACCACGTGCCTGTCGGGGACGGGCTTACTTTTTGTGTGTTTGTGGACTGGGCGATGGAAAGATTATGGGACAGGTGTGAAACTGGGAAAGGGTACATGTTTTGGCTCTTAGGTCTCACTTTGAACTTGAAATGATACTTAGTTGCCAATCCTAGGTCCCCCAATGTCAAACCTTAGCGGTTGTCAAATGACACTAAACGCAAAATTGCGTACAACCATTATGTGTAACCGTACGCAATAATGCGTTAAGGTTATATTTGCAAATTTTTGGGAAACTAGGATAGCCTGCGTCCAACTGATGTGTTCCTCGTTGGAAAAGAGTAACAGATGACCCCCAGATGGCAACAAAGTGATAAAAACAAGAATTCATTGTGATATGTTCAAGAGATCAGATGGAGAAGTGAGAAGTTAGCTTTGAAGAATTGACAGAAGGCTGACGAAGTGAATTACCATCCTCCGAAGATAGAGTTTCCGGAGAGTCCACCGGAAGAAGCTGAAAATTTAACTGTTATGAGAAAAAAGGCAATTCTTACCTCCTTCCCAAGTAGATCCTTCTCCAGAAGGTCCGCCGATGCCTCCGAATCGCCAGAGTCCTCCCCTTTGCTGGGTGTTGTATCCCCAGTTAGTCGGCTGGTAGTAGGCCTGTCTTCGGTACCTGAGCATCTCAAGGGGAAGGGCGGAGACAGCCAGAAGGAGGGAGAAGAGCACGAGGAAGTTCATTCTGATGACAGAAGCAGTTGATTGGGTTGTGGCGGAGAACAGTTTCAGAAGCTTTTATACGGCGTCTGCTATCAGTCACGATACCCGAGAGAGGCAGGAGACGCAGAGAAGTGGCCCCGCCCACAGGGTTCGGTTTTCGAACTGCGCGGGAATCTTAGTGGGAATGACATCAGAGAACAAAAGTTTAAAGATGGTTCAGCGCTTTTGTTGTTCTCTCAATCAATTAGTGTTGCCCATTTTGCCATCTTGACCTTGCCTGAGTATTCTACAAACAGTTCAACAGGAAAAATCAATAACTTCTCAAATAACACGAATCCATTTTGACGCCCTACTCCTCTGTATAATTTTTCTAAGCCAGAAACCCAGACCTGTGACCGCGCCGCGACGCGTTATCCTGAACCGCGCGCTACTACACACTCTCAATATTGATCAAAGGTTTATTAACGAGGGGTAGCTTATATTACTAATAAACAATATCATATTTATTCAATAAAGACAATCGGGCAGTTGAAATTATAAAAGACGATGTTGGGTACAAACAAAATACTAGGTGGATGGGGAGGGGGCTTATAATAGAGATGGTGAGGAAAATGGTTTTCTATTTAATGACGCAGTATTTGAAACAAATGTTAATTTCACGACTGTCTGGAAGAAACAGCTCCACAAAAACGTACGCTCTACTAATCATTAGGAATATGGTTCCGCAGAAATCGTACATGATTACATCCGGATGTGATCATCACTTCTCGTTGAAAAGGTGAGTGAGTAGTGTTTCGCAGTGGTAAAGTACTCATGCCTGAAAGCTAAACTGTTTTCCTGTTATGTTCCCATTTCATACCTCACGCGAAGGTAAGCATCCACAGAATAGTGTTTTCTGCAGCACCAGATGGTAGAAGCGATAGCAAGTGGGCAGAAAGAAGTCCATTAAAAAGAGTTGAAGGTAGAGAGACCCGATGTATGCGGATTCTGAAAATGGGATGTTAAAGAGAATAAACTGCAAGAAAGAGAGAGAGAGAGAGAGAGAGATTACAGATGAAGGGAAATAAGGGAAAATAGAAATTAAAGATAGTAGTAAATGAAAGTCGAAGGCAAAGAGAGAGAATTTGTACGATTCAGCGGCTCGAGGTACTGGAATAATGGGGCGATACCATCTGCGCGCTCAGTGGGTGGTCCTGGCGCAACCCACATCCTGATAAATTAGGGTGGTGCAGGTCAATTTCAAAGGAGGCGAACTATTGAATATGGAGATCCCAACTTCTCTCTAGTTCTCTCTCTCTCTCTCTCTCTCTCTCTCTCTCTCTGTCTTCCAAATTGTCGTACCAGTCTGTCCCACTATAGCTTCTCTGTTAGCAAAGGTCAATTTCTGGATCAGAAAGAAATACCGTTTCAATTATATCACTCTTCCTACGTGACTTTACTTAAAACTCTTTTGGCTGACGCAATTCCAACCGGGACTTTCACGCACCCAAAACGTGAGTTTGCTCATTTTATCGGCACTATGATTGTCCTTACGAAGGGTGTTGATGGTCAGTAACTGACAGTCGTCTAAAAATTAGTAGATAGAGGTTTCGACATTAATTCCTTGGCTAAGGACGCCCAGATAGATTTTGACCATCCTTTCTTACATACCAGACCCAGAAACTCAAACCTTTGAGAGCGTCGCGCGCCGATACGCGTAAGTAATTGTAACTAATGTTTATTACATATTAAAACTTACATTACACAGGGAAGGGGGACAAAATACTATTAAAATGGTATGGCGGGTTGTTCTCCTTTATTAACTTACATAAGTCTTCGGTAATTATGCACTATTTAAAACAAAGATCTACCCACAAAGGCATGAAAAAAGGAGGGGGTAAGGGATCTTCTTATTCATCTTACATTACCATGTCGTAGAATGAATAAAATAAGAAACGATCAACGGAGGCACCAAAAAGACCAAACGTGTCATCGGCAGCGATGAAATCCATCAGATAGACGCTGGATTACAAAAGTAGCAGAGGGACTTGGACCGAGCCTGTCGTTGGATCTTGCCGAGTGGATAAAATCCCGAAATCGCGATGTACCTGAAAGTTTTGCCCCCTTTTCAATAAGTTTTCACTTTATACCTCATGCTAGGGGTTGGTCTCCAAATAATAGTCCAATAGATTGTTATTTAAAAATATTGCTAAGTGTGGAAGCTCGATATAGGCGAGTTCTGAAAAGGGAGATCTTTAAAATTTAAAAAAAAGGTGGTATAATACTTCTAGAGCGAGAACGAAGAGAAACAAAGAGAGTAAGGGAAAAGGAGAGAAAGAGACAGGGAGAGAGAGAGAAAAACAGAGAACAAGAGAAAAGAAGGACAGAGAGAAGAAAAGAGAGAAGAAAAAACGAAAGGGATAGTATGAGAGAACACAGAAACAGAGAGAGACACAGAGAATGAAAGAGAGAAAGAGACAGACAGAGACAGAGAGGAGAGAGAGAATAGAAAAAGAGAAGGAAAAAAGGAAGAGGAAGATAAATTGAATTGGTTAAAAACGCAGGGGACAGGGGAATGGCCACAGTAAAGACATAATTCAGTGAATTATGAAAGAGGAACACCTTGAGAAAGAGAGAGCAAAATAGAAAGAGTGAAAGATAGGAAGAGGAACGCACAAATGCGCATTTTCGGGCCGAAACGTTGGAATCATGCTGGGTGGCCATCTGTGCTCTCACTGGGAGGTCCGGCCGCATCCTGCATTTTGATTGATTGAAGTGCTTCAAGCGAAAATTCATTAGGAACGAAATTGAGATACCGGGATTTCTCTTTCTCTCCTGTTCTCTGGGTAAAATGCACTTTTCTTTGAGTTAGAAATAACCGTTATTTCAGTGATATCATTCCTCCTACGTGACTTTCCTTAAAACTCTTTTCGCTGGCGCAATCCCAACCGGGACTTTCACGCACCCAAAACGTGACTTTGCTCATTTCATCGGAACTATGATTGTGCCAGCGAAGGGTGATTGATGGTCACTGACAGTCGGTCGTCTAAAAAACATAAAGTCGTTGACAAAGAAGGTGTTGCGCAAGGGCGCCGGAAATAAATACTTGGTATGATTTGTTCCCTGATTGGTGAGTTCCAAAAGAATTATCCATTGATTAAAATTTCAAGTGTAGGAAATAATCGTGGGGGACCAGGAACTCTAAAGCCTTTAACTGACGACCGCTTTTTAAAGCATCCGACAGCAGAAGACCGCTTTTCACAGCCTCAGGCCACAGAAGACCGCTTTTTACAACCTCAGGCCGCAGAAGACCGCTTTTTTATAACATAAGACTGTAGAAGCCGCTTTTTTCAGCCTCAAACCGCAGAAGACCGCTTTTTATAACATAAGACCGCATATGACAAATCTTGCAATTGTAATGACTTAACGATAAAAGAAACTGTACGGTAAAATCTAATCTCTCAGAATTTGCCTACGTGACTTTTGCAAGAATGGCTGATGCAACTTTTCAGACGGTCATCTGTCACCAAAGATGGCACGGAGAACGTGACATTCTCCACTTTTCACAGAAAGAAGACGTTCTCTGAGTGTTACTACACAGACAAAAACGCGTTTCCATAAAAAGAAAGGACACATGTGGGGAAATCACAGATCAGTGGTCGGGTGACATGAATTCTAACCTTTTCTACAATTTTATGGAAAATTCAATGCTTGCGAGAGAGATGCAGGCAAAGAGAAGCAGAGAAAAAGGAAGAGAGAGGTTCTGTGAATATGTGTGTGTGTGTGTGTGTGGGTGTGTGTGTGTGTGTTTGTGTGTGAATGTGTATGTGACTGTGTGAGTATATGCGAGTATGGGAATGTGTGTGAGTGTGAGTGTATGTGAGTGTGGGTACATGTGTGTGGCTGTGTGAGTGTATGTATGACTGTGTGAGTGTGTGTATATGATGGAAAATATGAGCGTGCGTGTGTGTTTTATTTGAGTGTGAGTGTGAATGAGTGTAAGTGTGACTGTGCGTGTATGTGACTGTGTGTATGTGAGTGTGAGTGTGTGTGTGTATGTGGTGACCAAATTTTAACTGCTACTTCTTCTAATTAAAAAAAATTGTCCAATGCCCTTTGCCCATCACCCAAAATGTCAGCGACAGTTTTTTTTCTGAAGACAAAACCGTCGTTGTGAAGCTTAAAGAACACTATTTCATCCCCGAAATGACGACATGCGATTCCGTTTTCACGAAAGTCACGTAGGCTGGAAAATACGGAACATTGGTAATCAAACTTGCATAAGTTTGAATAGTAAACAGAGAAATAGCCTATTTCTTATGGAAACTAACCCAGTTTTCGATTTGATGAATTCCTGATAAGGGTTAAAAACGGCCAGGATAGTAACATAGACTGAATCTGTTTTAACTATGATATCGGTTTTGATAAGTATTGTGTGGGTTCAAAATCGCAATTTGTAAAATTTTCATGTTTTGAAAAGTTGTTTAAAGTTTTTTTAAGTTCGAAAACCGAACCCTGTGGGCGGAGCCACTTCTCTGCGTCTCCTGCCTCTCTCGGGTATCGTGACTGATAGCAGACGCCGTATAAAAGCATCTGAAACTGTTCTCCGCCACAACCCAATCAACTGCTTCTGTCATCAGAATGAACTTCCTCGTGCTCTTCTCCCTCCTTTTGGCTGTCTCCGCCCTTCCCCTTGAGATGCTCAGGTACCGAAGACAGGCCTACCAGCCCACCTCCTGGGGATACAACACCCAGCAGAGGGGAGGTCTCTGGCGATTCGGAGGCTTCGGCGGACCTTCTGGAGAAGGATCTACTTGGGAAGGAGGTAGGAGTTGTGACTCAAAAATTAAAACAGTGGCATTTTTAGCTTCTTCCGGTGGACTCTCAGGCAACTCTATCTTCGGAGGATGGTAATTCACCTCGTCAGCCTTCTGTCAATTTGTCAAATCCTACTTCTCACTTCTCCATCCGATCTCTTGAACATATCACAATGAATTCTTGTATTTACCACTTTGTTGTCTTCTGAAGTCATCAGTTACTTTTCCCAACGAGGAACATATCAATTGGACGCAAGCTACAGCTGTCGTCAGTTTTAGTTTCCCAGCTATTCCGAAATGTAACCTTAACACAGTATTACGTAAATATACTTAAACACAAGTTTTTAACGCACTTTTCCGTTTGGTGTCATTTGACAACCGCTAAGGCCTGAAATTGGGGGACCTAGGATTGGCAACTACTCTGAAGTCCACTTCTTATTTTAGGGTTACTTCTATTGGCTTCCCTTGCCTGAGTATCATTTCAAGTTCAAAGTGAAAACTAAGAGCCAAAGCATGTACCCTTTTCCATTTTCACACCCATCACACAATCTTTCCATCGCCCAGTCCACAAACACACAAAAAGTAAGCCCGTCCCCGACAGGCACGTGGTGGCAGTTTTCCTTCTTTTTGGCTGCCCATCGATCATTTCTCCGCCGAGTGGTAGATCGTCTATGATCTCCTGAACCTATCATTTCTTATTTTCAAAGATGCGCAGTCCAAAAGTCCACTCGCCGTACTGAAAAGTGTGATTGCCGAAAAACTGCCATGTGCGCCGCGGAAACCCCATCAAACTTCAGTGGTGCAAGTGGCATGCAGAAATCGATGTCTTGAACTTGAAAATGAATAAAAGGTTTAAAGCTTAAATGTTTTACTCTGCATTGAAGACTACCGTAATATTAGGTAATAACTCATTTTTTTATTCAAATAGGGAACAAACTCCTGATGGCTTCTTAAATTGATACGGGTTTGCTTCATTCCTAATTTTTCACTGTTTAAGTATTCCTACTTTAGAAATGAGATTTTTATGAGATTTGCAATAGATCTTAATGTTGACTAAGTCAATCGTCAAAATTTGACTATCATTAACCATGTTTCGCAAGCCCTGCAAAACAATCGCCGAAAACTCTTTTTCACTGATCTCTGTCAAAATTTTTTTCCTTGTGCAATGTGCGTCATTACCGTCACTTCGAAGTTCTTTGGTCAGCCCGAAGATCTTTGCAATAGGAACGGCCGATCGAGTCATCGGGTTACTGTAGACAAGCTTCCTTCCGCTCAATCAGTTTGTATTCTACTAGTTTCTGATGTTAGAAGTTGTCTACGTGACTTTTGAGAAAACGGCTGATGCAATGGTTCAGACAGTCGGCTGTCAACGACATTTCCGCACCCAAAACGTGAAACTTCAAAAGTCTGGCCAAAAAGAGACGTTCTTTGGGTGTTACCCTTAGGATGAAAATGTGATGGGCATAATGAGAAAGTGCAAATGGTGGCAAAGGCATATTTTGTTCAGCGTCTGAGAGAGTGCGCAAGAACGAGAGAGAGAGAGAGAGAGAGAGAGAGAAACCTGCAAAACTGTTTCGAAGTTCTGGTTAAGTGATTTTCCAACCCTTCGCGACCACTCTTCAAAGATACCCGGTCACAAACACAGCACATTCCCGCGCAGTTCAGAAACCGAACCCTGTGGGCGGGGCCACTTCTCTGCGTCTCCTGCCTCTCTCGGGTATCGTGACTGATAGCAGACGCCGTATAAAAGCATCTGAAACTGTTCTCCGCCACAACCCAATCAACTGCTTCTGTCATCAGAATGAACTTCCTCGTGCTCTTCTCCCTCCTTCTGGCTGTCTCCGCCCTTCCCCTGGAGATGCTCAGGTACCGAAGACAGGCCTACCAGCCCACCTCCTGGGGATACAACACCCAGCAAAGGGGAGGACTCTGGCGATTCGGAGGCATCGGCGGACCTTCTGGAGAAGGATCTACTTGGGAAGGAGGTAAGAGTTGAGGCTCAAAAATTAAAACAGTGTCATTTTCAGCTTCTTCCGGTGGACTTACTGGCAACTCTATCTTCGGAGGATGGTAATTCACCTCGTCAGCCAACGCTCTTCCAACCTTCTCAAGCTTTGATCTCTCGAACATATCACAATGAATACTTATCTATATACAATTTGTTGTCTTCTGGGGGCTTTCATAAAAAGCAGTTGTCTTCTTTTCAAAAAACTGCTACGATATTTTGACTTTTACATTGGATTACCAGAAAATGGACTGTCTGATTGAAAACTTATCAACGAAAAGTGTGAAATCAAAAGGATCTCAGCGTATAGCCGTTCCTTCTTGTAGTTTGATGTTGTTACAGCCAAACAAGGACAAAAGCGATTGTTATAAAAGTCCCTGACTTTGATTCTAAATGAACTCCTTACATTAAACTACATGATACTCAGCCAAGTTACTAAATCAAAAACATAACTTCTATAGTGTCACTTAGAAGGCACGATAAAAAGATGAATCAATTACATTTGATGATTGTCCTTTCCCGATGAATCAAAATTAGCCTATCAAGATCGACTCGGTTGTCAGGATCCGTAAAATGTTAACATCTGGTTGGCACTCGTTGACCTGTGCGAATGGTTTATGGTCAGTTTCAAGAAATGTCATCTTGACTACGTGACTTTTACGAAAACGGCTGATGCAACAGTTCAGACAGTCGGGTGTCAGCGACATTTCCGTACCCAGAACGTGGAATTTCATAAGTTTCAAGATTCTGAGACGTTCTTTGGGTGTTTCAACAGGCAAGAAGACACTGGGGTATGAAGGTGTAAAACACGTAGAGTTACCTTAACAGAAGAAATCTAAGCCAAATAGAATGAAATAATTGGTCTTGAAGCGTTTTTAGAGTTGTGAAATTGGTCAGAGAAGTGTTTCTTCTGGAGAGACTTCCATAAAGCGGCCATAGGTTGTCAGTATCTGAGGGGCCGCTATACGGCTAACTGGAAGTTGAACTTTGATGTTTTGGTAGCAGCTACAGTATGATATTATAACTTATTTGTTTACGTTAGATAGAAAACTTGTTTTCTTCTTTAAATGTGTTCATTCCTGCTATCACAACAACCTTCGATCTGCGCGCAGTTCGAAAACCGAACCCTGTGGGCGGGGCCACTTCTCTGCGTCTCCTGCCTCTCTCGGGTATCGTGACTGATAGCAAACGCCGTATAAAAGCATCTGAAACTGTTCTCCGCCACAACCCAACCAACTGCTTCTGTCATCAGAATGAACTTCCTCGTGCTCTTCTCCCTCCTTCTGGCTGTCTCCGCCCTTCCCCTGGAGATGCTCAGGTACCGAAGACAGGCCTACTACCAGCCGACTAACTGGGGATACAACACCCAGAGGAGGGCTGGCCTTTGGCGATTTGGAGGCATCGGCGGACCTTCTGGAGAAGGATCTACTTGGGAAGGAGGTAAGAGTTGCCTCTTTTTTCCATAACAGTCGAATTTTCAGCTTCCTTCGGTGGACTTACTGGAAACGACATCTTCGGACGATAAATTCGATCGCAGCTCTCTTCTTCATCACGAATCACTCCAGTCTCAAATGATCTCTTATACATATTCGTATCAATGAACCAGTTTTTCATATCTTTGTCTTGTTGCTTCCAGGGTAGGGAATTATAAAAACTTCAAAACGAAAACGTGATGAAAACATTAAATTTGTTCAAATTCATAGCCAAAAAGTTGGAGTATCTAGTATCTCGATAAAAACTTGAGAAAGTAAAGTGAAGTGAAATGGGCCACTCCTGAATCCAATCTGATCGTTATGGTCCAAAATAGAGTCCAAAAATTGAAATCACACATTCCAAAATATAAAAAAAAACTCGTGGGAGGACGTCCTGGAGCTCGTTGAAGGCTTCAGAGCTCACAGTTCCAGTGAACCCAAGCGCTATGTAAGTTTGTAAGTGAGTGAGTGAGTGAGTGAGTGAGTGAGTGAGTGAGTGTGAGCATGAGCATGAGCATGAGTGTGAGTGTGTGTTTGAGTTTGAGTTTGAGTGAGAATGAGATTGCGAATGTGAGTGAGTCAAAGTGAGTGAGTAAGCGGGAGTGTGAGTGTGAGTTTGTGATTCTTCCCTTTTTCGGTTTCAGACTATTTCAAACCGCGGCCATAGTATCGTCATCGTAAACTTCGGTTTCAATTTCACTTTCATTTCGGCTTCGTCTTTGGTTTACTATCCATTGTCAATTGTCTCTTCTCTCATTTCAAAAGGTCAAACGACAATCAACCGTTTTCTTCCGGTTTGTCTGCCCGTGTTCAAGGTCATTTTGCGCCTTTTTGCGCGTTTGGCAGCTGATCTTGTGACCGTAACCGCCGTTTACGAAGAGTAATTGAATCACGCTTAATCTTTAAAGTCGGTCATCAATCGTATCAAGGGAGAAAACATTGAAAAACAAGGAGAGAGAGAGAGAGAGAGAGAGAGAGAGAAGAGAGCAGACCCACCTTTTCAGAATCACAGCTCCTTCGACGAGAGGATTCTTCTTTCTGTCTGAACCACCCTTCCAGTTAATATTGTTTGTAGTTATTCCAGACCACCCTGAAAATAGTCGGTTGTATTGTCTAAGGAAGAGCCACCCCATTTGTGGATTGTGGGGAAAACATTTTGGGCCACTTTGACCACCCATCTCGTTAAGTCAATAGTCAATTAGGACCACCCATACGGTTTTTCATAGGTTTGTCAGATGGACGACCCATGAAGTAGGGAGCCTTGTGGTTTGGACTACCCGTAAGGTTATTTCAGGGACAGTGAGACCACCCATCTAGTAGGCAATTATTTGATTGACTAGACCACCCAGCCGGATTTCGGTCAGATGGACCACCCATGAAGTTGGTACCAGCCACAGCCTTCCTGAACCACGTTGTGTGTGAGCATTTCAACTTTGTCCACCATTTCGCTAATGTTGTGGTCTGGACCACCCATAAGTTTATTTGACGGACAGTTGGACCACCCATCTAGACTGGACAACTATTCAATTGGCTGGACCACCCCTAGACCACCCATGTCGTCAAATAAACAAGAAATTAGATGTTTACATGTTTATTTACTCGTTCTTTCGGATATGTACATGAGATGATTGAAGACTTGAGCAGTATGTATAGAAGATGATGGGTTATGATGGCTTCTATCACCTTCCGAAGAGAGAAATGTCATTGTTGGAGATTCCGAAGGCAGAAGCTGAATGAACCCATTGTTGACCGAATACTATGAATTCTTACCTCCTTCCCAAGTAGATCCTTCTCCGGAAGGTCCACCGACGCCTCCGAATCGCCAGAGGCCGTATCTTGGCTGAGTGTTGTATCCGAATCCAGACGGCTGGTAGTAGGCCTGTCTTCGGTACCTGAGCATCTCCAGGGGAAGGGCGGAGACAGCCAGAAGGAGGGAGAAGAGCACGAGGAAGTTCATTCTGATGACAGAAGCAGTTGATTGGGTTGTGGCGAAGAACAGCTTCTTGGGGCTTTTATACCGTTTTGGGTATCAGTCACAATACCTGCGAGAGGGAGGAGACGCAGAGAAATGGCTCCGCCCACAGGGTTCGGTTTTTGAACGGAGTGGAATGTGTTTGTGACCAGCGGCCGGATCCGTTCGGATGATGGAGCGGAGGCGGACGACACGTGACGGAAGGGTTAGAGATGACTTTGCAGGAGATCTTTGGTGAAAAAAACTATGCCAACAAAGCGGTCATGCCCTTCTGGGACCACTTCTCTAGGTGGGCTAGTTCCGTGGGTGGGCCAAGCCGTACGCCATGGGAGGTCCAAGCCACCAATTCATTCTCTTCAGTCCATGTGGTTCAACCGCAGTTTTAGTAGTTGTGACTTTATGGGTGGTCTAGACTACCCTACAGAAAGTGGAGTATTTGTCCCATTAGACCACCAATTCAACGCTGGGTGGTTCAAGCTGAATGGGTGGTCCAGACCTCCAGATCCAGGAACTCCACTTTACTAGTTGTGACCGTAATCCTAGATTGGCAATTTGCAATACTCCCATGGTGGTCCCCACTGGCACACCCATTCAACAAATCTGGGTGGTCCAAGTTGAATGGGTATTCCAGACTACCAGATCGCTACTTGGTCAAATGGCGATAGTTTTCGTAACCAGAAGTAGATCTTTCATGTTTTAGTTCAGACGGACACATTAGTGACACCCGGCTGTCTGCCGCGCATTGCATCAGTTCCCCGGTTTGGTGAAAGTCACGTACGCAGCTATTATGAAATAACAGCCAAAGTACGGTTTGATGGAAAAGAAGAAAAATTATTTACCTGGGTGGTCCAGAATGTGTGAGCTTATGTTTATGGGTGGTCTAGACGACCAATGTGGTTCGATGCCCCATCTCTCTGGGTGGTCCAGGCAACAATTGGGTTGTTTTAACATTAAGGTTATCTAGGTGGTCCACACATGCAACCAGAATCGTAGACAGGAAAACAGTTTAACTGATACACGAGCACAATTACTCGCCTGCGTGGTCTCGGACACAAAATTTTAAAAGGTTACTGGGTGGTCCAAATTGTTAAGCTCGCTGGGTGGTTTAGCGAATAAGGTTTAGTAGGTTGAAAGCTTCAGCAGCTGCCTGTGAAGAAAGTTATGAGTGGTCCAGGCCTGGGAATAGTATAAGCAGTGTGAGAGGTCCTATCAAAAAACTAGAGCTCGCCCCATGTTCTTGAGTCACGACAATTCTTAATCTCTATGGTTTATCATGTAGACCTACATGAAACTCCAGAAGTATGGGTGGTCCAGCCAAAATACCAGGTGCTTTGAAGACCCCCATGAGTAAGTTCTACTGGGTGGCCTAGTAAATATGGCCCTTCTGGCGGTAAGAAATGTATTTTCTTTGCGGGCGGTCCTGCTCTTTTGCTCGAAAATATAAACTATTGCGGAAACCTCTGCTTTCACTCCAACCACTTGTTTGCAATTCTGCGGAAAGTCTTTGTTTTCTCAGTGTCCTTGCCGAATCACGCGAAGTGTCAGCATTTTTTTAGCGGAAAACTGCCGTAATCATAAATCTTCTGGAGCGAAGAACGGTTTTCTCGCCCCGAAATGGGTAAAGTCACGTTTTGGGTGCGAGAAAGCCTTCGTTGGGATTGCGCCAGCCAATGCCGTTTTGGTAAAAGTCACGTAGGATGATGATATCATAGTATAATTCCGAGAGTGTGAGAGAGAGAGATAGAGAGAGGGAGAGAGAGAGAGAGAGAGAGAGAGAGAGAGAGAGAGAGAGATGGAAAGGTGGTGCGGCTAACCAGGCTCACTGGGTTGGTAATAACAATGAAAACAGTAGTTCTGTTTTGTGGGTGGTCCAAGTTCTGCGCAAAGTATAATTTCCATAATGGGTGGTCCAATAAAACAGTCAAGTTTTCAGGTCACTGGGTGGTAAAAGTCGCCATGATGGTCCCAGAGAGTGATAGCATTTTCAACTCAATGGGTGGTCGAAACACCCAAGAGCAGCGCAAGCTGTGGGTGGTCCGATGCATCTCAATGGGTGGCCCGAAACCGAGACAACTCAATGGGTGGTTCAGGTGAATTTAGAATTCTTCCAAGAAAGAAGGATGCGCCTGGGAATTCCCGGTTTTCTGAGTTTTTTTCTCATTGGGTGGTCCACGTCAACCACCCAGCTAAAACACCAGGTGGTCTAAGAGCCATACCAACTGTAGCCCTATATTAAAGTTTTGCTCTTTTCGTGGTCAAACAGGGCCGAAAGCTATCTTACAGATAGCCTATGACCCTCCACGGGTAGTCTTTCAAAAGTGTAACCTCGTGGGAGGTCCGGTAAGAGTACACATTAAAGTTAATGGGTGGTCTAACAGGCTATATATATTAGACTTCAAAACTAGCCTTTAATTTTTTTCAAACAAATCTTATTTTTATATTAAATAAATCAAAGGCTGAAGTTCGACGCAAATAAAATGCAGCCTGCAAGTGGTTAATGTCCATTTTAAACCCCCTTGTAATCGTGTTTCGGAGAAGGGCGACCCCCGCCGATGTATCGTTTCTAACATCGCAAATCGAAGACCAAACCACGATCAGGGGCGGAGCGACTCCTGTAATACCTGAACTGGAGAAAGAGAGAGAATGAGAGAGAGAATGAGAGAGAGAATGAGAGAGAGAGAGAGAGAGAGAGAGAGAGAGAGAGAGAGAGAGAGAGAGAAAGAAAGAAAGAAAGAAAGAAAGAAAGAAAGAAAGAAAGAAAGAAAGAAAGAAAGAAAGAAAGAAAGAAAGAAAGAAAGAAAGAAAGAAAGAAAGAAAGAAAGAAAGAAAGAAAGAAAGAAAGAAAGAAAGAAAGAAAGAAAGAAAGAAAGAAAGAAAGAAAGAAAGAAAGAAAGAAAGAAAGAAAGAAAGAAAGAAAGAAAGAAAGAAAGAAAGAAAGAAAGAAAGAAAGAAAGAAAGAAAGAAAGAAAGAAAGAAAGAAAGAAAGAAAGAAAGAAAGAAAGAAAGAAAGAAAGAAAGAAAGAAAGAAAGAAAGAAAGAAATGGGTGATCGTGTCACAATTTAGTTTGGCAGTTTTGGTTTCTTTGATGGGTGGTCCTAAACAGCAAATTATGATTCCGGTTGAATGTGTTTACTGTCCTTTTCACACGATGTGTGGGTGGTTGAAAGTGGTGGGCAGTGTAGGTCATATTCTAGACCTCTGGTGTAAAGATGACTCTTGTCTCTGGGTGGTCTATGGCCAATCGGTGTTAAATGGGTGTTCTCCTGGACAAAAGATGTGTGGGTGGTCCAACGCAGAGGAAGTCATTTCATCGTTGATCGTGTGGGCCATACTCCGAACTGTGGGTGGACTTGGAAAGATAATTTCTTCTCGCTGGGTGGTTGGTCCATTGCAAATCTGGAACAGTTTGCAGAAGACTGAAATCAGCACCAGCCGAACATTGAGTTTCCGGAATCACAGAAGAAGACACTGAAAAGCCACTGTTACAACTATTTACCCTTTCTCAAGTATATCCTTCTCCAGAAGGTCCGCCGAAGCCTCCGAATCGCCAGAGACCTCCCCTTTGCTGGGTGTTGGAGGTGGGCTGGAAGGCCTGTCTTCGGTACCTGAGCATCTCCAGGGGAAGGGCGGAGACAGCCAGAAGGAGGGAGAAGAGCACGAGGAAGTTCATTCTGATGACAGAAGCCCAGCTTTTCAGAGAATGAGCTGTTTCACCCTTCCAAATCCTTCTTTGTCTTTGAAGTCCTGACTTTTCCTGGACAAGTCTTCTCTGCAATACAACCGGTATGGTGCAAAAAAGCCGCGGTATCACGTGCGTCACAGTGATCAGAGAAGATGGATGGACGGTGATTGGTTGTGACAGCCACGCGGCGCTTTTCCCCCGATTGGGGATCTTTAGAAATCAGCCGACAAAAGACCAAGAGATGAGTGGGGAGGGGGTAATTTCTCTTTTTCTATCTTTCTTTCTCTCTCTTTTTCTCTTTCTCTTCTTCTTCGTTTTCGCTTTTTTTCATCTCTTTTTCGCTGTCTCAATCTCCCTATGAATATCTATTTCTTAATTGATGCTCTAAAAGCCCAAGAGGGTGGTTGAAATTGGCAATGAACAATTAACTATGAACCATGAACAGAAAGAAGAAAAATCAATAACACAAAAAAGAAGTTTAACCGGATTTATTAAAAATGAATTTAGCATTGTAGGATGTTTGACTTTTAATTGTTTTTATCGAGTATTCCATTGTGGTCTTCACTTCCTTGTCTCCATCTTCATCCTTGCGCTGAAGACCTCCATGTCCTCCTTTTTCCACTTCTTCGGCACGACAGCGAACCTCCCACGAAGATTCACGTACGGCTTCTGGGTGGTCCTCTTCTGTGTGGTCATCAGATGGTGGGCGGCCAGTTTGTCGTATTTCTCCTCTGCCTCTCGGTCGAAGACCAATTCGCAGAATGGGCCCTTTTTACTTCGGTCGATCAGGGTCCTCTCCTTTTGAAGAGGATCATCAGCGGTGGCTTTGCTTTTGAGGAGGTCGGAAGAGTGGATTTCTGAGATGGCATCCTTGAAGTCTTTGTTAACCTGAAAGTGAAGGTTTGACTTTCTCTCTCTCTCTCTCTCTTTTTCTCTCTCTCTCACCCCATTTGTCGTTTTGTTCCATCTCTCCTCCATCTCGTGCACCTTCCCAGCAAAGAAACGCAGCACATCTACGTAGTCCCGTCTCGTGATCCTCTTCATGACCTCTCGTTTCTTCCTGCCAGGCTTCGCCCTGGGAATCTTGGTGATGCTGAAGCCATCCGGAGGCCCCGCATCCCCCCACTCGGCCAGTTCGTGGACGTAGGCCATCACCTCCGCCAGTCGTTCCAAATCCACCGCTCCCCAAGTGGCATTCTTCTTTAGCTGAACTCCAACATTGGACTGTTTTCCAAGACACAATCGAACCAGTGCCGTCTGATCAACTTGGATCATCCCATCTGGGGTTAGAATCGACCACTGGTAGGGATTTTTGGTGCCTTCGTTCAGTCTGTAGGTGTTTAAAGGGATTGGGTCCTTATGGATTCCGGGGGAAACGCTCAGGGAGAGTTCTTCTTAGAGATGTTACGGCCTAAGATGCGTTAGGGAGGGTAGGGGGTGAGGCCTAACTGTAAAGGCGAGGAAGAGGAGAAGGGGCGACCGCATGCGGTGAGGGAGGACGATGGAATGAATGAGGGAGGGAGAGGGAGGAAGTGCAGGAGGCGTAGATTGACGGAATATGCAAAGTAGGCCTCTCTTCCTTTCCTCTCTCTCGTGGAAAAGAAAATTAGCATGACGTAAAGTTTAGTCAAGTCATGCTAAGTTACGTGCCCCTTGACGGGATCCTCTCCTTTTTCTCCCTGTGGCCTCATTTCATCGCCTGCTCTCCCAACGGAAGGTAGTCTCCATGGACACATTCCCCATCGACCACATCACCAAAGCTGTTGGTAAAACCCTGGCTTACGGTTCCTCTCGGTCCAAGATCGTCATGACCATCGAATTAGAGAGGGTCTCTCGTGGACAGTTCTCTCGCTTCAAGATGAATACCAACTTTGGCGATTTGGAGGTAAAGAAGAGTCCCAGCCTCTAAGTCAATCTTCTTCAGAAGAAGGTGGAGCTGCCCGAGGGAATCGTCGAGGAGGGGACGGAGCTCCCTCTCCCCGTGAAGCCTTCTGTGTTCAAGGCGAGGAAGGAAAAGTTCTACCAGCCGGCGCTCACCGAGAGGGCCGACTCTGCCACCACGGTGTCTTCGACTGAGGAGAAAAGGAGGAAGATGGCCTACTACACGGACAAGAAGACTAGGAACCAGATCGATTGGGATGCCTACTACAAGGCGATCGGAATGGCCCCATCTACGGTCAGGGTCACCTCGGAGAAGGCCAGGAGCAGGAAGGAGACCAAGAAGGCCAAGGCTAGGACTTCTAGGAGCAAGTCGAAGAAGTCCTCCACGGCTGGCAGGGCCTTTTTGAAGACGTTCAAGGCAAAGGATGAGAAGTTCTACCAGCCGGGGCTCCTCACCGAGAGGACCAACTCTGCCTCTTCTAAGGCCACCAGAAGCAGAAAGGAGGCCAAGAGGTCCTCCAGAAGGCATCTAAAAACGTGTCGCAAGTACAAGGCCCCCCACCCCTCCGAGGCCTCCACCTCCAGCAAGGGATCTCTTCCGTCGAGAGAGGGCAGGGCCGAGTACCTGAAAAAGAAGATGGACAAGGCCTACGACGAGTACCGCAAGAAGAGGGAGGTCCAGGAGTGGTGTCAGAAGGCCGCCTCCACCCAGCAGAAGAAGAAGGACGTGGGAATCGTGAGCGACAGCCGCGTGGGAGAGGTCGATCTGGACGGAGAGATGGAGAAGTCGCTGAAGGACAAGAAGTAGACGCCAACACCAGACGGTCTACAATTTAAACTTTAGTAAAGACTGCTAAATAATGTGTTTTGGTTTCGTCGTTTCTTGCAACCTTGCCTTAGTTTCCATAGCTGATCGTTTCTAGAAGTGATCTCTGAGATGGTTTCTTGTTTGTGCGTCATTGGTGTCACCCCGAATGAAGTCTTTGGTCAGCGCGGAGATCTCTGCAATAGGCGCTTCTCACAAGGTTCTGGGGAGATGGATTACGGTAACCTGCAAGGAATGTCATCTGATGATCAGCGATCACATGGTTAACGGAATCGGACGGTTTGCAGCAACCTAGAGAGAAGGGAGAAAACATGAACAGGGGAGAAAAAGGAAAGTTTAGATGTTAGGAAAAGTGAGGAAACATTAGGTAATCATAGCTACACTGCGGGCCATAATTATACGGCCACCCTTCTCTGTTAAATTTTAGTCATTGCGAAAATTTCTAAAACAGTATGCTATCATCCCATGGATTTAGCATGCATTTATGAACAGATTCCTTTTTTAAAATCGGAATTTCATTGACGTATGACCCTGTCACGTCCGTTCCCGCGAGGGCCCTTGTTTCAGCATACGAAGGTAAATTTTTCTTGGTTCCATAACAGACACCATTCGAGAGAGCATAAAAAGTTACCCAAGGATCTGTTCTTGTTTATTTTTTCAAAAAATTCTGTTTTGAGCACTGTGCAACAGAAAACATAAATTTTGGCCATCAAACGGGAACTTTTCATTATTCTTCATTTGAATACCCAAAGTTTTATCCGAAGAATTGCTTTTACAAATCGTTCTGCTCGCTACAATTTTTTTTTGTAAAATTAAACAAGAACAGATCCTTGGGTAACTTTTTATGCTCTCTCGAATGGTGTCTGTTTTGGAACCAAGAAAAATTTACCTTCATAAGCTGAAACAAGGGCCCTCGCGGGAACGGACGTGACAGGGTCGTATGTCAATGAAATTCCGATTTTAAAAAAGGAATCTGTTCATAAATGCATGCTAAATCCATATGATGATAGCATACTGTTTTGGAAATTTTCGCAATTACTAAAATTTAACAGAGAAAGGTGGCCGTATAATTATGGCCCGCAGTGTAGATGGGTGGTCCAGCTGCTTAGAGACCTTGTGGGTGGTTCACGAATGAGTGGTCCGTGCCGTTCCGTTTGGGTGGCCAATGGTGGTCCGGCTGCTCAGAAAAATCCTGGGCGGTCCCACATCCACATTTTCAGCTGACTTCTATCCACTATGGGTGGTCTTTGCTGAATGGGTGGCCTAATGGGTTCGATTTTGTCACAACTACATTGTTAGGTGATCCAGGTGACCAAAAGATCGCATGGGTGGTCACAAGGACAAAGTAGTGATACGTACTTGATCGATACGCAGGTGACCTTACTAACATGCTCTGAAGAGTGAAATTGTGGGTGGTCCGAACAATATCTTACTCCCAACTTGACAATCATACGATGATGGTTTGATTACCGTAACCTGTAAGGAATGACACCAAATGGATAGGTTTGCAGCGAGAACAAAAATTCTATGGGTGGTCCCTGTTGCTTGGGTGGTCCAGTTGACCTATGACGGCCTAGTGTATTGTTTTGGTCTTTACTTGTTAGTAGGTCGAGTTGATCAAAGAAGCACTTGGGTGGCCACAACTGGGTGGTTTCGCCTCTATGGGTGGCCCAGCTGAGCCAAGGCTGCGTTGTGCTAAACTATGTGTGGCCCTACAATCTCTCACTTTCAACTTTAATGTCCCAACTTGATGGTTACTATAAAGTTCAGTGTGGTCCTTACAAAACTTCCAACTTCTTAATGGGTGGTCGATGTTTCAAACGCTCATGGTTATCACTTCAT
Source organism: Oscheius sp. G VE-2021 (assembly GCA_022343465.1). NCBI lineage: Eukaryota > Metazoa > Nematoda > Chromadorea > Rhabditida > Rhabditidae > Oscheius > Oscheius sp. G VE-2021. The sequence goes on from JAJQXH010000085.1 coordinate 852,897, forward strand.
TTCCAGTAGATGATGTTTACGGTAGGTTTAGCACCACTTCTCCCAGTTGCAAAGATCTCCGCGAGATCAAAGACACATTCTGGCGCTGACGTCAATGACGAACGGTTCGGTGTTGACAACTTGGGTGTTTTCCACGACAGATTCCACTATTGGGAAATTGAGAATGGGATTTCAAAGTTAGGCCATTTTCATCTATTCGGAAAGGTCAGCGATTAGGAAAAGTAAATAAGCAAACGCGGCACAATTATAGTAGAGGTTTTATGTGTGGTCTAGGGCCCAAAGACTTTGTGTGGTGTTCACAAATTGGGTGGTCCGCCATTGTTTCGTTTGAGTGGCCAATGGGTGGTCCGGCTGTTCAAGAAAGCTCTGGGTGGTCTTCCCCTCATTTGAGAAAAAAAGCAGACGAGAGGTCGTTGTTTTTTTTCTTTGGCTCTTTAGCGGCAGTCTTCCAGAACTATCTTCTGCTAGAATGAAGAAACGAATGATCGTGGGGTTGCTTTCTAGGTTTTCCATCGCCTTGGAATTCTTCAATCGCGTGACTCACAGTTTCCATAGTATCTTTGTAACTCTACTGTGCTCCAAATGAACTCGCTCTCCCACATTCCTATCTCCGGTCGAACAGATCAAAGACAAAACGCCGCGCGTCTTTTTTCGGTGTCTGTCTCATCGCTAGCACCACGCGGTCAGTTCCGATCCGATTTATCAATTACAAAGACGTCATTCAAGGGAACCTGTTTATTGGTACAGAGATCTCTTTGCAACGAATGATGACTAGAATCTAACAACGAAATTGAGGTTCATCTTGGTGATACAAGTTGGGAGTCATCGATGAAGGGAATCCGGCCGACGTCTTTTGGAACGTAGGCGAACCATCTGGGGCTGTCACTGAAAGAGAGGGGTTAGAGAGAGAGAGAGAAAGAGAGAGAGAGAGAGAGAGAGAGAGAGAGGTTTGATATATAGAGAGAGGGAGAAAAAGAGAAAGAGAAAGATTTAACTCACTCTTTGTTATTATTCCCCCTCAGGGCTCTCAAAAACTTCGAAGCATCGAATCCTCTTCCCCAAGAATGTATCCTCTCAATGCAAGTTGAACCAAGAATATCTACAGCCAAGGTAGTCAAAATCAACCCAACAAAGAGGAAAACAATAGATCCAGCCATGTAACCGACTTCTCCTTGGGGATAGAGGTCACCGAAGCCTACAGTCATCTGAAATCAAGGTATGCTTCTGAAGTTTGCTGAAAGTAGTACCAGACTGATGAGACAAAAATAGAAGGCGTCTAGGAAGGACCAGGCCTGTTCATAGAAGGTGAAGATCCAGGCGGAGAAGGCCATGTAGCCGAAGAGGGAGATCATGACGGCTACGCGGCGAGTTCCGGAGACCTGGAATGAGAGGTTTAGAGAGAGAGAGAGAGAGAGAGAGAGAGAGAGAGAGAGAGAGAGAGAGAGAGAGAGAGAGAGACGATAATCCGTGGTCACGCTGTCACATTCACACACTCTCGAAAGACTTTGGAAGACACGTGCTCACTCTCAGAGACAGAAAGTATTTCGAGAATGTGTGAAAGTGACCGCGTGTCTTTGAAAAAACCCACCTCAGCCAATGGATCATCCCCAGTCCCTCCCAACAGATCAGCTATAAATTTAGCAACATCAGCAATAGTAATCAAAGTAAGAGGAATTCTGAAACACTTTAAAACATGAAATTTTATCTTTCACTTACCCAAAAATAGCATAACACATACAGAAAATTTGGCCCAGAGGAGATATGGGAATGAGATGCCCGTAACCAATTGAAGTTAAAACCGTTGTTGTGAAAAAGATTGAAGAGGGGAGGTTCCATTTTGAAGCGAATGTTTCATTGTGGAGATCTTAAGTAATCTTTGAAATTGAGAAAGTTGGGACACTTACCACTCGGTCGAATACCGGCTTCGAATGCTTTGAAGGATACGAAAGTTAGGTGATCAATCAGGTGCAGAATTGTGTGGTTTGTTGGGTCATCCAGGGGTTCGTAGTCAAGAATGGCTTCCTGGAAAAGGTGTATGAGTGATAAATTTTTCATTCCATTTTAAATTGTATTTAAAGTTTAATAGATTAATCTTTAATAATTGTTAAATAGTCTTTAAAAAGATTAAAAATAGAAGGAAATTGTCAAAGTCAAAAAATTTGGCTATTCGGGCGTGGTACGCGCTGAAAAGGAGGAAATCACAGCCCGACTATAAATTGCAATAATGCGTTTTAAAGGTAAAACTCGCAGCGCGGCCAATTTTATTTCTATTTTTAATTAAAAATTTAAAAACTAATAACAAAAGTAAGACAAAAATAATGAGTTTGTTCGGAAAAATCGAGGTAGAAAAAATAGGTCCTAAGATACACACCAAATTTCAGCCCAAGCGTATTCTTTGTTGAAAAATGTTTCTTCGTTTTAAAACTGATGTATGCTGCCTCTGTATCTCCTACTTATTCTCTTTTTATTTTTATTTCTCTCTCTCTCTCTCTCTCTCTCTCTCTCTCGCTCTCTTCGCAACAGCTGGCAGTACTCAAATTCCGCATTGTCTCTGTTTGTTTCCCTAATGCTCACCGGCCCGGATAATCGCATAGCCCGCAAATCCATTTTCCGGACACGTGCTTATTACTCCAACGTAGTTTGGGCGATTATGGAAATTCAATTTAAAAGAACATTTCTTTTTCAAAAGCTATTTTTAGAAGGAAAACTTCCAATCTCAAAATTCAGAAAGCCTTACCTCAGCTTTCCGTATCTCCCTCATGTGGTTGTTCCTGTGCAACAGCTCATAGGGTTTCTCGATTTCGGCAAAAATTATAGCTGAAATTTAAATTTAAATAAAAATATGAATGAAAATTGAAATTGAAATTTGAAAGCTAAAAATGAAAATTCACCTCCTAAGAATACATAAAGTAGGGTAGTTGAGATGAGGGCGATGTGAGGAAGGGCGAGGCGAAGGTTTGTTTGGAATTTGTTTTGGTCTGAAAATATAGACTTAAAAGATTGTAAACTTTATAAAGAACATTAAATAATTTTAGTGTACTTTTTTGAATTGTCACCGGGAGGGATCGAACCATCTCGGAGTCGGTGTTTTTCAATAGGCGTTTTTTTCGCCAACTTCCTTATTTTTAGGCAATTTTTGTTAAATTTGAATTATTTTCAAAATTTCTCGTCTATTTCACACACTCCCCTGAGGACAGCGCTGATCCTGCGCATCGCAAAAGAAGGGATTAAATTTGTCTCCGGCCGACGGCCATTTTGGCGATAAAATGGAAATGGATGGATGCAAGGGCAGAGAATGATGGGAGGGAAAACAAGGATAGAGAGAGGGAGTGTGAGAGAGAGAGAGAGAGAGAGAAAGGAAGAAAACGAGAGAGAGAGAGAGAGAGAGAGAGAGAGAGAGAGAGAGAGAGAGAGAGAGACGAATAGGAGACACACACGCACAGGCACAATCCTACAATCACACTCTCACACTCACACTCTCTTACACTTATCCACACACAAAAAAGAAAGAAAGATAGAGAAACGAGAGATAAACGAGAGGCAGAAAGAGAAAGAGAGAAGGGAGCTTACCAGAATCCTCTTCCAACTGCAGTCCATGCTCTTCTGCCAGTGGATCCATGCGCCTGGCGCCTCCAAGAAAGGCGACCTGAATGAGAGCGTGACAGCGGACTTTTGAGGGCTCCCGCTGAGATAATTCCACCGCGAACGGCTTGCTCAGCTCAAGCCGGCTGCACTCGATTAACCCTTTGAATAATTAGGCGCAGGTTGTTTTTCTAACTCTGGGGAGTCTTTTGGGGTCTCATAGGCGTCTCGCTTTTTCACTTACTCACGCTCACACTCTCACTCTCATTATCACTTACTCTTACTCATTACGCCCTCACCCACTCATTCACTCACTCACATTCACACTCACGTTCACACGCATACGTTCACACTATCACTCACTTTCACACTCACTTTCACGTTCATGCTCACGTTCACACTCATAATCGCGTTCACTTTCACACTCATACTCACACGTTCACACTCACACTAACAACCTTTCTCTCTCCCCACAAAAACGCCGAAACTGATAGATTGTCGACATGCTTGTTTACGATTGCATAGCTTTTCATCCGGCTGTCAACAGCCACAATTCGCAGCACCTGGTAATGCTGGTAGTGGCCAGAGTTGCGGAACCGTTTGATGACCATGGTGAGCGAGGGACGGCAGGTGATTAGATGGACGCAGTCAACCGAGAGACACCGCCTACAATCAAAAGGGCCGCCGCTTCCATTATAGCGATGACGAGGCGCCGAACCACTTCAGATGAGAGGGACACGCGTTCCTAGTTTTTTGAAGAGGAGGGGAATGCAGGGAAACAAAGACCTCTCTCTCTCTCTCTCTCTCTCTCTCTCTTTCTCTCTCTCTCTCTCTCTCTGTGTATCTTGGTTCAATCTTTGTTCAACTTTGTCTTTGCTTTTTCAATCACATTTTGGCAAGTTTTAGAAACCTTTCGAAGTTACCTGATTCATATTTGGGCAGGATCCGGTCCTTGACACCGCTGTCCTTGTACTTAGCCTTCCAGGAACGGAACAGGACTGGGGCAGCGGCAGAGGCAGGCGAAGTGCTGCCAAATGCTGGTAAAGGAACCTCCCTCCCGCGGGAGCCATCTCGCCTCAAAAAGATTGTCCTACTTGTCACCCAAATGCCATACGACGCTGGCCAAACACGACTGACCACAGCAGTTGGATACGAGAGAAAGAGAGAGATAGATAGAGAGAGAGAGAGAGAGAGAGAGAGAGAGGAGAGAAGGGTGGAAACTTCTATGCCTCAGGAATGTTTCATTACATCTACCTTTGTCTATGAACCAATATTTTTTTTAAAATTTGTCTGGAACCTTATGAAATCACCAAATTGGGTTTTATCCTTTTCTTGACGCCATTAACTTATGCTAATTGGGTGTCGCCCAATTGATATTCATGAGCTGAAAGAACGACTGAAGGGCATTGGATAGAGAAGGACCAGTAAAAGAAAAGGCCAGAAAATAGAGAAAGAGAGAGAGAGAGAGAGAGAGAGAGAGAACACGTGAGAGTGGGTGAGTGAGTGAAAAGACCAGGAAAAAGCGGAATCTGTGTCTGAGAAGGATGCGTCGGACTACCAATTATTCCGCCAGTAATCAACAAAATATCCCCGACGCCCAATTATTCCTCAATCCGGTGAATTTCGATTGGCGCTCCCGGCAATCTGGAACGCAAAACAAATCCTCTCCTTTCAGTTCGTTTTTAGTTCCCGGTGCCTTTGGAGAGGAGAAAGGTAGAGGGATACAGAGACGAACAGAGATACAAAAATAGAGAGAGAGAGAGAGAGATAGAGAGAGAACAGAGATAGAAAGAAAGAGAGAGAGAGAGAGAGAGAGAGAGAGAGAGAGAGGGGAGGGAAAGAGAGAGGCTGCTGTTGCGGAAAACATCTGCGGGTGTGAAGAGGGTATCTGTCGGCGTGAAGAGTCGTCATATGAGAGGCCGAGATGGGCTCGTAAGGTGACACCGAGACGCTTCCCGATTGCGGGACCACGTCACACAGAAGGCGGCTAATACGTCCGGAGCGGCCAGCCATGAAATCCGTCTCCACCTGGAGGCAGGAGACACTTCCGTTCCAGGCGAAAGACACGTTAACTCACTCAATCACTCAACTGCTTACTCACTCACTGACTCACTCTTTCAGTTTCGTGACTTTTCGTATAGTGGTTCCTTTTCGTATGCCTCTCTTTCGGTTCCAGAAAAAGCGCCGCCCCATCTCCATGGAGAGCGTTGCCACAAAGCGCACAAACAGCCTTACTCGCCAGCCAGCATGGGCTCCAACCCCAGCAAAGTCAAAAACATTGCCCCAAAGGTACTGGTTTAATTTTGCGATTCTGAATCAGTTTCCATTTTCAGAAGGAAGAAGTTCAGCAGGACACTTGGGCTGAACCGAGGGCGCCGCCTACTGAAGATGCCCAAGAGAGACCTAAAAGTAGGGAGAGAGAGGGAGAGAGAGAGAGATCAACTGATCCCATTTTAGCTAGGAATGCCAAAGTCAGCCCTGAGGTGGCTCCTGAAGCTCCGTCAAAGCCTTCTGACCTACCGAAGGATGATGATGTCAAATCTCTTCTTGAAGAGAAGAAAAGCGCCGATAAAGACTTTGAGAAGCTGAAGCTAACTGATGGGATTGTTCAGGTGCCTAGTGAAAACGTCATTGTGAGTTAAATTGTTTAGGACTACGCAAACATGGAAAAGGAGATTTACAAACTGGAGAGAAAGGACGTCATCAAGAAGTATGAGATGCATACCATCCAGGCTGACAATTTGAAGAACACGGTGGAGCAATTGGAAGCTGTGGCAAAGGAGCTGAGGAAACAGACGTAAGTGTCTCTGTCTGTCTGTCTGTCTGTCTGTCTGTCTGTCTGTCTGTCTGTCTGTCTGTTTGTCTGTCTGTCTCTCTCTCTCTCTCTCTCTCTCTCTCTCTCTCTATCTCTCTCTCTCTATCTCTCTATCTCTCTTTCTCTTTCTCTCTCTCTCTCTCTCTCTCTCTCTCTCTCTCTCTCTCTAAAACCGATTTCAGTGAACGTGAGAAGACCGACATCGTAAACATCGAGCAGCCATCGGTGAAAGACTTTCTGAAGCAACAAGGCACATGGGATCAACGCCTTGCCAAAGAGAAATCAGAGTATGAAGATGCCGTCGGCAAGCAGGACTCTGTAGAAAAGGTGGTTTTGCAATTCCGAAATTTCGAAATCCCGTTTTTAGGAACTCCGTTTGGCCCGAATTAACTACGACAACGCTCAGAAGATCATGGATATCTACAAGAAACAGACGGACTCTCTATATGCTCTTCATGAAAAGCAGGACAAACTGCTTGGTTAAGAAGATGATGACTGCTTTTTCACAGAAATGTTTCAGAAAGGGTCTTTGGACCTGATTATGCATCAGAAAAGGAGAATGTGATTGAAGGAGAGTTGGAGGATCTGATGGATTGGCAGCAGAGGGTGTCTTTGACTATGTTCAAATGGGCGAATGGGAGAGTTCTTCTGGTACATGCCTTGACTCAGATCACCTTTGGGATCAATCGATGGATTGATGCTAAGGGAATGGAGAAGGAGTGAGTTAGAGAGAGAGAGAGAGAGAGAGAGAGAGAGAGAGATAAATAATCTATCAGAAACGAGAGAGGCCGCTACTTCGCCGCCGCCGAAGCCCGAAACAACTTCATCGCGGCCGCCCAAAACGTCTCCTCCTGCCGGATGTACCTCAACAAGGTCGAATTTCCCTACGGAACCGAATCTGACATCTCCGAAATGGAGGAAAGTACCACCAAAGCATTCAAAAACATTGACAATGTCGGAGAAATGGAAAAGGTTCACTGAAAGCCTCAAATTCTCATTTGCCCCTCCTAGGCCCTCAAAGTTTTCCAAGAAACCCAGCAGAAGGTGGCTTCACTGATCCAGTGGTTCGACAAAGTTATAAATGACACAATTAGGAAGGACCTAGATGAAGCTAACAATAAGGTAAGCTTCAGAGAAATCGATATTTAAAGGTCTATTTAAGGTAATCAAGAAGCAGAAGGCCCTCAGAGAGCAGAGGCTGGCTTTCATGAAGAAGAAGAGCAAGGAGGAATTGGGAAAGGAGATTGAGGTATACGGTGAGATGTCGATTACTGTAGCTTTTTCAGATTTCTTATGATGATGTGGATGATGATGCATTGGAGAAAGAACTGAAGGCATTGGAGGAACAGGCATTGAAGGAGATTGAAGACGTGGATAAACATGATGTTAAGGTGAGAGAGTTTGGAAATGGCGTAGAAGCAGAGAAGAAGCTCCTGGACAAGGCATAGATAAATGTAAAGAGTAAAGCCAAAAAAGGCTTGGTGGGGTTCCGAACCCGGGACCCTTCGCACCAAAAGCAGTAGTTCAGCCACTGCGCCATCCGGCAGCCACAGGCAGAGATGGTCAGCAGCGCCTATCAATACCAGCCGCGAGGTTAGCGGCGCCGCCTCTGTAGAACTTTCTTAAAAAGCACTAATTTGTAATTGTAACATTTTATATTCACAAATTTGTATTTGTAACTTCTAAACCTGTGTTTTCAGGAAATCCTGGACCATAGCAACGAAGGAGGGGCTCTTCCTCTGGCGAAGCTTGCCCCTCTCCCTGCTAAAGACGCCCTCTTTGGTAGAACTTTCACATTTTTGGGTACCACCACGACTTTTCAGGTGATGTGAAGCAGAAAATGACTGAATATGACACCACTCGGAAGCAGTTTGAGAAGAGGAACAATGCGCAGAGGGAGAAACAGAGCATGGCTCTTCAGGAGAAGCTCCGCCAGAGACAGCAGCAGAAGAAGCCCAATTGATTAAGAGAGATAAAACTACTTTGTCATGTATTTTCATGGGTTTGGGAATAAATAGCGATTATAAATTGGCGCCGATGCGAAAGAGACAGGCGGCGGCGAGGAGCTTCCCGCCGAGGGCGAGGATGTTCGGGTGGGCCATGTTCTGGATGAGCCATTGGCCTATGGAGGCGAGGAGGAATTTGCTGTGTTCGAGGGTGGCGTAGGCACGGATGTTGAGTTGGAGGAGGAGCCAGAGGTCGGAGTAGCAGTGGAAGGCCATGAAGAGGATCGAGAGACCCATCAGCACCTGAAGAAGAGAGAGATATTGGGGAAGAGAGAGAGAGAGAGAGAGAGAGATCAAACTAACGTGATCGATCGATTCCCAGCTCGCGGTAACCAAAACTTCTGAAGAAGAATAAGAGATGAAGGCTGGTAGAGCTAGAGCCACACTGACAAGTCCAGTATAGTACAAACAGAAGAGTTCCACATGCCCTGCAATCATCAGTTTAGACGTTTCAACGGCGCAGTGAGATTGTGCGCGTGTCAGAATATCACTCGTTGGTTCTATCCCGCCCAAAGACAAAAGAAAAAGATGTATATGGCCTACCTTTGTGACACTGAATGTGCGTCTTCTGAATAGTAAGGGCCGTCAGAGCCCTGACAATAGCCAAAAGAGGGGCGCAGAGAAGAGAGAAGGTCGTGTACTCCATCTGTCCCCATTCCAACCAGGAGAGGGAGACTGCGAAGCCCAGAGGAACCTAGAAACTGTGCTTCTGAATGTCTTAGAATGCCTTACCAGCATGTAAGAACGAGGTTTTCCTTCAGCTCTGGAAGGAAGGTAATGTGTTCCCAGAAGAACGATGGTACCAGAAAAGAGGAAATCGAATATCCTAAAATGAGGATTAGAACTAAAGTTGAGTGTATCTACCTGATTAAGTAGAGGCCTCCTGTGCGGTTGCCGGAATGAACAATTGAGGAGAGGAGGGTTTCTACGACTTTTAGGGCGACTGGGGTGGCAAAGGCCTGAAAATTGCTAGTGTTTTTGGTGACTGGAAGCCAAACTATTCACACTCACACAGGCACACGCGCTCACACGCACACACATTTACATTAAGGTATGCATATTTAGACACACTTTCCACGACCTTGTTAGCTTCCACCCACCAGATTTGACTCATAGCTCTACTCCCTCAACCCATTGTTTTTGTCTTACATTTAATTTCGTTTGAAATTAAAACAAAAAATTTTCTTGTTTTAAACAAACCATAAAATCTTATATTACTACCAATTATACTAATTGATAAATGGAACTCTTTGTAGCAGCCAAAAAGGCAAATTTTACTTTCCAAAAATGGCAAAAAAAAACTTTTAAGGTAATTAAAACGTGGACCCATGAGGTGCCAAAAACCTTCACCCATATCGCATCGCTGTTGATGAAATTTCAAGGTGTAAAAAGGAAAAGTTAAAATCAGAAAACGATCTATAATTTTTTCTAGTAAAAATGAAGTAATTGATTTAAGAAAATCTGTTTTGGTGGTTCTAACCTACAGACACGCAAAAAATCATTTGTGTTTATTTTTAGAACTACATGGTAAAATTATTTAAACGATTCCGTTTTTTCAAGAATTGACAATTGTGTCAAATCAGGGTAGCCTTAATATTATGTACCGTACATGTATCGGTCACAAAAAAGGAAAAAGGAATAACATCTAATATTGCTATTTTGATCCTTAGTAGACTCTAATTTCTCATAAAATCTTCAATTCCTCATAAATTACGCTTTGCCCTAACAAGGAAACGCGACAGATCTCGCGGAAAACTAGCCGTTGCTGGATCGATCGAGATTTTAATCTTTGCCGATCTCATTTGAACTCATTAATACTTCAAATTTTAGTTTTAAAGTTAAAATTTAATGAGTATAAAGCCTTTCCGTTAGGCTTACCTGAAGAGGAAGCCCTGTCTTAGGAATACATCCCAACTTCTGAATAAACAGCATGAAAAGAAAGGCCGAGAAGTGGTGTAAAAAGTGGACCACTGGGGCCCGAATATCCAAAACGAAGTAGAGGACATTGTGGGCTGCCGAGAGCATGAAGGCCGAAGCCACATTCAGGGCAAAGAAGTAGAAAACATCCTAAAAATTAACTCTTTAAAACATTTTAGCTTTAAGCTTAAGTTAAACAATGGCAGTTTAGGGAAATTTCCTCACTTTGGTGTTGGTGGAAGCGTCGTGGGTTTTGGACATGCTGGCTGGCACTAACCGGAGATTATAATCTTGTATCTGATCGGGCGCCGCCTGGAAAGGCGGACGGTATCGCGGATTTTCAGGGCGAGACCCTCGGGATTGGGGCAAGATATACAAAGAGAGGCAGAGAGGCAGAGACAGAGTGTGAGATATACAGAGAGAGGCAGAGAGGCAGAGACAGAGTGTGAGTTAGTGAGTTAGTGAGAGAGTGTGCATGTGTATTTTTCAACAAAAAAATATCAACAAATCATTTTATTTATGTACAACCCGCAAATCTACTCGTATGCCCTCAGTTTTCTGAAATACACCATCCACAGTATAATTCCTGCACCCGTGACCACACTGTTACAAATCCATAAAACAGGCTGTCCAAAGGCAGCAAAAACACCCCTGAAATGCCAAATTTGCAATTTTAAAGGACTAACTTACGTAGCATAGACAGGTTCGATGATAGCTGCCAGGTCTTCGATTACAACTACCAGAGCTTGCATTATACTCTGAAACAAGATGTCATCTGGTCTTCAGAAGGCAAAAAAACCTGGTCAGCACTCCTTAAAACCTTAGAGTAGATTGTATCAATGGCTAGGGCTCCAACTGTAAGGCCAACTCCCATCACAGCAGTCATTACTGTCATCAGGACGATAGGGTTGGTGGCACGGGCTGTGGAGCACCAGGAGTATTCCAATGGGTTACAGCCAGTCCCGGTAGTTGCTGGAAGAGTTAGATGAGGGGAAAAGGTTGTCACTGGCTCACTCTCTCACTCACTCACTCACTTACCCACTAATTCCACACACACACACACACATTCACACACACACACATTCACACACATACTCACTCACTCACCATTGAATTGAGGAACATGGTCAATACTGAACTTTGGCCAGGGATATGAAGAAAAGTACATGAAGACGCATAGAAGGAGTGAGAAAAGGAAGGAGGTCCTAGCTGGGATCCTAAATAAAAATGTTTTCAAGCAGCTGAAAGTTTAAAAACCATTTTGAGATGTCAGTACCCATGTAGACCGCACAGACAACTATGGCTAAGACGCCAATGACTGAGAGGATGATACAGGATTGGAAGACCATGTATTCGCTATCCCAGCCGTAGAGGGTCATCATGAGGGGAGTGTAGATTCTGAAAGACTAGTTTGTCGCCGTCTCTTTCTACCTCCCTCTGTCTGTCTCTCTTTTTTTCTCTCTCTTTCTTCTCACATGTCAAGAGTAGCCGAAGACAGTCCCAAAACCAATCTCTGCCCCAAACAGAGAATCACCAAAGGCCAATGAACATCCAACTCCTTTATTTGTCTCCACCTCTGTTTCAAAGCAGACATAGAATACTCATTCGATTCATCGTCACATTTGTTTTCAACAAATCCTGAAACCCTTACTTGACCAAGTTTTCTGAAGATTTCTTACCTGATTTCTCAGGTTTCGGTGGCATCTCCGGTAACCCAAATTTGACAAAGAAGATTGAGAAGATGTTTGTGAGAGTAGCCATCCAAACGGGAGCAGTGTAGAGATTGAAATGGACGTTAGGAAAGACAGAGATTCCAGGGTAGGAGATTCCGGAGAAGGCCAGTTGACCCACTTAAATCAGATTGTATTGGTTTGGAAGTAGGGTCTTACATGGTCCCACAACGACAGAGATAGTGCCAGCTACTCCGACAGCGGAAAAGGCCTTAGTGCGGTCGTCTTCTGAACTTGTGAGGACTAGGTAGACTCGGAGGATTACGGCACTACCTGAAAGAAGAGATAAATGGGGTGAGAGAGAGAGAAAAAGAGAAAGAGAAAGAGAGAGAGAGATTGAGAAAAAAGTAAAACTCACTGCTAGCAACGGAGAAAATGAAATAGCAAAACATTAAAAGATGCCGTCGGCCTTCGGAAAGAAACTCCACACAGAGGTAAACACAGCATCCCAGGAATGCTAAGATCCTGCCGACAATTAGTTGATTTCTGGAAATCAGTCGTATACATTTTTCAAATGGCATATGTTTACGTCTAGCTTGTACTACGTTTACAAGTTTTACATAACCTGGTACGTTCTATGAACTCTCATCTGACCCTGTGTGTAAAAAACCGAAAAATGGTAGTTTAAAGAAAATTGAAGTACATGGTCCCACAGCGATGATCGTGATCTAGTAGAGATCTCTCAAAGAGGGTCTTATAAAAAAAAGAATTTTTTTCTTGGGAAAGAATAAGTGAACTCTATTTCATGTGTCATTGTGAACTTTGTACTTCGAATGAGCTGACTAGTAAGTAGGATTAAGTGAATCCGCGAGAGAGACATTGTTTTGATATAAACGCCAGCAAATCCGAGATAAATCACCGAAACAAACTGCAAATGGTCATAGATTGGCAAAAAAAGGAAAGAAACCTCTATTATTAAAAGCTTTCCACATATGACGATTATCTCACATAACGATCCAGATGTTTACGCCTACCTTGCACTGTGTTTACAAAATCACCACCTAACTGTAAAACGGTATTAGGAGGCTTTCAACTATATCTACCTACTTACAAACAACCACATTTGGTGTTTTGGCTTACAAATAAATCCCATAATTGTAACTGCCAATGGTTTAAAATAAAGATAAGTATGATGATACCTCTGAACCGGTTACCGTTTAATTGTGAACTCTGTATGGGATTTGACAAAAGTGGTGCCATCTTCGTGCCAGAGAGTGTTTTCATACATAATAAACTAAATCTTATGGATTCACGAGCAAAATATATAGAGTAAATCATAGCTTGTGCAAACGAGCATTGACACAACTTACTTTACTGTATGACTCCTATAAGTCCAATAGGAAAACAGAATAGAAAATACAACATGTCCAACAGTTGAAATAGAGGAAGCCAACCCGTAATATTGAGCAGTGGCTTGTGGATCAATCTGTAGTATTAAGGAAAGGTAATGAAGAAAGTTGATCTACCTGTTTCATATAAGGCCAATCGGCCATAACCACAAATGTGCTTTCGACAGCAGAAAGAAAGGATATGACTCCGGCTGCATAGACGGCCCTCCAGTTTGTTTTGATATCTGAAAGGAGAAGATAGGAGAGAGAGAAAAATAAAAAAGAGAGAAAAGAGAGAGAGAGAGAGAGAGAGAGAGAGAGAGAGTGAGAGAGAGTGAGTGAGAACTACTTACCTCTATTTTCAGAAGAAGTTTCATCGAATGTAGGGAGTAGTTCCGATTTTGAAGGCCTCTTATTCAAAGAAACCTTTTTCGTCTCCAACTCCATCACTGAAACAATAGTTCGTAAACTTCACAGCACTTCCTTGTCACCGCTGCAAAGAAAATGACAAATGGAGCAAACCTGGGTCCCACCCCAAAAACAAGTTCGGTATGAAACCAGTTATAAGTTTAAGTAGAATCACCTTTCGTGTGAAAAGGTTTAACCTAACTTAACTGGACCGCTAAGCGGCTTTAAAGAGACCGAAGGTACTGAAACTACAAACTAAAGTACATGAATCTTTAAAGACCAAATTTGAAAGATGGGTAGCAAAGAGCGGAGAACAAAGCCCGCCGACCTTGCAATGTCAACAAGATGTTTAGCGGGAAAGGAAGAAAATGACGATTATTTGTGATCTGACCAAAAGAGCGCACAGGCGCACAAAATTGAGAGAGCGCGTGCCATTCCGATGGTATCACATAACTTGGTGTAAAGGGTGGGTACCGGAACAGGATGTGGTTAATAGGTGCGGGCGTTAAATGTTGTGTGGCGGAAATGGGAAATTCTGAATTGGAGGATGAATCAGAGAGAGAGAGAGAGAGAGAGCGAGAGAGCGAGAGAGAGAGAGAGAGAGAGAGAGAGAGAGAGAGTAACAGAGACCAAAAAGCGACAAAAGCGGCCTGACGTTAGTTAAAAGCGGCATCTGAGGTACTTAAAAGCAACCAGAACGACTTAAGGTCACCGAAAGTCGACTGAAGCGGCCTAAGGTAACCGAACTATCGACTGAAGAGGGTTGGCGTTAGCTAAACGCGTATTGTTGTTGTTTTTTAATGGGCCTAAGGTCACCCTACAACGACTGAGGCGGCCTGAGGTCACCTTAGAGCGGTCAGAGGTACTTAAAAAGCGACCAGCACCAAGCGACCCGATCCGATTAAGGACACCAAAAAGCGACTTAAGCAGCCTGAGGTCAGACAAAAGCGGCATGAGATTACCTAAATGTAGCCTTTTGTACTTAAAAAGCGACTGGAACGACCAAAAAGCGGCCCGAGGTATTTTAAAGATGATTTGAGCAGCCCGAGGTCACCTATAAGTGGCCTGAGACCTGAAGCGGCCTGAGGTTAGCTAAAAGCGGCCTGGCATCTTAAAACGTAGAATCAAACATAGAATAAAACATCCTAAAATCCAACAAAACCCAAATATCTCGTTTACTGTCTTGTGAGGCACCTTTTACTCGTGTATCACACCATAGTCCTCTTCTAAACGGCCTTCTTCCCATTCGTCGGTCCGAGCCACTTGACGCTGTTCTCCCCAGCCGTCACTCCCTTCATCTCCTCCACACTCGGCTCCACCGCAGGCATCGCCGTCACAGCCCCAGGTCTCTTCGTGAACACGTCGCTCGACTTGGTCGGATCCATCTTGATCGTGTCGTAGCGGGAGTCGTCGTACTTGGCCATCAAGTCCGTCTGAGCTGGTAGCTTGAAGGGGTCCTTGGTAACCTAAAAGAAGAGCGTTGTTTTGATCGGAAGAAGGAGGGCTCACAGGGGAGGCGAGAGTCCCAGTCGACTGGGAGGCTGCGGCAGACGGCTGGCTGGGGAAGGCCCGGTGGTTGGAGACGGAGGGGAGGAGGACCTGGACGGAGAGATGAGAGGCGGACTGACCCATCGCGGTGAGTGCACGAGTAGAAATGACAGATGGGAGAGATTTCCGTGAGGAGTATGTTTCACGTCACGGTCGGATTCACGTCACGGAGTAAGGAGCGGTCGGATTCACCTACCGTAATTGAGAATCAAGAGTTAGTGGAAGCATACTCTCCCAACTGCCAGACTTTGGGAACTTTGAAGAGAGAGAGAGAGAGAGAGAGAGAGAGAGAGAGAGAGCGTGTAAACGGCTACTACCTTTCTTTTTTGACTCCCTTTCGCTCTTTGTATTTGGGAGTATGTGTGTGAGTGTGTGTATCTGTGTGTATTTGTGATTTTATGAGTGTCTGAGTGAGTGTATGTGCATGTGTGAATTCGTGTATGCGTATGCTATTCTGTGTGCGTGTGCGTGCTTATGTATTTGTGAGTATGTGAATGTGTGTGGATGAATACGTGAGTGTGAATGTGCGTGTGTGTATACATGTGTATACATATGTGTGAATGTGTGAATGTGAGTGAATGTGCGTGGATGTGTACGTGTGTATTTGTGTGTGCACATGGATGTATGTGTGATTGTGTGTACGTTTGTTTATGTGTGCGTGTTTGCTTGTTGTTTGTCTTCCCACACTTTTCGTGTGTCTTCGTGTGTGTATCTTGCTGTGAATATGTGTTCGTGTGTGTTGATATGTGTGTAAGTTTGTTCATGTGTGTATGACTGTATATGATGGATGTAAGTATGTGCGTCTGTATATATGTGTGAGTGTGAATGTTTGCGTGTATGTGTGTGTGTCGACGTGTGATGTGTTAAGTTGTGTGTGAATGTATGAATGTGTGAATGTGTGTAAACCCCCTAATTTCCTGCTATTCCACTCCTCTCCCTTGTCTTCGGCACGTATTTCGATCCGCGTCCGACCTGTCCGCGCCGTCTCCGCAACAACCCGCTTCCGTCCTCTCCGTCTCCTTTGAGACTACAAAAGCCGTGCGTCCATCTCACCCGGCCGTTGCCAAAATGCGCTTCCTTCTTTGCTTCCTCCTCCTGGCCGCCGTAGCCGATGCCGTTTTCATCAAGGCCGCCTTCCGTGCCTTTGGCATAGACCCCGAGACTGGGTAGGTCGAAAAGTAGAACTATTTTGAGATCAAATTCTTTCAGAAAGCTGTGTGGATGCTGTGGATGCCCGTGAGTTTAGAATCTGATTCGAATTTAGCATTAAAAATAGAGGTATAAAGTTAATGAATTGAATTTTTAGGCCTCCTCCCCCGCCTCCTCCTGAGCCACCAGCGTGCCCTTGCCAGTCTTGCGGCTGCCCGGCGTAAGTAGAGAGGTTCAAGAGAAAAAGAGAGAGAAGAGAGAAAGAGAGAAAGATACAGATCAACCAATTCCTTTCAGACCTCCTCCTCCTCCTCCACCGCCGCCTCCTCCTCCTCCCTGCCAGTGCCCGTAAGTTCATCTCTTTTTCCTATCTCTCTCTCTTTATCTCTCTATCCTCTCTCACTCTCTCCCTCTCTCTAACTCCCTCTTCTTTCAGTGCCGCCCTCCCTCCTCCCGCTCCCTTCGGCGGAGCCCCCATGGTCGGCTTTGCACTCCCTCCCGCCGCCGGAGCCTACCCCGTCGCTGGAAAGTAGACCCTCGTCCACATCCCGAAACGCCTCTACATATAATTTATTCTTCTCAATTACCATATTGTGCAATGAATATTACATCTTCGTACAGCATTTCCTCCGAAAGCCGTCTTCATTGAGAACAGTGGAGTAATGGGGCAATTCGTCGGGTTCCATGGTGATCATCTTCTGGAGAGTGTCTCCGCTCAGAGACCGGAAGACGGCCGGCCATGGGGGAGGAGGCATCGAGTAGGAGCCGTCTTCCTGGAGCATGTGCGATCGGTCACTCGAGAAGTTGTCCAGGTAGGCGGAGGCGGGGATCACGCGGAAGAATCTGAAGGAAATGTGGGAATTAGAAGAAACGCATAAGGTTGCAAAAGACAGCCTTTATAGCCTCAGGCCGCAGAAGAGCGCTTTTTATAGCCTCAGGCCGCCGATGACCGCTTTTCCAGCCCCTCCATTGCCACATTTTGACCGTGGCCTTTTCCCCTGCCGCGGGTGGCTGCCTGTCGCCGACATAACACCAAAAGAGTGGACAAAAGTGCAGGTGCGCCGTTGTCCTTGAAACCCCATTGCCCACCGTCTGTAGTTCTCATCCACATGGATTCCTGGTACCACGGTCCGTTCGAAGTACGTCTCGGCCAGACAGGGGAAGGACAGGGTGGAGTCCAGGTCCCAGATGAGAGGGCCAGTCGGGGTCTCCTGCAGAAGGACCACGTGGTAGTCCCAGATCACGTACGGCCTGAAACATCTTCTTTTAACATTTAGACATTCATTCTATCGATTATCACACCTTTTTGACCTTGAAGTTAAGTTTATAACCTGCATGCTACTGTGGTAATCATTGTAAAGCATCAAATTCTACGGGCATTTCTGTCGCAATAATCATCACGCCGTTATCTTTTCATAGACACCCTATATCTTTGAAGAATGCGGGGTGCTCACCCTACACAATTATGCCACAATTTCTGGGGTTCTCGGCGTACTGTTACAATTAATTGCACCACATTTTGTTTTAATTGATTTTTCATAGGCGGGTCCCATAAAAAAGTTTTTTATAAATCTCCTTTTCCTTAATTTTACTTTAAAAAATAGTTTTTAAATCTATTTTTTTCGGGGGAAATTCCCCTTAAACGCACTTTTCCTTGGCTGACTTCTGTGAGAAGAGGGGTACCTTCCGGTTCTTGTTCGAGATAAACACCGCGTGGATCTTCTCCGGCTGGCTGGTCTCTGCTGCCAGCCGCTCTGCCAGTCGGTAGACGTTCTCCTCACAATAGCAGGAGGCATAGTCACACTCCTCCTTACTTAACGTCATTCTGAAGCTTCTTTTTAAATATGTTCATATGTGCATACTGTATTCATATCATGTATATATTCGCAAAATGCGGGTCAAGCGGCCTTTGATTGCCAAAACCGACTTTTAATTACCAACAAGCACACCAAGCGGCCTATGGTTACCAAAAAGGGCCTCTGTTTTTTTAAAGGTAAGGTGAAAAATCTTTGGAAATGCGCCACATCACCCATAAAAAATAAGAATTAAATATGGAAATTTGACTTTACTGAATGGAAAACGTAACAATCGGGGGCAGAATACCTGTTTAGATCACGGGAAAACTGGGCAAAAGAGGGGACAACGTGTACAATCTAGATGGGCCTTCTATTCTGAGATACCCCGCTCTCTTTAAACAACAAAAGAGCTGAGTTGGCTACTTTCGGGGGGAGGGAATGGGGCGATGGGGCGATCTCAGACGTCCAACTGCACCCGGGCGGCCGTCGAGTCGGCGTACTTGGCGATGGCCGGCTGCAGCTCTTCGGCCAGGAAGCGGTGCGTCTGGGAGGCGGAACGGCCGGTGAAGGAGATGGGAGAGTTGGCCAGGGCCAGCACGCGATCACGGACCTGGAATTAGGGTTTAGGCAATATAACTTTATTTTAAATAAACAGTTTTTAGTTTGCCGTTCCGATAAAACAACTCGTTTTGTAGAACTTTTGCAACAAATTTGCCCATAGATCAGAGGCTTATCGCGTAAGATTCCCTCCACTCCGCTTCTGATAAGAGCGTCTGCCAGCTGTTTCCAGCAACAAACAAACGATATCACCGCCAAGCTACCGTTTTTCAGGGCTTTTAGTTGCAATTTTGAAAAGAGAGTTTCATGATTTGGGGGTTCCCAAGCCCAAAAGTTTTGGACAATTGCAATTTTTAGAAGATGGCTCGTATTTGGAAGTTTAAAAGCTCCAAATTCAGAAATCTAGGATTGAAAACTGACCGGCTCGAAGAAGGAGTCCTTGAGCATGTAGGCCATGTCGACTGGCTGCTTCATCTGCAGTTCCCTGGCGTCGAGGGCCGTGGTTCTGATGATGGCATGGGCCTGCTGTCGGTCCACTCCCTCCTCCGTCAGCCACATCATAGCCTTCTCCAGCGCCAGGAAGGGCAGCTCATCGCGCACGATCTTCTGCACGTTCTCCGTCTGCACACCCAGGCCCTCGAACACGTTCTGAAAGTGACTTATGAAGGCTCAATATTCAAATTTGAAATCAATATTTTCACTCATAAAAGCGAGAAATTGGAATTTAGAGCTCAAAATGTAAAGATTTTGGATTTTTGACATCAAAATTCAATTATCTCCATCACAATTGAAACACTTTGATCCGACAACTGGATTCGAACGCGCCAATCCCAAAAAGTGCGCTAATCACGCGGTGTGGAATGCGGCGCAAAGATGATGGATGGCAGCTAGCGGGTGTGGATTTGCAACTGATCCACACCACAATGGAACAAGGAGGGACCAATTAGAGAGGGAGAGAGAGAGATTCCAACCTGGAAGGTGGTGAGCAGAGCCTCGGCGGTGAAGATGCTGTCGGGGATGAGCATTCGGCGGCCGGCCGAGTCGTCCAGTGTGCGCTCCAGGCCCTGGTCGGCGAAGATCGACAGAGCCTCCTGGAAATGGGGGAATTCAGTAAATTAACAAGTTTTGTATTCCAATTTCTGTTGTAAGGATTCTGGCAACCTCAGGCCGCCTTCCGCTTTTTCTGGTGACCTCAGGCCGCCTTCCGCTTTTTCCGGTAACCTCAGGCCGCTCTACTAACCGTGGGGGCGCTGATGAGTTTCCTGGCGAGGGCGCAGCACCTCTCGCTCTTCATGGGATTCTTCTTGTACGGCATGGCGGACGATCCGATCTGGTTCTGAAAATCTCTCATTTCCGTTTTCAAAGTGTTGTTTCAAAGTGTTTTTTTTCAAAGTGTTGTATCCGAATTTTTCAAAGTTCAAACCTCCTCGAATGGCTCCAGAAGCTCTCCCATGGCCTGGAGGACTCGGACGTCCAGGCAGACTTTCTTGCAAGCGGCTCCCACAGCGGACAGAGCGAAGATCAATTGGACATCCTGGAAATTGATTTTAAAGTGTAAAAAAAGTTTTTAGAGGTATCACACAAGGCCTAAAATAACATTTTATTGGTCTAAAAATAACTATTAAAGGTCTAAAATCAAATTTTAACGGCATAAAGAACGAACCTGTTGCCTGGAGTAGGTCTGTCCGGAGATGTTGAATTTGTGCTGGAATCCGGCCTTCTTCGTCACGAGGCGGTCCAGTGCCTCCACCTTCTCCTCGTCTCCGTTGAAGAGGGTGAGGAAGGAGTCCTGCGTTCCCGTCGCTCCCTTGATTCCGCGGAAACGCATCGTGTCGCGGAACTGCTCCAACTGAAAGGAAGAGGTTAATGAAGACAAAAGGAAGAGAGAGAGAGAGAGAGAGAGAGAGAGAGAGAGAGAGAGATCTACCTGTTTGAAGGCGGTGAGGAGTTCCTGTGCCCAGAGGGCGGTCCTCTTTCCGACGGTGGTGAGGGAGGCCGTCTGGTAGTGGGTGCGGCCGACGGTCACAGTCTCGGCGTGCTTCGCGGCGAACGTGGACATCCTCTCCAGCACCGTCGCCAGTCTGAAAATGGAGAAATTAACCATTTAAAGTTTTATATGAATTTTAGAGAATTAATTTTAATCCATTTGAATAACTACTTTAAGGATTTAAGACCGCTTTTTTGTCAGCAAAAAGCCGCTTTTGAGCCGTTTTGGTATAACCTAAGGCCGCTCTGCCACCTTAACGAATCCAGTGTTCCACTGCTTTGCCAGTTTATGAACCTCAATTACAAGGCCAAGACTGTTTTGAGACCATTTTACCCGTCTGAGGCCGCTTATGGCCGCATTTAGCAATCTAAGGCCGCTTGGAGACCTCAATAAACACGTTCACATCGATATGACACCTGAGTAAATTCAATTTCTCCACTGCTTTCTGGGTCTCATTTACAAGCCTCAGGCCGCTTTAGGGCAGCATCCAGCAAGTCATGACCGCTTTGACATCTGAATAAATCAATTTCCCCTACCTCTTCAGGAGATGATCGACGGAGTCTCGGATGGCGATGAGGTCGGCGTTATCCTGCACGAAGCAGGAGGTGGCTCCCAGGTGGATGATTCCGGCGGCGCGGGGGCAGACCTTCAAACTCCTTGGTTAATTGGGATTCTGAGGCAGAAATACCTTTCCGAAGGCGTGATTGTGTGCCATGACGTCGTGTTTGAGCTTCTTCTCTTCCTCCCTCACCACCTCCCAGTCGATGTTCTCTTTGTTGGCCTTCATCTCGTCAATCGCCTCCTGAGTCACTTGCTTCAGACCCAACTCCATCTCGGCCTCGGCCAGCCAGATCCACAGCTGCCTCCACAGCACCGTCTGAAATGGGTACGGTAACTGAGGTGATACGGTAGGAAAGAGGAAGAATACCCTAATTTTAAGCATCTGAAGCAGAAAAATACAAAAAAGGCAAAAGCACCTTGTTCTTCTCGGAGTTGATGTCCATCAGGGGACTGCGCTTGCAGTAGCGGGAAGCCAGCACCGACTCGTACTTCTCTTCAGCGGGCATGACGACTTTTTTACCTGAAAAAATATTCATTTAGGGATTACTGTAGCTTGAAGAGCAAGGAAAACAGATTTTAAAAACTGTAAATATGTCGATTTTAAAAAAAATTACATATTTACAGTAAAATTTGTAGAGATTTAGGTGTTTTTGGTGAAACATGTAAGGTAAATGCAGGTAAATTGTTAATTCAGGGAAAACTGTGGGTTGTGAAAACCTTAACATCGATAAATTGCTTAAATTTGTTGAAAAAAAAAGGCAATTGATGGAATCTTACACACAAAGAATTGATATGGGTTGTTTTTGATGTGAAAATTCGTAAACAACAGTGTAGGACAGTGAGAATACAAAAATGGTGAAAAATACAACTGGCCTAAGAAATTTTGACCTACAAAAATGGTACATCAAGGGTACTGTAGGGTTACTGCAGGCTTTGGGACATGTTTACCTAATGATGTCATGAACCAATCAAGATTAATCGATGTTCTTCACCTAAAGATGGCTGAAAACGACTACGCAGTAGGGGGCGAAAAGTCTCACGGCCGTAATCTTTTAAAGTGCAACGAGTGATATGGGCGTTGGACCGCCCCCTTGAATTGCACGATACACTTTGAAGACGACTTTTGACCGTTGACCAGTGGGAATTTCAGAAACACGCTTTTGTAGGTGGCAACGCTTTGGTTTAAGCGTACTGTAGCCCCAAAAAGAGCAATTGTAAGCCAGAAATACTGTAATTCGGAGACACAGTCCGCCGCAAGGCCTTGTAAGTCGGCGTTTGATTTTCGTTGCGGGACCCAGCCAGTAACCAAATCTACACTATCAGAAGCTTTGGAACTAATTTTTTCAAGAAACGGCACCTCCGGGAAGTAGGCGTTTTTGAAAAATGCCCTGTATTCGTCCACGAGATTATCACTGATCCTCAAAAAATTATTTCAAAAAGGTAACATATAGGTCCATTTTCACACCAAATATCAGATCATATAATGGCGCATAAGCTGAGATTTTCTAGCAGTAGTGTTTCAACTGATTCTTAGTGAACAAATGCTACAGTATCCTTCTACCGAGCCATGCGGAAAACGGTTTATTCTGCCATAAATGGTTGCAGTGTCCCGATAATTCGTTGTTTTATATTTTTATCTGCTATTTAAAACAATAAAACAAATAATCGAATGTGAAAACGAATTTAAAAAGATATTTTAAATATTTCAATATTCAAGTCAGGGTTTTCGTTACGAGACCCGGCCCGGTACACAAGCTGGTTTCGGCTGTAATTGAGCCAACCGGCTGGCCCGAACAAACCCGGACAGTCTTTTAAACAGCCGGCCCCCGCGGGCTGTGAGTCCTTTAAACAGCCGGCCCCCGCGGGCTGTGGAGAAATCAGACCTTTAAAAATAAATCCTACTGTAAAGGTACGTGATACGCAAACGTCTGAGAATTTTCTCTAAAAGATACGGTAACGTCGAAAATATGAAACTCGAAAAACCTGCTTTTGAGACTCATTGTAGAACCCTATTTACTACTAGAAATATGTAAATATAGCCTGAATTTAGAGAAATTTAAATTTTGAAAGGCAGGTGGAATAAAGAGTACGGTGAGCGAAGAGGGTACGCAAGTCGTCAAGTGATTTTTTTCAGCCTGAATACTGTATCTTAAAGTTGTGAAAATCTTTGAAACATTAGTTTATTGCACTTGACTCTATTTTATTTTGAAACTTTAAATAAAAATTAACTATTTTAAGTAAGAAAGGATATTTTAATTCTGATACAATATAATTGTCGTGATAAACCAACGGCGATCGGAAGTTGTTTATTTACTGGGCAGTAAATAGAGCAGCTAGCCCGTGCTGATGTCACAGCGCCAACGGAGTGTCCACTTTTTGTTTATACTATTCT
This sequence comes from Oscheius sp. G VE-2021, assembly GCA_022343465.1. Classification (NCBI taxonomy): domain Eukaryota; kingdom Metazoa; phylum Nematoda; class Chromadorea; order Rhabditida; family Rhabditidae; genus Oscheius; species Oscheius sp. G VE-2021. The sequence goes on from JAJQXH010000085.1 coordinate 876,674, forward strand.
TTTCGTGATTTCCTTTAATTTCAATGTAAAAATCCCGATTTTCTTCCAATTTAAGTCACTTCAGGTCCAAAATTGCTCATTTACCCGCATGACTTCTGGCCTAAAGGTGCATTTCGACCTGCTCAAGAAGGAACACCAGGCCCTCACCGCAAAATACACGGATTTACTGAGAACGACCGCCAATGGAGAGAATAAGCACGGTCTGGCCGTCCAGTTGGTCCAATTCGTCGCCGATCTCCACAAAAAGGACTTTCTCAGGTGATTTTTCTTGTTTTTACACCATAAAAAGTATATTTTAGTGATATTTTCATAAAAGTCGACGGGAAAGAGTACAGATCCCACCGTTTCATCCTACAGGCTCGTAGTTCTCACTGGGAGGACTTGGAAGCCCTCGCTTCTATTGAAATACCAGGTTTGTTTAATTAATTTTTTATACCTTTAAATCATGTTTAATGATTAAAAAAATGATTTTCAGATGTTCCTGCCCACATATTCGACATAATATTCCAATGGCTGTATACGGACACCCTTAGCTCCAAAATCTCGGATTCTGATCTCTTACGGGTGGCGGAACAGGCCTGCAGATACAAGTTCTTAGGATTACAGGAGACGTAACTTATAGAAACGGGATTTTGTAATTTTTGAAGCTTCAGATGCGAATTGTGGCTCTCCTCCCGGCTGGATGTGTCCAACTGCGTCTCTGTATTCGAATTCGCTGAGAATAATGAACTGTCCACGTTGAGGTAGCTTAAATTTTACATTTCAACATTACCTTTTAACATTTATTTTAAAATAATTATTTTTATAATTTTAAATCAATTTTTCATAAATGAGACATTTCAGAGATCAATGCAGCACCTTGGTGGCGTCTAGATGGTCGGAATTCACAAAGGAGCACTTTTCCACCCTCTCCGCCACTCTTCTCTATCGACTGCTCAAGGGGTACAATTTTTTATTCGATTTTTCGTATTTTTATTAATTTAAATGATAATTCAGGTTATAGTAACACGGGAAGCTTCATTCGAGAGGTGGGAGTGAATGGGCGGAGGATTTACGGAGATTGACCTCTAAAGTGCCAATTGATTACTGATTGTGACCTACCGCCGTAAAATGGTACATTTAACCAGCTGGTTGTCAAAAAGGCGTGGCAGTTTAAAGGTCTACGGGTCCCCCGCGGAGTTCTTAAATTAGTTTGTTGTTTAAGGCTTTAGGCTTAAAGTTTCAGCAAAAGATTCCTTAAACAACGGATTTAGGAGCTCCGTGAGGGACCCGGTGAAACCCTGGAGACGTTCGTCTCAATTAATACATACACTACATATAAATTAATTGATTAAATTCAAAATTAAAACAAGAGTAAAGAAAGGCGGCAACTGACGAGAACCAACCGACTGGCTCAAAGTCACCAAGAAAGCGCGGGAAAAGGTGGTGGCGCGAAAGGCCAGAGTTGGGTACAAAGTACAAAATGTCAAACTACAATAAATGCGGCGTCACGTAATTTTGTGAATCGATCGAATCGATTTGAAAGCTAAGATGGTATACTGTAATTGAAAGTTTAGCCGTCAGATGGTTTACATATTCCAAATTGAAAAGAATGTCAAACAAATTGGTTCCATCCATCATTTTCGCTGTGTATACATGGATTTGGATAATCAGTTCTGAAAACATTTACTATTTAGTTTTAAAAATCGATATATTACGGATGATATACAAAAAAATCTCCAAAAATGTCTGCATAGCAGCCGGGTGTCAATAAGGATCGTCGTGGTGTTCACTATTTGACATCATCCAATCTTATTTGCATTTAGCAGTCCACATTTGCCTAGAGCACCCAAATTTTTGAAACCAAAAGTGGTTCCGCTTTGCTCAATTTAGCCCCGCCTCTCAGTGGATCCGTGTTACTATCACCAAAATCATCACATTCGGAATGATTTAAATAAACCACTTAATTTAGTAGTTTCAGGAACTCTGAGAACGTGCTTCGCTCGATAATCCAGCTGGATCGAGAGGATCTGCTCTTCCTCTTTTTCATCGACAACGAGGCTAAGGTTCTTCTTCTCTCTCTCTCTCTGTCTCTCTCTGTCTCTCTCTCTCTCTCTCTCTCTCTCTCTCTAACTCCCTCTATTTCCAGCTCCCCTCTCTCCTAAACGACCGAGATGCGGACATCTGCGCTCTGGAGGAGGCCGTCTCCCGTGGCTCCCTCTCCATCGCCTCCCAGCTGATCCAACACGGCTCCGACGTCAATTTGGTCTACTCCCACGGAGATCAGAGCAGTATTCTCCTCAGAATGGCCAGAAAAGGTGCTTTTTCGTGAAGTTTTGGCATTTACAGTACATTTTAATTACAGTACATATTTTCAGTACATTTTATCAATTTTTATAAAAATTCCTCGTAAAAACAGAGTAAATCGTTTTAGACAATCTTCCGGCTGTGAAATTCCTCCAAGAGAATGGAGCCGTTTTCACTGGAATCCAGGACCAGGCGAATGACCTCACTTTCCTCCAGCAGATGTGCCAGGTAATGGCGCTGTATTCCAATTACCTAATGGATTACTGTAGCTCCCTCTCTCCGAAGAGATGGTCTCCTGGTTGGAGGGGATTCTCCAGAAGACGGATGTCAATTCAGCGCCCGGCTGCCAGAGGTGAGGCTTTTTCTTTCTTTTCTTTTTCTTTTTTTTCAGTTTTCGATAATTTAGAGTCATTTTCAGGTCTGCCCTCACTTTCGCGTGCCTGAATCAGGCGAAATGCGCTTCGAGGATAGTAGAAGCTCTGTTGGCGAATGGAGCAGATGCGAATTCGACGGATTCGGATGGGAAATCTCCGCTTTTCCACACTTTGCTGGGGCTGAAGAGACTGCCACTGGCTGAGATGTTGATTAAGGCGGAAGCGGATGTGAACTGCCTCGTTGATTCAGGTAAAGATGACATACAATAAGGATTTAGGGTACTTAAAACAGGAAGAGGGAGCTTTTTTCGACTGTGACACATCCTGTAAAGTTCACAGTTTGAGATGTGGCCAGAGCAAAACGCGGCCTGAGTCACCAGAATCCAAAGAAAATGGCCTTAGGTTGTCAAAATCCAAAAAAAGCGGCTTTGGTTTCCAAAGGGCAGAAAAAGCGGAATCTGCAGAAACCGGCCTGAGCTCGCCGAAAAAAAGTGAATATCCTGAGGTCGCAGAAAAAGCGGAAAGCGGGCTAAGGTTGTCAGAATATCCAGAAAGCGGTCTTCCTATTTGAGATCCTGAGGTTGCCAGAAGCGGCGCTACATGCGACCTTAGGGTACCAAAGCGGCACCAACTGACTACGGACGAAAACGGCCTAGGAATGATTGGAATGTTCCGAGCGACCTACGGGTGTCAAAAAAAGGACTCCAGCGGCCTGAGTCTGTCAGAAGTTATATGATTTTTAATATTTTTTAAAATTTAATTAATAAAATAAAGATTTGAAACAAATTTAATAAATCTCTTTCCAGAACCGCTACTCCACTGCCTCTCCGTCGACCCAGAGAGCTTCTCCTTCCTCCTGAAACATTCCCCCAACGTCGACGCCACCAACTCTGAGGTTGGTTTTTCTTTCTTTCTTTGAATCTTCATTTCCTTCTTTTATTTGTTTTAATTATTTATTTTAAAAATCTGTTTTTATATTTTCAATCGATAATTCCAGGGCTGTCCCCTGATCCACCACCTGATCTCCCAAGTCGATAAGGACCCCTTCCTGGAGAATGATCTCCTCTCCATGGTCAAGTCCCTTTGTGAACGGGGAGCCCGTTTGTCTGCCTTGGATGCTAATCGCCGGACCGCCCTTCATTTGGCTGTTGAGAAGGGATTGCCAGTGGTCAACACGTTGGCTCCTTTCCTCAAAGGTTGGTATGCCTTTTTAGGCCACGCCCATTTTGTGAGGCTGTAGAAAGCGGCCTTGGCAGAAAAAGCAGAAGCGGCCTGAGGTCGCCAAAAAGCGGAAAGCGGCCTGAGGTCACCGGAAAAAGCGGAAAGCGGTCTGAGGTTGCCAAAAAAAGCGGAAAGCGGGCTGAGGTCGCCAAAAAAGCAGAAAGCGGTCTGAGGTCGCCAAAAAAGCGGAAAGCGGCCTGAGGTCACCAGAAAAAGCGGAAAGCGGGCTGAGGTCGCCAAAAAAGCGGAAAGCGGCCTGAGGTCACCAGAAAAAGCGGAAAGCGGCCTGAGTCACGCGAAAAAAGAATAATTTATCGATTGATTAATTTGATCCATTGATTTTCAGATTTTCCCTGGGAAACTCGAGACGATGCAGGAAACACCGTTCTCCAACTGACTCTGAAGGCGAAGGCCTTGGAAACGGCTCAGATCCTCATCAATTGTTAGTTTATTTTAAAACATTTAAATTTTAAAGTTTTACATTTTACGTTTATATCTAACTTTTTAAAGAACAAAGTGAACCTAAATCATCATTTAGCCGGTGCCCCTGTCAACGGCTGTGCTTTGGCCGGAGAATCCCTGCTTCTGGACACACTCAAGGATGGAGATGACCAGACGGCAGTGTTCCTGCTGAGGAATAAGGCCGATTACACCGTGAGGTAGGATTTTTCTTTCTTTTTACTTTTTAGGGCTTCTTTTCTAAAAGCTACGGAATGGGCAGGTGGACCTGCCCTGACTACAAAAATCCTTTAAAACGATTTTATAACTCAAAACAAAACGACCGAATTCAGTCCTTCGGTCGAATGAAATGACATTTTCAAAGGAAAAACTGGCAACCTTAGGCCGCTAATGGCAGATTCTGGCAACCAGCTATCCAAACGTTAAGGTTGGTACTTCCTCGCCCAATGCATGATGACGAAGTTACCAGCTTCGCGCAACTGAACCCCATACTAAAGAGAGATAAGCAAACTCCACTAACATAACTAAGTATCAGTGAAATCAATGAAATCTACAAGACATCCTATAAATCGTAAGAACTCGGACAAGAAGTAGAACAGAAGTAGATCAATCGTATAACACGAAAATCAAACACAACAAGAAACAAAGTAAATTATACCCAATGTCTCACAAAATACTTTTTTCTCGACAAAATGACTCCAAATAGAGAACACAATGCCCCTTCCCTTGTAGAAACTGATTTTATCCATGATTTATCGTGTCTCTATGTCAGAGCGGGGGTGTCCATCTGCCTAGACGGCGGACTCGTTCTTCTTGAAAGTCCTCTCCGGACGGAGGCTCAGCTGGGCGAAGGTGGCGGCCAGCGAGGGTCCCTCAGAAACGACGGAGTAGGCGGGGCGGGGCTGCCGACGGCGGAGTTCCCTCCTCAGCTGGGTGTAGCCCTGGCGAGAACGGACCACCACCTGCATCCGCCGGCTCACTCGGATCTGAATTCTCTCGTTGTGGAGGGTCTTCTGTCTTTCTCTCTCTAACCTTCAGTTTCTTTCGGAAGACCGGCTGCGAAGCGATGAAGGCCCGCGCGCCGGCCAGGTAGTCCTCATCGGCAGGACGCAGCTTCACGCAGTCGTTGATGTACTCCACCACCGACTCCAGGGAGGAGAGCCCTGAAACGTATCTATTAAGGAATTAGGAAGAGAGAGAGAGAGAGAGATAAGCAAACCCTACCGAAAGAAGTGTCGGAAGGGTGGGGAGTGCGGCCTTCCGTGCTGTCTTCCTCATCCGAATCGCCGGAGCTCAGGGAGGGATGGGTCTGGCTGGGAATGGAGCCATCTGCGGAGGAGTCGGCGGTGGAGAAGGAGGGCAGGGAAAGGAGTCGACTGTCGACCGATCCCGGCATCGGAGCGACTGCGAATGATCCAAAGGGAGGAGGAAATGACACGCGACGGATATTCTAATTTTCGACCGCCTTGCTGGCTGGGCGGAAGAAGGCGTCACGGGTATTCTAATTTTTGATTGACCTGGCCCTCTGGATTGTCCAACTAATTTCCAAAGTTTCCATGAATCTCACCGGCCTGTTTCATTCTTTGGAAGGATTATTCCTTATCAAACATGGCAATATGGCAAAAAGCGGGCCGGACTGAGAAAAAAGAAAAGAGCCGGTTCTATTAAAAGTAATCGACCAAAAATAAAGTATCGGAAGACCTTGATCACATAAAATAGTGGTCTGGTAGAATGTTGAATAAGCAAACATAGGATCGATAAACAATTGTTTTAATCCAATTTCCATTTGCAAGGTTGAGTACTTCAGATTAAAGTTCATTCGAAAAAGTTGAAAAGTTTACACTTTTCCATTTAAACTTCATGTTTTTTAAACCTTAAATTTCATTTTCAGAGATTCCTGCGGCCGCTCTCCTCTGGAATTGGCCCTTGTCTCCGGCCTCTCCGACACCATCCGAATGCTGTGCGCAAGCGGAGTGAACCTCAACGAACGCACCCATTCCGGCAACGGATTCACAGTCCTCGAACGAGCCCTCAGCGGAGGTTGGTGTTTTGTGGTTTTCCATAATTCTTTTTTTTTGTTGTTGTTAAAACCAATTTTTTAAACAGTTTTTTGAAGAGAGTTCCTAATTTCTGCCGTTCTAGGTCATCTGAAAATCTAATTTTGTCATTTCAGGTCATCTGGAGAGTGCCTCTCTCCTTGTGAGCTTCGGCGGTGACCTCGAATCCTGGACGGCGTGTGACGAAGGAGAAAGGACCCTTCTCCACCACATGATGGACCAAGGGAACCAAGAAGCCGCCGTTTTCTTGGTCAAAAAGTGGGGTTTCTTGCCAAATTCGGACCAAAAATGGGCAAACAGCCAGAAATTAATGACAATTTTGGACGCTACAAATTGGTTGGCAAAAATATGCTGACTGGACCCTTTGAAACGGCCTTTCGTGACCAAAAAAGCGTTGCAAGTGGCCTTTGCTCGCCAAAATGTGGTCCGCGCGGCCTTTCGTTACCAAAAGCGGTCCAAGCGGTCTTTTGTTATCAAAAGCAGGTCATTCTCTGTGAGGATGGCTAAAATTCAAAATTGATAAATTAATTAAATCATGTTTCAGTGGAGCCGACGTAAACGCTGGAATTCGCTTCAAGAACCCATCTGATGACGATGGCCAGTCGCCCCTCCACATGGCTGTGGCCTGGGGACTGGAGGCTGTGGTGGTGGCGTTGGTGGAACAAGGCGCTGACCTCAATGCACAGGTACCCCCTTCTCTTTTATTTTCTAATTTGTATACAGGATAAGGATGGGAGGACGGCGTGCCACATCGCAGTGAGGGAGAGCAACAGGGAGGCTCTGACGGTGCTCTTGGGAGCAGGAAATGTGGACTTCATTGGGACGAGGGATCGACTGGGACAGACGCCTCTGTCTTTGGCTATTGGAAGGAGGGATCACAAGGTGACTTTGACGCTCGTTTAGCCGGAATTTAAGTTGACAGTCATGAAATATCGATTTTAACAACTAAACCCCGTCTGGCGATGATTGTTAATCGATTTTTCATTTGAAACTCTAATGATTTGTTTCACAAGCCTTCAGATTCTTCAGAAGTCCAGAAAAGCGGATATATAGTTTGCTGAAAGCGGACGCAGATAACTTGTGAAAAGGCTCCAAAATGCAGATGCTGGTTGCGCTTTTAAAGCGGTGAAATAAGCGCTTTTTCCGAGAGAGAAAAACTGAGTCAACCATGTGTCAATTGACTTCTTATTATCGGCATTTGATTCTGGACCAAAGTTGAACGACTTGGCGGGACAGAATGGGACAGCGATGAGGTACAGGTGGACACAATTACCAAAGTGCTTCTGTAAGTGGTCGCCGGTTACTGGCATTTCGCCGCGATCAGATGTGATGTCCTTCTCTTCTGTCCTCTTCTACCCTGAGAATGGCTGGTTACAGCGGTGGGCCTACCACTTTTTTAGAGTTGAAATCATGCCAAACACCGTATTGGCTGATCGTACTGTCAAACAGTGGCTGACTGTTGCAATAGCCGGGCTATTCTACCAATGACCCAATGGAGTTCAAACATATGAAATCAGCCTTCCATCAGTTGAGGCTACTCCGTATTCCTACGCTTTACTACCAGCCGAGCCAAGAGATCTCCAGCCAGAGTGTACCTTATGACCTCACAAAAAGAGTACAAAACAAAAACAATCAAAAACAAGTCTTGCATGAATCTGTTTATTTCCTTTAGAATGCATTGTTTTATCTTCGTGTTGATTCCTCCTTTAGCCGAAAACTTCTTTCATCTTGATCTCCGGGCGGTGGTTCGGCTGGGAGATGGAGGGAAGGGCGGACATCGGGGAATCGGCGGAAGAGCAGGAGGAAAGGGAGAGGAGGCGACTGTCGACCGACCACGGCATCGGAGGAACTGCGAATGAGCCAATGGGAGGAGGAAATGGCACGGGATAACTTGAGCGCAACGGGTTATTCTAATTTTGGATCGACCGACTGGCTTGGTTGGGCAACTAATTTCCAAAGTTTTCATGATTCTCACCGGCCTGTTTGATTCATTGGAAGGATTATTAGGTACCAAACATGGCAAAACGGCCAAGAGAAAGGCGCGGTGAACCAAGCGTCCTAGACTGCTTCCAACAAGAAACACGCCGTCAGCATAAAGGAGATGATTCAGCTTGCAATCAGCACTGCCAGTTCATTCTAATCCAGGCCTGGGAGATCTCAAATGATGCTTTGAATTGCAATAATTGAATTGATATCAGATACTACCCACAATCGTCTTTTAGCCGTCCTCATAGGCGAACACCAAAAACCGCTTTTCCTAAAGAACTGTGTCATCAGGAGTAGCGAACCCTCACTGATAAAAATGATAAGCAATTTCAAAGTAACTCGCACACTTGGGTTCGTTATGAAATCTAAGCAAACTTTGTTTACTGAGACGAAACAAGCAATTCTTTGTTTCATAATGTTTTTCCAGAGCGCCGCCGAGATCGTGAATCGCCAGCCGCACGCCGCCCTACAAACAAACGGCAATGGTATTTCTTTGATCTTTCTCTTTATTCAATATCCCCTTTTTAGGAGAAAACCTGCTGCACGTGGCAGTCCGTTCGAACGACCTGGAGAGTGTCCTCTTCCTGCTGGGAACACACACGGACCCCACAAGGACCACCCAGCACCCCCTCCGAAGGACCGCCCTCCACATGTCAGCCAACATCGACAACGAACTCATCATGCGCAATTTGGTCAGACTTTTTTAAAAAATAATGTTAATTGATTTTTCGGATTTTTTTTACGCCGCTTTTTGGGAACCAAAGGCCGCTTCGACCGCTTTCTGGCAACCAAATGCCGCTTATACCCATTTTGGCAAGCAAAAGGCCGCTTGAGTTACTTTTTGGCATGCATCCAAAGACCAGCAGACGTCTGGGAACCAAAGACCGCTTATGCGCAATCTTTTGACAAATTTTCTCGTTTTTCTCAAAATTCCTTTTTCCGGCATTTTAGTTGTTTTTTTTTTCTAGTTTTCCCCCATTAATCCCCCTTTCTTCCAGATCCTAGCCGGTTGTATCGTGGACGCCCGGAGTGCCGACGGAAGCGCAGCCCTTCACGAAGCCATTCGCTTCAGAAGACCCAATCTGGTGGCCATTTTGCTGGAGAACAGGGCCAGCACTGAGATCTTAGACGACAAGGGAGAATGCGGTTAGTTGTTGATTGGTTTACCTTAAAAATGGGTCTTATATTTTAAAAAATACGTTTTAAACGTTAAAAAAACAGTTTATAAATTTCAATAATCCTAAAAAAATTTCAAAGAAAATAATTTCAGCCATTTTGTGCGCCGTTCGTGCCGGTAGCCTCTCCTGTTTGAAGGAACTCCTCTCCCACAACTGTCTTGCCGGAGCGGTCGTCAACAAATCGTAGGTTTCGTCACTTTTAGGGTCTAGAATCTTGTCTTAATTAGAATTTAGCATCAATAAAGCGTTTTTAGGCAGCAGACGTCCCTGCACCTGTGTGCTTCTTTGAGTGCGGATCGGCTGGAGAAGGGAGTGACGGCGGCGGCGGAAATCTGCGATCTCCTGTTGTCTCACGAGGAAAGGAGGATGAATGAGAAGGAGATGGCCGCTTTTGTGGACGCCAGAGATAAGAAGGGAAATACGGGTAAGGGAAGGGGCTGGATTCTACTTGGACAAGGAATTTGGAAAATGCAAGAAAAAAGAGGAAACCACGGATTTTGTCTTCTAGAAGCCGTAATTGATAGAAGAGGCCGATATTGAGGCGGAAAAGCGGCCTTTGGTTACCAAAAAGCGGCTTTCTTTTATGAAAATCAAGTTAAGCGGCCTATGCTTGTCAAAAAGCGGCTTTAGTTATTCAAAAAGAGGTCTAGCGGCCTTTGGTTGCCAAAAGCGGCTTTTAGTTCGAAACCGCTTTCGTTTAAAGTCTCATATGTAAATTCAAAAAAGCGGTGATCTGCGCCAATTGACCCATTAATTCTCTAATTTCAGCTCTTCTCTCGGCTTTCATGCAAGGAAACGCCGGCGTGTGCCGTGCCCTTCTGAAGAGGGGAGCCGTCATGGCCGCCAAGAATGCCGACGGCGTCACCGTCTTCACCTACGAAACTCCCACGAAACAGCTTCTTTTCGGTCTTCTAGGTTGGTTTTATTGATTTTTAAAACTTTTTTTTTCGTTTTAATTTTTTTTACGACTTTCTACCTTTATTTTTGTAAATAGTTCTTTAGTTGAAAGCTTTAGATACGCTGGAACGAGAGCCCCGCTGGTCTGACGCGGATTTCTGCGATTGTGGAGCCAAGTTCTCGATTACTCAGAGGAAACATCACTGCCGGTGAGGGAATTCTCTCTCTCTCTCTCTCTCTCTCTCTCTCTCTCTCTCTCTCTAACCCTTTCTCTTTCCAGACACTGTGGCCGCGTGGTCTGCGCCCCCTGTTCCTCCGTCACCATGCCCATCGCCAAATTCGGGGAGGAGAAGAAGGTCCGCGTGTGTTCCATGTGCTCCCTCGTGCTCACCGAAGGCTCCGCCCGATTCTAGATTTCTTTATGATTTTTTGTTTGTAAAATTCCGAATTTTGCATGTTAAATTCATATTTCACAATGCAAAACAGTGTAAAAAGAGAGATTCCGCATATTCTGTACACAATTGGCCTTGCAATTCGGTGCTCTTACGACCCTCTGTGATAATTTCGATATTCCTGTGATGTTGCCCCCGATTTTCAGAGTTTCTAGATTTTTATTTATTAAACTATCTTATGTATTGTGTTATTTTGTTGTATTTTAAAGGTTATTATGTATGCCTTCATTATATTTATTTTATTTTTAAATGTTCAAAAGACGAAGTAAAGTTTTAAAAGATGCTGGCGCGACGTGGTAAGTTCAACATCAAGCCGAATGTCGCCAAGGGCTCGCAGCGGTCGAAGCCCGAACCGGAGAAACCCAAGTCGCCGGAACCCGAAGACACGTCAGTTTTAGTTTAAAATTAACATATTTAATTTATAATTTTTCCTCAGATTGCAAGTTGTAGAAATAATTTAAATTAAGCAGGTTTCGTTCGGGTCGGTTAGAAAGTAATAAAATATTGAAAAGGTCTTTTAGTTTCAATTTTAAAATTGTTTTATTTTTACAAATTGCGTAAATGAATAAAATTTAGTAAATTTTGCAGTTGAACATTGCACAAAAAAGTGCACCGGCGGGGACCGAACCCTCGACCGTTTGCTCAGTAATTTTTAGTAAAAATAAAGTCAGTTTTCTTTCTTTATTTATTTTTTGATTTAAATTTTTTTTAAATTTAATGCATTTAGTGTACTTGTTTAAATTTAAATTACCACAAAAAACATATTTTATGCACCATTTACCGTACTTTCCCTCAAATTCCCGAAATATATGTGAAATTCACATTGTGAATATTCCTAATGTAAAGGAAGGCTCCTAGAAAGTTCCATAACCCTAAGCTAATGGGAAACTGGCCGTTCCAGGTAATTAGCGTACGACCTCCAGGCCATATAAGACACGCTGTGGAGAGAGCGGCGATTCTTCTGCTGAAAACATTGGATCCTAATAAATAAAGGAAAACTCGAAATTAGACACCGTGAATAAAGCTCGGAGGACCCTGCTTTCTGTAGCGACTAACATCCGTAGGGCTTCGGTTTCTCGATTGATTCAATGATAACGGGAAAAAATAGGAAATAAAACCCTGGAAATAGGCACTGGAGGTTTTTTTAGAGGGCCGCTTTTTGACGCAAATGACAAGCTCTGGCCGTTTTCTACGGCAGATGGCAGGCTTAGGCCGCTTTTTTCCGCCCGGTGGTAGCAATTACTGCTAAGAACCCTCAGAGAAAAAATTGGTGGGATTACAGAAAATAGCAAACTTGAAGCTGGATGCAAGTTGAAATACGGTAAATTGTGAGGTAAACTTGCACATAAACTTTACTATTTTACAAGTATAATGGTATTTTTGTTCCTCTTAAAATCTCACATGTTCAGTCCTTCCCCTACCTCTCCCGTGGAAGCCAATGACGGGCCCTCCTCTCCCATCGCCACCTCTCCGATCCTCACTCACGACAACATGGCGGAGCAGGCGCCCGCCGTTCTGGATCGGCCCAAATCACCCATGTCAGCCATGCTGAGGGATCCATTCATTGGTTGGTCTCTCTCTCTCTCTCTCTCTCTAATCCTCCAATTTAGCTGTCCCCGCAGTCCCGAATGATTCTGCCTTCGCCGTGCCTCTACCGCCGGTTCCTAAGCAGAACCACCAGGAACGGGCCCTCTCTCCCACCCTCTCCGAGTGCTCCACCATGTCAGAGAGGACTAGAAAGTGAGATTTTTACTATTTTCCTTCCTTTTACCTTTAAAGTTTCCTTTTTCATTCTTTTTATTGTTTTTAAACCCTAAAAAGCCTCCTAAAACCAACATTTTCAGTGAAAGACGAAAGTTCACCGGGTTCGAGGACCTGGACACGAAGAGCATGCGCATTATGGATATGATCTCCTGGAATCCGCGTAAAGGCCAGGCCCTCGTCAAGTAATCCAGCTCCAAAACTACCGTAACCCCTTATTTTCTTCCAGGAAACAGGTTTCTGACGTTTCGTCCGTTTGCTCTCCTTCGAAGGAATCCACCCCGGCGCCTCAGCGTACTTTGGCCCCGCAGGTACGGTATCCCATTGTTTTTCTGTGTTCCCTTTTCTGTTTCAATGAAACAATCGGTTACTGTGTCAAATTCTACGAGAAAAGGTGGGTAAATGCGTCAAAAAGTGGGTAAATGCGTCAAAAGCTGATAAAACTCAAGTTTTAGGTGAAAATCGGTCCGGATGGGAGCCTGATTCTGGATGAGAGCAGTCTTCTGGTGTCCGGACAGGTCAACGACAATTCCATCTGGGAAACGGTCGATGATGTAAGGATGAAAGTGGTGCAGTAGGCTAATTTGGTAGATTTAGGATCGTATTGGGCGGAAGGTGACGTCTTTGTCGTTCCGCAATCGGCTGTGGAGGAAGGGGACGCTTTGGACTGAGAAGGAGACCGAACTCTTCTACGGTTAGACCTAAGGCGGCTTGATTCGGATTCTGGCGACCTCAGGCCGCTTTCTGCTTTTTCCGGCGACCACAGGCCGCTTTTTTGTGACCTCAGGCCGCTTTTCTGTTTTTGTTCTCTCAGTAACCTAATGCCTTTGCGCTTTTTTCTGGCGACTTCAGATCGCTTTCTGCTTTTTAGGCGAACTGAGGCCGCTTTCTGCTTTTTTGTTGACAACCTCAGGCCGCTTTCTGCGTATTCTGGCAGCCTTAGGCCGCATTTTGCTGTCTTTAATGACCTAAACTACTCTTTTCCAGAGATTCTGCGCTGCACTGGTCCCGATTTCGGTCTAATGCACGAGTACTTCCCCTCGCGGGCTCGTCGGGAACTCAAATCTAAGTACAATCGCGAGGAGCGCCTTCACTGGGCCAAGATTAACGATGTAATATTCTAATGCTTCCTTAGAAAACCTCTCTTTTTGCAGATCCTGGCGATGCCTCGACTGCTGGACGACACTCTGCTGGACCGAGTGGCTCGGTTGAACCAGGAGATAGAGGAGGAGGCCTCGGCCAAGGTGATGGCCAAACTGGCCAGCAAGAGGAAGGGGTCTTCTCCCGTTGTGAGGAAGTACGTCATCTCACCGGCCACGATTGACTGGGACGAGACGAAGGCAGACCTCATTGCGGAGGCAGAGGAGATCATTCTCAATCTGGAATTGCAGGACAATGCCAAACGGTTGGTTTCTCAGTTCAAATGGAGAAATAAGAAATATCTGAGAGGAAAAAGGGAATAATGGAGAGAGGCTGCAGGCTTTTGGAATAACGGAGAGGGGAAAATGAAATAATGGAGAGTTTTTCAGTAAGAAATTGGCCTCGATGCACGATGATTCGACGAGCAGTTCGGAGGAGGATGAAGGAGAGTGGAATGAGGAGAAACAGAAGAAGCGGGAGGTGAGGGAGAGAGAATGATCAGAGAAGCAGAGATATAAGGAGAGGTTATAGACGCAGAGAGAGGGGGGGTGAGAGGTCAGATACGTAGAGATACATACAGTCAGAGAGCGTTGAGATATAGACGCTTAAAGAAACGAGATTCTTGACTCAAAGTTAGAGAAACAGAAACGGTCAAAGGATGTCTACGACGGTTAGAGACGCAGGGCGAGATGGGCATAGATAGATAGAAAGGGGAGGGGTAATTAGACGCAGACAGTGTTAGAGACAGAGTTAAAAAGTGGAGAAACATGGGCTTGAGACGCAGAGGAAAATAGAAAAGAAGTCAGAGACGCAGAGGAAACTGAATAAAATCATGTAACTTCCCTTCTTTTCAGCCAATGTCCCAGGAAGCTAGGAAGATCATCGCCGAAGCAAGGCAGCAGGTCCGTGCTTCGAAGCGGGCCGCCGCCCAGCCTCCCAAGAAGTACACTGGATTCGAAGGTTTCTTTATTTTTTATTTGAATTTACCTGTTCTTACTTTTATTTTTCTCCAAAAATCAATTTTAAAAAATGCAATTCAGAAGTCGAAGATGATTCTGACGACGATGAGGAACCCATTGTGATCTACAACGAAGACGAGCCGTCTTCGAGCAAGAACGGACGGGAAATAGAAGCTATTGAAAAGAAATGTGGGTCACAGAGGCACATGCACACACACACACACACACACACACACACACACACGGCTTTCTGCTTTTTCTAACTACCTCAGGCCGCTTTCCGCTTTTTTTCTGGCAACCTTAGGCCGCTTTCCGCTTTTTTCGGCGATCTCAAGTAGCTTTCCCCTTTTTGGCGACCCTTTTAGCGTCACTGATTTCAGTGAACAAGACTGTGCTCCTGTCGAACAACAAGGCGGCTTCACAGACTCAGGGGTAAGCCTTCTGGAATCGTCTCGAAGTACCCCCTTCTTTCAGAAATAGAGAAGAAGAGACGGTCGATGGGTCTTCTGAGAAGCGGGGATCGTCCTCCCAGCCGGCGGCTGAGGAAGCTGAGCTCGTTCTTCAGTTGCCCCGTCCGTCGCAGCTCTCCCGGTTGAAGAAGCCCCCTCCCTTCATCAAGAAGTCTTCCTAAAGGACTCTCCATCGCCGTGCGATCTCTCCCTATTCTTCTTTTATTCCGTTTCCTATTTAGCCCCTAAAGACTTCTATCCCGTGGTCCAGCTGTTGTTATCCAGGTGTCGACATAAAGCTGTTTCTTTTCCCGTCGATGGATTTCTCCCCGCTGTTTTCCCTCGCTTTGCACTGTTTATGCATCAGCTGGCCCGTCAAATGTCAGCGCGCCCACGCGATCCCCGCCGATCCACGCCGATTTATTGCCAGCCGAGAGGGCCAAGTGACAATTGGTGTTTTCATCGAGGCGCGAAGGCGTCATTGGAGAGTTTAAAAAAGTGGGGCGAGGGAGACCAAAGCAAACTCCAGGTCAGAGATCGAATTTCGGATGGAATATGATTCGGTACCACAGTATAAGCTAATCAAGCTTTCAGGAAAACGGCCAGTGTTTGTTTCTGAGTGTCGCCTTAAAAGCCGCTTGTTAACAGCCATAGGCCGCTCGATCTGATTTTTATTCTCAAAATTGGCTTCTCAACGGACATGTTATTTAAAACTAAACAAATTTAATATTTTTGATATATTTGTTGTAAACAACAGTTCTAACCACACAATAGAGACTTTGTAAAAGGAAGATTCGGACTACCCTATATAAAATTTTGTTGCTTTCAATGTCCGATTGGCTAAGAAAGAGGTTGGGCTGGTAATCCATACCTCAGTTCGATCCCCGCTCGACAAAACTTCTTTACTTCAAGTGTTCCCGCATTGATAAAATCGTTTACCTGCGCTAAACCCAAGAACAAATCAAGAAACATATGGCACAATTATCATTTAATGTTACCAAGGGAACTGAATGACCATAAAGAGGCCCATGAAAGGATAATCTCACTAGAAGGTCCTAAACCAAGGACTTTGGCCTACGCACTTAGGAAGGGAGGGTTTTTTCAAGTTGTTCGTGTTGTGGTTTATTTGTAGTGATGGCATAGCGTCACCTACGTCGCTTTTCCGTTGCATCCTAGCCAAGGCTAAGTATGTTTTTATGATTTGAGTACGAAGTTAAGTTCGAAGTTAAGCTAACATATAAAATTGAGTTACACCTCAATTTGCACTAGATATTTTAACGCCCCTGTCTCTTTGTATGTATCTCTACCATGTTTACTCTTTGTTGCGCAATCTCAATACTTTCCTTTGTGAAAAACCTGTCCTCCAAAGCCAAAGTGTTCTTTCCATCTCGCTTGATCCGCTGCTCATTTCCGGATGCTCTCCGCTTTGTTTGAGTGATCGCTGAAACCCTTAGGCGAGTGCGACCGTGCCCCCTCCGCCAAGTGGCTTTTCGAGAGTCGCGAAGGCAATAAAAACGATTCATTACTTACTCGTAAACGTTTTGAACAAACACGACGAAGAGAGAGGGGATGGAGGGATCACAAGTGGGGAGGATACTGTAAGTGAACCGGGCTATGCTTACAAACTAGCTTTCGTGCCGAGAGAGAGAGGGAAAGAACAGATGAAAGGCCATTTATTGGTTGTTGCCGTTTACCGGCGGAAGGTCGGTCAGAGCCTCCTCGGGGAACTCCAGCTCCCAGATCCTCTTCAGGTGCTTGCCCTTCACGTCACGCGGGGTTCCGAATCCGGTCATTCCCTGGAAATTGAATTTATTGATTGAAAGTGAAGTTTTCATTAAAAATTGGGCTTTTTCTGTTAATCGATAGGCAGAAATTGAATTTTAAGTTAGTTCCATCAAAAGCCCTATATGGCACGCGGGGTACAATAGTCTTACTCTGGTCTCTCTCTCCCTCCTGCTTCCTCTACCTCTCTCTATTCCCCCCTCTCTCTCTCTTTCTTTTTCTCTCTTTCCTGGTCTTATGTGTTTCTCTACCCTGCATCACTCTGCGTCTATGGTCTCTCAATCTCTCGCTGCTCCTCTACGTATCTAACCTTTCTATCTATCTCTGCATCTCTAACCTCTTCGTCTTTACTCTGCGTCCCTAACCTTTCTCTTTTGCTGTTTCTCTAACCCTGCTCGTTTAATATCCTTTGCGTCCCTAACTGTCTATATCACAAGTCAGTATGAACCTCGCTCTCTCTCTCTCTCTCTCTCTCTCTCTCTCTCTCTCTCTCTCTTCCATTGAAATGATACTCCGCCAAGCGCAAGTCAAGGTTACTGTAATGTGTGTCCTGTTTGGGGCTTCTGACCTTATCAAACTACAAAATCTATTTTCAAAAAAAGAAATCTCGTCCGCAAACTGTAAACCGAGCGTTCGATTGTTGGGACAGGAAAATCCCCCCGAAATCCGGACGTCGGGCGTCAAGGCGGCGTGAGTTTCAAGCGGCGTATGTGTGCACGTGTGACATCATGAGACAGCCGCGAGCGAGAAAACAGACAGCAAACAGACGGCGAACGGACACACAGAGGGATAACAGAGAGAGAGAGAGATACAAAGAGACAGAGACAGAGACGCAGACAAAACAGGGACAGACCTTCTGGCTTTCGTACTGGTTGGTTCCTGACTGAAGACGAACGACGGTGTCGGAGACCTTCTGTTGATCGATGGCAAATCTCTTGCCGTCATCGGCAAAGTCCACAGAAGTCTGGGTGTTGCGAGGCATTCCGAAGCCAGTCTTTCCCTGTTAAACACGTAGGTACAAGGACAAGGGTGAAAAAACAAGGACTTTGGATTAGAACAATGAGAACATAAAATTTTAAAACAAACTATGTTAGTTTAGGTGATGAAGACCCTAACATTAAGATTCTAAATCTCTAAGGAATACAGTTGCAGCAGAGAGTACTGTAGGAATGGGGCGCGTTAGTTAACACTTTGGCAATTAAAGCTACCTTAAAAACACGTATTTTAGGGTCATAGACAACTGCTTTTCTCATAAATAAAGCCAAGAAACTGAATTAAATCACAGTTTTTATAGTAATCAATTGATGAAAACGATAAAATTGCAGTTGAATCGTCCCAGGCGCGTCCTACTATGGTATGGTTGTATTGGAGCGCGTTTACTATAGCTAAAAGTTTAGCTGAATTTGGTAAATGTTTGTTGCACTCTTATTACGAAATCTTTTTTATCAAAGTTCAAACCAAATGTCAGTTGTAAACACTTTTTCAGGCCTTTAAACCCCGCTCCGGGGCAATGGGAAACAGCTGGCGGAGTATTCCAGGGTTCCCCTCTGAGTCACTTGTTTATTTCGCAATGTTTTCTACATTTTGAAATAATTTCGTTAATTTGTATTATAAAAATGATATTTTAAGCAAAAATCGATTAATATTAATTAAACTAACCCTCTGGGAATCGAACTGGTTAGTTCCGCTCTGAAGAGGCACGATGGCGTCGGACTGACGAAGCTGGCGCAGGGTCCATTTTCCTAAATTGAGTTTTTATTTATTTTTATTTTAGGTTTATTTATGTTGTATTCATAATTTTAAATTGAAGTTATTTAATTTTGTAAAACAAGGCAAAATACAACTCACCGTCCCTGGTGCGCCTCTCGTTGTACTCGTTGCTGGGGACGTCGACGGCGGCGACCTTCAGTCCACTGTCTAAAAATTGAATTAAGTATTATACATTTAACATTTCTTTTAAATCTTAATCGATATTGATTTTTTTTGTATTTCCAGAAATTTGTTTGCCTTAGCCGTCAAATTGTTAGCCGTCAAATTGTTTTCGCACAACGAGATCTCCAAATTACGCGAAAAATCAGGTAGGAGATCAGGTTTTGAAAAACAATTTTTCTTAAAGTTTTACAAAATTAAGTTTTACAAAGTGTATAAAGCTTACAAAGTGAAAACGTTGCAAATGACATGCAAACTATGAAACTTGATTACTTTCCAACGACAGTTACAAATTACACTTCCAAAGATTATATTTCAGGGCGGTTTTAGCAGATTACGGTAAAATGTCTTCTGGATTACTGTATCTTTAAAACAAAACGTCAAATTTTCCCAACAAACTTTTTAAATTACACGTTTGAATTAGGATTACGGTACATTGAATGCGAGTTCAAAACTTCCAAAACGAATACTTCCAAACGATAGGTTTCAAATTACCGACTAAAGGATTACTGTAGTCAGCTAGCAGAAACACAATCCTTTAAAAACTACAGTAAACCTTGAAAGTTGAAAAGATCCAACATAAATCGATGTGCCTCTTTTGATCCGTGAGTTCCAATAGTTGCGCGGAGAGTAAGGTAAATACCGTAATCGGCTTACCCGGGAGGGTTAGACCTTTAAATCCCCATCGAGGGAGGTCCCACCACAAAAGGATACTTGAAAGGAGACAAAGGGAAGACCTACCTGCGTTGGCGGCCATGGTGTGCTTGTGCTGCTGTGGCTGCTGCTCCTCTCTCCCTTCGCCTTGGCTCCTCCCCTCTTATACTCAAGACGACTTGTCGTCTCCCACCCTCTCAGTCTGATGTGCTCTCTCACCTGCGCGGCTTCGAGTGATCGCCGCCGGATCTCTAATCCTCACACCGTCTGCGTCTCCGGGGACTCTTGTGTTCCTCGGCTTCACGGACGCCTCCGCCACTGTGACTCAGGAGGACATGGCGAAACTTTTCGAAGAGACTGGTTTACGGGGGACGAGGGAGGGCAATGATCGATTTTGGAGGGGACTGGGAGAGAGAGAGGGAGACAGAGAGAGATGGAGAGATGGAGAGGAATTGCCTGTGTCTGTCTACGTCTCTATAGAGAAATCTAAGAGAGAGATAGAGAGAAAGAGAAAAAGAAAGAAACAGAGGGAGAGAGAGAATGCAAGAGCAAGAGAAAGAGAAAGAGAGAGCGAGGGAGAGATAGATAGATAGATAGATAGAGAGAGAGAGAGAGAAAGCGAAAGAAAGAAAACGAGAGAGAAGAGAGAAAGAGTACGTGAAAATCACCTAAACGTGTAAACGTGACTTCACGTAGGCAAAGTAACGTTCCTCAATGCCTCACCAAACCGCTCATTCCTCCGCATGTCTCCCTCCTTACCGGTCGCTTCCTACCAAAAGTAAGTACTTCCATCTTTTTCTTCAGGAAAACCCTATTTTCAGTGGCGAGTGACATCAACCTGAGCAGTGACGTCATTCCGGAGACAGTCAAGCAGCTGACCAGTCAGTGCTCCAATTTCTGCCTTGTTCTCAACGCCATCTTCAGATCTTCTGGCCAAGTCGCATACGAGGGAGGAACGGCTGGAGGGAGCTGTGGCCAACCTCACGGAGAAACTGGACCAGGAGAAGGGGAAGGTCTTCTGCCTCACCGAGAAGTGCGCCGCTTCGGAGGAGAACGCGTTGAGCCTCAGCCAGGAGCTCGCCCAGGAGAAGACCACCTCTTCTGAGACCACGAGGAAGCTCGATGATGCCAACCGGGTGCTGCTTCAGAAGGAGATGGAACTGGAGCAGTCTCAGAAGAAGACCAGCGAATCGCTCGGGAGGGAGGCGGTCCTCGAGACGGAGAAGATGCGTCTGGCGGAGGAGATCAAGAAGTGGAGGGAGAACCACGGCATCCAGATTGTCGTCAAGGATCTCAAGGACCGCAGCACTCACCTGACGGTCCTTCGTTCTGAGACCATTGCAGATGTGAAGAAGATCGTTTCTCAGAAGACGGGGATCTCCAGGCTTGAGCTCATCTTCGCTGGTCAGTTTTTACGAGTTCGATGTGTTGATGCGAAACTAGATTTGTCCATGGAGAATATATATCTATGAGGATTTCAGGAAGGCAGCTTGAGGATGACAACGAATTGGCGGACTATAACGTGGTGACTGGCTCGATCCTTCATCTGGTGAACCGCTCGCAAAGCTCTGAGGCTTAGAAGTGAGGGATCTCCCCTTCTAATGTGATACGAGGGGTCGGATATGAAGATACATCTTTGAAATATCTGTTGTTTGGTTTCTATGTTGCATCTCTCTCTCTCTCTTCCTCGCCGTCTTTCCCGATGTGTGTATGACGTCTGTCTGTCTGTCTGTCTGTCTGTCTGTCTGTCTGTCTGTCTGTCTGTCTGTCTGTCTGTCTGTCTGTCTGTCTGTCTGTCTGTCTGTCTGTCTGTCTGTCTGTCTGTCTGTCTGTCTGTCTGTCTGTATGTCTGTCTGCCTGTCTCCCTCTATCTCTCTCTCTCTCTCTCTCTCTCTCTCTCTCTCTCTCTCTTAAATCTCCTCTCGATCTCTTCAAGCGCTTTCAATTATCTCTGAGCTCGGGTTTCTTTGTTGCCGCTTGACGCATAATAAAGCGCGAATAAACAGATCGCGCGGCAGCCACTCCAACCGAGAGAAGAAGCCAAGGGAGAAAAGAAAAAAAAGAGGGCGCGGGAACGGCACTCTTACTTTAAACGTTTTACGCAAAAGGTAAGAGGAGACTGTCACTGTCTTCATTGTGAGACCAGGAGTCCCAAAAGCGTCTAGTATATCACGCAACTTAACTTTCAGCCCTCAATTTGGTTGTACACTCAAATGTCGACAGTTAGCCACTCTTGCAAATCGATATCGAGTTTTTCAGTTTTTGATAATATCGATTACCTGGATGTTCTCGGAACACAGGAAGAACCAAACTTGGTCATCAACTTTTGCGACTCTCCCTTGTTCCCTTGTTCCACCTTATCAGCGATGATGATATTACAACAGAAAATTTTAATATTTAAAATACAGTTTACTTTATCTTTGAGCAACATTTTAATTGATTTGACCCTTTTCTGTGGAAATATACTCAGTCAAGGTAAAAAAGTTAACGTTGAAAAGTTAAAATAAAAGTTGTTTTAGTTTTAAAAAACCGTCTGAATGCAAAAATCGGTTTTCGTGGTGGGACCTTTTAACTTTCGGAAACTGGTCTTATCACGGCATCACATTGGTAGTGTAAATAACATGCGGCAGTTAGGCACTTTTCTTGCTAATCTATATCGATTTTTCAGTTTTGAGCTTTTTGATAATATCGATTAGCTATCGGCCCGATGGTTATCGGAGTTGCCAGAACTGTTAGTTTTCATAGGAGAACCTAAATTTCTCTACTGGTAAACGTCTCCTTCTATCAATTTTGGAAAGTTTTTCAACCTAAAATACATTTTACTTATTTAAATTTTACTTAAAACACTGTAATTCAATCAAGCTGAACAAATAAGAAGTACTAAGATGGGATTCGAACCCTGGACCTTTTTTCAGCGCGGGAGTTGTCCCACTGCTCCATGAAAAGTAGCGGAAAAGCGACAATGGAGTTTTATCGGCGTTTTAGGCTCACTTTTGGTAACTCATCTTTTTACTCAGACGAAAAATACTCAGTAAAGCGCTAGAAGTCAACAACTGACAAAAAAGGCTAATGTGTAACAAAAGAGCCCTTTTGAATGCAAACTCTTCATTTCTCTCTATTCCGCTTCGCAATAAATACATCAGCGGGGTGAGTGGGCAGTAAGAAAAAAGAAACATATGTAATGATGGCAAATTTATTGCTATATAGAGGGAGAGTGCGTGGGAGGCGAGAGGAAAAGAGGGGAGAGGGGGAGGCGTTTAGAGACGGTCGAGGGAGACCTCGGCCTCCTCGGGGTACTCCAGCTCCCAGATCCTCTTCAGATGCTTGCCCTTCACGTCACGGCTGGCTCCGAAGGACGTCATGCACTGGAATTCAGAGGAATCAGTTACAACAGAGGAACAGTGGCACCTTCTGGGAGTCTCCCTTGTTCCATCCGGCCTGCGAGGGGATGATGGTCTCGGAGATCTTCATGGCCTCGTAAGGCAGCTCTCCTCCCTCCGCCTCGTACGTGGTGTTACGGCAGGTACCGAAGCCGATCATTCCCTGAAAAGTTGGATTGAAATTTCACTTCAAAATATTAGATTTTAATTAAAATATTCAGGTTGTATTACCAAAATGGCGGCACACTCTTCTTAAGGCTGCCGCGTCTGCTATACCAACAGCGGGTCATTGGCCAAGTGGCTAAGAGCCTGGTCTATCAAACTATTTTGCTCTGGTTCAATCCCCTTAGCTGCAATCTTTTTGCCTTTTAAATTTTAAGTATTCCTGTTTTCATCAAATTCAAATAATAAAAATAAATTAGAAAAGTAACAATTTTCTTTCACCAACGATGAAATGATTCAAAAATATTTTCCTAGTAAGAAAGACTAGTTTTTCTAAAGAAAATAGAACAAAAGTTATCATTTTGAATACAAATTGCATATAGTTGTTGCCAATCCTAGTTCTCGGAAAAATTCTAATTTGTGCCAAAATTATGATGTCGAAGTTAGAATTTCTAACTTTGACATCATAATTTTGGCACGAATTAGCATTTTTCGAAAAACTAGGTTTGGCGATGTCAAAGTTAGAATTTCTAACTTTGACATCATAATTTTGGCACGAATTAGCATTTTTCGAAAAACTAGGTTTGGCGAGAGGTATAATTTGACCAAATTTAAAAGGCTTGGTGTGAGAGTCTGCATTGTGGCGCAGTGAGAGACTCGACACTCGAGAAAATTGACCATGGTTCGATCCCTGCCGAGGTAATCAAACTTTTGGGGCTGAATAGGTTACGGTAACTTGTTTGAAACAGTTTCCATAAGTTGTGAAAACAAAGAAAAATATTATTTTGGCGAGTGGGGTTGAACCAGAGAGGAAAAGTTTGTGAGACCAAGGCCTTATCCATATGACCACTGCGTAAAAATTGGTTGAATGCCGGAGACATTTGGGCATCAGTGTCGCCTCTCCCTCCCTCTCTCTCTCTCTCTCTCTCTCTCTCTCTCTCTCTCTATCTCTCTCTAACCTGTTGTGAAGCGAAGCGGTTGGTTCCGGACTGCAGACGAACCATTCCCTGGGACTTGCGGTTCTGCCACGAGATAGAGGGGTCAAGCACCTGAAAACCACCCTAGACCCCTTTCTTCCAATCTCCCTCACCTCCCAACGGCCCTGTCCGAATCCGGTCATTCCCTTCTGCGAGGCGTACTGGTTGGATCCCATCTGGGAGGGGATGGTGGTCTGATCGATGGAGGCCTCGTGGTCGTAGTCGGGGTGGTTCGAGTCGAGCATCTTGGTGGTCTCGCGACGTCCGGTTCCGAAGCTCATCATTCCCTTCTGGGAGGCGAACTTGTTGGTTCCGGACTGCAGAGGGATCTCGCTCTGGTCGGGCTTCTCGTGGTCGTACTCGGGGTGCTTGTCGTCCTTGATCTTGGTGGTCTCACGACGACCAGTTCCGAACTGGGTCATTCCCTGAAATTCAGATCAAGTCAGAAGTCTCAAGAGGGGGAGCCACCTTCTGGGAGTCATACTTGTTGGTACCGGCCTGGAGACGAACGATTCCCTCGGAGAGACGGATCTTCTCCTCCGGGAGCTCCTGAAAGGGGAAAGTTAGGTTTTGATCTACTTCTTGATTTTGATCTACGGTACCTTCAGCCTACTGTGCTTTCCTGACATAATTTTGAGTATAATTTTGTAAAGCGCTTTAAATTCTACAGTAAACTCATATTACATTGTTGTGAAAAAGTATAATTAAAATTGTTACTCAGATAGACACGATAGGTCAAAAACAGCAAATAAGGGCTTGGAGGTGACTATTCGAATGAGTTGCAAAAAAAAATTTTTGGCTGAGGATCCGATACATCGACCAATTCAGCGGCGCGCACACTTTACCACTGCTCCATCGCGCGCGCCTTCAGACACCACAGCCTTGGTATAGTGGCTAAAGCGTTAGATTGCGAATCTCACGATCAGAGTTTGAATCCCAACCAAGATAAAAGTATTTTGCCATTGTTTGGCAATATGGTGAAAATTTGAAATTTCGACAATGATAAAGTGGGTAAAATCAAAAACTTGGCAAACTTTTATATGAAAGTTTGAATCCACCAGCTGAAAAAACTGTGTTTATCGCTTGAAAAGATTAATTTCGTGTAATAACACTAAATTCTGCAAATTTTTATTTTAAAATTAGGTTTTCAACTGAAATGCGTTTATGTTTCGCTTGAAATTGCCGTTTCAAATCTATAAATGTTTTGGCTGTGATGGAAATCGAACGTTTGACCCTTTTTCTATAGCGCGCCTTAACAACTGAGCCTTCTCGAAGTCGTAGTAAAGTGGTTAAAGCGTTAGGCTGTAAATTTAACAACCAAAGTTCGGGCCCTCGACTTAACAAAAAGTTTTTACGCTCTAAAAATGATATTCTCGCAGTTTTAAATCAAAATTAAGCGATTAAAGTGGTTTGTAACTTTTGTAACTTACAGGAAGGTCGGCGGGGTTCTGGTTGACGTTCTTTCCCTCACGGCAAACGTCACGACCGGTACCGAAGTTGGTCATTCCCCTCTGGGAGGCGAATTTGTTCGTTCCCGACTGCAGACGAACTTCTCCGTGGGCACGGTTGGCAATCTCCTCGGGCACCTCCTGAAAACAAGTATTTAAAAAAAATTAAATTCAAAGTTTACATTTTTAGTTGATAATCGCTCTTGTTTAGGAATGAGATATATGTCGACGGTCAGCCGGCTGGTCATAAGCGGAGGTTATGGGGCCAGCCGGCTGGTTTGTATGAACAGCCGGTGGACCGTGTTCCAGCTGTCTGCTGCAGAGGTTGGTAGAAATGGGTAGTCTAATTGACAACCGGTTGTTAGGAATGCTACCAGCTGGCAATAAACTTCATACTGTTTTGTACTAGCTGAGTGGTAGAATTCTAGTGACAGCCGTTCGAACGATAGAGGTACCTTTGTCTTGCAGTAAGTAAATTACTATCAGCTGGCACGCTAATTTTGCCAGCCGGCTGTAACAATGTTTTAAGCTGGCAGGAATGGTCTGGCACAAAACTTTCTGCCAGCTGGCTAATAGAAACCAGCTGGTGGAATCGATTACTGTAATCATCTGGTAGAAAATTTAAAGACTAGGTATACTGTATAGGGTTTCTGTAACCAGCTGTCAATAGCGAAACTTGCCAGCCGGCTGGTTCTAAAAATGCGGAACTTTAGGGCTACGAACAGGATTACTGTAAAATACTGTAGGCTCAAACCTTGTTGTCAACTTTTACTGACACTTTTACCGGCTGGCTGTAACATTTACTGTTGCCTGCCTGTTTTCTGAAGTTAGAACTACAATAGTCAAATTGCTTCCTCGTACCAGCTGGACCAGACCACGGCTGGCAAGAGTTTTAGTACCACCCGGCTGCCCCAATGAGCTGGTGCAGCTCCTATGACAGTCGGCTTCCTGTACCAGTTTATGGAACCTACAGGCTGTCACGAAGTTTTGGATCGCGACAGCCAGTTGCCCCAACTACCATATGGTAGTTTGGGTCATACGGCTGGCAGGAACTTTCACTCCTACAAGCCGGCCGTCCCTTAACCGACTGTCACAACCCTTCCTACCAGCCGTGTGTGGGTGTTTGTTAACCTTCTCCTCCTAATTAGCTGGTGCCAGCTGGCAGCAGTAACCGGCTGGCAGGAGCGGTTCAACAACCACGCACGTAAGTCACTGTTTAGCCTGCGACTTAACGCAGCCTCCGTGTGTTTCACGGCCGGAAATTAGAACTATTTCTCAAAAATCGATATCGATCTTCCAGGTTTTCAGTATTGCAAAATATCGATTAGCTATTGACCTGGAGGTTATCGGACTTGACGCGAGTGTTGGTGTTCCTGGGGGAACCGAAGTTGGTCATCAACTTCTGAGAGTCTCCCTTGTTCCATCCGGCCTGCGACGGGATGATACCTAAAACAGAGAAATTTGGGATCGTTAATTTACTTTTGAACCTACTTAACTTAACTTTAAACTATTAAAATCATCGTGCAAAAATGTTTCCCTCGGGTGGGAATCGAACCTTCGACCCTTTTCTCCGCACTGGAACAGTACCACTGCACCAAAAGTCAAATTTTCAAAATTGCCGGAAAAACTTGCAAAAACGGTTTTTCAAAACTTTAAAGTTGTAAAATTATTTTTTTTAAAACATACCGTCGGTCTGTCGGAGCTGAGCGAGGGTCCACTTTCCGACGCGCTTGGTCTGGCCGGTTCCGACGACCTTCGTCTCCATGGTGGCGTTGGGCTGTTCTGAAAACGCGCTCTATTGACAATGATTATTAATTTCTTGTTAGTTTAGTCACTCTGCACACAAACATCTCACAAAAAACTTGAAAATGGCGGTAAACGCGCTCAAATGATAATCGTCATGCTATATTGCTAAACACACGACAATTGACTTCGGAAAACAACAAATTGTTAAAGAAACACTTAAAACATAGAAAACACGCAAAATAAACTTTGTAAATGTAATCGCGCTCCATTGCTGATTCAGCTGCTCCATTGCTAATTATGCGCGCTGGTTAGAATCCAACGTAATTTTGGACAAATATGGTTATAAACACAGTATATTTATAGATATTCGCAATTGCCGCATGGTTTTATGCAGTTTCGATATCGATTTTTTCCTAACTTCCCAAAAAATCGATAAAACAGACCCAGTTCATCTGCCTCGTAGTAGTACTGTGGCCGACTGACGAGTGGCACCAACGGCGCGGGCGAGGCAGCCGGCTGGTCCCTGCTTGGTGCCAGCTCCTTCCTCACCAGCTCCGGGTAGTTACCGTACCCTCTTGGACTGACGGGAGCGGCCACGAATTCCGAATAATTGGATGGACGGAGATTTCGTTCCGAGACCACATTCGGGTTACTGTAGGTGGAATCTGCGCTGCTGACAGCCGGCCAAGGGCTGGTAGGGGCAGCAACGAAGTCAGCATAGTTTGAAGGAAGATGGTTGTGTGGAGTGACGATTACTTCCGGTTGTGGGGTCGCCTGGCGGGCTTCGGCCGCGGAGGACCTGGGAGAGGGGGCCGGAGGGGGCGCCACAAACTCGGCGTACGGTAGATTCGATAGAGAGTCCTTTAAAAAAGCTATTTCTGTATAAATTTGCAATTTAAGCCATTTTAAAGGCTTTCTTTCACTTTTTGGTTGCAATAGCGCAGCTGGAAAAGCAGTGATTGCTGAGAAAAACAACCAAGGTTCGACCCCAGCTGAAGCCTACAGTTTTGATATCCTAAATAAAGGGAAAAAAAGTAATTTAATAGTTTTAAAATTGTTTAAAATTTTCTTTTAAATAATTTTTTAAAAGATTAAAACGTTCGTTAAATATCCATTCAAACGCTTCAAAATACATTTTCTTAAGTTACAAATCAATTTCTAATATATTTTACGCACTATGAAGAAATTAATAAAAATACAAATGGCGCAGGCGAGACAGCTGATTACCAATCAAAACAACCAGGGTTCAATCCCCTTCGAGGTCAAACTTTTTGTCCGTTGTTTCATCATTAAACATTTGAATTTTGCTTCTACTGGATTGCAAACTCCATTGAAATTTGAATCTTTCATTTAACATTTTGAAAAAAACGAATTTTCTGGTTGTCTGTGCAAGTGCAGCCGTACTTAAATGGTATGCGTGCAGGGTAGTCTGTGGGACCGAATGGTGCAACTGGTTAGCGTCATGTTTTGTAATCAAAAGGTCAGGGGATCAAATCCTATTGGCTGTAACTATTTTTGCTATTTGGTTTTACAAAGAAAAAGTGATTCCAAAGATTATTTCAATGAAGTTCAATATTTGATTTGTGTACCTGCTCGCGTTCGTTCGCCGGTGTTCTGAAAGAGTCGCTGGGGAATCGGGGGACGATCGAACTCTTCGGCGTGGATCCAGGCGTCACCACAATAGGAATCTCTCTGGGCTGTCTCTGTCTTTCCAAAGCGTCGGCCTGTCTTGGACTCAGAGGGAGATTCGGCTGTTTAGAGAAGGCCGTCGGGTAGTAGTAGGAGGGGAAGGAGCCTCCGGCCACAGCCTTCCTCTCCATGGTGTAGCTGGCACTGGAGGAGCTGTAGCTGCTGATCATCCTTCCTTCGTATAGACAGCAGACGGTGGGAAACTGTCACCCGGGGGTTGTCAAAACGGCCGCCGGGGGGCAGGCCGCCACGCTGCTCCCTCTGTTTGCTCGACGGGTCGAGTAGCGCACCGTTCCGGACGGATCACGCCAAGGAAAAGCCGTGTTTCCTCCCGATCATCCCCTCCCACGCCAGGGCACGCAGTCCTTTAAGCCGTTAAGACAGTCCTTTAACTCACAGAGTGCCGGTATTCTGGGTTCAGGCGCCCAATGGCATGTAAAGCGCTAGCAGACCACGGCAAACAGTGACTCAATGGCGCAGCTGGTTAAGCCCTCGCTTAGGAATCCAGTGCATGACATCACTTTTTGGTTCGGTTTCTCACTTTCATAAATTTTTTGCTTTTTGTTCAAATTTCACTATTAAGGCATTTTAAAGCTCAAAATATTTCGAAATTTCAATTTAAATGTCAATTTATATCAGAAAATCGCGGTTTTCTAACCGACTCAAGACAGTAGCGGGTATATTTTTTAATTACTTTCATAATTAATTGATGTTTATTCAAAATTCAGAATTTAGTATTTAAAAAAACTGAAAATAGTTAGGTTTAGGTGCGCGAATGGGTGATTTGTTCATATGGCAGGTGGCGCGCTTAGAAGTTGGTGCTCGGATGACGCAACTGGAAAACGCTTGCTTCGGGTTTGGGAACATTTTTAGTGTCGCAGGTTCGATTTCTCTCCCAGGCAGGTCTCTTTTGCTTCTCAATAACATTACTTTAAATCTAATTTAAGGCTTCTTCAGTCAAAATTAGGGCACTCAATTTTAGAAGCCGAAAATCCCAGCAAAATTTCGATTTTCCTGTTATCCCAGCTGTTTTGACACGACTAGTCCAAACATCTCACTGGAACGTTCCTCAAACAATGTTCCGCTGTTCGGAATTTCGAATTCCTATCGATTGGCCTGAAAATCAGGAAATTCGATCCGCTCTTTTGTTTCACGGATGCCTCTCGAGTGCCTGCCCTCCGCTGCCGAACCCCGTGTTTACCTCCGGGATGCGCCCTCAAACGACCACGCGAGAAATTAAAGAACACTGATTGACTGAAGATTGAAATCAGAAAGTGATTTTTAATGTTTTTTTAAATGAGCCAAAGTGATTCTACCAAAATGGATCCGAACATTGATCCTTTGGTCCGAACGCCTGACCTTTAACCACCTGCGCCATCTGGAAGCCATAACTTGGAATACCCCGCCGCTCTAAGTGCACTGGCATTTGATGGGCTCCTGCCATCTCCTCGTTTTGTTGCCAGTCGGCTGCTGTGATTTGTCTTTCGCCATTGAGATTACAGCGATGGCGGAGGAGCGGAGGTTTATTAGTGGTGCCGATGGACAGCGAACAAATCGGGGTTAGGTTTCAAAACAGAGCATGCGGAATAACAAGGACGGAAAGGAAAGTGGAGAAGGAGGGGGGACTCACCGGGGGTATCCTCGGCAGGCGGCATGGTTTCTCGCTGGAAATGGAGAGGTTAGGAGGAGAAAAAGATAAAAAGAAAGAGGAAGAGAGAGAGAAACTTAGAGTGAGGGATGGAGTGAGAGAGAGAGAGCGACAGAGAGAGAGAGAGAGAGAGAGAGAGAGAGAGAGAGAGAATGAGGCAGAGGTCGAGATAGTTCTGCCGCAACGTGAGATTTGGAGACAAAGAGTGAGACAAAGTGACTCTGCAGAGAGGGAAACTGGTTTATACACATCAAATTAAAGGGAAAGGGAAGGGTAATAGAAGTTAGAGAAAGAGATTGTTCAGCTAGGACAGAGACGCAGAGGAGCGACGCTTTTCTTTGAGAATGTGGCGGAGAGAGACAGAGATAAAATGAGGCAGAGTATGAGAGAGAGAGAGTCTGAAAGAACGAGAGAGAGAGAGAGAGAGAGAGAGAGAGAGAGAGGAGATTCAGAGAAAATGAGAAGAAAGGTAGGTCCGGCCCAAAAATGTTAGAGACGCAGACAGAGAAGAGAATTTTGAGGGAGTGATGAACTAGGTTGAGGGGTCACTACTGACTAACTGAAAAGAGAGGGGTAGAGTAAGAGAGTATAAAAATAAGAGAGGGGGAAGAGAAGCAGAGACGAACAAGTCTTGGTTCAAAGAACGCCGCAAAATCAAAGAGACATCTTGTTTTTGGTCCATTTTTACAACGTAATGCGGGGACAGCAACGGTCAAAACAATTGATGTCTGATAATAGAGAAAGAGAAAGAGAAAGAGAGAGAGAGAGAGAGAGAGAGAGATAGCACAACTTGGAGAGGGGTAGAGAAGCAGAGACCAAAATTCCATCGGGGTCAGAGACGCAGAGGCACTGACTTCCTCTCTACTTTACACAAGGGCTTGTGTTGTCAGAGTGTGCACGTTACACCACAGCTCATATAACTCCGCTATAGTCTATTTTAGTTACTTAATGTTACGAAAGTAATTCGGTTTACAATGGGTTTTTCGCCATTTATGGTGACTCCAAAAAGTATGAGTCTGGCGCAGTGGGAAATTCCTAGGTAGTAGGAAAATGGTCGAGGGTTCGATTCCTCTGCGAAGTAAAACTCTTTTGACTGTTTAGACAGTGATATTTAGTTTAATGAAAAGAGAAAATATAGCCATGGCACAGGTGTTCAGCAGGTGGTTACGAGAAAAAGGTCGAGGGTTCAGGTCCCGCCAGGTTTAGATCTATTTTGTTTTATTAGAAAAACTTGATGTTTGTCTGTTTGCCAAGATATGGCCCTGGCTCAGTGGTTAAGTAACTGGTATGAGGAAAAAGGTCAAGGGTTCGAATCCAGCCAAAGGTAAATGCTATTGGAACGCTTAGACATGACTTTTAAGGGCGTAGGTAAGCAAATCAAAGCAAAAAGGGTAGGGTTGGTGTATGGGATAAGCTTTGAGCTGTAAGAAAATGGTCAAGGGTTCGGATCCCACCCAGGTCCAAACTATTTTGTATGTTATAAATGATAGAATAAAGTTATATGGAGGCTTAGAAGATAGCATAACTTGGAATAAATACCAATTGGTTGTTTACTGGCCTCCTTGGCCCAACCGAATAGCGGGAATGATCAGGTGTGTCCAGGTGTGATGATCAAGTGCGGTGGATCAAGGCTGGAAGCAGTGGAGCGAGGGGGAGGAACAGCCCCCTCTGGCGATTACACTCCGCCCCCTAAGAATAGAGACGCCCCCTGTTTTCAATGCGCTCCCCGAGGCACCCGCCTACCTAGGCGAGAGGGACCAGCGGAGAAGGGCCATCGGTCAAATAGCGGGGAATAAAAACAAAAATAATGGGTGGCGGGAATAGAAACAGAAAGATCTCAGTATCAGCTTTTGACGGAATCGCCCGAATGACCCCAGACGGTGTCGAACCATGGTGCATAGTTTCGCACCCATGCATTTGGACTGCGCCATTTGGACAAACCTGGAAATCCATTCAAACTAGATATTTAAACACGTGTTTTATCAACCGCAAGACCTTATCACATAGAAAGGAGTATTCGAACCGAGTTGGGATCGATCCATCGATCTTTTTACCCTAATCGGCGGTTAGGTGGTGCCCTAGTTTGGCTTTTATAGTATTATTTAAGTTAAAAGTAGTGTAAATTTTGTTAATTGCGTTAGGTGCGATCGAACCAGTGTACAAAGTTTGGTGCTGACATCTGCGCACTGCGCCAAACGAAGCAAACTATCAAGTTTTTAAATAGTATTTTAAAGATTCTAAGGAAGTAAATGTAAATATTTTCAAAATTTATTGAAAATGAATAAGCAAAAATGGGCGGGGTCGAACTCTCGCGCAGTACCATTGCCTATGCACGGCGCCAAATGTGAAAACTTTTATTTATTTTTAAAAAAATGTGTTAAGATCAAAGTTTTAAATTTTTATTAAAATTACCAAAGACTAAACAAAAATTCAACTTTGGCATCGGGCGGAATCGAACCAACGACTGTTTTATCCGTACTGGGGCGAATTCACTGTGCTATTGGGATATCCAAAATAAAAGCCTGTTGTGTTTTTAATCGGTGACTTCTATTTCAACATTGAACAAAATTTGACATTTCAAACAAAAATACATTGTAAAATCCATAATCTGAAAAATATTTTCGATTTTCATTTGAAGTTTAAGATTAAAACTTAAATATTCACTAAACTAAACGGAAGAAGGAATGCTGTTTTGGTATCCACTGGGATTGATCCAGTGAGATTTTGAGCAACGTGCGCCCAATCGCACTGCGCCATTAGTTCTTGTGCGCGCTGAGTCTATATTTTCTGGTTGAAACTGTAACAATTTGCGTTTACCCTGAAATATATACGCAAATCTCGCTTTAGTTCCCGGAAAGTTCAAAAGCGATCGCGCTTTTTGTTTTGCAGCCAACACACTCTCCTGCCTGACATTACAGCGAACCAACGAAGGCGCCAGCTGATCCTCCGGCGGCAGGGAAAAACGCTGTGCGTGGGAGAGACTGGGGGATCGGCTGATTTCGCAAAAACAATAAGGGTTGATTGAGAATGAAGGAAATGATCGAACGATGTCTTTCTCTGTCCTCTCTCTCTCTCTCTCTCTCTCTCTCTCTCTCTCATAAAATGGTTTGTTTTAGACGTTTATTTTCATGCCACAAGTGTGATTCAAAAAATCTTCGACGTCTGAAATTTGAAGAAGGCGATGAGGATCACGACAGACAATCCACCTAAGACAACGGATTTGTTGTTTTCTTTAAGACATACCTCTGTAACTCGAGCTTTTCTTATCCTCGGCTGGCTTCTGAGTCGTCGTCTTCTGACTATTCTCGTCACATCCTACTTCATACGCGTATTGCAGATTCATAGCGTGTGCGAAGATTCTCAGTTGAAGGTCATCACAGAAGAAACTGTTCGAGCGAGCAAGCGAGAGAGAGAGAGAAAGAGAGAGAGAGAGCAAGAGAGAGAGAGAGAGAGAGTGAGAAAGAGAGAGAGAAAGGGATAGAGAGAGAGAGAGAGTGAGAAAGAGAAAGAGAAAGAGAGATAGAGAGAGAGAGGGTGAGGAAGGGAGGTGGCAAGGGAGAGGGTGAAAGAACACATTTACATATGCTATTTGTGTTGAGGAGAATTGGTGGAGAGATCATTTCCTCCCTTGGGCTCTCCAGCAGCGGTTTTCCTCAACCGCCATTTGCTGGAATGAAGAAACGACTGATGAACGGGTTGCCGATCGTCCTCGGAGTGCTTCTTCTTCTTGTCGGCCTCTTCCACGGGGCTGATGCCAGTAAGCCGTGTAAACTATCTCAATTAACGTTGATCTTAGTTGATTGCAAGGGCCTTACAAATGAAAAGGCTGGTGTTATCTTGGAACAATGTAAAGGACAGACCGATATTTCGCCGGACAAAAATTTCGGCACTCGAACCTACTTCGATGTAAAGGATCTAACAGATGAACAACTTCTGAAGCTTCCGGAATTTTTGGCTTCTATTAGCGGCAATTTCGAAATAGACTTTATAATGAAAGACATCTCCACAGTAACAACCCTGTCCTTTACAAATATAAAAGGATTCAGTAAGTTTTTTTATTAAGTTTGTTTTCTCTCATTGCTTATCTTCAGAGGCAAGTTTAATTTTGGAAAATAATAAAGGACTGCAAACGATCGAAGGAAGCAATGTCAACTATAGGGGTACAGTTAAAGCCCGAGGAAATCCCCAACTCAGTAAAGACTCAATTGCTTACCTAAGAAGTCGGATTGTCAAAATTCAGTATTTGGATTTGCAAGAATTTAACGGTACTTTACCTTAAAGGCTTAAAAACGTATTTATTTTAGAATGTGTCCAAGACCCCGCAGACTCCGACGGCCTGAAAGGCTGTGAACACATCTACAAGGACCTCACTCTGACGGACTT
This sequence comes from Oscheius sp. G VE-2021, assembly GCA_022343465.1. Classification (NCBI taxonomy): domain Eukaryota; kingdom Metazoa; phylum Nematoda; class Chromadorea; order Rhabditida; family Rhabditidae; genus Oscheius; species Oscheius sp. G VE-2021. The sequence goes on from JAJQXH010000085.1 coordinate 911,691, forward strand.
TTCCCAGTTCACCAATCCCTTCTACCCCAAGACTATTTCCGGCTGCCTTACTCTGAAGAAGACCAAAACGGAACCAAAGGAAATAGACATCTCCGACTTCCTCAAAGAGTTCGTCACGGGTGTTGGCCAAGCTAATAACTGCACTACTGGAAGCTGTAACTAAGCCCTCATTTTGTAACTACCTTTCTTCTTTCAGCTATTGATGGTTACTGTATGAAGAACGAATTCCAAGAAAAGATCAAAGCAGCTGTAAAACCATCTTCTATTGTTATCAAAACTCCTGCCAATTGCCTGTATACCTGTTCTCCTGAGGATATCTTCAGCCATGGACAGAAGGGATGTAAACAGGTCAATGGGAGGCTGGAGGTTACCTCTAAAGCTACAGGTAGTTAACCTTCAGAGGAAAAATTGAATTGGAGGGTTGTTCAGACGCCCAATTGGATCTTCTGAGGGATGTGGTTGAGGTACACGGGCAGGTCATCATCAAGGACTTTGGAGGAGAGAAGGAGTTGGACTTCTTCAGCAATCTGCAGATCATCAACTCTAACCATGCTACGGGTAGGTTTTTTCCTCTCTCTCTCTCTCTCTCTCTCTCTCTCTCACGTTCTCTCTAACTATCCCTCTTCCAGAACCAGCCCTCGTTATCAAGAACAACAAGAAGGGCAAAGGAATGAACTTCAACAGTCTCCAGACGATCTCCTCTCCTCACTCCAAGCCCTTCGTCTTTGAAGGAAACGGTTTCTTCTGCAATGACATTCAGCTGTTGATCTTCGGCAAAGCTTTGGGCAAGGAGCACGGCTACGAAGTCGGATGTGATGAGAATAGCCAGAAGACCACGACTCAGAAGCCGGCTGAGAGTGAGGAGAAGAAGAGTTCGAGTGGAGTGCCTCTCTGGGCTGCGATCGTCTTCAAAATCACCGTTTCTACTAGTTTCATCTAGATCGAGTGCATAAAATGAATGTGAAACGGACACTTTGTTTTGTACTTTGATCCCATTTTCTTTGTCTCTGCCTCTCTGTTTCTCCTTTTCTCTGTTTCTCTGTTTCTCTGCCTCTCTGCCTTTCTCTTTCTCTGTTTCTCTACCTGTCTCTCTCAGTTACTCAGTTACTCAGTCTCTCTGTCTAATCATCTCTCTGCTTCTCTCTTCCCTCTATGCGTAGATGCATCCCATGGCTTCGATTTTGGTTTGTGGTCACCTGACCTCTCATATTTGGCGTTTTGCCAACCTTTCAAATTTCCTTCTAGAAATTCTTTCCCTCATCAGAATAATCAAACCTCCCTTCATTATCCTCCACGTCCCGTTCCAGAACCGTCGATTCCTCATTAGCGTATGATTCTCCGCGTTCGCATAAATTAACGTGTCTTGAAAATTCCAAGGAGAGGTCATTCCTTCCCTTCGGCTCTCCAGCGGCGGTCTTCCCCAACTTCCTTCTGCTGGAATGAAGAAACGACTGAGGAGCGGTGGTCCTCCCATCGGTCGGCCTTCTTCCCATCGACTGTCTATCATTCTCGGAGTGCTCCTTCTGATCGTCGGACTCTTCCATGGGACTGATACTACATTTGACCCAGCCGGTTAGTTTTATTCAACCATCTTTGAAATACTTTTTTTCAGTTGAATGCCAGACTCTAGCCGATTCTATTACTACGAGGGAAATTTATACACAGTGCGCGGGATACACACTTACTGCGAAGATTGGCCAAACGGTTCTATTCGATGGAAACGATCTGACCAAAGATGAATTAGACAACTTCTTCTCTACCTATGGTGGTAACTTAGGAGTCGATTTCAAACTGGATGGAAGTACAACTATAGAACAACTTGATTTGTCAAATGTTCGACTAATTCGTAAGTTTTTTTTGAATTTAGGAAAACCAAAAAATTGCAGAGGGCTCTTTTATCATAACGAATAACAAGGAATTGAATTTAATTACGGGAGTAAATCGGACATTTTTTACGGGTGAAGTGTTAACAGTACGCGGTAATCCTAAACTTACCGAGGAGTCGATTTCTTTCATTGCCCGGCAAAGCCAAAGGGTAATCAAATCTGAGATACAGAATCCGAAAGGTAGCGTTTTATTCTGTTCCGAAACATTCCTTTTTAGATTGTTTATACGATCCCAATAATCTCGCCGATCTGGAAGGTTGTGAACACATCTATAAGGACCTTGCACTCGAGGACTTTGCCCAGTTCACCGAACCCGCCACTGCCTTCTACCCAAAGTCCATCTCCGGATGTCTCACGCTCAAGAAGACCACTCCACTGGCAGATCCAAGTTTGGATATCTCCGATTTCCTCAAGGAGTTCATCTCCAGTGGAAGCCAGACAAAGGACTGCACTGCTGGCAGTGGTACTATCCGTCTTCCGTGATCATCCAATAACCTTTTAGTCATCGACAAGTACTGTGTGAAGAACGAATTCCAAGAGAAGATCAAAGCTGCCATTGAGTCCCAGAGCTCCATCACAATTACCCCAGACAGATACTGCGGTCCGTTGGAATCTTCCTTCAATCAACTTCTGTCTTTCAGTCTACGACTGCTCCCCGGAAGACATTTTCTCCTTTAACCAGACGGGATGTAAGACGATCACCGGGAAATTGACGGTTGCTCCAAGTGCTACTGGTTTGTGTGGAAGAGGAACTAAATAACTGGGATTTTCAGACGCCCAGTTGAAGCTTCTGGAGAATGTGAAGGAGGTCCACGGGCAGGTGGTAATCGAAAACTTTGCTGACGCGAGGGAGCTGGACTTTTTGAGCAACCTACAGATGATCAACTCGACGCACCCAACAGGTAAACTCTTTCTCTCTCTCTCTTTCTCTCTCTCATGTCTTGTTCTCTAGTATACCCTTAGCAACCTGACGTTTCAGATCCACCTCTTGTTATTCGCAACAATAAGAAGGCAAAAGGAATGAATCTCAATAGTCTAAGTAAAGTGCTCGCTCCTCACAACAAGAGCCTTCTCTTCGAAGGAAATGGCTTCAATTGCACTGACAGCGACCTACGCGTTTTGGTTCCAGCAATGAGGAAACAATCAAAATACGAAGTGGGATGTGATGGGACCAGCCAACAGAGGGTGGCCCTAAACTCTTCCCAGACTGCTTCGGAAAATACAAAAGCTACCGAAGGTAAGTATGAATCCAGAACCAACTGATACCTTCCTTCAGAGGATTCATTCCCTGTCTGGGCCATTGTTATCATCGTCATCTTACCCATCCTTCTAATTGTGGCCATAGTAATCGTAGTTGTGGTTCTCATTCGAAAGAAGAAGAAAAAGGAGGCGGCTGAAGATGCTGAAGACGATGCTGCGAATGCACCCGACTTTTCTGCATTGAAGGCGCAGGAAACGCCAGAAGTCAAGAAACTCGCCGAGGCTCTGCTCGCCTTCGAATTCAAGGAACACAAGGGATTTAACGCATATTTGGAATTTTTCAAAGCCAACATCAATTACTTGAGGAGCAACGGTAAAGATCTCGGAGGAGGATTGACAGTGGACCCTGAGAAGCCAAACAAGAAAGTCGACGTTAAGAAACCGTGCAAAACCAAACCGAACAAAATTGTAAATCACCAGCACTGGGATAGAGTCGACGTAAGGTTTACTGAAAGCTAAAGAAATGGTTTTTAGATTTCGTGTTTTGAGACAACTGCTGTAAAGCTGGATAAATTCCTAGATGAGCTACAGAACGATAAATTCGTTCATGCAAATTACATGAATTTCAAGGATTTTGGATGCAAGGACAAGTTGATAGCAACCCAAGTAAGTTGACTGGATCTTTTTACCCAATATTTTGAATTTCAGCATCCAATCGTCGATAAAGAAGAACTAAATGATGTTGATGCCGTCAAGAAGCGTAACGTCGATCGTTTCTTTACTATGATCATGCAGGAGGAGGCCTTAGTGGTCATCAACCTCAACGGATGGGAATTGGAGCCAGTCTATATCCCTCGAGAAAACAACGAAAACATGCACTTCGACATGTTCGACCTAAAGTGTCTTGTAAGAAAGTTGACTTTAGCACTTTAATTGGCTATGTTCTAGGAGAAGAATCGAGATTACGTTGTTGTCCAGCGCAAGATCGAGATCACCCACAAGAAATCTCAGAAGAAGCACACTTGTGGGTTTCACTCTTAAGTTAACATTTTCGAGTCTTTCTATATATCACAAGACTGTTTTTCAGTCATGCATTTGGACGTCGAGGAGTGGCCAGATAAGCAGGTTCCCCAGATTGGAATTGAAGGTTACATGACGTCCGTCTACAAGCTGATCGATGACGCTCGCGGCAAATCGGTTAGACGGCGAGATCCCAGAAGCAATGGTTATTTACAGGATGGTGCGGTTATTGTCCACTGCAAGGCGGGTGTAGGCCGTACGTGTACTCTGCTTGTGGGCTACGCCATGTACCTCGTCTTCAACCGTGATCCCAGCTACAAGAACCTCTACTCCATGCAGAACTGGTACGCCCATGCTCGTTCGCAGCGGGCCTTGGCCATTCAAAAGGACGTGCAGTTCCTTCTTCTCCCGGCTTATCTGCTCCTTTGTGCCGATGTAAGACTTTGGAATTGAGTCTTACACAATTCAATTTTTCAGCGTATTCTTTTTCAGCGTATAGCTTTCGCCAAACTGAAATCCTGCCAAAACGACCCTTAGTGCAGCTGAAATGAAATACGCAGTGCGAGAGACAATGTTGAATGAGGAGATTTAGGTATTCTAATTAATATGGAACAATGTGACCGTAGATTTCATTTCGGCAATAACTATATCTTATTCCAAAACTCTAAATCAATTATTGTTCGGTGTATGATTTTTTGATCCTCTTCAAATGAGATTTTGCAAATGCTGAGCTAATCATTTACGTCTGTAAGTAGATCGTACACTTATAGTTACCAGCAACTGCCTACTTGTGACGGTGGGAGGAAAACGAAAGTTGTCCCGTGAACCAAATATGGGGATAGTAGGGAAACAATAATAGTAAAAGGTAAACAGTAATGCTTAGTATCAACCTTGGTGCTGTTCCTGTGTGTTGTCGATTTTCTCTGGAAATAAAATAATATTTTTCTCACTCTAGGTTTGGTCCTCGGCTTTTTTCAGACTTCATGTTTTTCGGTTTGTGAGAGACAGAAAAGAAAGAAATATAGTGTAGTCGAATCATCTCCATTCGAGATGATTCTCACTAGAAAACTTAAGAAAGATTAAAGAGATGGGAAGACGTTCAAGTATCTGCCTTGCTCTGTATCATGCAACAAAATGCGGTCGGACTCCTTTATTCATCACCGAAGCGACCTAATATTATTTAGTTTATTGTCTTCTACACAGTGTTAGCATCAGAGGGGCCTCCGGAGGATCCTTTCCTGGCCGATTCCTTCGAGACCTGCTCCTTGCTGGTCGGCGTGGCTTCAGCCGTCTGTACCACCATCTTCTCCGTCTTGTCCTCGCCCTCCATGGCCTTTGCCCAGTCGACCACAGGCTGCTTCCTGAAGAATCTTTGTTTTGAAAGAATCCTGAGACTTACGAATTGTAGCACGTCGTGAGAACATTGTGCAGTTCCTTCAGATGAGTCTTGTAGTCGTTGATAACTTTCTCAGTCTCTTCCGGTTTGATTCTACGAGTGACACCGTCGGGCTTCTTCTCTTCAGTCTTCGCATCCATGTAGCCTTTGATGGCGTACTTTTTGAAGGCGATAAGGCTCTAAACAATAGGTTTCATATCAATTTCTTTAGAACCTTCTGGGCGTTGAGCATGACGGAGGCACAGTAGTTGATCATCTGGAGGGAGTAGATATGGATAGCTGCGGGAGGAGTGATCTGCTTGAGTCCGAGTGTTTCCAGGGCAATGGCTGCGATGTAGTCTCCGATCCTACGATCGTCTTCGTTCAGCATACTGTAGCTGTAAATGCAGCACAGAGCCACGCGGAGCAACTGAGCAACGAAGGCGTGTTCCGGCTTCTCGCAGAGGAAGTACTGAAAGTACATATTGATCTGGAATTGAGGTGTGGCGATATGAGCCAAATTCAGCACTCCTCAAATTGAAAATTAAAAACATACCGCACTCTTCATCATTCCCCATCGAATAAATCCAGCCATTCCAGCTTGATCAGAACTTCCGGCAAACAGAGCGTGGGACATGACAACGTAGATGTGCAGACACACTTCAATCTTTTTCTTTGGATCAGCCGTCGACTCGAAATTGAAGAATTTGATCTTGACCAAATTGTCCTCTTCGTAAGGATGAGGGTATCTTAAATTGAGATATTTCTTTCTCAACGTGATTTCTTACTCGAATTTCGTGTCTTCGGGATCGTCAATGGGTGTGATCTTGTACTCGGGGTGGTTCGCCAAAGGGATTGAAATCAGCTGGAGCAATTGCACAGATGTGGATGGTCTCCGCCGTCGCCGATTGGATCATGTCCGAAATAGCTGCGTTGACCTTCTCCTTCTCAACACCATTAGTCTGAATTCAAATACTTTTAAAATAAAATAGCAGTTACCCAATGCATTTTGTGGCTATCTGCTTTTGTAAACAATTCCTTCAGAAGAGTGTAATCGTTTTGGCTTTGCCCGGCGGAAGGTGCCATTTTTGCTACATCGAATCCTTTGGTGACATTTTGCCTTGAGCGAAGGATAGGCGTGTTTACCATAGACTGAAGGTTCATCTACTGGACGATGAGTAAGGAACTTACGCGAATTACGTGGAATGCTTGCCGGAGCATACTACGATATTTTTGACCTTTTTCTTTTTTTTCTTCCTTTTCTTCGAGTTCGAGGAAAACTCCATAGTTGCGTCTCATTTTTATCCTCTGCCTCTTTCTTTTGAGTCTGAGGCTGAAGATGACGATGAGAACGATTCCGACGACTACGAGAATGGCAACGACGCCACAGACACTGCCAACGATGATGGTTGTAGTAGTACTGGAGGAACGTAGAAAAGAAGGATCTTAAAGAACCGAAAGTTGAGTAAGGAGACATATACAATCATAAACTCACTGTCTTCTTCATTCTGGCTGGCCTGGTTTTGCGCCGCCGGTGGAGGAGGCAATGTGATTCCAAAAGTCCCCGCATCCTTTTCCTTCTTGTCCACAAACGACCGATTGTTCGTAGCCCTTTCGAGAGCCAGAACCAGAGGCAGATTCATGGTGTAGTTTCCGTTTCCCTTGACCACACTCCAATTGGCCTCAGTCGTAGCGGAGGTGATCTTTGTGAGCTTAGGGAATGAGATAGTCTTCAGGACGGTGTTGTTCAAGATTTGAAGGGCAATGCCTAAACAAAGATTAGAACCCATAACTCTCGTGATCTACCTGCTGTGGCACTGATTTCGGCCAGTTTGGGGAAGTAGTCAATTTCCGTGTCCGGCATGTCTTCTATGACCAGGTTTCCTTTGATGGCTGCCACGTTCTTCAGAAGATTCTTGTCCGTGTTTTGGTCAATCTTCACAGTTCCTGTGATCTCCGTGCAGCCTTCTTGTTTGAAGGTATCCAAGTCTGTCATAGTACATGTGAGCTCTGAAAACTTCACATGTGCCTTTAGGAGAAATAATCCTACGGCAGTTTTCATTCATAAAGTAGTCATTTAGACCGTTCTGGAAGGCTGGTTCTATACCTTCATGAACCGCCTTTCGGATACACGCATCCACGACTGAAAAAAGAGCATTCCATTGTAAAACAGTAGCATACCTCCTTTGGTTGGGCATTCATTTTTGGCTTTGTTTGCCTGAGCATTGGGAATCAGTTGGTCGAACATTGTGTCAGGTACTTTTACGTTGGCAGCAATCTTGAGACATCCAGTGATCCAAGAAGGCTGGAAGTTGTCTATTTCGGGGACAGGGTCAGAGCTGAGGTCTAGATCCTGGTAGACTCCGAGGCAGTCTTTCAAGTCCGTATTGGGTGGAACGACCAGGCATTCTGAAATTACGAAGGTGTTTTGAATAGAAGGGATGTTACCGCCAAAATCTTGCAGGTCAAGTTCTCCCTGTGGGTTTTGAGTTACAGCTATAGTTCGAATTGCATCAAGTGTAGTAGTATCCAAATATCTGTTTCCTCGGACAATTGTTTTCTCATAGGAAGATGGGCCCTGTGCTGTTTTAGGGAGGAACATGATATTATGAATCTTTGTGTTTACAATTGACATTCCTAAAATGAGTTAAATGAAAAGAACAATGAAAACAATAACCTTTCAAAAATAACGTTACTTTTTCCATGTTCAGAGTTTGGTGTTTATCGCTATTTTGAATTTCAATTCTGATTTTGATAGTCTCTTTGGTCTTCAGAAAATTGTTTAACAACTCTTCGTCGATAGCACTAAGATTGAGTGGTTTTGATCCGACTTGCTCGAGTGACTTCTCGTTCACACATTCATTTACCACGTCTATTGGTTGATCGTCTTGTCCGATTAAATTACATGTCACTACAAAGTCTTGTTTGCTTAGGTACTTCAACAGAAACCTACAGGAATCAACTCCATCTACAGCAACCATCACAGCAATAAAGAGGCCCAGCACCAGAATCCGCAGAAGCCTGCTGGTGGGGTCCCATCCCTTGAAGAGGCGATCCGGCTTCATCCTTGTATCCGAAGAGGAGGAGAGAAGAGAGGGGCGCACCGGGGAGCAGCGACGGTCGAATGAGGGAGAATGGCCGAGGGAGGGGTATTTATACCCCGGCACGTGGCGTAACGAAGCACAACTTCACTGGAATAGCTAGGCTAATGAGGGAAAACTAATTATGATAATCATGAGGTCGTTTGAGACTCATTGTCCCTCGTCAGCATAGGCTAATTCCCGCCCTCGGGTTCCTTCTAGAATTTCCATTTCTCATTAGAATGAGGTCATCGGAGTTTCAATCAATTAGCGTGAGTTGAAAAATCAAACGGGAATTTCCTCCTTTTGGCTCTCCAGTGGCGGTATTTCCCAACTACTCTGCTGGAATGAAGAAACGACTGAGGAGCGGTGGTCCTCCCATCGGTCGGCCTTCTTTTAATCGACTGTCTATCGTCCTCGGAGTGTTCCTTCATTTCGTCGGATTCTTCCATGGGGTTGATTCGTTTGATCCGGATAGTCAGTTTACATTCTCAATTAGTAAAGTTCAATTTTTTAGATGAGTGTCAGGGTCTAACAGATCAAACGACCACAAAGTTCATATTCGACAATTGCAAGGGATATGCTATTGCCTCCATTGATGGTCAAAAGGTTTACTTTAACGCGAATTGTCTAACACAAGAAGAACTGGATCAATTTTTTACTATTTTCACCGGCAACTTAGAAGTTGAATTCAAAATGATTGGAAGTTCGCATAAAAAAGTTGATTTTTCTAAAGTAAATCAGATTCGTAAGTTTGTTTCATAGCATAAAACCGTATTTGCAGGAAAATCATTTGTAATTACAAATAACAAAGATTTGGAAGTTATTGAAATGGATGCTACGAAAATATATAGCCCTATAGTAACAGTACGCGGAAATCCTAAATTGACCAGCAAGTCAATTCAATCGATTAGAGGAAAAGCTATCGCGAGCACTTCTGTTATTTCAATACAAGAACCAAAAGGTAAAATATTGTATTTAAGGTGATTAACAGTGTTCAGAGTGTGTCCAGGAATCCCCTGAATCCATCGATCTAGAAGGCTGTGAGCACATATATGGCTCCCTGACCCTGACGGACTTTGTTGCCAATTTCGCAACTCCCTTCTACCCAAAGACCGTCTCCGGCTGTCTTACTCTGAAGAAGACTAAAACAGAGCCCAAGGAAATAGACATCTCCGACTTCCTCAAAGATTTCGTCCTCTTCAACGGAACCCAAACGAATGACTGCCCTGCGACTCCTGGAAACCGTAAAACTACCTCCACATTGTGGAATTTACCTGCCTTTCAGTGATCGAAGGATACTGTATTAAGAACGCATTCCAAGAGAAGATCAAAGGAGTTATCAGCAAAACTTCATCAGTCTCTTTTATCACTCCAGCAGACTGTGGTCTGCAATCTTGTACGATGGAGGATCTAGAGGCTGGGCAAAAAGACTGTGCCTATATCGATGGTGGCCTAAATATTGGAAATGGTATCAACGAGACTTACAAGAAACTTCTGGAGAAGGTGGAGGTCATTCAAGGAAATTTGATCATCAAAGGGACTTCTGACAAGATTATTGATTACTTTCCCAATCTGAAGGAGATTGTAGCTGAAAGAGGTGGGGAATCTCTCTCTCTCTCTCTCTCTCTCTCTCTCTCTCTCTCTCTCTCTCTCTCTCTCTCTCTCTCTCTCTCTCTCTCTCTCTCTCTCTCTCTCTCTCTCTCTCTAACCTCTAACTTCAGGACCTGCCCTCGAAATATTAGAAAACTACCAGCTGGAGACAATTCTCCTTCCCCAAATCACCGAAATCTCCTCTTCTAAAAAAAGTCATTACTGGAGCGTAGTCAGACAAAACGGATACTACAGTATGCCACCCAGCCAAGTGGCCAAACTCCATTCTGTCACACATGGAAGGGCCTACGAGGATTCAAGGGAGGAGGTCAAGGACGAAGATGCAGAACCAAATCCTTCTACTGAAAAATCAAAAGAGGCCAAGAATTCAGTAGGTGAGACTATGTTTCCCTTACTCTTTGAATAATAATGTCATTTAGGGTTTCTTCCCTGGACCTCCCTCGTCTCTACCGTACTCTTAGCCAACTGTAATGGGAATTAGAAAGGGACTGTGGAGTCGTCTACTCTAAACCAAACTTTTTCATAATTCAGTATTCAATAAACATCTGTTATTCATCGTTTTGGGTTTTTTTGGGTACAAAGCATTGCTTGCAAGGGATTCCCATTAGGTTTCTTTGGGTAGTAATACGGTATGTCTTCAGAAAATCAAGTAAAATAGTTTGCCATCACCGAGAATATTAGCAGATGGGACATCACTCACAATACTATAAATGACATCTTCAGGCCGTTTCCTCAACTCAGATGGCACCCTAAGGCCGCTTTTTACCGCAGATGGCAACCTAAGGCCGCTTTTTTACCGCAAGAATTTCCTTCTAGAATTTTTTCCTTATCAGAATAATCAAACCTCCCTTCATTATCCTCCATATCCACTTCTAGAAAAGTCGATTCCTCATTAGTGTATGATTCTCCGCGTTCGCATAAATTAACGTGTCTTGAAAATTCCAAGGAGAGGTCATTCCTTCCCTTCGGCTCTCCAGCGGCGGTCTCCCTCAACTACTCTCTGCTGGAATGAAGAAACGACTGAGGAGCGGTGGTGCTCCCATTGGCCGGCTTTCTAATCGACTGTCTTTCGTCCTCGGAGTGCTCCTTCTTCTCGTCGGACTCTTCCATGGGACTGATGCCACTCCGAACCGTTGGTTTTCAATGTTAACAAAATTATTTCCTTTTTCAGCAATGTGCACAAAAATTGCCGTGAAATGGACCACAAAAGAAATTATTAATAATTGCAAAGGAGCCAAAGATATAAAAGTAAAGCAAGCTCATCGAGATATAACCGTTTTCGAAGTCAAATATTTAACTGAAACGGAATTCAAGGACTTTTTTGATACAGTCCAGGGAAACTTTGAAATGAACTTTCTTATGGAAGGGTCGTCAATCACTTCAATTGATTTTCCACTACTTGATTATTTCAGTAAGTAAGATTTCAGATTTTTAATGTTTATTTCAGATGGAAATTTTGTTGTGAAAAACAACAAACATTTGACCGAAATCAAGGCTAAAGGTTCATTCGAATTCCGTGAAAATGTCATAGTGCGAGGCAACCGTCTTCTGTCTGCTGAATCGATTGAGCTTATTAGAAAGAACACGGACGAAGGAGTTGTGTTAGACTTGCAACAGGCACGCGGTTCGGATCGTGCGTCTTCAGAAGTAGTTTTTTTCTTCAGAGTGTGTCCAGGAATCCCCTGAATCCATCGATCTAGAAGGCTGTGAGCACATATATGGCTCCCTGACCCTGACGGACTTTGTTGCCAATTTCGCAACTCCCTTCTACCCAAAGACCATCTCTGGCTGTCTCACTCTGAAGAAGACCAACACGGAACCAAAGGAAATAGACATCTCCGTTTTCCTCAAAGATTTCGTCATCTTCAACGGAACCCAAACGAATGACTGCCCTGCGGCAAATGGCAGCCGTAAGGATATCTCGTATCTTCTGAATCTGCCCACTTTCAGGGATCGAAGGATACTGTATCAAGAATGATTTCCAAGAGAAGATCAAAGGAATCAATAGCAATACTTCATCGGTCTCTTTGATCACTCCAGCAGACTGTGGTAAGAAATCGTCGGATTCGAAGCTAAGAGATTTTTAGTCTACGAGTGCATCCCGGAGGACATCTACACCTTCAATCAGGCTAATTGTAAAGTGGTGAAAGGGAAATTGGTAGTTCATCCTACTTCTACCGGTTAGAGATGGAGATAATGGGAGATGAGGTTGATTCAGAAGCCCAACTGAACCTTCTGAAGTCTGTGGTGGGGTAGAAGTACATGGACAGGTCGTCGTCAAGGGCTTTGTGGGAAGTGTGACCCTCGATTTCTTAAGTAATCTACAGATCATCAATTCTAGTAATCCTTCGGGTGGGTTCTCTCTCTCTTTTTCTCCCTCTCTCTCTCTCTCTCTCTCTCTCTCTCTCTGTCTCTTTTCGCTCACTCACTCACTCACACTCGCTCTAACTGTCTCTCTTCCAGAACCGGCGCTCCTAATCAAAAACAACAAGAACGCGACCGGAATGAACTTCAACAGTCTCAAGAATGTCACCTCTCCCTACAAGAAAGCCTTCCTCTTCCAAGGAAACGGCTTCCACTGCAATAATGCAGAACTCGAGGTGTTAGGACAAGCCTTATCCATACAGAAGGCCCATGAAGTGGGATGTGATGCAAAGGCTAACTCCAACGCTCCAGTAACTGCTGCTCCCTCTGATTCTAATGAATCTATAAGTGAAGGTTAGTTTTAGAATAACAAATTGAGGATTGAGGAGGAGGCTCTTTCTCGCTAACCATTAGGCTACAATCCCCCTGTTTCAGACGAAGGCATGCCGGAATGGCTGATCGGTGTCATCGTGGCTAGCATCGTCGGAGTGCTTCTGATCGTGGCCGCCGTTCTAGCCACCGTCTTCATTATGAAAAAGAAGAAGAAACAGCAGAAGAAGGAAGACGACACGCCTTCTGTGATCATTCTGCAGTGCAAAGACGACAACAAGCCGTGCCTGGAAGCCTTCGAAGACTTCAACAGACCACCGCTCAAGGACCTAACCAAGGCCATCCTCAACTACGAATTCGACGGAAAGACGGGATTCGATGCCTACGAGGCCTTCTTCAAACACAATAACCACTACCTGTGGGCTGGTGGGAAACCGCCAAAGTTCAAGAGTGGCAAATCGGTGGATCCAGTCAGTAAGAAGATGGTCGAATCGAAGCCTTCTCAGAAGTTCCCGGAGATTAAGATTTATGAGAGCAACATAAACCTGGATCGAGCTGGGGTGGGTTCAATGAAACAAGGAGGAGTTGGGATTTGTTTCAGTTGCCCTGCTTCGACCACTCTAGAGTGAAGCTCAAGAACGAAGAACACATAAAGCTACTTGGTAATGACTATGTTCACGCTAATCGCATCGATTTCAAGAAGTTTAACTGCGAGGAAAGGTTTATCGCCACCCAGGTGAGTCATTAACGGGAGATGCTATCTCTCTCACCTTGCTCTGTTGGTGTAGTGGTGTGTACTTCGGGTTGGCGCCGCAACTATCCTGGTTCGAGTCCGCCCACGGCTTTCCTTTTTGCTTTTCTATCCTACATTGAATTTTCAGCATCCTGTGATAGCAGACGGTGGTGATGAACAGAAACCGGATTGCAAGAAAACGATTGAACGCTTCTTCGCCATGATTATGGAGACCCGCCCCTCAGTGGTCATCAACCTCAACGGATGGGATGATGGGCTCTACGTTGTACGCGATGTTGAGGAGGATGATGCTAATGAAGAGGATAAAGAAAAGGACAAGAAAGAGGATGAAAAGCCAAAGGAAAATAAGCCTGACAAGTTCATTACCGAGAATGGAAATTTCGTCCTGGATGTCACGGAGGTAGTTTCAGCACAAACTATATAATGATCCATTTGCCCAGGATGAATATCAGGAGTATGTTGTGGTGAGGCGTAAGTGTAAGCTCTCCTGCAAATTGACCAAGAAGGAGGCCAATTGTGGGTTTCCCTGGTAATCTCTTAATGGTAATTTGTTCAGTCACTCTGCTCGAAGTCCAGGATTGGCCGGATAAGGAAGTTCCCAAGATCGGAGTCGCCGGATACATGTCCTACGTGTTCAAGATCATTGACAAAGCCCGTGAAGAATCTGAGAGAAAGGATCCCAAGGTGATTTTTAGAAAAAATTTGAAGAGGGGCCGAACTCTGGACCTTCCTGACCATAGGCAGCAACACTAACAATTCCACCATAACACCCTTCGCCACAGACGGTGCCACCATTATGAACTCCATTTCAGGCAACGATGATCGTCCACTGCAGGGCTGGAGTGGGTCGCACTGGAACCCTGATCGTGGCTTACGCGATGCACAAGTCCTTCCACCAGGATCGCTCCTTCCACCAGCTCTACTCCACCCAGGATTGGTTCACCCACGTGCGTGAGCAGCGCTGCATGGCCGTCCAGAACTGCGTCCAGTTCCTCCTCCTCCCCGTTTACCTCCTCACCACTGCCTTCGTGAGTCTTCGCAGACTGGGAAAAGCCTCATTTCTCGATTCCAGGCCATCTCTCAGAACAAGGAGCTCGGAGCGAAGGTCGACGAGTTCATGGCCAAGTTCGACAAGGCTGTGCAGGAGAATGAGAAGCAGGTACTGGCGAAGGGACCGAAGAAGACGAAGAAGGCCAAGAAGACGGAGAAGAAGGAGGAGAAGGCTGAGGAGAAGAAGGCCGAGAAAGAAAAGACCACCCCGTCGCAGCAGAAGTCTACCGGACCATCCGGACAATAGAGTAAAACTTTCATCGTAATCACCAGCTAGTCTTTTGTCTGGAAGATAGCTGCAAAGTTTCTATTGGTTCCGATTGCAATCGCTTCATAAATATCTTGCGATTCGGTTGTTCATGGGGAGGGGGTTGCTACTTCTGTCTTGTCGTATGTTGGTCCTCTTCCTAAACTCTAGGCACTCTATTGTTCGGTCTGGGATATTTGATCATCTACTAATTGAAATAGCACATGTTTTCCAAATGTTGACCTTCACCTCTGTAGTAAAAGTTAAACTATAAAACAAGAAAGAGTAGTAAAAAATTATAATATTTTCAGCCTCGTTTCACTGCTGATGTTTCCGAGTTCGTATGTTGTTGGTCCTTTGCTTTGGTGTTGTTTCCGCGCTGTGTTGGTGGCGGCGGGGGTGGTGCCCCGGGTCGCCGCTGTGGTGGGCGGACACACTGCCACTGCTCTACGCTGCCGCTATAGTGACGCTGCGGATGGCGCTTAAGTATCTACCCGCGCGGCCGCGACTGTACTCATAACATCGGATATCAAACTAAGGAGACTCGTGCTGAACAACCGCCGCTGTATATGCGCAAGTATTTCTGTGATTGCGGCCGATAATCAGAATCAAACCCTACTTATTGTGCATGCAAACAAAAAGCATTCGGTAAAGAAGAACTTTACAATGATGATGAGTGGTTTAACTGGAAATTCTCTTTAAACTCAGAAAAAAATATTGCGAAATACAAATCCATAGAAGATGAACACCGACTATAAGTAGGCACTGGCTGATGGCCGAGGTCTAAAAGCAGCGGTGTCCCGATTACTGTAGTTGGATGGGCAAGACAATTAGTGATGTCACTAACGTTCAAACGAAAAAGGGACACTCTAACCTTCGTTCGATGCTAAGAGTTTTTTTTTGTGAATGCTGCTAAATAAATTAAATTTATCGGACACTCTGGCAGATTACTCATTTGCGGTCGTTCTCCTGCGTATCCTCACTGTCTTGGCTGCAGGTCTCATTGTTTTGGAAATTGAAAAGGTGAATTTGGGTTTGGCACCCTGCCACCCAAGTGATAGGTCGAAAACAAAAGAGTAACTCTATAAGACATCGTTTGGTGAGAAGATTGTTTGTCACTGAGTAGTCGAAAACCTGAACGAAGGGGACTACTATCTTTAGATTGACGCTGAAGGAGTACCCTACGGAAAGACGAGAGTTTCAGACTGCGTTCAACCAAGGTAGGAAGCTAAATCTTTCGCAGAATTCAGCGTTCATTATCTGAAGCAACTTATGGAAACCCTGAATTACGTTATGCTGTCTACGTATGGAAACTATATCCGACTTTTGCCAGTGGAATAAAAGCAAAGTTGAAGGGAAACAATAAGAGAATAGTAAAATACAATTAAATTATTTACCCGCAGTTTCTTTTTTGTTTCACTCCGGGGTCGCCGCCGTGCCACGCACACACACTGCCGCTGCACTACGCTGCCGCTGTAGGGAGGATGCGTAGGGCGCTCAAGTATCTACCAGTGCGGCCGAGTGCTTAACGCAGACGCACGAGAATTCACACAAAGGAGATCCTTGGAACCCTCACGTACAGTACAGAAAGAAGAAGGTATCAAAATGAGAGACGTCAATAGAAGAAGTCGGACCACTTTATTGGACAACGAAGCGATCTTGTCTTATTTGGTTTATTGGTTATATCCTAAACCTTCACGTTCTCAGTCTGATCCTTGGAGTCAGGCTCGGAGGCCTTCGAGTCCGGCTTGGAGTCCACCTGCGAGGCCTTCGACTTCGGCTGCTCCATCTTCGATCCCTTGTCGGCCTTCGACTTCTTCTGCTTCCCTTCCGCCTTCTTCTCTAAGGTCAGCGTCTCCAACACCAGAAGATTTTCGTAATCCTCGCGCCCCCTCAGATGGATGTGTTCCTTCTTGTCGCCCTTCATGTGCTTGGCCTCCTCCGGCATCGCCTTCTCCCAATCGATCATATTCTCCTCCCTAGAAGATGGTGATTGCGTTAGGAACTAGGGAAGGTCCTTACGATACGTAGGACTCGAAGACGATCTTCCTCAGCCGCTCCACGCGCTCCCTGTACTCGTTGGCAACTCTTTCCGTCTCCTCGTAATTCTTGAGCGTCGGGGCAGCTGCGGTAGATTTGCCAGCAGCAGCGGGGGGAGCAGGGGGAGCCGGGTCCTCGAACATGTATCCCTTGATGCGGTGGTCCTTGAAAGTAGCGACTTCCTAAAAACGTCACATATGTGAAAGAATGAAGGATAAGGATCTATTAACTCACCTTTTGAGCGTACTTAATGTAAGGGAGACAGTAGTTGAGCATGACAAGGCAGTAGATATGGACCACATCCGGAGGCAGCATCCTCTTCATCTTCAAATCTTCAAGGGCGTTGCCTTCAAAAGCAATTCTTTATATATGGCTTTATAACAAACTGCATGCGACGGCTGCGATGTACTCATTGATCCGCGGGTCATCCTTGCCGACTTGGTTATGTCTACAGACGAAATACAGTCCGACGCGGATCAGCTGGGCCAAAAACAAGTGTTCCCACTTCCTGCCGAGGAATGCCTGCAATCCAATCCAATACATATAAGACGCAGATGTATGTCTGTCTGTTTGTGACCTCAAGGCGTATCCCAGCTTCTAGTAAACCGATTGGGTTCATATTTCAATATGCGATGGCGTGCCAGATCTTTGCAAAAAATGAAAGATAATGCAATGAACTAAATTTAGTATCACTAGGTAAAAACAAAGTAAAATCAATCAATCAGCTCATATATTTTCTCTACTAAAAATTATTGATTGAATTATTGATTTGTACTACCAAACTTTTCAACAAAAAACGAATATTAGCCTATTAAAGTTATGGCTACCGGAAACAATCAATACTGATTGATTTTATTGGGTCTTCAAGCGATAGCGTGCCATAACTTTGCAAAAAGTAATATCAATCGATTGAATCCAAAGTTGTATTTTCCCAAAATGTCATTCACTCACATTTTCTTGAACAATGGTCCATTTTATGAAAGAAGCCAGTGCCGCGTGGTACTTCATGGGTTCGTCGCCGATGAAGAGACTTTCATTCATTTCATTCATAATGTAGACGTGCAGGTAGACAAAGAACTCTTTCTTGGTTTTAGTCCTTGTGATCTTGTAGTTCGTGATTTTCACAAATTTATCCTCATCGTAAGGATGGGGGTACCTGAAAATGAAGGTTTCAATTGTGTTGCAAAGGCTGCATACTCGTTATATGCGGGTGTTTCTTTAGACTCGGCCTGTTGAATCGTGTATCCTTCTATTTCTTCGTCGAAAGGGTCGAAACTTGCATTTCCGAGTGCAGAGATTCCGATTGGCTGAAAAGACACCTCAAACACAGTCAAATCAAGTTCTTACTTCTTCCAGGCCCTCTGGGATCACCCGTTCCAAGAATTCCGAAATGTTGAAATTCTCACGTTGCACCTAAATGCGAACTAATCATCGAAATCAAAGAAACCCAACGCAATCGAAATTCTGCCCATCCGCTTTTGAGAAAAGAGAGTTCAAAAGAGTGAAATCATTGTGATTTTTCTCTCCATTCGCTTTTTTGACGAAATCCGGTGACAGTTCTTTCTCATTGTATCCTTTGTAGACAACCTCTCGGTATCTGAGAATCGGCATATTCAGAATGCTCTGAAACAGAGCTAGAGATGAATAAAGTGGGGGGAATCTCACTCCAACGACGTGGAAGAGGCGGTAGACTTTGAAGCGGAATTCGTTGTCTTGCGCTTCCATTTGCTCATCGTAGAAAATGACGTAGTCCTTCTTTTTAGTCGACGTGGCGACCGTTCTCTTCATTCGTTTGTTCTTCTTTTTGATCTTCTTTCTGAGGACGATGGCAACCCAGATGCCCACTCCGATCAGGGCTAGACAGACCACAGAAGCACCGACACTCACGCCGATGATCATGCCCAGGTTGTCTTCGGAATCTGGAAGAGGGAGTTCAGGAGAGAGAGAGAGAGAGAGAGAGAGAGAGAGAGAGAGAGAGAGAGGTCATCCATACCTGCGTCGGCTTTAGAATCCGCCGGTGGAGGTGGAGGAGTCACCCCAAACTGAGTATTCCGTTGAAAGGAATCCACAGAAGTCCTATTCGGGTCCCCTGTTGCCGTAACCAGTTGATTGTAAAGTGTTGTCATCTTGTACTTTCCGTTGCCTGCGACGACCGTCCAGTGCTTTTCATTCTGGGTAGATTTGATCGTTGCAATCTGTGGGAATAGAATGCTCTCCAGAGCGGTGTTGTTCATAATTTGGAGAGCAGGGCCTAAATTAAGAGGTTAGAGTGGTAGAGCGAAGTATAGAGAGAGAGAGAGAGAGAGAGAGAGAGAGAGATTGCTCACCCGTCGTTGCTATAACCTTCTTCAGATTCGGAAAGTACTCGATATTCTTGTCCTTCGTTCCCTTGATAATCAAATTCCCATTGATTGTCTCCACTTTGGCCAATAGTTTCTTATATGACGCATTTGTATTGACTCCTATCTCCAACCCTCCATTGATAGTGGCACATTCCTTCTGCCCAGCCTCCAGATCCTCCATCGTACACGTAAGCTCTGAAAATGTCCCATTTTCCTTGATTTCTTGGTTCCCTCACTGCAAGTTGATTCTAGGTTGTAAGGCTTCAGTCCATTTTCAAAGGCGTCTTTGATGTTATTGTAGACAGACTCTCGAATGCAGGCTTCCACGTCTGAGAAAAGGGTTTTCAACGCGTATAGATATGAAAACGTACATCCTGGGTTGGGGCACTTGTTCTTTCCCTTGTTTTCGGTGTCGTTGAGGTTGTCGAACATTGCGTATGGGATATCCACGTCTTTCTCAATCTTGAGACAACCGGTGATCCAGGCAGGCTGGAAAGTCTCTATTCCGGTGGGATTCTTTGTGCTGAGATGGACGTCTCCATAGACTCCAAGACAATCTTTCAAGTCTGGGTCGGTTTCAAGAACCATGCATTCTGAAGAAAGAAGGGTTGAACAAGGTGGAGTTGGGCTACCGCCGAGAGGTTGTATGTCGATTTCAGCATTTAAACCAAACTTTTTCATAGTTTTCATAGTGTTAATTGTATTGTTGTCCATATATCTGTTTCCACGAACTGTCGCTTTTCCCGCAATTGTCACTTGTTGTCCAAATGAAATGGTCTCAATATGTGTGTTTAAAATAGTCAAATCTAAAAAAACAGTTTGATCGATTGATAAAACTAACCTTGTCCTAGCAGTTTCAACAATTCGAAATTCAACGTTTTGTGAATACTATTCTTGATCCCTATAGACAGGGTAATCTGCTTCTTTGTCTTCAGAAATGCATTGAGGTCATCCTGGCTTATATTGCTGAGATCGGCTATTGTGCTTCTCTCGGGGGCCATGACCGATTCAAGGGTTTTGCATGTTTCAACAATGGAAACAGGCAAGTTCGTCTTTTGGATTAAGCCGCACATGACCGGATCTATGAGCAAATTACGGCAATGGTCAGAAAAGTTCTTACCTGTAGTCCCTTGAGCCACCACCGTCGTCGCCAGGATGGCCAGCACCAGAATCCTTAGAAGCCCGCTTGTGGGGTCCCATCCCTTGAAGAGGCGATCCGGCTTCATCCTTGAATCCGAAGAAGAGGAGAGAAGAGAGGGGCGCACCGGGGAGCAGCGACGGTCGAATGAGGGAGAACGGCCGAGGAGGGCTATTTAAGCTAGGATAATGAGGGCCAACTAATTATGATAATCAGGAGATCAACTGAGTTTCGTTGTCCCTCATCAGCATAAGCTAATTCTTACCCTCATTATTCTCCAGATCCCTTCTAGAAAAGTCGATTCCTCTTTAGCTTATGATTATCTGCGTTCGCTTAAATTAAGGTGTCATGAAAACTCCAGAGAGAGGTCGTTCCATCTACTCGACTCTCCAGCGGCGGTCTTCCCCAACTACCCTCTCCTGGAATGAAGAAACGACTGAGGAGCGGTGGTGCTCCAGACTAATTGCAAAATAAACAAATAAAAATTCAAAATCAATAATAAAGATTAATCGATTTTCTGGTTTCTTGACTTCTCTTCCCTTTGTTTCTTGTTTTTGTTTGGGTAACAAGTAACCGTTAGGTTCCTTTGAAATCCACTTGTTTCATTAGTAAAAAGTTTGTATTTTGTTTGGTTGCAGACGCCTGCTTCCCTCCTCCTAGCTCTTCATTGCCAGTTCATTCCTTTGGTGAATTGAGAAGCTGTCCAAATTCCTCCCTTCGTCGCCTCTCAGTTAAGGGAACCAGAATGAGATCTCAATTGTTAGCACATGTCATTGTAAAACCCTTCTTCGATCGAAAACTGTGAACTCAGCTTATTTCATTTGTGATTGGTATTGCGGCCATCTGCGGTAAAAAGCGGCCTGAGGATGCCACCTGGGGTGGAAAATGGCCTGACAATTGGCCTACATCCATTCACCGTCTGCACCCTCGTTGCCTGCGCCCTCCGAGCGAGAGATCGTGGCTGACAAACCCGTAAACACTCGGCAGTCCAGCTGGGGATGTATAAGCGACCCCAAACACCTCATTTCCGTGCAATGGTTGGACATTGGTAGATGGCTAAAAAGCCGGACGGCCTCTGGCAATCATTGTGAAGGACTAGTTGCCCAACCAAGTTAAGTGAAATCGGGGGTGAGGTCAGAAATGGCCTCGTGAGGGTTCTCCGGCTACCCATGTGGTGAGGTCCCCTTTTTGAATTTTTGTATTTTTTTAAAATAATTTTAAACTGTTTTATCCATTTCTTTCATTTCACCCCCTGAAATCTGCGTTTGAGGCAAGTGACCGAAATTATCCCATTTGGCCCAAATCTCATTGGCCTTAGGATGTCATCTGCGGCAAAAGCGGAAACTCTTGAAACCAATGTTATGTACACAAAAACACAAAACCTTGAATGAAATATGTTTATTGAATACTGAATTATGAAAAAGTTTGGTTTAGACGTGGATGTATCCACAATCTCTCCCTAATCCCTACAGTAGGCGAAGAGTACGGTAAAGACAAGGGAGGTCCAAGGAAGAAACTCTAAATGACATTGTTCAAAGAGTAACTGAAAACATAGTCTCACCGACTGAATTCTTGGCCTCTTTTGATTTCTCAGTTGAAACAATTGGTTCTTCATCTTCCTCCTTGACCTCCTCCCTTGAATCCTCGTAGGCCCTTCCATGTGTAACATCATAGAGTTTGGTGACTGGGCTGGGTGGCATAATGTAGTATCCGTTTCGTCTGACTACACTCCAGTAATGAGATCTTTCAGAAGATGAGATTTCGGTGATTTGGGGGAGAAGAATAGTCTCCAGCTGGTAGTTTTCTACTATTTCGAGGGCGGTTCCTGAAATTAGAAGTTAGAGAGAGAGAGAGAGAGAGATTCCTCGCCTCTTTCTGCAGTTATCTCCTTCAAATTGGGAAAGTAATCAATAATCTTGTCAGATGTGCCTTTGATGATCAGATTTCCTCGAATGACTTCCACCTTCTCCAGAAGTTTCTTGTAAGTCCCGTTGATACCATTTCCAATAATCAGACCTCCGTCGATATACGCACATTCCTTCTGCCCAACCTCCAGATCCTCCATCGTACACGTCAGTTCTAAATTCTCCCATTTTCTCTAACTTCTTTGTTTTCTCACTGCAAGATGACTCTAGTGTATAAGGAGCCAATCCATGTGTAAAAGCATCTTTGATATTATTGTAAACGGAATCTCGAATACAAGCCTTTACGTCTGAAGAAGGAAAGAAGGATCAAAGGGACGGAGAACTTACATCCAATATCGGAACAATTATTGTTATAGGTGTATTTGTTTTCAGTAGGATTGAGGTTATCGAACATTGCGTATGGGATATCCACGTTTTTCTCAATATTCAGACAACCGGTGATCCAGGCAGGCTGGAAGTTCTCTATTCCGTCGGGGGTAGAGGTCAGTTTGAGGTCTCCGTAAACTCCCTTGCAGTCATTTACATCAGGGCTACTGTCAACCACAACACATTCTGAAAGAATTGCTTTTTGTTGTTATAATACTGCGAATTACCTCCGAACTCCTGTATGTCCAAAGTTGAACCGGGTTCCAATTTCATATTTTTAAAGTTATCAATTGTGTTTTGATCCATAAATCTGTTTCCACGAATTTTCGCTATGTTGTCAATAAGTGGTGACTGAGTGGTAATTGTGAAATCGATCTTTTCGATATTTGTATTTACAATCGTAAAGCCTGAAAGAATAATAACCATATTTTATACAAAAGCAAACCTTTTCTGAAAAATTTCACCGCTTTCATATCCAATGATTTGTGTTTATCACTGTTTTGACTTTCAAATTGGATCATAAAATCTTCCTGTTTTTTCTTCCTGTTTTTCCGCAAATTTTTGAGCCGCAATTAACAACCACTGAAACAATGATTGTTTTGAACAGATATATAACGTACCATTTTGTCCTTGAGCCACCGTCGTGGCCAGCATGGCCAGCACCAGAATCCGCAGAAGCCCACTGGTGGGGTCCCATCCATTGAAGAGGCGGTCTGGCTTCATGCTTGTACCCGAAGAGGAGGAGGAGGGAAAAGAGGGGCGCACCGAGGAGCAGCGACGGTCGAATGAAAATGGATGTCTCCCGGAGATTAGTTCGATAAGCTAATGGTTCAAGAGCCGGCTCATAGTCTTCCTTTTTTTACCTTCTATTTTTTCCCTTGTAAATGAAACAGTACGCGTGGGAAAGATTCATGCGATATGCTCTAAAATTATTTTAAACCATTTTAATTTAACAGATTTAAAAAAAACGGGCCAAAGGCTGACCAGTTTTGCGGCACGTATTTTGAGAAGTATTGGTCGCTTGGACCGCTTATTGGCAACCAAAGGCCGCTGGGGCTGCTTTTTGGCAACCACATCCTCTAAAAATTATTTTAAACCATTTAAATTTAACAGATTAAAAAACGGGCCAAAGACTGGCCAGTTTTGCGGCACGGATTTTGAGAAGTATAGGTCGCTTGGACCGCTTTTGGAAACCAAAGGCCGCTGGGGCTGCTTTTTGGCAACCACATCCTCTAAAAATTATTTTAAACCATTTAAATTTAACAGATTAAAAAACGGGCCAAAGACTGGCCAGTTTTGCGGCACGGATTTTGAGAAGTATAGGTCGCTTGGACCGCTTTTGGAAACCAAAGGCCGCTGGGACTGCTTTTTGGCAACCACATCCTCTAAAAATTATTTTAAACCATTTAAATTTAACAGATTAAAAAACGGGCCAAAGACTGGCCAGTTTTGCGGCACGGATTTTGAGAAGTATAGGTCGCTTGGACCGCTTTTGGAAACCAAAGGCCGCTGGGGCTGCTTTTTGGCAACCACATCCTCTAAAAATTATTTTAAACCATTTAAATTTAACAGATTAAAAAACGGGCCAAAGGTTCTGCTTTTATTATGATCCTGCTACTCTTGATCATCGGAATGTTTCTTATTCGATTTTTCCAAGTAGGACTGCAGATCTACAGCCGTTTGGTGAACCGCAGAGGGAACCACACAAGGAGGATAGGTGCCAGAGTCGCAGTTGAACCAAGGCCCCTTCTGGCCATCGGATGGGTGAGTCTGAGACCCCTCGCTTAACCAATTTACGTGCAGGTACCGACGATAGATGACAGTCCAATGTGGAATGATATAATCCAAATAGAACGTGATTCTGCAAAGAGAAGGACAAAAGGAAACCACAGTTTGAGGAAAGGAGAGAAAATATTCCCCGGTGCACAATTGTTTGGAACTGTACTAGCTCAGACACTCAGGAAACTCACACACAGTGTCATCGAGTGTGAAATCGGAAGTATTCTAAATGCTTCCGTATTTTTTGGTGACGGAGTGTCTATTCATTCGCTAATGAAGACAACAAATAACCATTCCGTGGGTTCGCATCGTTTAACAAACATTCGATTCAGTCGTTTGGCCCGCACGGTTGGACTATAAAAAGTGGCAAGTATTCTGGAACAATATCCACGTGGGAGATGACTCAATCAGCGTGGTAGGTACCCTTGTATGCCTTTCACTACGCACTTTCAGTTTTCACAATGCGAATCAACTTCCGGGATCCGTTCGCAGCTTCCTCGCCACCGCCTGGAAAAGCTCCTTCTGCGCCCAATGCCTTCAAATGGAAAACGTCGGCATCAACTTCATGACGGCACTGACCCTCCTGAGAGTTGGTTTTTGTCGCAATCAAAACCAAACAAACTACTTGTTTAAGACTAACCGCACGACTCTCTACATTTCCACCACGTCCGACCACATTCTGATCGATAGTGTGGCCCGCCAGTCCACACTAGGATAGCTGAATCTCCTGAGGATGGTGAACAAGAATCCCGCTCCCGTGAGAGTGAAGCCGGTGTCTGCCAAGCGGCATGTGTTCCCGGACGAGGCGTTTGCGATCAATGGAGAGGACGCCGCGGAGTTCCCGATCCTCAGGATCACTGCAGGAGACGACTACTTGACCTTCCGCACTTCGATGGACGGAGCCCCTAACCGCCTGTTCACCATCTTCGTGTGTTAGTAGATAAGGCCATTCAAGTAAATGAAGTATAGACACGTTGTTCTCTTATTCTCTCCAATTACTTCCACTTCAAATCATAAAAATCAAATCAATATAAGTCACAAAAACTCCATTATGTATACAAATCCTATTCAGCGTTATTTCCCTGCTCATTCCAGCTCGGCACCCTTTTTATTTCTAGTTGAACTATTGATTTTTTCCGAGAAAACTTTGTTTGGCCAGCCTCTTTACACAGAAGTTTTAACATTTTTCCATTTCCAAAGATAACTCTGTGCTCTCACTGGTGAATTCCCTGAACTAATCGAATAAACAGAGTGTGAGTGAAAGATTCATGCGACCTCCACTCCCTGGACAACAACTAACCGTAGTCAATAAATGCACAACATTTGAAGGCACAACGGGTGAGAATTTGGGACAACATTTGGTGAAATATATACACAAAGTGAGAAAAGAGGCTAATCGCGGGTGAGGCAGATGGACTGGATGAGGTCCTGCATGTCGTCGTTGTACTTGGACAGCGAGCCGACGACCATCTCGTGGTGGGCGATGGCCGACTTCACCAGCGCCTTCAGCTTCACCTCCTCGTCCTCAAAGTCCTTCCAGCTGTCGCACTCCAGCAGACGGCCGCACGATTCCAGCACTACCTTAATTAACCGGGTAATTCCAAGACACTCTAGGAGCTTTTTGGCATCCAAAGGCCGCTTGAACCGCTTTTTGATAATCAAAGGCCGCTTGGACAGCTTCTGGCAACCAAAGGCCGCTTGAACTGTTTTTGGCATCGAAAGGCTAAGAACCGACCTCTTTGAGGTTGTTTCCGATCTTGGTGGCCTCGACGAATCCACCGGAGATGGCGTTGCTGCAGACGGAGTCATCCAACTGGGAGATCAGCTCCTTCTTCAGACGAGCCATGTTCTGAGTGACCTGAATTCCAGGATTACAAGAGAATTCGAGGGAAAATACCTTGATGAGGTGGTAGGGCTTGGTGACGTGGGTCGAGTGGTGGCCGTACTTCTCGCAGCCGCAGCAGAACAGACGAGCTTCGGTCTGAAATCAAAGAATTAGGATATTTAAAGCCAGGGGAGCTTTTAAAACCCCAGACTAACGCATTTATACATATCATTTACATCCTGCAACCCATTTTTACCAAATGGATACAAAAACTATTTTCCCCAATAGTTGATTTACCGACCAATCTACAAACTACAAATTGGTTGGATTCGGCCCAAAGAAACTCGACATGTTCGTCATTTCCATATAAACCAAGTTTCCTCCGGTTGAATCCTGCACGAACCTTGAGGTAATCGATCAACTCGACGACTCCTTCCTCGTCGGCCCTACCCATGTCCTCCGTCATGCAATCCAGACACAGCATCGACAGCTTCTCCTTCATCGGGAACTCGCACTCGCTGCAGTTGAAAGAGCCCTTAATTAAGTCATCTTTAAGGCCCAAAATTCCAACTGATTACCGCCCAGCTGACAGTGGCGGTGGCCAAGAGGGCCGAGAGGTCCTTGACCTGCAGTTCCTTCTTCGCCAGGGCATCCTCCAAATCCGTGATCCTATTGGAGATCAACAGGTAGTCGGCGGTCATCTCCTGCTTCTCTGAAAAGGAATTATTGTATTTCTAATTTCAGGTTTTAAAAAATTACATTTTTTTTAAAATTTAAATTAATATTTTTTATTTAACTAAAAAAACTCACGCAGACGCGTCACTTCCCAGTTGTGCTGAGTCTGCTTCAACTCCTCCATCAGCTCTGAAAATTCAGTTTTACTCTAAAAAAATATTAAAAATTAATTCAAATCTATTTTAATGTTTAAAATTAATTAAAAAAATAATTTAATTTCTAAAATTAATTGAAAATTCTTTTTGTTTTAAATTTAAAAATAAGAAAACAAATTAGAAAACGAACCCATGAGTTGGTAGTTTATCTTCGGTCGCTTGAAGGATCCCTCGGCCATGCAGACGGGACAGCGCCTGAATTTAGTTTTTTTTTTTTTTTTCAAATAGAGAATTAAATTAATTAAATGGCTTAATTTTTTTAAAAATATAAACTTACAGCATGATGCCCTTCGAGTTGACACACACATGACAGAGGGAGTGGCCACAGGTCCCCACGTACGGAGAACGGTCCACCATGTCTGAAAAATATGATATTTAATTTTAAAAAATATAAGGGAAAACTTTACATTCCCTTGCAGAAATTAATTTCCAGTAATTATTTCAGCAGGGCATAGACAGCCGCTTGATTGACGCAAAATTCAGCTTTTCACGTGATAAGGGGAACGGAAAAGTTGCGAAAATTAAAAATACGTTAACGATTGAACTTCCAAACAATTCAAAAATAAAATATAAGTCTTACCGAAGGGGAGCATGCAAACGATGCACTGCAGAGCCATTTCGATAGTCGATTTAACTAAAAAGGAGCAAATAAAACATACAAAAACAACGAAATCGAGATATTCAACCGGTTTAAACGATAAACATACAAGAAAAAAACAAATCAGTGATTTTTATTCGAGGGCTGCGTATTTACACGAACTCCCTGTCGGGGAAGAGGGCGGGGGCGACGAGGGTCCAGGCGTAGAGGAAGACGCAGACCCAGGAGGAGAGGACCTTCACCCACACGGAGGCCATGTTGCTGTTCAGATGGGAGAGGTCGTTGTTGGGTCTGAAAGAGGGATGGATAGGGAGAGAGAGATAGAGATAGAGAGAGAGTGAGAGAGAGAGAGAGAGAGAGAGAGAGAGAGAGAGAGAGAGACGGGGAACCCACTTGTACCAGCTGGTGAGGGTCATCATGACGTAGAGCGAGGCCAGCATGAACATGAAGTGGAAGAACGAGTAGGAGTAGGTCACACCGTCGGTTTCGTTGTCGACGACTCGGGCACTGCCCGATTCAGCGTCATCTGAAGGGAAAACTTTGGAAATGGTTTAAATGCTGATCAAATTGATGGGTAAACTGTATATAAAAAAGTTTTCAAAAAGGCAGGCACCACTGTAGACGATTAGTAGCAAAAAGCGGCCTTTAAGGGAAACTCTTTATGTTTTTTTTTACTGATTAAAAGCCAACAAGCGGCTTTTAATTGATAAAAGAAGGTCGAGCGGCCTTTGGTTGCAAAAGCGGCTTTTACTTGGCAAAATCAGGTCAAGTGCCCGCACCCTAAACACTGTATTATTGATTTTTTGTCAGCATTTTATAATGTTCCGCATTCCCGCAGCACAAAACGAACCCTTGTCCTGGAGGGCCTCCTGTGATCCAGAATCCTCCTGGCTGCCTCCTCCCCTAATCCTCTCCAACGTGCCGTTCCTCGAATTGCGGATCGACGCGTAGAGGACGCAGGCGAACCAGACGGCCAGCGAAACGATCGACTGCAGAGGCAACGGGGTACCGTACTCCTGAATTATATGTATTTCGGGGGAAAAGGCAAAGAAACCTTGGCTCTCTCTCCACTACCACCTGAGCCAGTGGAATTAATGAAGAGTTTCAGCAGCGAGGGATTGCACTTCTCATCCGGGTTGTTGGTCAGAGCATTCCAGGTGAGGTACATGACGTAGGCGGAGATGATGGTAGGCTGGACGAGACCCGAGTGAGGGATTCTGGAAAGAAGAGAGGGTTAGAGAAGAAAAGAAGGGAGTACCTCTCCTGGACGGAGGGGGCGATGGAGAGGAGGGTGATGCAGACGCAGAGGAGGACGTTGAAGAGGATCAGGAACTTGTGCAGGCCACACGAGGAATCCTGGAAATAGGGAAATTATAGAAGACAGCTATAAGCGCTATTCGGGTTTTAATTGCGTAGAACCTCAGGAGTTTCAGTCCGAAAATCGCTCTAAATGTATAAATCGCCTTTTCACTGGGTTTCACTAGGGCAAATGGTTCACAATTCCGCGGATAAATGTGGAAGCGATGAAATCATTTTTTTAAATGATAAAAATATGTGGAATTATTATTTGTTTAATCTCGAAACTGTCTAAATGCTCTTTTGGAAAAGAGCATACCATGGCGTAGTTCCAGAACATGAAACCGGTGGCAGCCAAGGTCAGGGTGAATCCTCCGAAGGCGAAAGTCAGCAGACTGCCGTAGCAGCAACGGGACTGCGTCTCCTCGAAACTAAAAGGATAAATTTAACTATTAAATTAAAGTTTTAATAAACAATAAATTAAATCAGTAGAAAAAAGAAAAACGTACGTGGTGACCCATTTGAGAGCGAGTCCGTGGGAGAAGTCGACGAGCAGGATGAGTTGAATCAGGATGAAGGTGGCTCCTCCGGACAGACCCAGCCACATCAGGGCTGAAATAGAAGATTTCTTATTTTTGAAGAAAAAACTGACGAGGGGAGAGGTTCTCACTGCGGATGAAGAAGAAGCCGGTGATGAGGGCGATGAAGGCGAGGTACTTGAAAAACCTGAAGAGAGATTTAGAGAAAGAAAGAGAGGAGAGAGAGAGAGAGAGAGAGAGAGAGAGAGAGAGAGAGATAGAAAAACTGACCAGAATCCGTTCTGAATCGATCCGCGAGGGTCCTTCGACGACTTGACTCCGATCATGATTAGCATCATGAGGAAGAAGAAGGAAGCCATCCCGGCGCACAATCTTAAATAAAGAGGTAAATTAGGCAATTATTAAGGTAAAATCACCTGTAGACGGCCTGGAAACCGACAGCTCGGTCGCATTTGAGTCCGGCAAGCGAGTCCAATCCCTGACAGAACCAGCGATTCTAAAAAAACATGGATTAGGAAGTTGTAGTGAAAACACATTCCCTAATAGGTGGATTTCGCCTTTTCGAGTTTTATGTTCTTCCCTCCGTCATTTCCGTAACCTCCAATTCTGGGTATTCTAATTCCTATTGGAATTCATGCGTGAAAAAGCGAACCGCAAAAGGAGTTTGTGGTTTGGTTCCTCATCGTATGAAAAGAGAACAATAGAAATGTTAGAACGCTGTAAAAAGAGATCAATAAAAGTTTTCAAAACGCCAAAACCACCTCTGGCTCACAATTTTTTGTAAGATTAATTAAGTGAATACATTAAAAAAAATGAAATCGTTATTGCGCCAGAGGTGGTTTTGGTGTTTTGAAACTTTTATTGATCTCTTTTTACAGCGTTCTAACATTTCTATTGTTCTCTTTTCATACGATGAGGAACCAAACCACAAACTCCTTTTGCGGTTCGCTTTTTCACGCATGAATTGTTATCTTTTTATAATTATTCTTTGAATAATACATTCTTTTCACACCCAATAAATATATTCTTTGAATGATAAAACAAATTCACGATTACATCGCATTTATGTAAACGGAACTACCAAACTTGAACCCGAAACCTATTTTTATACTATTGTTTAATAATATAAAAGAATAATCGCTATTTAATTGTGCTCATTTATACATGAAACAATTACATGTCTTTCGAAACGAAAAAAAGGTTTCAAAACGTATACACCAAAAAAGAAACAAACTGAAAACGTAACTATATCACTCCAAACGCAGTACAAACAATAATTCTTAACAGACAGAAAGGTTTGCCGGAGGCGGGAGTCGAACCCGGGTCGCCAGATTTATAGTCTAACGCGTACACCATTCGACCACCGGAGCGCCGCGGCGTCTGTGAGAAATCAGTTTTTTCGCTACGATTCGCTTTGTTTTCAATGAAATTGGCTGAAAGTTGGCGCCCACCGTGCTTTTGTTGATATAAACATCTGGCCGAAATTTGGTGACATTAGCTTTATCCGTTCGCCTGTAACAACATTGTAACTGGACGGGAGACATCGCCATTTTAGGCAGCGGAGAGGAACCAAACCACCGCGTAGCGCTACGCGCTGCGCGCAAATAGCAAAACGACCGAATTCAGTCACTCGGTCGAATGAAATGACATTTCCACTTGGAGAAAGAGAAGGGAGGGTTGGAATAGATTGCGAAAAATATTTATCTTTCTACCATTTTAATGTTTAAACTGTGCAAAATGCCTTTATTATGTTTCTGATAGTTTTTTAAGTACGGTTGAGAACCGCAGTTGAAGGTGCTATTAGACTTCAAATTACACATAGAAAGTACTGTGGGGATGGTATATGCACATTTGCTAAATTTATTATCACTAACTATAAAAGTCAAACTGTCAACCTGACAAGTTATCTATTTACGGGCATGGAGTATCGATTTATCGAACCAATCCGGCGGTTTTCAGCGAAATCTTGGATTGTTGTCACAGAAAACGGAAGAATTTTCTCAAAACACTGCTTTTCTCCGTTGTCATCGTCATATCTAGGGTCTTCTTTTAACCGTACGGTAATTGGCACGTTGCCAACAATAAGCCCATTCTAAGGGCGTCCTTTCTCGAGTTTACAGAAGTTTTGAATATTTTTCACTGAATTGGCAGATTGGCTCCAAACCACGCACTTCGGCGAGTTTCTCCTGAATGCCTGGGGCCAACATGACGCAGGCGACGAGAGTTCCCAGGAAGAGCATCACGGCGTACATGATGCGGGTGGTGATGGAACTGCGGCTGGCGCTGGAACAGCACAGGGAACACGCCGTGCTGCCGAAGCAACAGGCCGTCTGAAAACGGGATATTTCATTGATTATAAAAAGTAATTAAAATAGTTTTAAAATAGTGTAAATTTAAAAACTAACCGAAGCTACACAACAGGGCGCGGTCAGAAGAGCACCCATGGCATCGAGTAACTCTGAAATGACGATTTTAGTTATTAATTCCAATAATATTAAAGAAAAAGTACAAAAAGCATTAATTCTACATTATTCAAAACAAATGTATGCTTTTTAAGTTGTCTAAACCCCGAAAACCACGAATTTAAAGAATTTCGCGGAAAATGGCCGCCTCAGCTGTTTATTTTCAGTTACGGTAGGCCGACGAACTCATGCGTACGACAAATAAAAACGCCTTTATTTCCTCATCTTTTAAATCTTTTAAACCATGGTTTCAAATGGAATTGTAGAAATAAAATGCTGAAAGGGGTTAGTAAAATTAATTACAACGTTATTTTTTGAATATAGAATTTATTTAGATTTTTTACAACTATTTTAAAGCTTAAAAATAATTTAAATGGACGGAAAAACTTTAAAAATTTAGATTCGCTAAATTTAAAGTGGAAATAAATTGCATCTGGCTAAAAATTAGGTATTTAGCTCGTAATTACACTAATTGGTCATTCAGCCGCTTGTTTTCAGGTCAAAAGCGTCTTCAAAGTGGCCTAATTGGCTATTATTTGCAGATTTCATGAAAGAAGCGCTAGAGGGAGCATTTTGACGAAATCTTCCTTTCATACATTGTTTTATTACAAATTATGTATTTTATTACCTTTATTTCACAAAAAAATAATTTAATAACGAATATTTTGTCGAAATCGGGAGAAAAGGCCAGAAACGAGCGACCAACCGTTTACGAAATTTCAAACAGACAAAATCGAAAAATTAATTCCAACGATTTCACTCAATGTACGCTCTAAAAAAAGGGCATTATGTCTGTAATTTAAAGTTTCAGGGTTTTCGCTGTAGGACGCTAGATATTTTTGTCATAGTTTTTTATTGGATTGATCTATATTCGTCACTATGGACGATATTCTGGTGAATTTGAAGGGATTCCCCGTCGATCCCTCGAATATCGTTCCCATTTCCTCACCGACCGATTTCTACAATGAACTTATCGTGAGTTTTTGTCATTTTCAGTGTTTTTAGCGTGAAATCGGTGGTTTTAGTCAAAATTTGAGGTTTTTCTATTTAAAATTGAGCATCTATCATCAACAACCTCGATTCTTTCCAGAAACGGTCGAAGAGCGCCGAGAAACGCGTGGTTTTGACGAGTCTTTACCTGGGTAGCGGTGATTTGGAGAAGAAATTGGTAAGTCAGCCGCTCTTTTGCAGTTTATTTATAATTTTAGGTATCTGAACTCGAAAATTCCCTGAATTCTCGCCCGGATCTCAAAATTTCCGTTCTTCTGGATTTTCTCCGTGGAACCAGGGGCGCTTTGTCCGAAAGCAGCAGTACCTCCCTCCTCAAATGCATCGCAGACCGCGCACAGGTTGGTTTTGTTAGCTTTAAATTCTAATTTTAAGCAGAAAAGTCATTTTAAAGCCTTTTTTACATTAAATGAACGAGTTTTCCAGATTTTCCTCTACCACACTCCGAATTTATCGGGATTGATGAAACGCTTGCTGGGAGAGAGGACGAACGAGATTGTCGGTCTGCAGCACATGAAAATCTACATTTTCGATGATTCTGTCATTATCAGCGGGTATTCTAAAATTTTAATAGAAATCAATCGATTTAGGGCTAATTTATCCGATTCCTACTTCACTAATCGACAGGACAGATACGTTTTGTTCGAGAATTGCGGGGAAATGGCGGATTTTCTCGAAAAATTGGTCCAGGTTTGTATTTTTAGGTTTAAATTTGGCTTCTGACTGGTTTGGAGATATTAAAGGACTGGACGTTAGTGGCCCCACTGCGAAAGGTCCGAGGACCTGAGAAATCGATCGCGAATCAATCGATCGGTCAAAATCTTTCATCCTTTTCACCTTCAGAAGGTGGTACGGTGGTTGCCAAGGTGTATACAGTTGTACCGGCGCATCGTGGTTACTGTAGCCATGCTCACACACTTTTATACACCCTTTTATACCGTAATCTCGGCGCGTCATCGATTGAATTATGGACCTGGGCCAATTTAGACCAATGTTGGTGATATCAAATTTGTTTGGCACACAGTCCTTTAAACTTATCAGCTTCTACTGAATTCAGGCAATCACAGTGCGCGAAAATTGGATCCCAAGGTTTGCGAAATGAAGGTCATCTTGATTGAAAATATAGTCAAAAAGTGCCAACCAGTTGTCAATAAATGCTGATTTCTATTAAATGCAATAATTTAATGAATGTTCCTGCCAGCTGACTGTCCCTAAACTAGCATATTTCTTTTTTCAGGCAGTTGGCCAGTGCTCCTTCCAGCTAAACTCCGACGGTTCCACCAAACTCCACCCCGATTGTCCCCACCACCCGTTCCAAGGTCTTTTCTTTTAAAATTTCTATTTTAATTTAATTAAACTTACTTTTTTAAATTAACAAGTTTAAGGTTCCTCCCGCCACTACATCGCTGTTTTCCGTCGTCGGATCGAGGCCGTTCTCTCAAACCTGGAGCCCTGCAGTTCCAAAAGCGACACGATGGTCTACCCGCTGGTTCAAATGGGCGTCTTCGGCATCGACCAAGAACACGAGGTCCTCAAGAAGCTCCTCTCCCTCAAGGTTTTCTATTTTCATTCAATTTTGTAAAGAAATAAAGGAACCGGATGTGTGGATGACGCTCTCCTCCGGCTATTTCAACTGCACCGACGAGTACGAGGGGATTCTGCTGAGGGACACTGCCTACCCCCTGGACATCATCACAGCCGCTCCTTTGGTTCGTTTTTGATTGATTTACTTTAAAAATCATTAAAATTAATAAAAAATAGTTTAAATTAAATTTACTTAATAAATGGAAGTTAAATGACTGTTTAGGCGAATGGGTTCTACGGCGCGAAGGGGCTGTCGGGATACGTGCCGTCCATGTACTCCTGGGTGGCCACCCAGTTCCTCGAGAAGATTCTCCGGTATAAGAGGTAAATTCCACCAAAATCGGAGGCCTATGGTTGCCAAAAGCGGCCGTTGGTTGCCAGGATACGGTCCAAGCGACCTATGGTTGCTGAAAAACCGCCTAGGCGGTATGTGGTTTCTAGAAGCGGTTTGAGCGGCCTTTGGCTGCCAGAAGCGGTAGGTCCAAACGGCATATGGTTGCCAGAAAGCGTTTCAAGTGGCCTTATATTGATAAAGGCGGTTCCAGCAGCCTATGCTTACCAAAGCGGCCTTTTGTTGCCATAAAGCGGTTTATGCGGCCTATGATTGCCAAAAAGCGGTAAGCGCTGCGCTTAAATCCTTTGGTTGCCGCAATTAGGAAAAGCGGCCTTTGGTTGTCAACAGGCGGATAAAAGGAATCGTACCTTGGATTTTTGGTATTTTGTAGGTAAAACGTAAACAAAACCGTGAGTTTGGATATCTTTAATATAAAAACCATCCTTAACATGAAATATTTTTTAAAAAAACCCAGATAATTGCTCGATTTTCAGAGAAAACGTGGCCCTGTTCGAGTACAACCGCGACGAATGGACTTTCCACGCCAAGGGTCTCTGGATCGAAACTCCCAAGAAGTACGCAACTGTCGTAGGATCCTCCAACTACGGTATCCCTCCCAGTTGATCCTTATATTCATAATATAGGCTACAGATCGGTCCATCGTGACCTGGAGGCGCAGATGCTGGTTGTGACGGAGGACGAAGACCTGCGCGAGCGATTGAAGGAGGAGAGGTCTCGGCTGATGGACTACACCTCGGTTTTGGACAACTGCGCCCTGCGGAGACCCGACCACCACGTGCCCAAGATTGTGCGCTTCGTTTCGAGATTCGTTAGGAACTTTTTCTAGTCAGACACGCGTTGTTATTGTTGATTATGGTAGTAAATACGAGGTCTTTGCATTCTTTAAATGGAAGTAGAGAGAGAGGGGGGGAGGAGACAATTGGAGTTGAGACCCAGTGGCCTGGAATCGCCAGACGTGGTCTCCGAGCGGCCTAAGGTTACCAAATGCGGTTCCAATGACCTGGAAGCTTATAGGAAAGGTCATAAGCGGCATGTGACATCATTTAGCGGCCTGAGGTTGTCAGACGCGCTTCCCAAGCGGCCGGAGGTCTTGTCCCGGTTGCCAGCCGAAACACCATCACCCTGTTACTGTCTCTCACTCATTCGAAGCGCTTTCGCTCAACGTCTGCCTACACAAGCACTAGGATCCGCCGGCGAGAGCAACACCACCTGCTCAAAATCTCTACGGATCCAGCCATGATTCGGAATAAATATTTGTATGTGTATTTAAAAAGGAACTGAACTACAACACTGAACTGAGCGGGCAACAACCAATCCTCGACCGAAAAAAAAGTGAAAATAAATAATTAAAAAATAAAATAAAAAATAGAACAAAAGAAAAGAATAACTTGGCCAATTTTTCGAAACGCCAAAACCACCTCTAGCGGGATCGGGAATTAAAATAAATGTATTGAATCACATATTGACTAGTTTGCCCAATTAAATATGAGTAGAGCAGACAATATGATATCCGGCTAGAGGTGGTTTTGGCGTTTCGAAAAGTTGGCCAAGTTATTCTTTTCTTTTGTTCTCTTTTTGTATTTTTATAACATTTCTATTGTTCACTTTTTATACGATCAGGAACCAAACCACCCACTCTTTTTGAGACTCGCTTTTTCACACATAATATCTTCATTCGGTGTAAAATGTGCTTTAATAACAGCTGTGGCGCCCGTGGCCACATCCGCAAATCACAGGTGTCTCACGTGGCCAAATGCGCGAATCGTAGTTGTCTGACGTGGCCACCCAGTTTTCCGCTGTGGTCTCCATTCAAGCCACTCTCACGCATGTAGTTTTGAGTTTGAAAAAAAGTTGTAATAACAAACGCGGGTTAATTTT
This sequence comes from Oscheius sp. G VE-2021, assembly GCA_022343465.1. Classification (NCBI taxonomy): domain Eukaryota; kingdom Metazoa; phylum Nematoda; class Chromadorea; order Rhabditida; family Rhabditidae; genus Oscheius; species Oscheius sp. G VE-2021. The sequence goes on from JAJQXH010000085.1 coordinate 948,636, forward strand.
TGATGCTGATTCTAACGGTGCTTTCAGATTTGCAAAAACTCGACGTTGATACTGTCAACGGCCCGTTTGGCGTTTTAATGAAGCCTAATCGGAAAACTAACAAATCCACTAAATTTCTCGCTAAATTTTAGAGGTAGTCTTAATTTACAGTTTTTCGAAATTCAATCATCTTCACTTGTTTTCGGTGTGAAATGTGCTTCAATAACAGCTGTGGCGCCCGTGGCCACATCCGCAAATCACAGGTGTCTCACGTGGCCACCCAGTTTTCCGCTGTGTCCAATGGATTCAAGTTCACAGAAGAAGAAATGAGAATTAAGAAGATTACACACAACTTAACATAAAAAACAACTAACAACAAAACGCGTTAAGGTTATTTTTACGGTTTATTCAACCATCCATTTTATCCATTTTATCTGTTATCGCCTCCCGCAGCCCCTAGGGGTTGTATTCGATGGGGAGGTTCTTCCTGCGGACCATTCCGTCGCCCTGGAACCACTCCCTCCTGAACTGCTTGGCGGCGCCATCAGGAGTGTTGGTCCACTCGACCGTGATGCGGTCGTTGTTGGTGTCCTCCTGTCCGAAGGCGAAGGCGTCGCAGGAGACGGCCATCAGGATGGCTTCCTTGGGGTCCAGCACTCCGCAGCCGGGGTCAACGCCCAGGCGCTTCATGTTCGTCGTCTTGATGGCCCATCCGATGCGGCGGGCCGACGAGTTGATGATCTTGATGTGGTAGGTGTGCTTGTCGTCGTAGGGTGCGTTGAAGACGATCTTGGTACCCGGCTGGGTGGCGATGTCTCCGGGAGGGATCGACTGGGCCATCTTCAGAGGGAGGAATGGGGCAAGGGCCGCCAAAGGCCTTTTAAGGCCACAAATCGTAGGCTGATGAGGGGACGCAATGGGATTAGCCTATCTTTGGAGAAGTTCTAGAACACGTGAGACATCCTCACGCACACGTGACGTCATTGGAATGGCCCTGAGAATGTTCTTTATTTGTTTACGTGTCTTTCTAATTCCCCGATCTTCATTTATACTTCCTCCTACACGCGAGTCGGACGGTTGGTCTCTCTCTCTCTCTCTCTCTCTCTCTCTCTCTCTCTCTCTCTCTCTCTCTCTCTCTCTCTCTCTCTCTCTCTCTCTCTCTCTCTCGTTCTCTTGAGATCTAAACTCCCTCGTTCTACCCCTCTTCTTCCAGATGACTGACCTCGCAGAGCGCTACGTAGAGCAGCTGTCGACGACTGCCGAGACGCTGAGGCGCCGTGTGGTGGCCTACTACGACGGAGTGGTTCTCGCCGGCCAGAGGATCGGCATGGCCGCCGAGAGGACGAGGGAGGTGGTGGAGCCGGCCACCTACGATCTGAAGGACTACGTGAGGCCAGAAGACAACATTGAGACAAAGGGTTGAAGGTGACCCAGGCAACGACGGACACGGAGCCCCTCAGCCAGCAGAGCAAGGACTTCCGCAACACTCTGGTCGAACTCTACCTGGGACTGTCCGTCCTTCTGACGGGACTCAGCTGCTCCCTTGCGGCAGGAGCCCTGGCCTTGGGGCCTCTGCTAGAAAAGGTCTTTGATGGATACATGGAGCTTCTGGTGCTGGCCATCATGCCCGTCTACATTCTTCTGACGCTCAAGAAGACACCTGGTGCGTCGAAGAGAGCGTCCCTTTGACGAGCCTTCTTCAGCAATGGACGACCTGGAGCGCCGTACGAGTCTCTTCGGGATGATCCTGGTGATGGGCATTCTGGCTGGTCATCTGATGCCCTCCCTTGTCAGCATGGCTCCCGCCGTCCACTTCGTCCCTCCTTTGGTCTTCGCCCTTCTCGTAATCTACATCTTCTACTTTAACCCGAATCCTTCAGTTGGACAATGAACTGCTCCCAACGCCTCTCCCCTCGATGGACCGTATCCAATTCCTGGCCATCTCCGGTGTCATCTCCGCCATTCTCTCCACCGTCCTGGGCGTCATTCCCCTCGGTGGCTTCTCCATCGCCGTTCTGTTGACCGTCACTGTCCACGTGGCCTTGCTGGCCTTGCACTGCCAGATGGTGTGCCAGATGCAGAAGGACAAGATCTTCTCCAATTCCGAGAGCCAGTTCGCCTACGTCATCGGAGTCTTCGCCCTGCAGGTTCTCACGGCGTCGGTGTTCGGAGTGAACCCATTGATCCAGGATGCCCCTACTCCCAGCCAGTAGATTACAGAAATAAAGGTGCATGTGTATAAAATGTCTTGGTATTTCTTCTCCGACTTGTTCTCAAGTTGTAGCCGGCATTATGACTCTCTCTCTCTCTCTCTCTCTCTCTCTCTCTCTCTCTCTCTCTCTCTCTTTCTCTCTCTCTCTCTTTCTCTCTCTCTCTCTCTCTCTCTCTCTCTCTCTCTCTCTCTGTCATTGTACCTTTCTCAATTCCGCATTCCTTGTTGTCTTAGTTAAAAATGTTTTACAGTTTTATTTCCTTTTGCTACAGTAATCAAGTTCTCCGTTAGAGAACACCGCCTCTTTTTGAAGTGTTGTGAACTAATGGTATCCTGGCATAGAGTTACGGTATTTGGAGTTCTTATCGGAGAATATCTTGTTCGCCGGTGTAGGGGTCGACATCTCATCCTGATAGCCAATGTTGTGACCTGTGGCCACAACACCTTTATAGGTACAGTAAGACTGGTTTTTTGGGTCCCGAATGGAAAATATGCGGTGAATCTTTTTTAGGCGAAAGGAGCAACAACAAATCACCTTTGTACAGTGAAAATGAAGATTTGGAATGTTTTACAACTGTTATAGGCATCTTTTACGTCGTTAGGTCCCGCACGGAAAATCCCAGGTCAAAGTCGTCCGATTATCCAGTTTTTCTCTGTTTTCCCCTCGATTTCGTTTTGTTTTTGCAACAAAAAAGCTGTTTTTATTCCGTTCTAATTAAATATTACTTTGAAAATACTAAAATCACAGAAAAACTAACACAAAACCAGCTATTTTACCCGCCGAATTTGTATTTTCCACCCTCGCCATTTTGTAGTTTGCTCGGCGTCAAACTGTTCCTTTTAGTTTCTCCCTCTCCCAGCTGGTCATGTCAGTCTCCCCATGGATTCCATCGACTCCGCTGACTTCTCTACCGTCAACTTCGTGACGGCCATGGAGACCCCCAATAGGTTGGTTTATTTTTCAAATTTTGGGGTAATTTTCGAAATTTCTTCATTTTTGAAATTGGATTTCGCTTCTTTTAGTTAAAAATGATTTTTTACCATTTATAAGCTAAAAATAGGTTAGTGCTCGTGAAAATTGGAAATTTAGCTAGTTTAGGTCCACGGTGTGTCACACCCATTGGTTTTGCGCAGTAGGAAAGCACTCCCCAGCGTTCTAGGCAAAGTTCCAAAATTTTATTGGTCTCGACGCGAAACGTTCCAATATTCAGCTGTTGACATTTTCAATTGGGTCGGGCCCATATCCATTTTTAAGTCAACAGCTGAATGTTGGAACGTTTCGCGTCGAGACCAATAAAATTTTGGAACTTTGCCCACAATTTTTGCTACTGCTAGTTTGGACACACCGTGAGGTCATGAAATTCAACTAACCGATCAATTTAAAGGACTGTTTTTGTACTTAAGGACTGCTTGGCTAATTTGACTGTCTGCTTCGTTTAAAGGACTGCCCTCTTATGAAACATTATTTTTGCTATATTGATCGAGTTCTTAAACCCACTAATTTCTGTATTTCCAGACCCTGCGAGGAGACCCCCGTCCTGCTGCCCCGGGCCTCCACTCCCTACAGCTACATCCGCAAGAAGGCCCTCAAGATCAAGTCCGGCGACGCAGAGCCGCGAGCCCTCTGTGGGACGGTCTCCGCCAGCGGCTTTCTCGCCACCGTCATTGTCATCAAGGTGCCTTCATTCATCAGTTGTACCCCTAATTCATCCAATTTAGTTGCTGGCGCTAGCCGGCCTGGCCCACATGGTGCTGGGAGAGGCGCGATTCGCCAGAGGAGGCCGCAGGGAGGAGTCTCTGGCCCAGCTCTCCTGGCTCATCGTCGTCGTGCTGCCGGTCCTTCTCCTCGCGCTGGTCGCCATCCGCACCGGACGATCCGTCCTCCTCCTGCCCTACCTCATTCTGCAGGTGGGGAATGCTAAAATTGATTGGAAACATGCCAAAATCTGTTTTCCAGATGATCTCCAATCTGCTCCTCACTGTCGTCGCTGGAAACCTCGTCCGCCTGCACGGAAACGAATTGGTCTCCAGAATCGGTCAGTTCTATCTCTCTCTCTCTCTCTCTCTCTCTCTCTCTCTCTCTCTCTCTCTCTAATTTCCCTACTTTCAGAGTTCATCGCCCCGATCCTCCTCTCCCTCCTGATCCCCTACGCCCTCTGGACCTACGTCACCTACATCGCCCTCCGTCAGGTCTTCGTCCTCCGCCACAGGCAGGTAATTTTGTACTTTTTTTTTAGCTCTTTTCTTAAGAAAACTTCCTCTCAAATTCAAATTTTCAGAACCTGCGCAACCAGGAGAAGCAGAGGGACGTGGAGCGGCCGACAACCGATGACGACGACCTGGTCGTATTCGAGAGGCCCCGCCGTTCGTCGACGAGTGCCGGACGGAAGGTGCGCTTCGCCGATCTGCAGAAGAAGTAGGACGATCGACCAGCGTCTTTGTACAATCCGCCATTGCTATTTGTAGATTGGGATTTATTTATACATTCCGCATGTGATTCGCACTTTTTACTCTGAATAGATGAAGATTGATCGACTTGTGACTTTTTTTGTTTGTTTTTTTGGGGAGGGGTCATTGCAGACGGGAAGAAAAATTGGGAATTGTGGCCAGCCGTTCGCATCATCCCAAAAAAATGTTTTTTTTGCTCGCACTATAAAAACTTGAAACAATTTATGTGATAATAATGCATTTTATATCTGAAAAAGCAGAAAATGAGGTTAATACTGACGAGGAAACTCCCTTCTGGCAGTTCAGATAAGAATCCCTCGAGGGACTTCTTTCTTCTTAGTCAGAATAAATTACGCTTTCGAACCACGGCAGGATTTAGTGGAAGTTCGCCGAAACCTGGGGAAATCCCACCGTGGGACGGATGGAAGGACGGACGTAAAATTGTAACAGTAACGGGACAGAGAAAGTGGTTGGAATAATTAATTCTGATCAATTTGTATAAATTAGTTTTTCAATGAGAGAGGGGTTCGAAATCCAATAAATCGACGAATTTAAATCTTTATTTCATAGTTCAACTCTTACATTCCCCATTTTCATAAATTTTTTAAAATATAATATTTTTCCCTTTTTAAACCACTTTGACAAAATAATATCAAGTTTCATTAACTCATTTTTTAATATTTAAAATCCTCCAGAAGAATCCGCGGGAAATGCCCGTTTGAATGCGGACGGCCGCTAAACAGCGTGCAGTGGCCTCTTTTTCCCGTCGCCGCTGCCTCCTACGCTCTATTTATTATTTATTTAAACTGTTTATTTTACACTGAAATTATTAAAATATCGAATAATAATTAAATATAAAAGGGTGCCATTGTTTGGCTGTTGTTAATATGCGCTATAGGGTTAAATTCAAAGGATGGGTTTAAAGGGTCGGTGGGGGTAACCTTTAAAAGAACGATGGACTGGCCGTTCCGAGCTGGTCTCTCGTTCCCCGGATTCAGTAAAATTACTGGTTTTTAAAATAAAATCAATAATTTTAATGGAGAAAATGGAATTCTACAAGAAAAATAATAAGTGGTCAGTTTAATTTATTTTTATTCGCAGCTAAAATAAACAGAGGATGTAAACAAATTAAAATCGCATATTTTTTAGAGAATGAAAATAGCATATGTTTATTAATTCAATGATTTTGTTGGATTTTTAAATTTTGTATTTACTTTTTTAAATTCAGGAATTTAACGAGGGGTAAAAAATTTCATCACTTCTTTCCGGACAACAAAAATACTGATTTTAAATTGGGGTTAACGCATTTTTCGATAGTTTCTATTTTTAAATCGATATTTTTAAATAGTTACAATAATATAATTAATTTTAAGCACGTTAAAATAATAAAAATAGAAATACAACGGTGAGGATAGAACCATGGTGGTTTTTATGGCAATTTGGGTCTCAAAACTAGGCGGTCATTGTAATAAAAACAGTAATACTGATTGCAATACTGCTTAAAAATGAAGAATATATTTGTGAAAAGACAGGCAAACCAATAATCGAATTCAACTGAAAATGATAAAAAGTGGATTTTTGATAAATATTTATAGGAAATTTAAAAAATAGTTTCTAAAATGAATTTTAGTTAGTCTCCCTTTTGACTTCTACTAGTTTAATTTAGCTAAATTTAAATCTCTCATTAATTCTACTGCTTCCAGGGTACTTTTCCGTTTCTCTAAATCTCCAAATGATGGACGGGAGTCCTCTTCAACCGGCCAGAAAGCGACGGCTGGAAGACGAACACCAGGATCTTCAGGAGCTACATCAGGAGATGGGCCACAGCCACCAATACGCAGAGTAAGCCGGTTTTTGAGGCTTTGAATTCTAATTTTGGAGTTTGAAATTCAGATTTTAAAGTTTTAAATTCAATTTGGAAGTATTTTTAATCCATTTTCAGGGAATGCTCGAACCGTCTGCTGGAGGAGGCGAAGAGCGAGGCTCACTTGGACATTGAGGTTTCGATTTTCCCACGAGTCGGCCCTTAATCCCCAAAATTCAGACCGTTGAACCGGACGAATTGATAGAACAAGGAGACCATGACCACCACGACATGGGAGAAGTCGTAGAATACCCCATAAACAGGTACTTTAATTGCTTTTTTTTAATTTTTAAAATTAGTTTATTTAAAAATAGTAAAAGTTGTGTTTTAGGAAGATTCCGAGAGGCAGGAAACGACTGCCGCTACCGGAAAACGAAGATGGATCCAGAATGAGGTAGGTTTTGATGATTTTGACGTTTTTTATTTCAAAATAAACTTTTAAAAAAATTAATAAAAGTGAATTTCAGGTACTACGACCGGTATAAGAACCAGGAGTATGTGAAGAGAAACGACATCTCGAAATACTGCCAAGTTTGCAAGAAGAAGGTCTTCGGGAAGTTGAGGAGTCTTCCCAGTGAACACAGGGTTCGTGGCGGGACCCGGAGGCAGTTGGACCTTTAAAAATGCATGGGAGGAGGGAATAGTCCTTTAAACTGTTAGGATCTCTGAGTGTTTGATAGACCTTTAAAATCCGTGGAGGGTTGAATCAGTCCTTTAAAGTCTTTATTATGGCTCTGATCTTTAAAACCTCTATTTAACCATTTCTTTTCAGCTCCGCCGCATCTGGATCCTGCGCCTCAACCTGGACGTGGAGCGCTCTGCCGAGCTCTGGTGCCGTGATGCCTTCAGCGATGCCACCCACTGCGGCGAAGTCTGCAGTATTCACTTCCCCGTCGGAACGGAGAACTACAAGAACCGAGAACTCCTTCCACTCGACATGCGACAGGACCCAGAGGCAAGTTAATTACACTATTTTTCATTGTAAGGTGGGCCAGTCCGTGAAAATACTTCTTTTTCTTGAGAAGAAACGCTCGAAAATCCAATAATCACCAATTTAGAGCTATTCCCCGCACGAGGACGAACTCTTCGACTTCGAGTCGCTGGAGCTGGAGTGTGTCTTCTGCGACATCAAGGGGCCTCTGAGGAATATGATTCCGTTTGTCAGGACGAGGAGCAGAAGGTAAGAACAAGCGGCCTGAGGTTGCCAGTAAAGGCGGAAAGCGGCCTGAGGTTGCCAAAAAAAGCGGAATGCTGCCTGCGGTTGCCAGAAAAAAGCGGAAAGCGGCCTGAGGTCGCCAGAAAAAGCGGAATCGGCCTGAGGTCGCCAAAAAAGCGGAAAGCGGTCTGCGGTTGCCAGAAACAGCAGAAAGCGGCCTGAGGTTGCCAGAAACCTTATAACCGTAATTTTCAATCTCTCAGCCAAAAAGTGAGATTAATAGCTGTGGGATTCACCGTGCTGATAACCATATCGGTGGTCCAAGCGGCATATGATTGCCAGAAGTGGCCCAAAAGTCATGAAAGGGCTACTAGAACGGCCCATCTTGACCTTCAAGAAGAGTGGAAACTTAGACCAAAGGTAGCCTAGATTCTACAAGAGTTCCTGCCAATCGACAACTAGGCCCTGAGCTAGCTCTTAATCATTCAAAAGGAAAGTGACAAACTGCAATTGATCCGATCCATGTTAAGAGAACAACATAAGAAGAACAGAGCAGAAACACATTCATATAGACATTTATTCGACTCTTGTTGTCCCCCTAGGGGTTGTATTCGATGGGGAGATTCTTCCTGCGGACCATTCCGTCGCCCTGGAACCACTCCCTCCTGAACTGCTTGGCGGCGCCATCAGGAGTGTTGGTCCACTCGACCGTGATGCGGTCGTTGTTGGTGTCCTCCTGTCCGAAGGCGAAGGCGTCGCAGGAGACGGCCATCAGGATGGCCTCCTTGGGGTCCAGCACTCCGCAGCCGGGGTCAACGCCCAGGCGCTTCATGTTCGTCGTCTTGATGGCCCATCCGATGCGGCGGGCCGACGAGTTGATGATCTTGATGTGGTAGGTGTGCTTGTCGTCGTAGGGCGCGTTGAAGACGATCTTGGTACCCGGCTGGGTGGCGATGTCTCCGGGAGGGATCGACTGGGCCATCTTCAGAGGGAGGAATGAGCCAAGGGCCGGCCAGAGGCCTTTTAAGGCCACAATTGCTAGGATAATGAGGGAGAGAGAGGGCAATCGAGAGACGCAGGTCACGTAACCCAACGCGACGTCATTTGAATGGCCGTGAGAAAGTTCTGGAAGCCATATTAGCCTATTTTCCTAAGTCACGTGGAAATTATCATAAGATTCCCCTCTCCCTCCCTCCTCATTCTCAGCCGCCGCCCGTCGAAGTCAGTTGACTATGCTGTTCGCTCTCTCCTTCCTCCTGCCCGCCATCCTCGTCGCCTCCTCCGCCAACTGTGGTGGAAAGAAGAAGGAGGCTGCCCCGAAGTCTGGAGCTGCGCCGCCTTCTGCCTCTGGGGCCCCTCCGCCGGCCGAAGGAGGAGACGACAAGAAGGAATAGGGCCTTTGAGCCGGAAGAGAAATGAACGACCGCGTTCTCACTGTGCACATTTTGTATTGATGAATTGTCGATGTCTAAGTTTATCCTTCATTGTCACTCTTTCGCTCTCCCTCTCTCCCTCTCTCTCGCGAAGATTCTTGAACATGCAACCATAACTTGTTAGTGACGCAGCGAACAGTAAGGCGGTTGGACATTTCAAGATGTCCAGGCCGCTTGTACATCAGTCTCCTTCAATTTTGCTAGCCGCTCATTTTTGTCATTTTATTTCCGAAAATGCATAGTTTTCTCTGAAAAACTTGGGAAAGTTTGACCTGTTTACTCGGAAAAGTGTTGCCTCTGGTTAGAAGGTCAACCTTCGGAAGCTCTGCCACTGCTTTCCCATTCTTTCGAGATTTACTTCGGGCTAGCCCAACTCATGGTCGAGGCAGTCAAATGCCAGGAAATCTAGCAGAATCGCGACTTCTATTTGTTCAGGTTTTTCAACCTAATTTCCTCTTTCCTTGTAAGCCAAATAGGTCGTTTTAAACGGGAACATTGCCCCTCCAAGAGATGGCAAGGCCGCTTCTGGCAATCATAGGCCGCCCAGACAAGGCCTAATGGTAATGTTCCGAATTGTCAGAATGTGATGCCAATCTTCCCTTCTTATGTGATGGTTAGGTCTTTTTACAAAGGAACATTAAAAAAAAGAGAAGTGGTTCCACAAAAGATACAGAAGGCTGTGCATCACGGTGAATTACACTCCAAATTTACCTAGTTTTAACATGAAAACTGCTTTTTTTTCGTTTTCCTACAAAAATTGTGTCATTTTTCTGTTAAAGTTTAAAACAAGGTTAACGGAACTGAAAAGCGGTCTTCTGCGGCCTTAGTCTGTAAAAAGCGGTCTTCTGCGGCCTGAGGCTGTAAAAACTTGACACCTAAGAGGAACTGAATGCATTTTAAAATGTTTAAATTGTGTTGTTCTCAGCACTTTAATTTAAAATATTGTTATTTATTCCTCATTTTCAGGTACAAATGGATCAACGCCTTGACTCCGCAGTGTGAAGCCGACGTCAGGAGGTAATTTTTCTTTTTCTATAGATTGATTTAAATTTTTAGAAAATTTTAAAAGTGTCAATGTAATTTTTGCGCCCTTTCAGTCTGCTGGCCGATCGATTGAAGAACGGCGCGTCGAAGTTCATCTGCGATTGGCATTTTGGCGACGAAGAATTCGACATAAACCAGTACGGAGAGTGGCGGCTGAGGAAAGAGGCCATGCCCAATCCAAATGTAAGGTTTTCTTTATTAAATCAATTTTTATTTATTTAAATTTTAAAAAAATAGTATGTTTTTTATTAATAAAATTAATTTCAGCTGACGGAGGGAGACAAGAAGTCGCGAAGGATCTACATGGTGAATCACGGAGAAACCATCATGTCCAGGGGCTTGGACGGACGAAGAAGGGAGGAAATGATGTTCGGACGGAAGGTACGGTATTTAAAGGACTATATACCTAAAACGCCTAAAATGTGTATTTCACAGGTTTAAAACGGTACTTTTTGTACAAAACAATAATAAATATACTTTTTTCTTCCAGGACTACCGCTACCTCGCTCAGAAGGCTCGTCGTTCCACCTACGCCAACTACTATGGCTACGACGGGGCCTCCTACCCCTACGATGGAGAGGACGGAGAAGGCGATGATTCCAGTGAGTTCTCTTTCTTTCTTTCTCTCTCTCTCTCTCTCTCTCTCTCTCTCTCTCTTTCTCTCTCTCTCCCCTCTCTCTCTTTCTCTCTCTCAGTGGTAATTTGGCCCATTTCAGTGATTCCAGTGGAGCCCGCGACGGAGTACATGGTGGAACCGGTTGTGGAGAGACACCACGACGCAGATGTGGCTGTGGGGTCTTCCCGTTGTGAGGCGGAGTTCACTGGAGGCGGCGGGGAAGGAGAGTATTCGGATGACAGCGACGAGGAGACGGAGGCTATTAATAAGGTTAATATGAAGGAAATCAAAAATTGCCGTTTGGTGCAGGGTTTTTGGTTGGTTATTACCATGATTGCCTAAAGTGGCTTTTAATTGAAAAGGCAGGTCAAGCGGCCTATGGTTGCTAAAAAGCGGCTTTCAACTAATTATCGTGAAGTATTTTGATATAGGAACACGTTTTTGAGTTAAAAATAACACAATCAAACAAATAATTCATTTGCAGATCTCTCAAATCGGCGGGGAGCCCCTGAGCACTGCGAGATTCTGCCAAGTTTGCAGCCGAGTCGTCTCTTCCGAGAAGAGCATGAAGGACTACAGACCAAGGACGTGGCCATTCGACCAGTTCGTTTTATTTTTTTAAATGTTGTATTTTGTTCAAATATTTGGGAAAAAAGCTATACTTTGTTACAAAAACTATGTTAAAAAATTAAAAATGTTTTTTAGGGCAAAACACGAAAAATGGCTGGAATTCATGAATTGGCCGCGTGATTTCGAGGAATCTATGCGAGTGCTGTGGAGCAAACGAAGGACCGACTTCAACTCCAACGGGACCTACCACTTCTGTCCCATAAACGTCTGCCAGAGCCATCTGGACTTTAGGGTGAGTCTATCTCTCTCCCTCCCTCTCTCTTTCTAAAACTTCTCTTTCCAGGATCTCCACACAAGAATGGCCACTTGGCTCCAAACGTACTGCGTCTGCTGCGACGACGACCTCGGCGACCCGAATCTGCTGCTCCCGTTCCCTGCAGATCGCAGTGATAGGTTTGTTTTTGTGAAGCTCTCCCGAATGGGGGTAAACGGGCTGTGAAAACGTCTATTTCTAGACTATTTTTATTCATCTTTATAATTTCAGACTGCTGTGGGTACACAATCTTCTGAGCATGCCGACCGTCAACAAACTCCACGACAAACGATGGAAATGGGTGTGTTTATCTCTCTTTCTCTCTCTCTCTCTCTCTCTCTCTCTCTTTCTCTAATTCCCTCTTCTTTCAGCTCCGTGAACGTCTCACCCGCACGAAGGCCACTCGCTACCGCATCTGCGTCTACCACTTCGCCCAGGATTCCTTCGTCGAAAAGGACGATTGCATCGAGTTCAACGAGGCCGCCCTCCCTCTACCATTGGTAATTTTGCGGCAGTATTCTAATGACAGAAATCTGAATTTTAGGGTCTCCCTCCGTACGATGTGACCGCTCGGGGACCGCAGGGATTGATCAAGTGTCCGTTGTGTGATACTTGGAATGTTGAGGAGGATTTGACGGAAATTAGGACTCCCTCGTCTCAGGCGGAGAGGATTCTGCTGGTGGAAATGCTCAATGGAGAGAAACCGGTGAGAATGGCGGAAGAAAGCGGCCTGAGGCCACCGAAAAAAGCGGAAGCGGCCTGAGGTCGCCAGAAGAAGCGGAAGCGGCCTGAGGCCACCAAAAAAAGCAGAATTCCGAGTTTTTTTAAATATTTGTTTTCTAAATTATTTATAATTTCCAGATGATGAAGAAGGGCGTGGAGCAGATGTGCACCCACCAATGCAAGATCTGCAAGTCCCATCTGCCGGATCAAATCTACGTGCGTTTTATTACCGTAATCTTTTAATTTTGCTATTTTCCTTCATTTTTGAATTTTAAAGAGAATTGAGTTGTAATCCCTTCGTAATTTATTCCATTCAGGACATCTATTCGGTGATCGCCGAGCGCAAACTGGTCTCCCAGATCGACGTTCAGTGCATTCAGTGCAACAACCACGACATAGGAGGAAATATGGTTCCCTTTCCGATGGATGAGAAGAGGAGGCACTGGCTGGATGCGCTCTGCAGGGATCATCATGTAAGCAGAGAGAGAGAGAGATCCCCTAAACCCCCTCTTTTCCAGATCAAGTCTCGTCTTCTGAAGAGGCTCGAAGTTGAAGGGAGACACTACCTCTGCACCGCCCATTTCCACAAGAACTCCCTCAGGTATCCTTTTTTATTAATTTAAATTTGCGAATGCAAGTACATATTTAACTAGCTTCTTTGAAAGTTTAAAATGTTTGAAAGTCTTTAAAATCATATTTTTTCAGGTACATACCCGGAATGGGCGTCTGGAAGAAGTTCGCCTACCTGCCGTTGGCTGTCACTCCGGCCGAGAGGGATCGTCTCCTTCGAACGGCGGTTGGTCCCACCACGAAGGATGGGTTACTGTGGTTTTACAGGAACAGCCCTACCAGCCGCTTCTGCTCGCCGGTCTCGACGATGGGGAGAGTGGAATAGTTCAAGATCTCAATTATGACGATGTAAGGGACTCTCTCTCTCCTTCTCTCCTCTCTCTCTCTCTCTCTCTCTCTCTCTCTCTCTCTAAAAGTTCGATCCAAACCTTTTTTTTAAAGAAATAAATGTAAAAACAACCAATTTTTGCCTATTTGCAACATGACAAACCCCTTTTAAACACGCAGTTAAAGCGCCACTACTGTACATTTCGGTTTAGAGCGACTGGCACCCGTAACTTATCGGTCGCTTTTTGGCAACCAAAGACCGTTTTTCAACTTTTTGCCAATAAAAAGCCGCTTTTTGGCTTTTAATTGCGGAATTATTTTGGAATCTTTTTAGAAACATTATGGGGGAAAAGTATTCTCATTGTCGCATAGATTTTGCGAAATCTTGATGGAGGGTTAGCTCCGCCGCGTATTTCTTTGGCTTCTCTCTCTCTATCCCTCTCTCTGAAAAAGTGGTCTTCTGATGGATAATTGATTTCTATGGATAATCCTCTAAAATGCCTCTTTCAGGTCCTCCAGCTGCTGGGAGAGGCTCCAGCCACTGACCAGCCGTTCCCCGAAGAGCTCCGTCCGAGTGACCAGCACCCTCTCTACGTGGTGGCCTCTCGCGTGGTCAAAGGAGTCTCCGAGGCCAAGGACTTTGCCTCCACTTCTGAGGAGAAACCGCCGAGGCTGGAGGAACAGGGCTCGCTAGGAGACGACGACGACGTGGAGGTGGAACACGTCCACACGGGAGATCACGACCTCACGCACGACGAACACGACCTCTCGCACGAGGGCCACGTTCTCACGCACGAGGAACACGTGCTTCACCACGTCACGGACGATCACGGCCACACGGACGGGATGCACATGGATGAGGTGCTGGAGGACCACTTGGCCGACGAGGACCACGTGATAGAGCAAGACCACTTGGAACAGGAACACGTGATCCGTGAGCACGAAGGTCACATGGGACACACGATCCAGGAGGAACATCACATGTCACACGCTCACGTGCTCGAGGATGAGGAAGACGAGGGCTCCATGCCGAACATCGTCGACGAGGTCGCCTACGAGGAGGAAGTTCTCTAATTTGTTGATAAAGTTGATCTATTTGTCTCGTTTTTTGATCATTTCACTCGTTCCCAGACGAGAATTCTTATCTTTGATCTTGTTTTCTTCATGTTTTCTGGTTTCCTTCATTTTCCCTCGTGTAATTTTGCCACCCCCGGCTGTCTATTGATCGTCGGGGCTCGATTAGAATAATATCAGCCCAGCGGCATGCTCCCGCCGACTTTGTTGAGAAATGTAACTGGCGGTCCGTTAATTTTGCGCATTTTTAATGTAAAATATGCTTTCTTGACGTATTTTTATTCTAAAGAATGTGAATTTAATGTAAAAATACGTATTTTAATATAAAAAGCCAATTCAAAAGGCACCAAAAGCGACGATTTGTTTATTTTGCGCTTTTCTCAATTTTTTTTTGTGTAAAAATATTTAATTTCAGTCTAAAATGTAGATTTCTTGTGAAGATTTTTAATGTTTAAAAATGTAATCATAATTTAAAAATGTGTATTTTAATGTAAAACCCGATTCAGAAGTCTCCAAAAGCGGCGGAATGGCGTTCACCTTCGCGGCCCTCGCCTACCTCATTGCTCTCATCGCCGTCGCCTTCTGCATCTTCTTCGCCATCTACACGGTAATTTAGCTCATTTAAGGCTTAAAAATCTTTAAAATTGATTAAAAAATTGGGGAAACGTTTAAAACTAATAGGAGGTACCAATTTTACGTGAAACCTGTTTAATCTTAAAAATTGCCCACAAATCACATAATTTCTGTGTTTCTCAGAAATTGTGAGAAAATCGATAAAATGGGCTTCAAAAAGAGAATACCACTTTTTAGTGGTTTCATCGCGATATAGCCGATTTTTCCGGGAGGTGCCATTTTTCAAAACAACGAGTCCTCTGATTGAAGGAGATTCCCTTGCGCATTACTATGAAACTAAATTCATTACAACATCAAACCCGAGAGAAAAAGCGCGACAAGGAGTCTTTTATTGGCTTGATGATTGAGGCTAGGGTAGAAGGAGGAAAGGAAATTCCACAAATTCAGAAGAAAGAACTCTAACAAACATAGAAAAAACCCCAATCCCAAACAAAACATCACATTCCAATTCATATTCATTTCTTCGATCCCTCCCCCTGGGCTAGGGGTTGTATTCGATGGGGAGGTTCTTCCTGCGGACTATTCCGTCGCCCTGGAACCACTCCCTCCTGAACTGCTTGGCGGCGCCATCAGGAGTGTTGGTCCACTCGACCGTGATGCGGTCGTTGTTGGTGTCCTCCTGTCCGAAGGCGAAGGCGTCGCAGGAGACGGCCATCAGGATGGCCTCCTTGGGGTCCAGCACTCCGCAGCCGGGGTCAACGCCCAGGCGCTTCATGTTCGTCGTCTTGATGGCCCATCCGATGCGGCGGGCCGACGAGTTGATGATCTTGATGTGGTAGGTGTGCTTGTCGTCGTAGGGTGCGTTGAAGACGATCTTGGTACCCGGCTGGGTGGCGATGTCTCCGGGAGGGATCGACTGGGCCATCTTCAGAGTGAGGAATGGGGCAAGGGCCGGTCAGAGACCTTTTAAGGCCACAAATCGTAGGCTAATGAGGGGACGCAATGGGATTAGCCTATCTTTGGAGAAGTTCTAGAACACGTGAGACGTTCTCACGCATACGTGAGTCCATTTGAATGGCCGTGGGAAGGTTCTGGAAGCGTAAATTTGCTAATTTTCTCGCCCCTGGCAAGGGAAATCGGTGATTTTAGTGGTAAAAGCCCAAATTTACTAATTTTTACTTTCCTTGTTGGTCGTGTAACTGTACCCCCTAGCTTTTGGGTCTAAATCTGGTATCGTCAAAGCGGACTTCCGCGGCCTCTTAAAAGCCCAATTCCCCTTCTAATCCCCCATTTTCAGGTGATCTGCATCGATGAGCTGAAGACCGACTACAAGAACCCGATCGAGCAGTGCAAGAACCTCAACCAGGTACCTTTTAATATTTTTTAAAATCATTTAATTGACTGTTCCAGCTGGTCCTTCCCGAGTACGCCATCCACATCGTCTTCACCCTGCTCTTCATCTTCTCCGCGCAGATGATCGCCACCATTATGAACCTCCCTCTGGCCATCTACCACGTCGTCACGTATGTTTTTGCGCTTAACGTTTTAGTTTTAGATGGCATTTACCGTTTTTATTATTGAAATTTAAAAATCCCAATTTTCAGTTACATGCGCCGTCCGATCATGTCCGGCCCGGGCATCTACGACCCCACGACCATCCTGAACCGCGACCAGCTGAGCAGCGC
The DNA here is from genome assembly GCA_022343465.1 of Oscheius sp. G VE-2021. NCBI lineage: Eukaryota > Metazoa > Nematoda > Chromadorea > Rhabditida > Rhabditidae > Oscheius > Oscheius sp. G VE-2021. The sequence goes on from JAJQXH010000085.1 coordinate 965,223, forward strand.
CCTTCGTGCCAGCTGGGTGAAGCTCGCCTTCTACCTCATCTCCTTCTTCTACTATCTCTACGCGTACGTTCTTTTATTTTTGTCTTTTGTTTCTTTATTTTTAAATTCAAATTAAAAATGTTTGATTAAAACATAAAATTAATCAATTCAGACTCATCTACACCCTGGTCACCGCCTCTTCTTAAGCCCCCGTCGACATGAGACCAGGATTGCCAGTTCTTTCTACCCTACGCGTTGTCACCTACTTGTACCCTAAGACCTGCTCCATCGTGCTATATTCTTAACGATAATTATAATTCCATCTTTTAATTAAGCTTGTTCTCGACGATTTTACAGTTTCGGCAATGAAGAATCTCTATTCGTTTTTTGAAAAAAAGCACTGATAAACAAAAGTTTTTATTGAAAATTGTAGAAAAACATCAGTTCACCTTTTTTGGATACACAAGATTTTCAATTGGCTTTTGCAATTTTCGTTCAAAAAACGCGCTACTATAACCAAATCGGCATATTTTTTTCAAAAGATTCCAATTTTGTAACAAACTTTTCCAAGACTCATAAAACTAAAAAGTACAGGGTAAACTATGCTTTCCAAGAATTACTGAATGTCTCGTTTGTCCCGCTCTTTCGAGGGGATTCCAAAAAATATGAATACTCATATGCGTCCACTTGCACGGAAATCTTTAGTAAAAGGCGAAAGATTTTCTCGAATGATTGCAAGAGAACCCGAAGAATAATGGCGGATAAGGTCACTCAGGAAAGCCGCCGATTTTTTACGGGTGCGGGCGCCGGGAAGAAAGGCGCGGCTGGTAATCCATTCAACCACAAGAGGGTGTGCAAGATGACGCAATTAACCGTTATCGACAGCCGGATGGCAGGAATTACAGTAAACTACATGGGTTTTATCGATTTTAGGCAATATCTTCAAAACGAAAAACGATGTTTTCAAAAGAAAGTGAAAATATATTCCAACCCTCCCTCTTCTTTCTCCCTTTGGAAATTTCATTCGACCGAAGGACTCAATTCGGTCGTTTTGAGTTTCCAGTCGGAATTAAAATGCCCAATATTGAAGCCACGGGAATGACGTAGGGAAGAAGGGAAAACTCGAAAAGGCGAAATCCACCGTTCGGAGAATCGCGGTGGAAATTATCGCTTTGAATTTTTGTCTTTTAAAAATTAAAAAAAGTTAATTTTACACAATTACAATGGATTGTTACTGAAAATGGTAAAATGCCGCTCCAAAAAGTATATTTCCATTAAAACTCGCTGGATTTTAAGTTTATTTCACTTTTCACATCAATCATGTGATTTTTTCATACACTTATTAGTCGTTAATTAACGTTAAAACAATGGAAATAAATTCTTGGCTGCAAGTTTCAACATTTTCTCCGACAGTTTGGTCAGTCACTCTGCCCTGCGTTTAACGTCAATTTGCAACTGTCGTTTGAATTTAACTCAGTTTCAAACGTGTCTTTTTGTCAGTGGGAATTGCCGCTTCAAAATGTCTATTTTTAATATCTTTTTGCGATTTTTGTAAAGTAAAAAGTTAATTTTCACGTAGTTACCATGCATTTTGACCGAAAAATAGTAAAAATGCGATGAGAACGGTATTTTTAAGAAAATCCTTGGTATTGAAGTTTATTTCACATTTTGATCGATTAAACTCTTTTAAAATCAATCTGTTATTCTTTTTTATCACTCCAATTGGCAGCCGTTTACTATTTTCCCCGCTCCGTTGCCCTGTTTTCGTCCGCCGTTCTGTAAACAGCACACAACGCCCGCAGCGCCTCCCGCTTCCTTGTCTTTTCTGTTTTAAATCGCATTTTAAATATGTTTTATTGATTTCTAAATCAAGAAATAGTAAGAGCTACGTGCGGGAGGGGATTCTTATCCAATTCGGGTTGTTTTCCGGCGGGGAGCGAAGTCTGCGGCCAGCGTACTTTGGACCTTGACGGGCGGTGTGCTGCCTTATCCCACACGTGTGCGTTCCTTGCACTTCGACCACGGACATTTCCCCACCTTTGACTTTCCCTTCACAAACGTGGCGTCTACGCACCAAAAGCTTCCTTTCTCCAAATGAAGTCACATTTTGAGTGATGTTCTGGTCTTCCGATGTCTTTTGTTGGTTTACATTGTGAAGGAAAGCGGTGTACAGTCTCCAGTAAACATAAATAAGCTATTTTATGTACTGATTTTATTATTTTATCGGATTTATTTGTTTATTTTTAAATTTAAGTGTGAATCGCCTTTGCGGGTGCTACGAAGTTCTGTTGGACTTTTTGTAAAATTTGAAATTACCGCTAAAGAAAATGGCTCTTACTTTCTATTTATATCAAATGGGAACCTAAATATTCAAAATGATGTTTCGAAGTTCCCGAATCGATTGCTTCGTTTCACGTTCTGTGCAGGAATAAACAGATTGAAGTACCTTACGCAATTTTTAAAGGGCCCCTTGTGAGGATTACGGTAATTTCGCTCTCGATTCTTTATGCTGTGATAACGCTTGTCTCAAAATTTGAGCTGAAATGACAAGGTCTATTTAAACCTTCTGTTGGACGTTCTGCATAACGATGTAAAAACTGTGTTTTGTGACCCCGCTCGGTCCGTGGTTGCCCTAATCATGAGGTTCGCATTAAAGCGAAGTGAGCTAAATACCAGGAATTCTATAATTTTCTGGATCCTTGTAGTCCCAGTTTTAGGTAAACCAGCTGAACTAAAGGTTGCAACTAAAACGGGTATCAACAACGAAACTTTTGAACGTCTCAAAACCTAAAATATTCAAATTTTTCGTGGCACTTTGATCTGCACCTATATTCTCCTTTTCCTTGTCCCTTTGTTTCTATGTTATTGTTAATTTAAAAGTAACTAATCTATCTGTTTCAGGGCGATGCTGTCGCGTCTCGTTCGCAGGAAGGCCTCCTTCGTTCCCCAGATCAGGAACATCGCCTCCACAACAGTCCTCCACCAAGGTACTTTATCGATTCCTTTCTTTATTTTTATTGACAATTTATTGATTTTAAACTTATTTTCCTATTTTAGACACTGTGAGACTCGAGCGCCGTGGGGATATCGCAATTTGCAAGATCGACATTCCCAACACGAGCCAGAATGTCCTCAACGAGAAGGTCACCACCGACTTCCTCAAGATCGTCGACCAGGTACCGTAACCTTTGCAACCTGATTTATATCTTTAATCATTTCTAATCGTTTATTTCTAGGTGGAGCGCGACGACAGCGTGAAGGCGGTGGTTGTGATGTCGGGAAAGAGCGGCAGCTTCATCGCCGGAGCCGACGTGAACACCCTGAAGAAGTGCAAGAGCGTGGAGGCCGCGAGGGAGGTGGCCAAGAACGGCCAGGACTACTTCATGCGCCTGGAGAAGTTCAAGAAGCCCGTAGTCGCCGGAATCATGGGCAGCTGCATGGGCGGAGGACTGGAGCTGGCCCTCGCCTGTCATTACAGAATCGCTGTGAATGACAACAAGACCAAATTGGCTCTTCCTGAGGTAGTTATATCATCTTTGAAGATTAAAGAAATTGGTTCAGGTCATGTTGGGACTTCTGCCCGGAGCTGGAGGCACCCAGCGTCTGCCGAAGCTCGTGTCCCTGCAGAACACCCTGGACATGGTGCTCACTGGAAAGAACATCGCCGCCAAGAAGGTCTTTTTTTAGCTTTCTAGGTTTTTTTTCTCGCAGGAAGCGGTTTCGAGTGTTGAGACCATTTCTGGTATCCTCAGGCCGCTCTGAATCACCTTATAATGTTAGGCCGCTTGACTAACTGCTAGCATATTTCACACCAAATAACCTCAGGCCTCCTGATCACATAATGGTTTTATCGGGTCTTAGATATTGCGTCAGGGATTCTCGTTTCAAAAATCTCAATAATTCCTCAAACAATGCTTATACTCTTTTCTCCAGGCCAAGAAGATCGGTCTGGTGGACCAGGTCGTCGAGCCGCTGGGAGATGGACTCGGCCCCGCCGCCGAGAACACGCACAAGTACCTCGAGGAGATCGCCATCGACACCGCTCGCAAGCTGGCCGAGGGAACGATGAAAGTGAACCGCGAGAGGCCTCTGGTAGAGAGGCTGACCAACAAGGTCATGAGCAACCGCCTGGTGCTCGACAACGTCGTCCTGAAGATGGCCAAGGATAAGGTACTTTTTGTCTTTTTAACGCTTAAAACTACTATTTTAATTCAAATTGTGGTTTAGATCATGAAGATGACTGATGGAAACTACCCTGCTCCTCTGAGAATCCTCGATGTCGTCAGGACAGGAGTTGTGAGTGGCTCCGCCGCCGGCTACGAGGCCGAGAACAAGGTGATTGCTCACTTTTTAGCTTCTCAAACTCCTGTTTAGGCCTTCGGAGAGCTCTCGCAGACGTTCCAGAGCAACGCCCTGATCGGTCTCTTCGACGGATCCACCGAGGCGAAGAAGGCCAAGTACGGCAAGGGAGCCGAAGTCAAGTGGGTCTCGTCACGAATACAGTAACCCACGGATCTTCAGGGAAGTGGCTGTGGTCGGAGCCGGTCTGATGGGCGCCGGAATCGCCAACGTGACAATCGACAAGGGAGTGAAGACGGTGCTCCTGGATATGAACGAGGCTGGATTGGAGCGCGGTCGTGCCCAGATCACCACCGTTCTCAACGGACGCGAGAAGAGGAAGAGAATCAACAAACTGGACAAGGAGAGGTCCGAAAACTGCTGATTCTTCTTTAAAACCTAAATTCCAGGATGTTGGCCAATCTGGTCACCTCCACCAACTACGACGCCGTCAAGAACGCCGATGTCGTCATCGAAGCCGTGTTTGAGGACATGTCCCTCAAGCACAAGGTCATCAAGCAGTTGGAATCCATCGTCGGCCCGGTGAGTCCAATATTCCCCATTCCTTTAAAATAACAAATGTATTCAGAACACGGTGATTGCCTCGAACACCTCCGCTCTGCCGATCAAGGAGATCGCCAAGGCCTCCTCTCGCCCGGACAAGGTCATCGGAATGCACTACTTCTCCCCCGTCGACAAGATGCAGCTGCTGGAGATCATCGTCCACGAGGGAACCTCTGCCGAGACACTGGCCACCGCCGCCAACCTCGGTCTCAAGCAGGGCAAGATGGTCGTCGTTGTCAAGGTAACCTTTGTCTCTTTGAAGCTACCGTAATACTACCTTTTCTTCTTGAATTACCGTAATCATTGACTTCAGGATTGCCCCGGCTTCTTCGTCGTCCGCTGCCTTGGCCCCATGATGGCTGAGGTCTTCCGCCTCTTCCAGGAGGGAGTCCCCGCCCCTGAGCTCGACAAGATCACCAAGAGGTTCGGATTCCCCGTCGGAGCCGCCACCCTAGCCGATGAGGTTTGTTTCTTTTTTTTAAATTAACAAATAAAGGAAATATAATCTTTCATCAAAACATAATTGAATAAAAATGAAATTTTAGGTCGGATTGGACGTCGCCGAGCACGTGGCCACCTTCCTCGGAGGAGCGCTGGGCCCCCGCGTGCAGGGAGGATCCCCTGGACTTCTCACCGATCTCGTCAACGCCGGATTCAAGGGACGCAAGACGAACAAGGGAATCTACGTGTACGGAGATGGAAAGAAGGGCAGCAAGAAGGTCAACGAGGAGGCTGTGAAGCTCCTCCAGAAGTACAGGAAGGAGGGAGCCCCCAACTGGTCAGTTTAGAATCAGTCAGCTTCTCTAGAAAGCTAGAAACCCTCTCATCTCTGGTTTTAGCTCTTCCACCGAGGACAGACAACTAAGACTGGTCTCCCGCTTCGTGAATGAGGCCGCCATCTGCCTCGAGGAGGGCGTGATCGCCGGCCCCGTAAGACCCATTGCCTTCTAAGATGCTAATCTCTATTTCTAGGGAGACGGAGACATCGCCTCTGTGTTCGGCATCGGCTTCCCTCCATTCTGGGGAGGTCCGTTCCGCTTCGTCGATCTCTACGGCGCCAACAAGCTGGTCGACCAGATGAACAAGTTCGCCGACGCCTACTCCTCAGACCAGTTCGCGCCCTGCCAATTGCTCAAGGACCACGCAAAGTCCGGCAAGAAGTTCTACAACTAGAAGAGAGCGACGAACCGGTGTTTGTATATTATATTAATGTATTACGAGTCTTTAGAACAAACGAGGCTTTCTCCATTAAACATGTAACATAATTTGTCTTTCCTTTTCTTTCTCTCTCTCTCTCTCCCTCTCTGTCCCTGTTGAGTGGGAGGAGAACACGTTGTCACCACGGCTGTGGAGAGCACCGTACATCCCAGGGCCCGCGAGAAGTAGGCTACTCGAGTTGCCTGTTTGCGCTCTCAAAAGCAACAACTCGGCCGCTCGGACGAACGAAGCAGCTCCGAATCAGCTCAATGGACTCTTATTTGACTTGGAATTAGGAGCCGATTGCGATCGACCCCGCCACTTCTTGCTCCCTTTCCCTACTTTTTCTTCCTGAAAAATGAAGGTACTTTCGTAAAAGAAGTAAAAATGAAGGTACACGGACTGTCCCTGGAAATACTGTAAACTTCGTGTAAATGTCAAGAATTCAGGCCAGCCCGAATTCCTCAACTGAAACATCTGAAAGTTTCACAATTCTCGGGCAATTTAGCCTTGTAATTTGTGGAAATAGGGGTCATTATCTTGAATTAAAGAACCTAATTGACCATCTTTAAAAACTATTAAAAGACTTAAATGTTTAAAGGACTATTTGTCTTTGAGATTGGTTTCACAGTGAACTGCTTCGATTGTTAAATTCAGCATTTTCAACTGTTTTTGTCTGCTTTCTGGCAAGAACGGCATGATACTATCTGCTTTCGGTTAACAGTGGCCTGAGGCTGAACTGCATGAACTTAATTCAACATGTTAAACACCGGTCATGCAGAATTCTGTTAAAAATAGGTCGTGCTTAACCCTGCTAAAATCTGCTTTTCGTCAAAAAGCGGCCTGAAGTTATCTGCTTTCTGTCACTATAAAATAACTGTTACTAAGATGTATTTCAAAAGTGGACTGCTTAGGCTACATTCAGTCCTTTAAGGAACTTATTTATGATCTTATTTATATTATGCGTAATTACAAATAAATCAAAATAAAGAAAATAGGGAAATAAGAATAAAACTTTGGCCTGTGGTTCCAGTAACAAAGTTTTGAGAGAGAAAACAGGATAGGTGGTTTCATGACAACTTTTGTAGGGAACATTGTGCCCATTTAATTGTTGAACTTTGCTTGTGTCTGTTGTATTTTCAAAACTATAAAAGAAAATATACGACGAGTCACATTTCAAAGAAGACATCACATGGCCATAACTTCCATTTTGGCTGACAATTGCAGGGCTCAACTCACAAATCTCCAGAATTCTCAATAGCTCTCCCAATACGAAATTTAGAACATGTTCCTCAAAGTATTTATTTGGTTGGCTTTCATCCCTATTCTTATTTTCTTAGCCTCGTTCTGACGAAAGTCCGTTATGTATTGAAATCGGGCCTAGGCTAATTAGGCCCACGCGAAACCATCCCATTCAAATGAGCTTCCAGAACCTTCCATCAGATGGATAATCTTTGTCTCTCTCTCTCTCTCTCTCTCTCTCTCTCTCTCTCTCTCTCTCTCTCTCTCTCTCTCTCTCCCTCCAACTATTCTCCGCCCTCCAATTGCACTCTTGTTCTGAAGGAATGTCCGCCCGTAGGTTCCCGCTGCGGACAGCCGGGTGCCTGAGAGGAGGTGCTTGTTGCAGGCGGTGGAGAGGCCAAACACTCGGCGCCCACCGCTTCCCGGACGCTCCCAGGCACTCGCTTCTTCCTTACTCGCTAGTCAATCAAGTGACAACCATCTGCCACTTTTTTCCACTTGTTTCTTCAACTGTCTCCGAAGACACAACAACTACCGTAATCCTTCTGTCTACAATCTCACATTCAGTTATCGCTTCAAGACCAAGTGCCCAAACCCTTTTAACTACCGAAAATTCTCGATTTACCATAGAAAACCACCACCAATTGATCTTCTGTTGAATTTCAAAGACCTACAGGAGCGCAAAGCCTAATTCCTATGTTTCATCTGGTTGGCAGGTGCAATAAACGTAACCACAAATTTTCCCCCGTGAGGTCTGCAATCATCTAGAGATCGAATCCCCACAGGCTTCTCAACCTGCTATCAATTTGCCACTATGCACCACTACCCCCAAGGATACTTGCAGTTCTCGGAAAAGCTATGTTTCTCAAGGAAGTACCCATTTTGAAACTTTTGAAGCGTGAAAATGCGTAAAGTTGGAAGTTCTTTACTTGAAAACAACTTTCTTGAGCAATGAACTTTCAAATTTTAATGTCTGATTCTTCCAAATGTATTCGTTAAATTTGACTGAGTATCTAATGTCAAATGAATGGAAGATTGGATTTACAACAGTTTAAGAATGGAACGTTGATGAAAAGATCAATATCACCCGACCTTTAAAAATGATTCCTAGCATTGACCCGGCTACGTGGTAATCCGGCCGGAATCCAGCCGTCGGATTACTGACACCGTCTGGTACCAGCTGACCCGATTCTCTCTCTCTCTCTCTCTCTCTCTCTCTCTCTCTCTCTCTATCTCTATCTCTATCTCTATCTCTATCTTTCTATCTCTCTCTCTTTCTCTCCCTTTCTCTCTCTCTCTCTCTCTCTGTCAATCTCTATCTCTACCTCTAGCTCTATCTCTATCTCTATCTCTCTTTCTCCCTCTCTGTGTTTAACTCTGTCTCTCTCTCGAATTTTGATTCTCCCATCGAAAAGACCTTCGTTCGTCTCCATGTCCTTTTGTCCTCATAGGTCTCTCACTCTCTCTTACTCTCTCCTACACCAAACCATTTCAGAGCGATGTCGATGCCCACGAAGTCCCACCCTATCCCGATCCACAGGTCAGCCTCGCACACCCCGTCGATGCTGGTGAATGCCAAGAAGTACCTCTCTGACCGGCCGCAGCTTTTGGATTGCCCTAGGTGTAGGGTAAGTCATCTGTAATTCACAAATAGAGACAGAGTGCGTGTGTATGTGTGTGTGTGTGTGTGCGTGTGTGTGCGTGTGTGTGTGTGTGTGTGTGTGTGTGTGTGTATGCGAGTGAGTCAGTGAGTATGCGAGTGAGTCAGTGTTTATGTCTGTGTCTGTGCCTGTGTGAATGTGTGTCATTGATCACAATAGCAATGACGTTGTTCTCACCCAATCCAATGAAAAAAGTTCACGCTGCGGAGGTGTCCTTTGCTTGTGAAATTTGATCCGATCGCCGGAACACTCACTGCAGAAACTGACGACCCCAACAGGAACTGGGTCAGGGGACAGCTGTCAAAACATACATTCTGGTTGAAGTTTTGGTGTTTTTGAAGTTAAACCCTTAGTTTTTAAAGTGAACTTAACATTTATGTCTATCTTTCATTGGGAGAAGTTCCCACGCATCTCTTTTTCTTTGGGAAACATCCATCTGCCAGATGTCTTCCTCTTAAAAGTTCTCTCAAAAGTTGCGAGATCAGAAGCGGTCAAATCGATGACGCATGTCCCTGTGCGTGTTTGCCAGTGGTCGAGTGGCTGGGGAACTCGACGGACGAGACGGGCTCATCTTACGATCATAGAAAGATTGATGAGACGGAAATAACTTTGATATTGACTGAGGCGATCTTTAGAAGTAGGGTCAACCGAGAGAGAGAGAGAGAGAGAGAGAGAGAGAGAGAGAAAGACAGAGAAAGGACATCAATTTCCAGGCACATGGAGAGACAGAACTTCGCTTCGTGAACGGCATGTTCACGTATCTTGCCTTCTTCGTCATCCTAATTGCCGGCATCTTCGTTCTTCCTCTCTTCTTCCTCTGGGTACGTTTTTTTATTGTTATTATTGTATTGAGGGTTTCCCCAAACTGACAAAAGTTAAATTTGAAGCTAGCTCTGGAAAATGAAACTGCCTGCGTTTCTCGAATAGAGCACTCTCTTACAGTACGCAATTTCGCGTGAGGTTAAAAACTTCGAACGGGAGACTAAATTTACCAACAACGCGGTTTGGGTTTTTCAAAATGCTTTCTTGATTTTTACAAAGTGGTTTTATAATTAAATTATCTTTTTTATTCAGGTACCCTTCTGCGTGGAGACCTTCAAGGACGTGGACCACCACTGCGCGTCGTGCAAGGCCTGGGTGGGCACGTACCGACGACTCGGAAAGAGCACCTGAACAACCTCTCCCTCACATAGAATCCTTTCGAATAATATTGAAATGCCGCCGGGAATCCATCGCATAAATGTGTTCTTTTCTCTCAAATGAATCATTGGAATATGAATAGGGGGTTTCACACAGACAAACACAGAAACACACACATATGCCGACAATTTGGCCTTGACCATGATGGTCCCGAATCTCCGCCAGCATCCACCTGCATCCAAATGGATTCACGCAATTGGAGATCTTCCCTCCTTCATATTCTAATAACTTTTCAGAATTTAACTCATGGTTCCACAAAGCAAAAAGTATCAGTGGAAAAAGAAAGCTGCAATATCCTGAAACTTAAAAGGTGCTACTATCTGCTCATATTTTCACTTTGGATGGTAATTATTTTTTTAAACATATTTTCAAGGGAAAGTCTTTTTCAGAGGGTCGGTATTAGCTTTCTGTTGGTTATGACACCTTTTTGCATCATTGCTGAGGGAATAAAACATGGAGACACTGTCATTAGACCGGAGTTCTTAGTCACCATTTTATTCTCGTTCAACCTTTTCTTTGATATTGATCCATACAAGGTATGGTTTATCATCATTGAAAAAAAGGGAAATATAAACAATCGTCTTGAAATCATCGTTTTAGGCTTCAATGGAACCGTATTCAATCGGAACAAAAGATGGTCTCATTGTGGTAGGAAACACTTAAAAAAAGAAAAAAAGTTTTTTCTTCAGAATGTTTTCATTGTTACTGCGAACATCTTTGTTTTTGGCTATCACCTCCGATATTCAATTCTATTGGATTTCTACATAAGTTTTGATACAGAACAATTTAACTACATACCCTGGTTTTTCGTTTGTATAGGTTAGTAAAGAGAGAGACAGAGAGACGTGTGTATGTGTGTATATGTTTGTGAGTGGGTGATTGAAAGAGTTTGTGTGTGTATGTGTGTGTATGCGTGAATGATTGTGTGTGTGTGTGTGTGTGTGTGTGTGTGTGTGTGTGTGTGTGTGTGTGTGTGTGTGTGTGTGTGTGTGTGTGTGTGTGTGTGTGACCGACCGACATTGACAAAAACAAAAATTCTCTTTTCAGTCGCCTACCTGTGGCCTTTAATCGATTTTTTTCTTGCAGTCACCATTCACAAAGAAAATGCCACAAGCGATGTAGGAAAGCTTTCCTATTTTACCAAAAATATATTTCAGTGGCCAAAACTCGGACATTCGAAGTACGAACTCATAAGGGCTTCCACAATCCATCAGGTTTAAAAGCTACTTAATTTTAAACTATTAAAACTTCAGACAATTTTAATTGTGGAGAGTCGGTGCGACAAAATTACGATAATCAATAAAGGCTCAGAGGTGAGGTTTTTTATTTATGAAAAAACGATTTTAGGATTGTTTCTTTAGGTTTGGATTGCAGCTGGTTTTAAAATAAAGCGAAAGGGTACTTACTTTGATGCAATCGTCTTTGACCTACCGAAGGATTTAGAAATTGCACCTGGGGATTCAGTAACAGTGGGTTTCCCTATCTCCCTCTCTCCCTCTCCCTCTCTCTCTCTCTCTCTCTCCTCTGCCAATAATGATCATTCAGTTCATTCCTCTCCGAGCACCTCATCTAGAAAATGCTATTCGTATAACTGACTATTACTATTTCGGATCCGATATTTCTTCAATCTTGCATACGGCAATCTTCCGCCCTGAACATCCTTGGAACCCCGTTGCCTCATTCTACGAAACATTTGGCCGGATTCAGTCAAATGAAAAACCGAGAGAATGGGTTGATAAGATGGAGTTACTTGGAACTGTTGACGACGAATCTTATCGCACCCAACGCCTGTTGAAATACAAAAATGAGCATCGCTTCATCTATAGAACATTTGATATCCCTCGCGTTGAACGTGTAATTGTACAAGTGAGGGTTCCTGTGTTTCTGTGATTTTTCGGACTGCTTTTGATAAATAAGTTGTTTGGGAAGAAATGTGAATTGAATATGGACACACACATACACACACACACCGAAGACAAGGGAGAGGCCGAGAGAGAGAGAGAGAGAGATTACATATGCCAGAGCCATGGTGGTCGACCGTATTCGAGTAGTGAAAGGAAGTAAATGAGGTGAGGGTAGAAAACCAAGCGGGACTTGACGTGAAAAAAGTCTTCCAGAACCTTCTCACGACTATTCAAATGATGTCACGTATGCGTGAGGATGTCTCACGTATTCTAGAACTTCTCCAAAGATAGGCTAATCCCATTGCGTCCCCTCATCAGCCTACGATTTGTGGCCTTAAAAGGCCTTTGGCGGCCCTTGCCCCATTCCTCCCTCTGAAGATGGCCCAGTCGATCCCTCCCGGAGACATCGCCACCCAGCCGGGTACCAAGATCGTCTTCAACGCACCCTACGACGACAAGCACACCTACCACATCAAGATCATCAACTCGTCGGCCCGCCGCATCGGATGGGCCATCAAGACGACGAACATGAAGCGCCTGGGCGTTGACCCCGGCTGCGGAGTGCTGGACCCCAAGGAGGCCATCCTGATGGCCGTCTCCTGCGACGCCTTCGCCTTCGGACAGGAGGACACCAACAACGACCGCATCACGGTCGAGTGGACCAACACTCCTGATGGCGCCGCCAAGCAGTTCAGGAGGGAGTGGTTCCAGGGCGACGGAATGGTCCGCAGGAAGAACCTCCCCATCGAATACAACCCCTAGCCAAGGGGACCCAAACAATCTGATCACGTGTAGAAAAATAGCCCCCGAATAAAAAACTATGTAAAAAGTCTTATTGTTCTGTTCTTTGTTGTATTTTCGGTCTTTTTGTGCACCCTTTAGAAAATGTAATCGATTCTACCGTTTTCCGCATTAGTTTCCCATTGTCAGGCAGACTTACCACTCGTCAACTTTTCTCTCCATATCTCTCTAGGGCGCTAAAATAAGCCTAACGGAGGCGACAAAGTTAGTTTAAAGTTTCAATATTTGCGAAAATTTAAACCTATTTCAAATATTAGGGCTACAACTACGGTACTTCAAAAACACACTTTGAGACCTCTGTTCAATGCCTAATATTGGCACTCACAGGCTGATAGTTATAGTTGGAAAATAAAGATGACTTCATTTTGAAATGAACTTTGGAACTGTTTCTCTGAAATTTAGCTACCGTAATCCGATTTACAAAGTTAGTATTTTTTAAATTAAATAATGCTTGCAATATGAATAAGGTAGCTTATTTTTCACTTTATTACTTTTATAAATTTGCAATTAAATTGTAATTGCGAAAAGAACAAAAAACAATCAGTTTTACTGCTGGGTTTTCGTGGCAGGATCCGCCGTAAACGAGCGGGTCCCGCCACGAAACTTTTGATTTTAGAGTTTTAGTGTTTAACTTGGCTAAATTGTAAATTAGTTCTTTAATTTGAAGGTGTCGGCTGTGGCTGGGTCCTGGGACGACAATCGGCGTACTGTAGCTTCTTCCGTTCAGGGTCTAGTGGATTCACCAGAATCCTGCTGAAAATGCTGAAAACTGAAGAAGAGACAAAACCGAAGCATAAAATCGCAGAATGTGTTCATTTCTTCTCATATGCAAAATCACAACATGGACAAGGCTTTGCTAACAATTGGGGCAAGGGAATTATGCATATAAACCCATAGAGGACTATTATGCCTAGGGTTACGGTATTCGCATTCATATTTGGTATTCAAACTTATATTTACAATGGTGGAAATTTACATTCGGGAGTAGCGGCCGAGGTGGCGTTTGCAGGCCGGACAGGAGTGGAGGACGTCGAGGCACTGTTCGGTGAAGAAGGGCAGACAGCAGAAGCACCAGGGGATGAGGAAGAGGAAGAAGCCCAGGATCACGCAGGCGCCGAAGATCAGCCACGGCAGCACGCCGGCGATGCGGTCGATGTGCGTCACGATGTGGGCCTGGAAATAGGAGTTTGTTAGGTTTTGGCGACAAAAGACCGTTTGGACCGCTTTTGGCAACCAAAGGCCGCTAGGACCACTTTTGGCAAACCAAAGGCCGTTTCGACCGCTTTTAACTAGGGTTTTGGAGTTCATAGTTCTCGATTGCGAAACCCCAACACCACAACTTGCGTGACTCACGCGGATCGATCAAATCTCATTGAAACGAGAAAACAACGTCCCAATTTAGCCTTCAGGACACGGATTTAGAGATCAAATCGATTGCATCATTGATTCAATGGTGAAATCCTACCTGGCAATGGGGACAGTCCATTTCGACGGGGTGAGGGCCGTAGACGGAGGTCCGCGCGGTGACGAACATGGTCGCCGGCCTGGTTCCACTCTAAGCAAATATAAAATAACAAAAACCATGGAAAATAAGAAATACATGCTCAATATTGACGTTCTGTGCGTTTTGTTGCTGGAAACTCGGCTGCGCCGGCGGGAACGTCTGGTCGTAAGAGGGAGCGGGCTGATTGGCCTCAGCCGCCTTCGCCTCCATCTGAAAATCATCAGATTCATTAGGAACAGTTATAATCACTAAAAACGAGCTGACAGGACACGAACATCTAGAAATACTGAAGTTCGGCTCAAAAGGCTCAGAAGTGAGATTTTCACAATTATAGGTTGATGCATACATTAGGAATGCTTATTTCAGCTTGGACAATCAATAATTGCGCAAAATTCAACAGAAAATCCTGAAAATCAGAGCAATAAACCGAAATTAGCGCAGTAAACAACTGGGTCATGAATAAAAAAAACAAAAAATACGCAGCTTCGGTGAAATTCCACGCCGCGTACCCTATTTTGGTGTTCACGCGTTACGGTATCTTTTTATTTTGTTATTTATTCAGAACGTGTCGTTTCCTCTCCGTTTCCTTTATTTTAATTTCTTTATTTTATTTTATTGATTTTTCCAGGTAGGATGAAGGTTACGGTAGCTGTAGGATCAAAGTCCTTCCCGTTGGAAGTCATAGACGGCGAGGGGGCCGTCACTTCGCTGGGAGAGTTGAAGGCCGTCATCTGCGAGCAGGCCAGCCTGGATCCCGCCTGTTTGAAGATCATTCACAGAGGTGGGTTACTGTAGTTTAATGTAGCTTCAAGGTTACGGTAGTTTTCTTGTTTTCTGTGTGGATTGAGTGATTTCAGGCAAAACCCTGGCCGGGGATGATGAAACCCCTCTCTCGAACGTCAACTTCCAGGCGAATGATAAACTTCTCGTTATGGGGAAGGCGAAGGCCGCCTTAAAGGTCTGTTTTACGGTATTTTTGGACCAGCCCGGTTTTCATTTGTATTCAGACGCGAATTTTGTGAACCAGCCGGGTGGCTGCAAATAATGTGGTAGTTCTGACTTTCTTGGCTTTCAGGACGACCCTGGCTTCGCGGCCTTGATCAAGTACGAGAAGGAGCATCTGCAGAAGCTTCAGAAGAACCACGAGGAGATCTCCACCGACCTCACCGAGCTCGAGAAGAACTTCCTCGACAGTGAGTGATTTTGTGGAGGTTTTCGAATTTAGTTGAATTTCAGAGCAGAAATCGGGAGAGATGGTGAAGAAGATGGAGAAGCGACTGAAGATGTTCGCAGAGATCGGGTTGCGGCATCTGGAGGCCATCGACGGGCTCACCGTCAACACCGAACGGACGTCGGCGGAGCAGGTCCGCTTTGAGAGAGAGAGAGAGAGAGAAAGGGATTCTTCAATAATTCTCAATTCCAGGCCACCCGTAACCGCGAGAAGCGCAAATCGATGGTGAATGGAATCCAGACCCTGCTGAACCAGAGCGACAAGGACCTCCGGCGACTGGAGGAGTACACGAAGAAACTCAACGGAGAGATCATCGAATGAGCTTTCCTTTTCCTTCATTCCTTTCTATGAATTCTGCTGAATTCCACCGACTTCCATTGAATTCTTGGTTGCAAATAGTTCTAGTCCGCTAGAATCCCAGTGATCTCTCGTCTCTCAATCGACGGTGTATACATAGGTCACTAATAAACACTTTTATTCCCCATTTCTTTTCCATTTGGGCGGGTTTCAGATCCCATTTTACTTGAAATAGGTTCCCGATGGGATTTAGATTCTAAATTGCACTAAATAAAGATAAATAAAGTTAAATTGCAAGTGAAATGGACAAGTTGTGGTTGGAATTGTCGAAGGAGGCGGGGACGGATCTGGTGCAAGTGGAGGGGTCCTTTTCTGGCCACGCGGCCTGCACCGTCGGAGGAACCACCATCGTCTGGGGAGGTCGGGGTGGGCTGAAAAATGACAAAGATTTTTTCCTTTCCTCAGTTTCTTGCTCACTTTAGATGCATAGGTTCTACACCTTCGACTAAGGGAACCCCTTGCCAATACATGATAAGTATATAAATCGATTCGCGTAAACAGAGTACAAGCAGGCCGTAAATTTCCGGAATCGTGGTTAATGTCTGCCGCCGGAATGCTTCATTTGAGACTATCTAGATGAAAACTCCTCTAAAACTAAGAGTGTTAACTCAGACTGCTCCTGCTTCCAGTAATCTTCGAGGGCTGAAGTCAACTTTATTAAAACCTTTCACAAACTTTTCTGTAACGTTGGATTGCCCTTTGAATGAATTTAATGTCGTAAACAATATTTTTATTACCTGGCCTAGATTTCTGTTTTAAACCAAAGGTCCTAAACTGATTGTAAAACCGAACTGTTGTCACCCATAACCCTCTGCACCTACCAGAATACATCCGGCTTGGCAAATCGGTGGGTCGGCCTGTTTACTGCCTTCATTCGGACCTTTTAACCATACTTTTGCCACCTGAACAAGCTTCGATCTCCACCGGTTCACATCAATTTCGCTTCCTTTTAACAATCTTTAGAAGACAGGTTGGCTAAAAATTGAAAAGTTTGATATACTTTTATGACCATGTTGACCTGCTAGATATTCAAGTTATCGATTAGCGGAGAAAGTTTACTTAAAGGACCGCTAGGGATTCAAACCAGCTCAAACCTCAGAGAAAATCGATTTGCATAAACAGAATACAAGTTAGTCGGAAAATCATCTCCAATGTCTGCCGCTGGAATGTTCCATTGAAGAATTTAGATGACAATATCTCTAAAACGAACAGTTGAACTAAACGAATACTTCTTTCAACTTTTTTGCAATGGCTGAAGTAATCTTGATTAAGCATTCCACAAAATCTGAAAATATTCGAGTTGCGAATTCATACTTCCTTTGGACCGGGCTGGCTTGAAAACCAGCCACGGCCTGTCTGTTGGACCTATTCCTGACCAAACTTTTAGAAACTACCAAGATTCGATCTAAAGTGAGGCTCAAGAGAGAGGGAACTCAGAACCGTTTTATAACGGAAGAAGTTTTTAATTTTATATGCATTTAAACAAAAAAATGGTAATTGAACAATGTCAAAGTGACCGTATTTCTCCTGCATGCAAAATTGTTGGAAAATCCACTAAAACTATTAGGTAGAACTTTCGATAGAACGAAAACTTTGTCACCCTTCTTCATTCCAGGTTTCGGTTCCTCGGACGCCTATCGCGATCCCAGCTCCGTCCTTCTTCTCTGCCTCGACCTAATCGACTATAATAAACCCATCTGGTTAGTCCTTTAATCTTACCGTACTTCTTCTATCCTACAGTACCCCTCCCCCACTTTCCAGGATCCGCGTAAACTGCGACAAGGGTGATGTGCCGAATAGAACCTCGGGCGCTTCGATGGCCTTCGTCTCTGGGCATTTGGTCATCTTCGGAGGGTTTTCAAATGGTTTACCTTGTTTGGCTAGACATTCTGGAGGTTTAGATGGTCCTCCGGACGGGGGAGGGTTGCCTCAGTCGGATTCTACGAATAGGGTATATACGCTGAATATGGAGACGAGGACTTGGAAGAGGGTCGTTTATAAGGATATGCAGCCTAGACCCACGCCTAGGGACAAGGGGTGTGGGTGGAGTTATCGAAATAGGTGAGCTCTCTCTCTCTCTCTCTTTCTCTCTCTCTCTCTCTCTCTCTAACCCCCTCTCTCTTCAGAGCCTTCTTCTTCTCCGGCTATGGCGCCCCTCCTTCTCACGCCGCCGAGTTCCAAGAACATTCCTCCATTCGAGAAGACCTCGACTCTGAAAGCGACCGAGTTTGGAATAACCAACTCCTGGAATTCGACCTCAAAACGTCTACCATCCTTTTTGGCTGCCAAACTGCCTTAGTTTAGAGAAACTTGGCGGTGTGTGAAAACCTCTGGTTCGATTCCCTCTCCACGGGCGGCGGCTGCCTCGTGCATTGTTGAAGATCAGGTCAGAGAGAGAGAGAGAGAGAGAGAGAGAGAGAGAGAGAGAGAGAGAGAGAGGCAGAGAGGCAGAGAAACCGAGAAATTCAGGTCTTTGTTTTTGGAGGGAGAACGTTTCAAACCAGATTGAGGGACCTCTACCAGTTGGATATGAACTCGCTGGTTTGGACGAGGATAGAAATGGCAAAGGCCCCACAGGAGGATATCATTGGAAGGTCGTGGACTTCGATCTGTGTGACGGAGTGAGTTTGAGAGACACAGAGAGACAGAGAGAGAGAGAGAGAGAGAGAGAGAGAGAGAGAGAGAGAGAGAGAGAGATTCTTTCAGTGACCTCACCCGTTGTTACATCTGGGGCGGCTTCCTCAACGGCATGGACCGAATAATAATCAGTGACCAAATTATTGAAGGAGACCTTGTGAAGAACAAATGGCTAGCCACTTCATATTCTCTCAATGACAGGTACGACTTTTAAGAGAGAGAGAGAGAGAGAGAGAGAGAAAAATAAACAAGACTTTTAGGCATTGGCACGTGGCTTTCCTCCATTCGGGAATCCTCATGGCCTTGGGAGGTCTGGGAATGTTCCCAGATGAAAGACATCAGTTGGTGGAATGCGTAACAGTTCAGCCAAATTCGCTACGGATGTTGGCTTTTAATCAAATTACTCTGAGGGGGACACGGTAAGTAGGCCACTTCACACTCTCTCAAACGCACACACATTCACTCACTCACTCAAACAAACAAACTTTTAACTTTCTATCTTCCATCTCTCTTCCTTTTCCTCTATCTCTCAGTGGGTTAATGACAGCTGGAAGAAGGATAGGATATCAGTTATGCATGGCATTTTAGATGATGTTGAATCGTTGTGCTCTTCTCTCCCTTTCCCTTTCCCTCTCTCTCTCTCTCTCTCTCTCTCTCTCTCTCTCTCTAACTCTCTCTTTCAGAAACATGCTAATCAACCCCTTCCTGGAAAAGCGTCTCTATCTCCGGACCCTACTCCGCGGCTGCCCCGCCCCCCAGCACGTGCTCCTCTTCCGCGACGACGGCCCCCTCTCCCTCCTCCAAATTGCCACCATCTGATTTATTTTACTGCCTTCTAGTCTACGGTTACTTTGCATTTGACCTAACTCACTGAGCTTGCCCCATTTTACCTCTCCTAGCATCTGAACCATAGCCTTGTGATTACTTCTGCCTCTTTGTTCTTTGTACATATAACTCCGCTGTTTACTGTTTAATGTTTAAAACAAAAAGAGATTGTGTGATTAATAAATCCCTATAAGAAGAGAGAATGGACCGGGTGCATACGGAAGTCCGTCGTGCGTTGTGTTGTTCTCACAGTTTACGGCCTGCCGCCGGACGGACGACCGAAACGCCACGTTGGCTAAGGGAAAATGGTTGCAATTCGAGTGGGAATATTTAATTTCCACCTTTTATGGCCTATTCTACAAAAAAATGCCAGATAGTCCAAAACTGCCCTGCGTTGTCACGAGAGGCCACTGTTATCGCAAGCAGCTGCCCTCTGACCTCTCTCTCGCCAAACTATCCTCTCCAATTACAACCGTCAGAGACTTTGGCTTTTTGGCAATTTTTGGCCTTCTTAATGGCTTAAATACTGGATTTTAAACCAAGTTAAGTACCAAACCGATTGGAACACGTTCAAAACCTATTTAGTTAAGAAAATTGATGGAAATTTGAAATTTTCGAAATTTTCCACATTAAAACATCAAATTTAGTGATATAGAACAATTTTTATATAAATTTAAACAAAATGACCAAAAAGTTTGCCCTAATTAGAACAGCGCTAACGAATTCTTTTTAAAAAAACGCGCGAGATTCAAGAAAGCTTGCATTTTGCCTCACAGTTTATTGGTTTTCAGCAATTGCTGCGGGGTTTTATGTAAAAGAAAGCCACCTATTTCTAAATTTGTAATTTTCATCTTTGGTTTAAAAATGAGTTATTTTCCGCTTTTATTGCCACCATGACAGGAAATAATGTAGACCACCCAGAAAGTACCGAGTTTGCAGGAAAGCGGCCTCAGTTTGCTAAATAGCGGCCTGAGGCTACCTTAAGGCGGCCTAAAGTTGCCAGACGGTGGCCCAAAGTTGAGAAAAAGGCGGCCTGAGGTTGCCAAAAAGGCGGGCTCAGTCTGCCAAAAAGCAGTCTAACGTTGCCGAAAAGCGGCCTACTGTCTAAAGAAGCAGTTTTGGCCACGACAAAACGGCTCTAGGTCGCCAAAATGCAGCCATTTCTGTGATCGCGCGGTAACTCGTTTTTATGGTGTGTACTCTCTTTATTTAAGAATCCCTGAAAAACATTTTCCAATTGATTAAACTATTCAGAACCACACAATGCGATCAGCGCCTTTCCGGCTGGCACTACTTCTCTCATTCCTGCCAGCCGGCTGTCTCTCCTTTTCCTCAGTCTGCTTCGGCGAATTGAAACTAGACCTCCCCAGTCGCTACTTCCATATTCAATTGATAGAAGATGACGGTAGAAATTCAACAGAATCTAAAGGTGCCCTATCAGTCAATGTAGAAGCACCCGGTTGTCGGTAAAAGCCACAGTGACAGCCGGCTGGAACGAACATTTTCAGATTTTCACACAACAATGTGGATAAAGAAGATGGATCCTATATCTTTTGGCTGAGGATAATCGGATCCTGTCCGAGAGCTACCGTAACCTTGAAGGTTGAAGGGGTTACGGTATGCGAGTCGCCGATTGAAGTGAAGGGGATAGGTGAGGAAGAGAGAGAAAGCGAGAGAGAGAGAGAAAGAAAGAGAGAGAGAGAGAAAGAGAGAGAGAGAAAGAGAAAGAAAGAGAGAACAAAGTAACTGCTTCAGGAAGACGTTATCTCAATGGAGAAGATTGCAATTGTCCTATTCCTATAGATAAATGGCTGGAAACTGCGAAATGTGCTCCAGAACCTCAGGTAACTTCCTTAACGTTCCTTAACATCCTTAACTTCCTTAACGTCAAAACTTCCTAACGTTAAGGAGGTTAAGGACGAAAGTAAAGTTAAGGATGTTTGCAGATTGAAAAAGACCTCTCCCAGTGGGGAAGGATCAACTTTGAGGAGGTTCTGTGGGCTGCGGAGAAACGATGGGGAGGGGAAGCTAACAGAAGGTCCTATTCCGTGTGTCACTATCAGATTATTGAGAATAAGGTGTGGTCTCTCTCTCTTTCTCTTTCTCTCTCTCTCTCCCTCTCTCTCTCTCTCCCTCTCTCTCTCTCTCTAACCCTTGTCTTCAGATCCACCGCCGCTGCTTCGGCGAATACGACGGTTTCAAGCGCTTCTTCGACAAAGCTCTTCAATCCATTCTCAACAAAATCAAAATTCCTAACACTGAGTTTATCTTCAACCTTGGCGATTACCCACTCTCATATGACGAGGTTCCTTCTATCTCTGTTCTTTTCATAAGTCCACGATTTCTTAGAATCTACCTCTTGTCTCTTGGTGTGGTTCCAAGGAAACGAAGGACATCGTCCTTCCTACCTACGAATTGATGGAAAAGATACTACAAGAAGGGAGTTCTATGTGGTTCACGGGAGCAACACCTTCCATCAAGTGGAGTGAGAAGATAGCGAAGGCTGTTTTCAGAGGTGGGTAGAGAGAGAGAGAGAGAGAGAGAGAGAGAGAGAGAGAGAGAGAGAGAGAGAGAGAGAGAGAGAGAGAGAGAGAGAGAATACAAGCACAACCACGAGAAAACAATACAGAACACCCGTTTTATCAGAGATTTATGACATCCTATCCGCTCCCTAGGGGTTGTATTCGATGGAGAGGTTCTTCCTGCGGACCATTCCGTCGCCCTGGAACCACTCCCTCCTGAACTGCTTGGCGGCGCCATCAGGAGTGTTGGTCCACTCGACCGTGATGCGGTCGTTGTTGGTGTCCTCCTGTCCGAAGGCAAAGGCGTCGCAGGAGACGGCCATCAGGATGGCCTCCTTGGGGTCCAGCACTCCGCAGCCGGGGTCAACGCCCAGGCGCTTCATGTTCGTCGTCTTGATGGCCCATCCGATGCGGCGGGCCGACGAGTTGATGATCTTGATGTGGTAGGTGTGCTTGTCGTCGTAGGGCGCGTTGAAGACGATCTTGGTACCCGGCTGGGTGGCGATGTCTCCGGGAGGGATCGACTGGGCCATCTTCAGAGGGAGGAATGGGGCAAGGGCCTTTCAGAGACCTTTTAAGGCCACAAATCGTAGGCTAATGAGGATACGCAGGCCACGCAGTGGGATTAGCCTAACTTTGGAGAAGTTCTAGAACACGTGGGACATTATCTCACGTTCTCACGCATTTCATAAATAGCAAAACGACCGAATTCCGTCCTTTGGTCGAAGGAAATGACATTTCCACTGGGAGAAAGAAGTAGGACGGTTGGAATAGGTTGAGATGTAAATATGGAACCTTTCTGCCATGTTAATTGCTAAACTGTTTAAACCCCCTTTAAAATGTTACTGGTTATAAAATTAGTCAATTAGAGTTAAGCAACAAAAAAAAAAGTGCACCGACAGGGATCGAACCTTGGTCGTGTGGTTGGTAATTTAAGGGTCTATATGCACGGCTAAAATTCCCTAGTATCCCTACTTTTTTTCTCAATTTCAGGCAGAGATTCCAACAATCTGCGTCTAAAACTAGCCAAGATGGCATCTGAAAACCCAGAAGGCCTTCTGGACGCCGGCATCACCGCCTATTTCTTCCACGACGTGAACGAACACACCCCAATCGCTCCAAGAATCCGATTTAACGATTTCTTCAAAGTAAGTCCTTTAAACTTTGTTTTTAATTACAAATTTTTAAAAAACAGATTCCAGCACAAGTACATAATCTCCGTGGATGGTACGGTAGCTGCCTACCGTTTCCCTCAATTGATGGCTGGGAATTCATTAGTTTTCAAGTCAGATTCCCAATATTACGAGCATTTCTACAGTAAACTAGAGGAATTTAAACATTATATTCCGTTTAATGAGGGGAATCTGATGGAACGATTGAGATGGGCGGAGGAAAATGACCATAACCAGGTTTAGGTCTAATTTAAAGTCTGAAAGTTGGTTTCAGACTTTGGCGGCGATGAAGCAATTTGTCTACGATCATCTGCAGCCGAAGAATGTATTCTGCTATTTTGCAAGATTCCTGAAGGTAGGGAAAACGGGCTGAAATGTTTAAAAAAGAAGAAAGAAATAGGAAAAAGATACATTTTTCAACCGCAACGAAAAGATCACAATTATGCACTAGATTCGAACAAATCAGTGTGTGAATGTATAATACAATCCCGAAATATGTTACAAACATGCTTAATAAATAGAATAATGGGGACCTCGTTTCCAGGAGTACACGGCTAAACTGCTCTGGCTGCCGAGCGAGCCGACGGAGGGCATGGAGGCGGCTGAAACGGAGGGAGGGAGTTGCGAATGCGAAGGAGGGAGGGAGGAACTTTGAAAAAAACAATTACCTGTTAAATTAGTAGCGAGAGCGCTTGTCGGAGAAGAACGAGCGCAGCAGCACGACCTGCAACATTCAGATTAGACGGGTTCTTGGTTGTTAAAATAAATTGTTGTTTTGTTAAATAAAATTGGAAAATGGATTTGGTGACTCAGATTTTAGGAGCGACCTGAGGTCACCAGGAGCGGTCAGGGCGGCCTGAGATTACCAAGAGCGGCTAGGGAGCCCTAAGGTTACCGTCAGTGGTTAAAGCGGCATTAGATTACCAGGAGCGGTCAGGGCGGCTTAAGGTTACCGCTAGCTGTCAGGGCGGCCTGAGGTTAACAGGAGCGGTCAGAGCCGCTTAAGGCTACCAGGAGCGGTCCTCAAGGCAGTCATATGATACCGTTAGCCGTCAGGGCGGCCTAACGTTGCGACAAGAGGCCGGGCAGCCCCGTAGACTGCCAAAGGCTGAGTGAGACTACCAGAGACGGCACAGTAATCAGTTTGGCGCAATTTCCAGGCCCAAATTATATTCGAAACACTCCGAAGCCTATACATTCATGAGAAACATTACCTGAGCGATTCCGATAAGAACGATGACGGCGGTCTGTCCCAGACTCCAGAGCAAGACGCGTTCGTTGAGCTGCTCGGCCCTCTTCCTGCCGGTGGCCTCGCGCAGACGGTGGTGCGTCTGGTAGTCGTCAACCTGAAAATGTTAGTCTTATCTTTTCCGTGATGTTCAAAAGAACTTTTAAACTGAACATACATGCACTTTCTCTCAAAACAAACTGGGTAGTTCGAAACACTGATGCCTGCCAACAAGGCGTCAATAACAAGTAGTACGGTATCGATACTTTTCCCGCTAAATTTGATTCGTCGCGAGACCAAAAACGGTCCTTTAATAGTTCACCCATTGGAAGCCGTCAAAAATAGATGAGACGCCTTTAGACCCTCAAAATGAAACTGTTACGCGCTATTTTCGTCTCGGGACCAGTCAGAGGGTTCTAATATTCAGTTGTTGACACGGATTAGATATTTTGATCGATTAAACATCAACAGCGTAATATTTGCACAATTTCGCGGTGGGACCAATTATTTTAGTTTCTTTTTAGGTGCATGAAAGTATAATGTAAAGTAAAAACGCACCACTCTGAGCTTGTCTCCAATGGAGACCGCGGATCCCTCCAGATTGCTCATCGCATGGGTTCCTTGAGTGACGGCTCTTCCGAGGTTGTCGAGCTGTCCGACCTTTAAAACAGCCCTTTAAAGAAATTCCTAATGAAAGGCTCACCTGCCAGTCCATGTAGACAATCTTGTGAGAGAAGGTGGAGAACTCGTTGGAGAAGCAGGCCTTGTACGTGCCGGGGACCTAAAGCAAAGTTTTTTATGGAAGTATCTTCGAAAATGTGGAAATAGAGATAAAATGAATGATTTAAGCACCTCTGCCTTCCAGTTGTAGCTGTCGTACTGCTTCTTAATGTCCTTGTAGAGAACCTTGCCCGAGGGGTCTTCCAACGTCATGTCCACGTCGTACTGGCCTCCGGTGACTACCTGAATGGAAATTGTTAGAATTACTTTGCAAATGATGATTTTACATTAATTTTACATTGATAATTGTAAAATTTAAAATGAAATCAAGAAAATACCTGGAATTCAAGGATGCAATCGGTGCCTGCCTTGATGTCCTCGTAGAAGCACTGATTCGCGTTGTCGGGCAGCTCGAATGTCAATTCGATGGCTGCCACCGACGCGACGGCCAGGAGACACAAATATATACTCCTCATTACCTGGAAAAGACGATTTTAGCAAAGAAAATCTAATAAATATTGGAAGACAAAGAAATCAATGAAAAACCCCGATTTACGTTAAATTTAGACCCAGATACAGTCTGAAAATTGAAAATTGACAAATATCGATTGATTCCTTGAAAATTTGGGAAAAATAAACTAGTGAATTTTAAAAATAAACAAATATAAAAGAAATACAACGTGTGAGTTGTCGTGCACAATTTTTGCAAATGTAGCTTGGCGTAGTTTGGGTGCTGGCGCAGACTGGGTGTTGAAATGTAAACCGAGATATTTAAAAGAGAACAACTGGATATATCGTTATTAAAATTAAATAAAACAAATTTGAAAACAAGAAACTGTAGAATGAGTGAGTGAACAACACAAAATGCCAAGAGCCGTTTATTTATTCTACCGTATCCCGAGTATCTATCTATTTCTCGTACGGCTTCACTTCCACATGGGACTCCATGGTCCAGATCCCAGGGCGATGATCCTCGGCGTTTTCCCAGTCGTTGGCCTTGTAGGTCACAGCCAGAGTCGCTCCATCCGATCGCTTCAGGACATAGGCCTCGGGGAGGAGAGAGAGCTTCAGACGGCCCTTGCACTCGGCCTCCACCGACTTGAGCATCTGCAGGAATTCTTCTTCGTCGCCGAAGACTCCAACATCCAGCCACACGAGAGGCTTCTGTCCCATCGACCACTTCTGAGAAGTTGGGGTTAGAGAGAGAGAGAGAGAGAGAGAGAGAGAGAGAGAGAGAGAGAGAGAGAGAGAGAGAGGGAGAGAGAGAGAGAGAGAGAGGGAGAGAGAGGAAGGGAGGGTGAGGGAGAGAGAGAGAAGGAGAAACTCACTTCGGGGAGGGGAGAGACAACCGCACCGGGACTGAAAAGTAGAGAAAATAAAATACTTTGGCATTTGGCGTAGTTTATGATAATGTACTTCATTCATTCATTTGACGTCCCTATGCCTCATTTTCTAATTGAAAAGCATAATTTTATGGATATTTTTTTTAATTTTATGGATATTAACTCGAAAGTTGACCGTCGAGTGCACCTGGGTTCAGTGGACCTGTGACGCCTTCAACCGTGTTGTCGAGGTCTAGGACGTCCTCCCACGCGCTTTTCCATTTTGGAAATTGGGTGTTTTGGGTTTGAGAATCTTCATCTCTTCAGTTAATACCAACTTTCACCGATTAAAGGAGGGAATGGGGTACTGTAGGTCCTTCAGAAGACATGCACCAACAATTTATGTACTCAAAATCCAAATTCACACATGCACCATCATCTACAACATAACAACATGAAAAGTGGAATATCTCTGAACCGGCGTATGTGCGAGGGGCGGGGGTACCCGTATAGATGACAACTGAAGAGGGAGGGATTCAGGCCTCCTTGGGGGTCTCCTTCGGGGCCTCCTTCGTGCCGGAGGTGGATTCTTTGGTGGTCTTGGTGGGCAGAATTATCCTCGGCTTCACCATCGACGACGTCCGCTTGGAGGAGTCTTTGTGGACTTCGTAGCGGATTGGCTCAGAGTCGGGGATCTGCAGCTTAGCCTTCACGATCTGACCGATGCGCATGTTCACGTCGTCACGGGTGGCCACACGCGTCCACAGAGACACCTGGAAATAGAACATTAGAAGAGTTAATAAGAATATAAGAAGGGTAAGTTTCAGGAGCGCTTTTTGGTGGATTTTTAGCACAATCGATCGTATTTCTATTTGAAAATCCTAGATTTCAATTATCAGAAAGCTAAGATCCTAAAGCCCTACAAGCGGTTACCCGAAACTACAGTAACCCACATATAATTAGACCTTTAAAGCTGCCTATCGAGAAACACTATCCACAATTCTTTGCCTAAAAGGATAGTTAAGGTCACTCAAGCTCAAGATTGATAATTACACTAATTTTTAAAGGTCTAGTCACACAAAATACAGTAATTTTAAAGGTCTATTTACAATATTCAAGATCTACTAGTTTGATAATTAATTGATATTGATATTTTAAAGGCCTATTTTCAATTGTTTTCTTCTTCTTCAAATTTTAAACGGCTGTTATAATTATGGTACTTTTAAAAGTCTACTGTTGTGATAATTACGTCATTTGAAAGAGCTAAATAATTACGCTCATGGAAATTAAAACCGCTTTTTGGAAACCATAGGCCTCTTGACCTGCTTTTTGGCAATTAAAAACCGTATTTTGGCAACAAAATGTCGCTTGACCTGGTTCTGGCAATTGAGTCTGCTGACAATCGGCTGGCAGGAAGGTTTTCAACGAACTGTCAGTGGTTGTTAGGTAGTATTAAACGATATTGACAGACAGCTGGCAGGTGAATCACAGATTTCTGTAGAAATCGCCCTAACCTTGTCTCCCTTGTTGCGGATGTTGACGACGGCTCCGCAGATGAACTCCCCCATGTCCTCGAACTGCTCTCCCGCCACAGCCATCAGCAGCTCCATCCAGTACTTGTCCAACGTCTGCGCACGACGCTAAATTCAAATTTTATATTAAAATGCTTTTTAAACGAAATTACAAATCGAGGAATCGGCGGATAAATTCTCAAAAAAGCCTAAATAAAAAGAAATCCCACATTTTTCTCGATGTTGATGAGCCAGCGGCCGCCGCCGATGTTCTGCGGGTCCTCCCACATGGGCTTAATTCCCTCCTTGAAGAGGTAGTAGTCGGAGCCCCAGACGAGACCACTCGGCGTCTGGATGTGGTTGTACAGCGCCCAGAAGTCCTCCACCGTGTCGAACAGGGAAACCATCTGAAACAGGTAGTTTAGACCTTTAAAATGTTAAAATAGACCTTTAAAACAGAGAAAACAGACCTTTAAGCAGTCCTCCCACTCCTTTCCGCGGTCGGCCTTGAGGTACCACATGGCCCAGCGGCTCTGCAGGGGGTGTTTCGTGGAGAAGGGGTCTCCGCGCGGGATCGCCACGGTGTCTCCTCCACCCATCTGAAAGAAATACGGTAAGATGAGGTTAGACCTTTAATGCCAAATAACCATTGTATTTTAAATTAACGATATGTTAGATCTTTAAAAACGGTAATTTAAATTAGTTCTGACATTTAGAGCACTAAATATGTAGGGACAACCGGTACTTTGACTTACTAAATTAAAGCTTTTTGAGAATATAAGGCTTTTTGGCAACCAGAGCTCGCTTATTGGTGACTACAGGCCGCTTGTGGCCAACCTAAGGCCGCTTTTGACAACTTAAAACCGGTCTTCACCGTGATTGTTTCGAAAACGACCAATTGCACCTACCAGAGGAGAGGAAATTAGCAAAATTGGGCTTCCAGAACCTTCTCACGGCCACTCAAATGACGTCACGTATGCGTGACCATGTCTCACGTGTTCTAGAACTTCTCCAAAGTTAGGCTAATCCTCTTGCGTGACCTGCGTCCCCTCATTAGCCTACGATTTGTGGCCTTAAAAGGCCTCTGGCCGGCCCTTGCCTCATTCCTCCGTCTGAAGATGGCCCAGTCGATCCCTCCCGGAGACATCGCCACCCAGCCGGGTACCAAGATCGTCTTCAACGCGCCCTACGACGACAAGCACACCTACCACATCAAGATCATCAACTCGTCGGCCCGCCGCATCGGATGGGCCATCAAGACGACGAACATGAAGCGCCTGGGCGTTGACCCCGGCTGCGGAGTGCTGGACCCCAAGGAAGCCATCCTGATGGCCGTCTCCTGCGACGCCTTCGCCTTCGGACAGGAGGACACCAACAACGACCGCATCACGGTCGAGTGGACCAACACTCCTGATGGCGCCGCCAAGCAGTTCAGGAGGGAGTGGTTCCAGGGCGACGGAATGGTCCGCAGGAAGAACCTCCCCATCGAATACAACCCCTAGGGGGACAACACGAGTCGAATAAACTGTCTGAGATGACCCTATTTCACTGTTTTCTCAATCTTATTTCCATTCAGTATGGTTTTCTTCGTTTAAAACATAGAAAAATAGTAAAATATCGCAAAATGGGCCACTTACCGAGACGTTTTCCTTGTTTTCGCCCAAAGCGACCTTCTTCTCGGCTTTTGCGGGCATTCTAACCGACAGGCCACCACAAATGCCTAAAAACGCTTTGTACTTTGGTCATCAGAGGATATTAAGTCACATAGAAGATGGAACACTAATTTGATGAAACCAAGCTCAGAAACGGGATTTTGCTGCTTTTTCGAGGTCCAAAGTGAAGTAAATGCTATTTTTATAGCACAATTAGGTTTTTTGCATTCTTTTTGTAACAAAAACTTAAAGAAAAGATGAAAAAAACAAATAAAAAGAATTTTCGAAATCAGCTAAATCCGGTTTCTCGTCGACGTGAAAATGTCAAGATGGGCGTACGTAATAAAGGATTCCCGCCTTCGAGATCCTAGGTTATCTTTCGGTCGTTCTACTTTCAGAAGTGTAGAATTGTGGAAAATGATTATAAATTCGACTAAAAGAGTATTTACATAAATTTGAGCTTGACAAAGTCACAAGGGGTAGATATTATTGTGTTGAAAGGGTAGGAGACTATTTTGAATTGAGAAAAGGGCCAGATTTCCCTTCTTTTGATTGTAAAACAACCCCATTCCCTTGTTTTGGCATTGTTTTATTGTCCTAACATGTTGTGATACATTAATGATATGCACGAATTCGGGAGCAACTGTTGCTTCAAAGAGTCGAGTGCATGGAATGCCTACGTCAGTGGTCAGCAGTTCCTGGGTTCCATCCAAAATGGTATGCACGAAACAAAGTTGAGGGAGTAAATTATTCATTGTGAAAAAGAGAGAAAGACGGGAAAAGGAGATCAAATTCCATAGAGGACAATGAAAACACAGATGAAGTCGATTGAACTGTTTGCCTGCGTCTCAGGGACCACGTTCCGTTTAAAAATGGCCTCAAATGCGAAAAATAATAGCTTCAAAGCCAAAACACTAAAATCCTTGAACCCATCATCTATTGGAATTTAAAGGTTTAAACCCAGAGAGCGGCTACTTTCGTGGCGGGACCCATGGCCTCATCGCTGGGACTGAGGACTCCTCCGGGGAAAACGAAGGCATTCGGCATGAACTTCGCCGTTGGACCTCGCTGCATCATCAGAAGACGACCAGTCGTACGCGAGACGGAAATCAATCGATATTTTGGGAGATTATCGATTAAACTTACTAGAATACCATTAGATTCTGCTTTGACTGTGAAATTAGGGGCGGGAATCTCAAATTTTCAAATTTACCCAGTCCCGTGGCCAGTCAGCGAGCTGTGGTCTTGCCCATGTCAGTCGGCGGCTGCTGTGGCCAAAAATTTGAAAATTTGAGGTTTCCGCCACCAATTTCCACCGTAATCAACGCCCGCCTGGGCATCGTTGACAATTTGCCATGCCCGGGTGAACTTCCGCAAAAGAGATCCAGAGGAAAAGAGAAGAAAATGGGCAGATCAAATGGGTTGTTCAATTTGGCAAGATTGAAATTCTATGACTTGTAGGCCGCTTCTGGCAATCATAGGCCGCTTGGACCGCCGAGGTTGTTGATCTTAGTCGTCAGAATGCCTTGATTCATTTCTTGGTTGAAAGTTCTTCAATCTTACCTCTTTATAGCCTCAGACCACAGGAGACCGCTTTTCCAGCCTCAGACCGCAGGAGACCGCTTTTTTAGCCTCAGGCCGCAGAAGACCGCTTTTTATAGCATCAGGCCGCAGAAGAACGCTTTTTACAAAGATTATGGAGAAACCGAGATAGAAAGAGATAGAGATAGTTTGTGTGTTTGTGTTTGAGTGTATGTGTATATGTGAGCGTGAGCGTGTATGCGCGTGAACGAACCCAAGAATGTCTCCCATCAGTGATCTCTCATCTCTCATAAATCTTTTTCTCGCGTCCAAAAAGTTCTTTCTTCTCCCGTCGGCGCGCGCCGTCTTCCACCCCGAAATAGTGGTCTCCGCTACGTCATGGCCGTCCGTTCTCTCGAAACCTTTCTCCGCTCCCCTCGCCCCTCTCCCTCTCTCGCACTCTCTCGCTTCCGTG
This sequence comes from Oscheius sp. G VE-2021, assembly GCA_022343465.1. NCBI lineage: Eukaryota > Metazoa > Nematoda > Chromadorea > Rhabditida > Rhabditidae > Oscheius > Oscheius sp. G VE-2021. Next base: position 996,786 of record JAJQXH010000085.1, read on the forward strand.
GTTAATTGTCGATGTAAATTCGTCGATGATCTTCCGATTGAACGTTTACGGTCATCTGTCAACGAGCGACCCGTTAAAAAGGCGCCGACCGCACAATGATACCAATTGACGCACTCATAAACTATGGTTGCCGACGTGAACAAGATAAAGTGAGTATTCCCCAAGAGTATTATAATTCTTTTAGAAACGTGCTTACAATAAGTCGAGCGGAAGGAGAGCCTCCCTCGGACATCAAATTTGCCAACCGAACTCGCTTCCTCATTCTCATTATCACCACTCTTTGTCTATCAATTGCACAGGTTCGTCTTTTTCTAGTATTAGAAATTCTATTTTTTTAAATACCGTAGTTCTGTAAAACTTGGTATACTGTACTTTTCAATCAAGTGAACTTTCGTGCAGTTTCATAGTGAAAAGGTCCTCAGAATGAAAAGTTTCTCAGGAGAAAAAATGTCTCTCTCTGTTTTTTCCTGTTTCTCTGTCTCTCTATCTCTCTCTCCTCCTCTTTCTCTTGCTCACTCTCTCTCTCTTTGTCTTTCTAGTTTTTAGACTCTATGTCTCTCTGTCTCTTTGTTTATCTGTCTCTCTATCTCTCCGTATCTCTGTCTATCTGTCTATCTCTCTCTATGTCTGTCTGTCTGTCTCTGCCTCTCATTCTCTCTCCCTTCTCTTTCTCTCTTTCCTTTTGCTCTCTATGGACATTATCTGTTTTTTTTGCTTGGTACCTTTGTGTCTCTGACTGTGATTCCTTCTTATATTTCTCTTTTTCCATGGTTCTCTTTCTGCGTCTATGACTCCTCAATCTCTCTCTCTGTCTCTGTCTCTCTGCATCATTCACTTTCACCCTCAAAATGTTACTCTCTGAACTATACATCGTGCATAACATTATCCAGAAACTGCCGTCCATCGACGTAGGCATTTTATGAGCTTGAGTAGAGTGAGTGCTCTGTGTTGCCGGAAAAAGTTAACGGGAGTAATGATACTTAGGTAAGAAACAAACTAGTCGGGTTCGGACAAAATTTTACCATCTGAGATTTTTCTTGGCGCCGTCTAGCCGTCAGATGTAATAATTGGTTAAACGAGTTCAGTCGGAGAAAATTGCCACGATGAAGCAAACGAAGATTAAAATTCACTAGAAATATCATTGAAGTGGTGCGGGAGAGAAATAGAGCGAGAGAGAGAAAGAGAGAGAGAGAGAGAGAGAGAGAGAGAGAGATATTGAAGGAGAGTCCTTCTTTCAGAGCAATGCCCTCACCCTCAACTTTACAATCATCTGCATGACCGATCCCTCTCCTTCAAACTCCACCTCTGAGCCAGTTAGTCTTTTAACCAATCTTATTTTACCTTAAGATCTACCTTAAGATCTTAAGACATTAAGGTTGGATAATAAGAGAATTACCAACTATTTCAGTCCCCCTACAACTACAATGCCAATCAGAAGAACATGCTCTTCTCAGCCGTGGCTGTAGGAGCCATTGTGGCTGTCTACCCCTGCATGTGGCTTATGCAGGTAAGGCCTACCTTAAGGTTACCTTAACATCGTAAGAAATTAAGGTCTTCGGTTCCCGGAGAGTTGTCACTTTGATGGGATTCTTCTGTGCCGCCTGCACGGCTGTGATGCCTGTGGCTGCCGCCACTGGATTCATGTGGCTGCTGGTTATGAGGTTTCTTCAGGTAAGATTCTTTGGTTAGGAAACTAAGGTTTTATTTAGGGAATGGGGTTGGCCACTGGATTTACTCTGATTGGAATTGTGACTTTGCAATGGTCCATGAAAAAACAAAGTGCCTTTTTCATCGCTGTGATGACTTGTCTCTTTCAGGTGAGGATCCTTTTCTCCTTCTCTTTCTCTTTCTCTTTCTCTATCTCTATCTCTCTCTCTCCCTCTTTAAAACTTTCTGTTTCAGCTCGGCCCAATCTTCACAATGCCAGTGGCCGGAGCTCTCTGCACTTCCTCTTTCGGATGGCAGGCGGTCTACTACGTCCATGCTGTTGTCACCATCATCCTCTTTGCTTTGTTTTACTACTTCTACCGGTGCTTTATTCTTAAGGCCCTAATTATTACTGTCTTTAGTGAACATCCCCACAAGCACTCAATGGTTTCTGTAAAGGAGCTGGACCGTATTCGAAGAGGAAAGAGAGATACTACCAGGAGGGAACCCCTTCCTCTCAAGGTTGGATCTTAGAGATCACATGCTCACATGCTCACTCACTCACTCACACACCCACATACACTCTCTCTGTCTCCCTCTTTCTTTCTCCTATTGGGGATCTCTTTTCCCTTTTCGTCTCAAAATAACATTTCAGGCAATGCTTACCAGTCCAGCCATTCTCTGCTGCTGGGTAGCCGGAGTTGGAAACTTTATGGGAATTCAAGTGACAATGCAGTTCTCCCCAACTTACCTCAACAAGGTAGTCTTACACTGTTTCTCTCTCTCTCTCTCTCTCTCTCTCTCTCTCTCTCTCGCTTTCTTTCTCTTTTTCTCTCCCTCACCCTCTCCTTCCAGGTAATGGGCTTCCCCGTCTCCCAAACCGGCCTCTTCTCCGCCATCCCTCAAATCGTCACCTTCATCTTGAAACTCTTTGCCGGATACGGTGCTGATAAGGCCCAATGTTGCACACCTGTCATGTCTGTTAAGGTAGCTTCAACATTACTTCTGAAACCTTATTCTTGATCTTTAGATTTTCAACTGCCTTGCCATCGGAGGAATGGGTCTAATGCTCATGCTACAGGCTTTTATTCCACCGTGAGTACAACTAAACCAATTTAAAATAAAAAATGGTTTCAGAACTGAACCAATGCTGGGATTGGTGGTCCTCATAGCCTGTTGTTCCATTGTGGGATTCAACTGTGGGGCCTTCTTCAGATCATCAGCTATAGTTGCGGCGTGAGTTACACTCGTTCACTCATTTCCTCACGTTCTCACGCGCACACGTTTTTTTTCAGCCAGCACAATCACTTTGTCATGGGAGTACAATCATTCATCAACTGTCTGTCTACCCTCATGGCTCCAGTTCTGGTGAACGTCTTTGTTCAGAACGATACCTGGGATGAGTGGTGGTAAGTCAATTTGGAAACCTTGGAAACACATACACACATACACGAGAGATAGAGAATGATTTATGTTTAGGTACGCTTGGATGGCCCATGGGATCCTTCTGACCTTCTGTAACATTGTCTTCTGCATTTTTGGAAAGGGTGAACCAGCCGAGTGGACAAAGAGCAATTATAACAAGAATGTCCAGAGGGTAGCTGATTTGGAGTTTTCTGTTCCGTCTTGTATTCAAAGGGAGCTTGATGAGTGAGTTTTGGAGAGAGAGAGAGAGAGAAAGAGAGAGAAAGAGAGAGAAAGAGAGAGAAAGAGAAAGAGAAAGAGAAAGAGACAGAGGGAGATGGAGAGGGAGAGAGAGAGGAAGAGAGAGAGATAGATAGAGACGCAGACATCCATTTCAGACAATCCGACTGCACAGTTGAAACCGGCGTGACTTCAGAAGGCACCCCTCAGTCAGTTAGTAAAATCTCCTCCCGGAACATTCTTGGAAGGTTCTAGCCATCGATGATCTCTTTCTTTGCTTTAGTCCCTCAAGATGCCAGATGTACATAGATTCCTAAGTTCCCGTTGTTCTGTTGTATAGACCCTAATGAACACTTGGTGTGAGTTGCGATTGTCGGTGTAGAACAAAGTGCCATTGACAAGAAAGGCCGGTTTCTCGTTCCTTCTTTGGCGCTAAGCGATTTTGGGAAAAACTGCGTGAGAACGGTGGAAAAAGAGAACATGATGTGATACCGAAGCTTGATAGGAACATGGCAACTTTTGGTGAGACGGTGGAAAAACTTCTAAATGTCTCATTTGGCGGATTCGAAAATATGATTGAATAGGCGAAAGTTATAGACGCAGATGGAAATACATAGGGACAGTTACGCAAATATCAGATATTGATGTAGTGAATCAGAGACGCATACGGAAAGGGTCAGAGACCTCACAGTCAGGCCGTTGGAGATCGTCCCTGAAAGCCAAAGGGTTGCAAGTTTAACCGCATAAGGCCGCTTTTCGGTCACTTTTCCTAGCTCGATGCCGCTTTTGACCGCCTAAGGTAATTTTTAGACCGTTTTTGATAGCCACATATACAGGATGGATTATTAATAATTCATTTGACATCGTGGAGACGATTATAATTACCTCAGGCCGCTAAAGAGGGTGCCTCATGTTCCTTAATGGCTACTTTTAAAACCCAAAACCACTTCCGTCAGATGTTTTACAGACATTGCTCATTTACAGATAACGTTGGACTGCCTCAGGCCGCTGGAGACCACATTTTAGAGCCTCATGTATCTGAGTGGCCACTTCTAACATCCGAGTATCGCTTTTGCAACCTTTGGACAGCCTAAGAGAGGTAGAGACAGAGCCGCCAATGACAACCTAAGGCCGCTTTGGACAGCCTTAGGTGTCTTTTAACATTAGCTAGCCACCCTGATGGTGTCTCATACAGCTAAAAACAGTTTTAGCAGCCTTAAAAGCCGCTTTTGACCGCCTAGCCGCCTCTCGCGGGAGACAGATTTTTACGGTCTGATGTTGTCATTCAGGCTCAGGTCACCAGAGGCCGCCTTTGACCGCTGGCGGACTACGGCCGCTTCCTACTCCAATTGATTTTGATTGAAATCAGATTTGAGAAGTTTTATTTGAAAGACAAGGCTATTATTGACATTCTAATCGGAAGGACACTTTGAAGCCGCTTTTGAAAGCGGCTTGCCCCAGACGACCGCTTTTAAACGGCCTCAGGCCGCTCAGGAACCGCGTTTGACAGACTAACCGCTTTTGACAGCTTAAGGCCACTATAAGGCTACTTTTGACAACCTAAAGCCGCTCAGGGACCATTTTTGCCCGCCAGGAAAGAAAAAAAACTTTCGCGTGGGGAAAGGTAGATTATAAGTCTTTGGGGGCCGAAGAGCGACATCAATCTCTTGAAAGAGCTTTGTTTTGTAGACAGGGAATCGGTTCCTACCACCGTCTGAGTGGCGTCTGATCAAACTGGATCCACAAGCTCTCCCTTTCCCCGAGTCACAGATCACGGCAGTTGTTGTCTGTTCCTCGGAAACCCGTCGTCAGGTGAGCGTCTCCTCCGAAGGAGATCGCTGTTTAGAGTGTTGTACTAATCAACGACGCTCGCCCTGAGAAACCAGTCAGAGCGGGCTTTCACCTTCCTCGCCCCGCCCCCTTTGGTGACAGCCATGCTGTCGCCGCTGCTGATAGCCGCCGTCGCTCTGTAAGCCCTTGGCCTTACTTGGCCCATTAACCAGTAGGTTTAGTCTCGGCGATGTCACGGAGGCCGGTAAGACTCCCTTCTTCGATCTCACAAGATACAATGACTTTCCCCAGTTTGAGGAGTACGTCAGGTAGGCTATTGGAAAACTACAGTAACCCTATAGTAAAAGTTTAGAGCGGTGGCCCAGATGAATCCGGAGTTTGTGGAATTGAAGCACATTGGAAAATCTAGGGAAAACAGGCCTTTGTTGGGGCTTAAGGTAGGGTTAAGGCCTTATGGCATTTAAGCAAATTTGATCTACGGTTTTGTTTGCACATCCGATATCGTTTTAGAACTTTTGTACCAAGGTAGATCACGGTTTTCGTGGCAGGATCATAATCCCGTTTAAGGCTAAGGTTCCGTAAAACGTTAACCAAAAACTGTAAAATTCCTACACTAAACGATAACCATTACGGCAATTGGTTTCAGTTAGTTGCACATTAACTTTCGATTTTTTTATAAAAGTGTGATTCCTGCGCGGAGGTCACTTGAAAATTTTAAGTCGTTAGGTTTGAGAAGGGAGAGAAAGATTTATTTGTGTTTTTGTGTGTACGTGAGTGTGTTGTGTACGTGTTCATGTCTATTTATATGGGTAAGCGTGTTTACGTGTGCCTGTGTCTTTTATCCGTGTATGGGCTAGACGTTTTCGTTTGTTACACGAAGGGATAACTACATTAATCGGTTTCAATCAGTTACAAATTCATCTTTCGATGAATGTGTAGTTGTGTGTATGTGTGCATGTGTGTGTGCGTCTATGTGCGTCTGTGCGTATGCGTGCCTGTATCTGTGTTTATTCGTGTGTGTGATGTCTATGTGAGTTCGTAATGTTGTATCTGTGTGGCTGTGGGCTGTGTGTTTATGTGTGTTTGTGCGCGTGTGCGTGTGTGTGCGTGAGTATATCTGCCCGTGTGCCGTTACATTTGTTCCAGCTGCTTAATAAAAATTTGTTACACTCTAAACGATAACTAGATCAATCGGTTTCAATCCTATGTTACACATTCATCTTTCGATTTTCTTTGAAAAGTGTCATCGCCACGGGAAGATCGAGGTTGTCTTAAACTATAGCGCATTCTTGCTGACAAAACAATCTTTGAAGATTGTGTTCCTTTCCATTGATTATCGACCTAAATAATGTGTGTATGTGCGTGTGTGTGTATGTGCGTGTGCGTGCGTGCGTGCGTGCGTGGGTGTGTGTGTGTGTGTGTGAGCGTGAGTGTGTGTGTGGGGGTTTGGGTATGGGTGTATATGTGTGTGAGTTATAAGCATATTAGTTATAAATTTGCAGTACAGACAATAAAAAATAAACATTAAACTTGAAAAGAGCCATGCCTCAGTTTGTCAAAGATTTGTTTAACAGAAAGTGTGTACTGTGTTTAACAGAAACTAGGCCTCTTTCGTGTATAAACAGCTCTCTCTCTCACACCCGTACGACATAGCCTACAAGAAGGGGTAGTTTCCGTGACGTCTGACTGAAACTATTCAGTGATCAACATTTTATCTCCAGGCGATCTCTTTTGATTTTTGCTGTCTAACCGTCCGAAAATCGAAAAGAACCTGCCAAAGACGCGTGTTCTTCTGTTTTTCCCTGCGCTACGCGACCTTTGCGGCGGCGTTTTGTTTCAATTGGAAATCCAATTCCCCCGATCAGATCGATTTCAGATCGGAAGGAAAACGAACTACACAAAACCCGCAGTCTGGTTCGACGGAGGAAATCACGCCAGGGAATGGCCAGCCTTCCATGTGGCCGTTTATTTCATTGAACAGGTGGAAATTGAGAAAAGAAGATGAAAGATTGGGGATTTCAGTTTGTGAACAAATATAAAGTGGATCCTGGGATTTCGAAGTACATCGATTTGTTGGATATCTACATCTTCCCTGTGCTGAACCCTGATGGATTTGTGTTTTCGAGGACTTCGACTTCTTCTATGGTTAGAGATAGAGATAAAGAAAAAGAGAGAGAGACAGACATACAGACAGAGAAAGAGAAAGAAAAAGAGAGAAAGAGAGAGAAAGAGTGAGATATAAAAAAGAGAAAGAGAGGTATTTTCAGATCCGCCAATGGAGGAAAAACAGAGCTCCCGTCAATTGTACTGGTTTCACTGGCACTCATAAGGACCTCTGCTGCGAGGGAGTTGATCTAAACAGAAACTACGATTTAGGGTTAGAATTAATAGAAATTTTGAAGTTTAATTTTAAATTTTCAGATTCTCTCAGCATAACTACCCTTTTAACAACCCTTGCTCTGATGAATTCCAAGGACCCTTCCCGTTCAGTGAGCCGGAATCGAGGTGAGACTCATATCTTTTCTCTCTCTCTCTCTCTCTCTCTCTCTCTCTCTCTCTCTCTCTCTTTATCACTCACTCTGAACAAAGAGAGAGAGAGAGAGAGCGAGAGAAACGGTGACCAAAACACACCAAACAATCTTTCCTACCATATCGTTTGGTCATTTACAAGGCCGCCGTAGCACACAACGGGTTCGGCTTTTTGCTTTGGCAAATCTATCACAACAGTGGAAAAAACAACGGCGCAACGATGAAAAACCCGTCTAGCTGTTGAAAATCGCAAAGAAGGAAGTTCCAGCGAGCGATCGAGAGAGAGAAACACTCAAGGGCGATCGTCGCTTGTTGTTTTGCTGATAAAGGGTCAAAGAAATCACTAAAGGGGGAAGAAAGAAAGAAAGAAATAAAGAGAGAGAGAGAGAGAAAGAGAGAGAGAGAAAGAGAGAGAGAAACGAAAAGACAAACTTTTCTTCCAGGGCCGTCCGTGACTTTGTCTCCTCTCGTGAAATCTACGGTCGGCTGCATGCCCTTGTTTCAATGCACACCCATGGTCAACTTTGGATTCTCCCCTACAACCACCACAAGAGAACCTATCCGGAAGACTTCAAAGATCTGGTAGCCTACTCTTTTTAGCTGGTTTATTCGTTTCTTAGGAAAGATTGGCAAGCAAGGCGGCAGATGTGGTCTACTCTTACAGGGAGACAAAGTACCGTATCGGAACTGCAGCTGACATGTTGGGTGGGTTGATTGAACGGATTATTTATTTCTTTATCTTTCCCTTTCGAGATGCAAATGGAAATATCATTGACAAATAGCCTATAGCATAATTACAAGAAAGAGGTTAAAGGAAAGATGAAATTTCAGGAACTGCTACTGGTGGAGCTACTGACTGGATTAAGAAGAACACCCCAACCAAGTACGTCTATGTGCTGGAACTGCCGCCTGACATGTCCAGTAAGTCATTTAATTCTTTTTATTGCAGAACTCTCACGATTTCTACCCTTTTTAAATACAATTTATAATTTCTACTTTTAGATGTTCTGTTACTCTGTCCCATTCTTTATTTCTTTCTCTCTCTCAATTTCTCCTCCCTCATACACATTTTGATTATTCTCACTATGCTCCACCTTTCGGAATACTTACCTTACAACTACATCTGCATATTTTCCTAGCTTTCTCGGCAGCTGCTGTTTTAAAGAAAAAACTTTAAATTGAACCACTGACTTTGAAATTATCAAACGATTCAGTTGTAATTTTGTAACGGTTTCCCCTAAACTACCACAATTTCGCTCAAGCATTAGTTACCATTCAACGATCAATCTGTCGAATACCTCCCAGTTATTGGGTATGAGAAGTGGCATGCCAGGATGAGGAATTTGTGAGAAAACTGTCGTTTTCGCACAATTTTGATTGAAAATGCCAATTTCAACATTCGCAGAGAATAGAGTAGATTAAAACAGAATCCCCTAGTTGAATTGGAGAGGTAGGAAATGTCCAAATAAGATCTGAAAGTATTTGTCAGAGTGACAAACTGTCCATTTGGACACCGACCATGCATCTACTTACTTTTATTTCAGCCTGGTTCGCCTTCCAAATCAGACCCCACTGGCTCCTACCGATTGGTCGCGAAACATGGCTAGGGATCAAGGTATGTACACGTGTGTATGTGTGTGTGTGTGTGTGTGTGTTTGTATTCGTGTGTGCGTGTACCTGTGATGGTGTTTACCTGTGCGTCAATCACTGCTTCATTTGAAGTGATTGTGTGTTTGAGTATGTGAGAGGGTGTGTACGTGTATGGCTGTATGTGCATGTGTGTGTGTTGTGTTTGATTATGCATGTGAGAGTGATTGTATGATCATTTATGTGTATGTGAGTGTGTGTATGACTGCCAGTCACGTGCAATATTCCCATCTTCAGGTAATCATGGACCAGGTGATCCAGGAGACAGTGCCAGCGGCCCGTCGTGCTGCCTTCTCTGCCGTCTAATCGTAGCCATTCCGGCTGTCGCAATCTCGACAGTGACCCTGTGCTAAAACTGGTCCGTCGCCCGTTTCCCCATAGAACCGCATAGCCAAGCTAATTGATAGGCTTCTGATCGATAGGCTTATCAGAGAGCGAAAGGCGGCTTTTCCTCCCTCTGAAACGAGGGACCCATTTGTATCTGGCGTGTATTCCTCCGCTACGGGTGTGATCTCTCTAGGATAAACAGTCTGAAAGCTATTTCCTTCGTTCATTTGACAACAACAGCATTAACAACTGAGAAACTGGAGAAAATGACCCGTGGGCGATGTTTTGGCCTTCTACAGCTCCATCAGATTCGGCTCGCTCGAGGCCTCCTCCTCGATTTCCTTGCCGGAGACTGCAGTGGGCGTCGTAAAGGCAAATTTGAACTGGGCCTCGAATGCGTCGTCATCCATCTGACTGAAATTGGCGACTTTTGAGGAATAGAATGTGGCAGAGGGTTGAGAGCCAACCGAAACACCAAATAAACGAGCAGAGTTCGATCCAATTCGGTGCTTTTTCACCGCAGAAGGCAACCTCAGGCCGCTTTTTATTAGAGAAGGCAGCCTCAGGCCGCTTTTAACCGTAGCAGGCAACCTCAGGCCGCTTTTTACCGCAGAAGCCAATCTCATGCCGCTTTTCTACCGCAGAAGGCAACTTCAGGCCGCATTTTACCGCAGAATGTAACCTAAGGCAGCTTTTGAAACAAATGGCAACCTCAGGCCGCTTATTAAAGCACAAGGCAACCTCAGGCCGCTTTTTGAAGCAGAAAGCGAAATACAATATTTTTATCATTCAAAAGCTACCTACTGATTTGCGATTTCCAGTTTTTTCAATTAACAATTAAAACTTTTTTTTAAAAACACGCAAACATCAATGATTTTCCAAACAGTTCAAAATGTCTTTATTAGATTCAAGGTTAAAATATTTTGTAAATGAAAGTTTTTATTAAATTATCAAATAAACAAAGGTAAATACACAGAAGCAATGTACAGACGGGTATCGAACCCTGGTCGTTTGGTTGAAATTGGACTGATGCCTCGCAGATACTTACCAGCCCTCGTTCATCGGCTGCTCCTCCACGTGGCTCTCTCCCTTCCACACCGCCTGGGGACCCTCCCTCTTCGTCAGAAGCCTGGAAAATACAGTATCAGTATGCAAATTAGTGGGAAAACTACCTCATCCCGTCGTATTCGTCCTGGTCCATCTGCTCCGCGCCATTAGCCTCGTCGCGACTGAAATTTGAATTGAAAGAGGGAAAAGAAGAGGAGCGAACTGGGCCGGAGCCGTTTCCTGAGGATGTCTCGCGTCGACGTCGGCCGTCGTCAGTTCTCTTCCGCCCGGAGGGAGGTTGAAGTCGCGGGTGCGCAGGGGGTCCAGGAACAGCTGAAAATGAAACACTAAATAGAGGCAAATCAAGAATTTTAACGGCTCTGGGCCTTTTGAGAGTCAACGAAAGCGGCTGTAAAAAGCGGCGGTCTTCTGCGACCTGAGCCTGTAAAAAGCTGTCTTCTGCGACCTGAGCCTGTAAAAAGCTGTCTTCTGCGGCTTTGTTTAAAAAGTGAAGGACCTTACCTAGATTTTCAGTCAATTTAGTTGTTGTTTTGAGATCTTCGAGAGGTTTAGTGTAATGTTTATGTCCCAAAGTTCCCCTGTGTTTCCTCCCTTACCTGGGTGGCATTGAGTTCATTGCAGGGGTACTCCGGGGCCAACTGCTTCCACTGTCCCCTCTTCACAGTCCTGAAGAGTCCCCTGATCTGGGCCTTCTGCTGCATCTGCAGCTTCTGCCGCGCCTCCTTCTTCACGTCGTCCGTGATCTTCAGGATGACCGCAGATTCTGGAAAAATGCGGTTTTAATGGGAATTACTGGTTGTTTCATGCACATTTTTGAGTAAAACGTCTTAAAATTGATTAGAGTTACCAGTAATGCTTAAAAATTCTATAAATTCTACTAAATAAGTAATAATTCCTACCGAGGGGATTGAGGGTGATGCCGTGTTTGATCTTTCCGTTGACCGCCGACTGGAGATATTGCTTGATTTTACCGTAGTCCAGAGTCATTTTCGTGTCGGGACGACGGGCCCATTGGTCGTTTGTGGCCTAAAAGAGGGGATTAAGATGGCGTAAAAATAGAACTTAAAGGACTAATTTAAAGAAACAAATATAAAAAGGGACGAACCTTCACCGCATCGTGCTTGTTGCTGGACAGGGTGCCGATGGAATCCTGAAAATAAAGCGATTTATCAACGCAACGCGAATAATTATAAGGAGTAAATGTGAATGGCCTCGGAAAAATTGCCGTTTGCCGCAGGGTTTTGGCTAAATCCGCCGATGTTTGCACGGCTTAGACACAAAATTGCCGATTGCCGCATTGTTTTCGGCAACGAAGACACAAAACTCACAATGATGGCATTGCGGACGTGCGAGGTGTTCATCTTGCGGTAGTTGCAGGTCGTAGTGAGAATGGCCGACGTCCATTTGATTCCCTAGAGAGGTTAATTAGAGAGAGAGAGAGAGAGAGAGAGAGAGAGGGAGAGAGAGAGAGAAAGAGAAAGAGAGAGAGAGACTACCTTGACGTCTCCGACCGACATCTTCCTGGCCAGTTCGATGTCGTTTGTGCAGGCGTCTCCTATCTTGGCGCAGTGTTCCATGTAGGCAGTCCTGCGCTCAGCCTTCAGCTCCCTATTCAGCTCGCGAATCTCCTCCACCTTGGCCCTGAAAGAAGGAATTAGTGGATTTTAGAGCCACAAAGCGGCTTTTAATAGCCAAAAAGCATGCCCAGCGGCCTTTGGTTGAAACAAAGCGGCTTTTAATGGACCGCTTTTGACAAAAAGGCAGCTTTAACCATTTTTTTTTGGCAAAAAAGGCGCTTGAACAAACCCCATCCCCTCCTCTCCCAAAATTCGTAACTTACGATATGTCCTGGTAGGAACGCTCGAGTCCGGTGGCAGAGAGGTATTCGAGAGACGCGTCGCCCGTTCCGAATCTGATTCAAACCCATTATTCTAATAAGAATTGGCCACTCACTGCTTCAAAAGGGAGTAGAGAGTGCTCAGCTCGCCGCTACTCCAGCCATCCGCGTTCAGATCCTCTTTCGCTTTGCACTGAAATAACCGTTTTTAATAAAAATGAACGAATTTAGCTAAATTTAATTTGAATTTAGAGGAGAGAAAGACTAATTTAGAGGGGAGAAGAAGTTACGTACGAATTGAAGAACTTACGAATTCCAGGGGGCTGCGCTCGACGAAAGGAGGGTCGTCGTTGAGGTATTCGGGCACGGCAGGCTTCTTCGACCTCTTATTCGCGGGCTAAAAAAGAGGGATTAGAGAGAGAGAGAGAGAGAGAGAGAGAGAGAGAGAGAGAGAGATTTACCCTTCCCCTCGGCGTCCTCGGCGGTGGCGTCTTGAACACGGGTTCAACATCGGCATCGAGCAGAGGGACACTCTACAAAAATGGAAAATTTAAAAAATATTTTCAATTTAAAAAAAACTATTTAAATGTAATAAAAGGATAAAAGTTTTTATTTTTCCAATTTATGCTTTCCAAGTTTTAGCAGCATAAGACCGCTTCTGACAGCCTCAGGCCGCAGAAGACCGCTTTTTTATTTTTACAGCCGCAGGCCGCAGAAGACCGCTTCTCACAACCTCAGGCCGCTTTTCTCACCTTCTTCATTCCCTTGGGAGCGGGTTCACTCGTTTCTCCGCTGTCGTCCTCTCCCATTTCTGCCTCCAATGTAGCGTCAGGGACGATGTTCTTTCTCTTACCCATCTAAATTTAAATTAAATAAAAACAATATTTTTTTGTATAAAAAAACAAGGTAAAAATCGATAAAACGTCAAAATCAAGCAAAAAAAGCGAAACAAATGGTTCATTCTTCAACAAAAATAGGTCAATCGGTTAAATCAACAAGCAATGGCTAAATAATTAACAATCAATCGATTCAACAAAAAACGAAAATAGATTAATTAGCCTAGCATAATGTACAGAGATCCAGGGGCGCCCGTGGGTTCTTCGCGAGAGAGTAAATATCGTTTGGGTAGGCCTAGTTTGCAGTGTTATTGTAGGTCTCGAGGCAGCGCATGGATTCTTCCTGAAAATGTGAGATTAAAAGATTTCTTAGGATAAAAGATTAAACGATAAATTTAGGGATATATCATGCTGTCATCATTTTAATTTTAATTTAGCGAAAATAATATAGACTTAATTTAGATTGTATTTTTTAAAAACAAATTTTGGCGTTATTTTCCTACATAAACGTAGAAAAAGCAACAGGCAGGATTATTGAGCTATTTGTATTTAAAATATACAAATAAAGGAAACATTGGGTTTAGAATTTGCGAAATTATTAATTTAAGGGACATGGCCGGATTTTCGCAATTTTAGAACAAGAACAGACCGTTTGTATTATTTTTTTAATTTTTTAAATTGAATTTTAGAACTGAGAAAAGGGCTGTTTTAAAAAAAACATTTTTTTTGAAAAAAAAATCGAAAAAATCGATAAATAACAAAACAATATTTTTGCTGTTTTTCATTTTTATTTATTTTAGTTTTAAAATCATAGAATAACGAAAGAAAAAATAACAATAATCTAATTTGTCTAATTTAAACAGTTATTTTTAAATTATTGAAAGTTAACTGATTAATTGATTAATTTAAAGGAAAAAGATCCTGTTTAAAAATACGATATAAAAAAGTTCAATTCGAAATTTAAAAATGAAGAGAAGGATTTCGAAAACAGTCAGCGTAATGATTATTGACACCCGGCTGGCATGAATTTTTGTATTTTTCATTTCACTCCAACCGGGTGGCTGAAGTGATGTCACTTCGAGCATAGTAGACAGTCAGCTGGCAGGAATACTGTGGAATATCGTAAAAGTATTGATTAGTTGTGACGTCATTACAAATCTGGGTGAGAAAGTGACTGAAATGACGTCACTTTTGTCCCTATTGACAGCCAGGTGGCAGAAAAGAGGGGGTTATTTCTCTCTTTCACTCCCTCCCCCCTCTCTCTCTCTCTCTCTCTCCCTCTCTCTCTACCCTGTGCTTCGCATGCTCCGCCACCATGGCCTGTGCCTTCTTCGCCTCCGCTCCGTGCATCCATCTCATGGCCAGTAACTGCTTAGCCGTCGCCCTCGTGAACTGCTGAAACGAGAATTTTCCACTTTTCTCTCCTCTCTGAATTCCAACCTGGACCTTCAGCATGCTCAAAATGGCTTCTTGGCTATCCATCGTTATGTTGTTCCAATGCTTCAGAAGCATCATACGTCCTGAAACAGCGTTTAGACTACAAACTACAACTGAAAGAATGAGAACCTGTCTTGATCTGATCGTTGAGGGACATGTCGTCGTAGTCGGCGCTGAAGGGAGGGTAGCCGGTGAAGGCTGTGAAGAGGACGACTCCCAGACTCCATCTGAAGGAATTGTTCATTAGAGAGAGAGAGAGAGAGAGAGAGAGAGAAAGAGAGAGAGAGAGAGAGAGAGAGAGAGAAAGGGAGATAGAGAGAGACCCACATGTCCACTTGTTTCTGGTACGGCGTCTGCACGTTCTCCAGAATCTCGGGGGCGATGTAACATGGCGTTCCACAGAAGGTCTTCATTTCAGTGCCGCATACGGTATTGTACTTCGCCAGTCCGAAGTCGGCCAACTGAAAAAGTCGTTTAAAATGTGGTTTGTAGAACAGAAATAGGATTGTACACCATTCAAATGTTTCGTTTACTAGAGTTTCTAATTAAACTCGTTTTGGTTGTGTCTCTAACCCAAAATCTCTTTCTCTGAATGTTCACCTTTCCTTATAGTTTTGTCTAAAAAGCGGTCTTCTGCGGTCTGAGGCTGTAAACAGCTGTAAAAAGTGTAAAGCGGTCATTGGCAGAAACAAGCAAATCCGACTATTTTCCTTGCTGACAAATTCTCCGGGTAGTCATGTCACACCTTCTCTCTGCATCCCTTTTTTCACGCGCTCATTCGAATTCAAGCCAATCACAGTCCTCCCAATTGCAAAAAGCCATGCGTTACAGTTAATTGCAGATCGACAAGCAGGTCAAATAGGAACAAAGCGTCTGGCACCAAAACTAGGTCAATTATTGACCTCATCACTTGGCTAATTACGGTAATTGACGACCTAGTATTTGCCAAATCCTATCTTTCCATTATGATTGCAGGAAGAAAGTGACACGGCAACCCCTCAAAAGTTACCGTATATAACTACAAGTAAAATTCCAGCTAGATGACACAATTTCCAGTAAAATTGGTAATTCCGACCGAAAAACCATTGCTGAGGACTGAAAATGATGCTAATTTCAAGCAATTTCAACCAACTTCATGGCGAAAACTTTGAATTGAGAAGTAATTTGCATAATCAGGTGAGATGTGGAATTAGCGTAAGGTCAGGAGGGAGAGAGAAAGGCCGTCATTTTCATTCCAGTACTCCTACTATTCGGTCAACAGGTGAGCAGCTTTCTCTCTCCCTCTCCTCTCTCTCTTGTTTTCTCTCTCTAACTGTCTCATTCTCTCTGCCTCCCTAAAATTTCCTGTTTCAGACGCGAACTTGGCTTGATCGAATCAAAAGGAAACTTAAAGTTAATCGATAGAAGGACAACTATAGCCAGGAGACAAGATGGGAAAGGACAAAGCGAAGAAGAAGGTAGAGAAGAAGGTCGAGAAGAAGAAGAGCCAGAAGAAGGAGCAGAAGAAAGATCAGAAGAAGGCGGCTAAGAAGCCCAGTCAGAAGGCCAGCCAGAAAGAGAGCCAAAAGGAGACGCAGAAGGAGAGCCAGAAGGCCAGTCAGAAGGAGAGTCAGAAGGAGGACAGCCAGGTGGAGAAGGAGAGCAAGAAGGAGGTGGACAAGACGAGTAGGAAGGAGAACGACCCGTCTCCTTCTGTGGTGGAGAAGAAGGGGAAGAAGCAGAAGGGAGGGAAGGCCAAGGAGAAGAAGGGCGGAGGGAAGAAGAAGGAAGAGGAGGAGGGCCGCGTGCCCAAGTGTCTGGTGATCGTCCCCGCCTTCGTCCTCCTCGCCAGCATCGCCGGATTCGCCATCATCGGATGCCACCGCTGGGGAAGCGCCTCTTTCATCGACGCCGTTTATGTGCCGCCTCGTGTTTGAAATAAAGAGGTTCATTGGGATTTGGTGTTTATTTAGGGGAAGGGAATTTTTCATTTGTTTGTTAATAAAGTATTGGTTATGGATCTTTGTTCTTAAACGGGTCAGTCTTTCTTGTGGTTATTTTGAGGACATTCTTGATTTCGATTTCTTGTATTTGTAAAGATTACTTTTGACTGAAATGCCTATCTGTTTAAAAAAAATCTCTTCCCATTAAAAAGTTAGTTTTAAGATGTTTAGCGAAATTTGCGGCGGTTATCTTTATGGCAATGTGTGGCAAAAACTCAATTTTCTTTTTCTAAACTTCGTTTATAAAATGGAAATAATTTAAAAAAAAAAACTGAATTTTATTTAAACAAGACTGGTCAACTTTTTGTTTACTGCATGAAAAAAAAACAGTTTTTACAATTATTAATTTAAAAAATCTTTATTACATTTTTATGAATTACAGTGATAGATTTTCCGGTATTCTTAAAATTAACTTTTTATTGGAGTACTTTAAAAAAAAAGTAAACAAAAAAGTTCCGTTTAACAAAAAAAACTTATATTTCGTAATTTGTTCACTACTTTTGTAAATTGCAAATAATCACATTTGACTGCTGACAACATTGGCGAAATATGTTAAAAACTTAACTTTCTTTAACTTTTATTGATTATTTGAAACCAACACTGATAAAGGTAGTGAAATATTTAGCCTACTTCGAATAATTAACTTATATTGATTATTTAAAGCTTAAATGCAGAAAAAAAGGAAGAAAGCGACCGTCTAATTCTCTCTATCCCTCTGCGTCTCTGCCCATCATTTTATATTCCTCTGCGTCCCTAACATTTTAGACGTATTTCTCTCCGTCTCTCGCTTCCCCTGCATCTCTAACTCTCTAGACAAAGTGCCAACCTTGGCGACCGTGTAGTCAGAGGAATCGAGGAGAATGATGTTTTCCGGTTTGATGTCCCTATGGCAGATCTTGTTGTCGTGGAGATAGCTGACGGCCGACAGCATCTGGTAGGCGTAGAAACGACCCAACGCGTCGCCAAGGCCCTGAAAATATACTTTTTCTATTTTTACTCATTTTTTTCCTATTTTTTGTTCATTTACAAAGAAAATGAAAGTTAAAAAATACCTTCCGCTTCCATTTCTCGTCGATGATTCGGGAGAAGAATTCTCCACCGGCGACGTATTCCAGGATCAGATAGGCACAGTCGGGGCTGTCCTGCCATTCCACGCAACGGACCACGTTCGGCTGAAAGAGAGAAGTTAGAGAGAAGTTAGAGAGAGAGAGAGAGAGAGAGAGAGAGAGAGAGAGAGAGAGAGAGTCATAGACGCAGATCCTCACATGGTTGGCCTTCATCATGAGGTCCGCCTCGTTCTTAATATCCTCCAATTTGACGACCTTCCTGTTGTAGTTCGCGGCGAACTTCTCCTTGTGCAGTTCCTTTATGGCGAATTCCAGCGAGCAGTCGCTTCGACACCGGGCCAACTCTACCTGAATTCGTCCACTGCCATTGAAAATGTCCATTGCATTATGCAAATTCGTAGAAAATCTTACATTTCCGTAGCCTCCTTTGCCCAACAAGACGCCCGTCATGATGTAGGTCTCCGTCAGTTTCGGAGGGTAGATGGCCGCCGCCGACAAGTCGGAGAAGAGGAACACTGAAATTATAATTTGTTTAACCTTTTAGAAACACTTTGCAAAATACAAAGACCGCTTTTTATACAGGCGTTTACTGCCTAAGGCCGCTTTATACAGACTCAGGCAGCAGAAGACCACTTTTTACAACGTCAGGCCGCTTTAAGACCCCTTTTTCAGTCTAAGGCCGCTTTGAGACCGCTTTTTTTTACAACGTCAGGCCGCTTTTTGCAGCCACAGAGCGCTTTTGAAAGCAAAAGCCGCTTTTCAATTTCATCGTCAGTCCGCTTTTTTAACAGCGGTAAGCCGCTTTTTCCATGCCACAAAAAGCCGCTTTTTACGATCTAAGACCGCTTTTATAGCCTCAGGCCGCTTTTCGCAGCCTAAGGCCGCTTTGATACAGCTTTTGACGGTCTCAGGCCGCCTAAATCCGCTTCTGGCAGGCTTCGTCCGCTTCTTTCGCTGTCGTACCATTGTAATCGACGCCCAGACTGGAGTCTCCCGTGGCGATGATGTCTCCGTAATTCAGCTGGACCATCTCTCCCCTGGGCGCCTTCGTCCTGTTGATGAAGGTCCCATTCATGGAGGTGTCCTTCAGGTAGACCATCGCTTTACTCCCCTCCCATTTGCCCTGAAATACGGTAATCAAACAGGGATACGGTAGAAATTACCTTCACTCGGTGGATTTCAAAGTGTTTCTTGCTGATCTGGCGATTCCAAGAGGGCTGTCCCTCCTTGAGGCCAATGGGGATGTCGGCGTTTTCCGAGCGGCCGCAGACTGTCACGTCCAGGAAGAGCTCTGAAATTGGGAATTTTGATGTATTTTGACTTCCAAAACCGGGTAAATACTTGAAAAGAGTCAGGAAAAGCCTCCAGATTATTCCAGAAAACCGGTTTTTAAATTACTTAAAACACACCTGCCTGGACGGCGAAGGGGGCGAGCGGCCTGAGCCTGGCGAAGGGGAACCCGGGCGGCGTCTGCGAGAAGGGGTCCGCCCCCAGCGACGCCACTTCGTCTGCCGGCTGGGTGAGGTCCCTGAAAATCGTTTTAGAAAATTTACATGATAAAAAATGAAATTTCAGTGGCAGAGGAAGTGGGCGGAGTTTCAGTGGAGCCAGATTTCTTTAAAACAACGACCTTTAAAATTCGAATGAAATGCGTTATTTTCTCAATTACGCCATCCGACTGATCGAATTATGAGAACGAAAACTCACAATTCTATCTTCACCTCGGGTTCCTTCATCTGAAACCATCGATTTTCAAATTTAATAAATGAAAACGGTGATGAAAAGAGGTAGAATTTCGACAGACGACCCTGTATTCAAATAAAAAGAATAAAAAGCAGAGGAATGAACTTTATAAACAGATCAACGGGTGGGGCAAAATACACGTGTGCGGTTATTTGTGGAGGTCCTTCTCGTTTTCCGTCAGTTTTCCGACGAGGAGGTCGATGCGACGGGACTCCTCTTCGGCCTCAGGGCCCAGGTTCTCCTGGTACTCGCTCACGATCTGAAAGATGCATTTGAATATGGGGATGGAATGGCATTTAATTTTATTTGGATTAAAATACTGAATTAAATTAAAAAGAAGATTACCGGGAGGAGGACCCTGGAGACGCGGTCCTGCTTGAGTTTCATGGAGAAGAGCTTGGAGGCCCTCTTCATGGCGGAGAAGGTGTTGGCGCAGACGTCGAGGAGCAGAACGGAGACGATCTGCAGGGTGAAGAGACCCGCTTCCAGACGGTTCAGGTACTTTCTGAAAGAATTGTTTAATGGATATTCTTAAATATATCATTTTTAAGGATAAAACTGGGCGGCATCGATTGATTTTGCCAGGTTGTCGATTGATTTTAACGGCTCAAATAATTATCCACTTTTCTATGAGTGAAAACAGAGCCTGTTATATGCGTTGGTTTGAACGAAAAAACGGTTTTGCAAACAAACGGTTTTGAAGAATATTTTTAAAAGAAACCAATCGACACAGTGATGCCAGAATTAGTTGAACCAACTTTTGAAAACCTAATCGTGTTAGGGCCACTTACAGTAATCCTACGCGTTTCAGGACCACTCAACACTAATACAAATAGTGAGTGAAATACCTATAGTAAAAACTGCATTGCCAATAATGCTCCTAATCGATACAAGGCTACTTACAGTAATCCTGATTGAAGTAGGATCACCTACAGTAATCCCAGTTTTTAAATTACCAAAAATGGCCTAACTTTGGCAGGGTCACCTATAAAAATCGGTTCTATCCTGGATCAGCGGTCCATAAAAAGTTTCAAAATAATTTTTTTTAAATTAACTTTTTTTTGGACTGCTTTATTTTTTATAGACCTCTAATCGAGGATACAACCAATTACTCTTATAGGTCCCGCCTCTTTTCTGAGCCCGGCCCAATTTTTTGCCATTCTTCGTGAGGAATAACTCTCCCAAAGAATCAAACAGGCCGGTGAGATTCATGAAAACTTTGGAAATTAATTGGGCAACCCAGCGACGCGGTCGATCCAAAATTAGAATAATTGCGCTCAAGTTATCCCGTGGCGTTTCCTCCCTCCGATCGGTCATTCGCAGTCGCTCCAATGCCCAGTTCGGTGGACAGTCGCCTCCTCTCCTCCGCCCACTCCTCCATGGACACCCTGCCCAATCTGACCTCTGGCGATTCGGAGGAGAGCTCGGAGGGCCGCTCCACCCACCCTTCCGACACTTCTTACGGTATTTCTTTTAAGAAGTATTAACAAGAGATGTTTCAGGCCTCTCCTCCCTGGAGTCGAAGGAGGAGTACATCGACGACTGTGTGAAGCTGCGCCCGGCCGATGAGGACTACCTGGCCGGCGCGCGGGCCTTCATCGCTTCGGAGCCGGTCTTCCGGAAGAAACTGAAGGTGTGTGAGAGAGAGAGAGAGAGAGAGAGAGAGAGAAGACCCTCCAAAACAAGAAAATTCAGATCCGAGTGAGCCGGCGCATGCAGGTGGTGGTCCGTTCTCGCCAGGGCTACACCCAGCTGAGGAGGGAACTCCGCCGTCGGCAGCCCCGTCCCGCCTACTCCGTCGTTTCCGAGGAACCCTCGCTGGCCGCCGCCTTCGCCCAGCTGAGCCTCCGTCCGGAGAGGGCCTTCAAGAAGAACGAGTCCTCCGTCTGAATTCGTCGCCTTGACAACTACGAAGACGTAAACGTAAACAGTTAGACAGTAAATAAATGAGAACGCTAAATTGTTGAATGACTTGTTTCTTTTGTTTGTACGTTTTCTTTGTGGATTTACTGTTTGTGTGTGTATCTTTGTAATAAAATAAGGGGAAATAGTCAGTGTGTTTTGTTTCAACTTGTGACTGTGGTCTCTACTCCATCATCTTTTTGACAAGCGTCTGACAACAAATCTAGGTCAATTATTGAATGTTAATTGCGCTTTGCCAAGACCAAGTCTAATTACGGTAATTACAGTACAGTAGGTAACCCAGAAAAGGTCAATCTGCCGAATACTACCTTTACAGTAACCTGGGTTTACAATGAGATAGTGCCGCGGAAATTACAGTACTGAATAAAGCAGCAATTACATATATTTTACGAATCTTGGTAAAAGTAGGTCATTCCGACCTAAAACCAATTTCTGACGACTGAAAATGATGCTAATTTCAAGAAAATTCCAGCCAACTTTGTGGGAAAACCTTTGAATTTGATTGATTACCCACGGGGAGACAATAATTATCCCTTTAATTCGGTTGTTCAACCAATTAGGAAATAAGCGTTTAGCAACAAATCTAGCTCTATTCTTACAGTAACTCCAAAATAAGAAAGAAAGCTACACTATAACCATGCGACCTCCTCCCTACGAAAGATCATATGCCATACGGGCATCAACCCTTTCATCTATTGTAAGCACAGTGCAGACAACGCTGAAACACCGTTTTTGGCAAAACTCACTCATCCTCGTCCTCCACATCAGATTCCTCATTCTCCTTGGCCAACTTGGCGTTGAACTTGCTCATTCTCTCCCTAAATTCTGATTTTAGCCCGAATTCTCAGAATGACTCACTTGTACTTGAGGAGTAGTTCCACGGCGCGGTCGACTTTCTCGTGTTCGTGTTCCACGAACTTCTGCATCATCCGCTCGCGTGCGTCCTCGTCGCAAGAACGGAACAACGCTCCCAGGATCTGAAGAAAACGGGATTTTAAGGCAAGAAATAGTGAAAATTGTGATAAAAAGACACGAAAAATGATTAAAACGGACGGAAATGACGTGTTCCTCGTGCTCGTCGGGAGAGGTGTCCTTCTTCTTGGTTACGGCAGGCGTCTTCATGAAGAGAGGGAAGAGCGTGCGAAGACCTGAACATTTAATAATTTCAATCTCAATATGAAGACCGCTTTTAAGCCGCTTTTTACAGCCTCAGTCCGCCTTGAAACCGCTTTTTTATAGCCTCATGTTAGTTTTCTCCACCTCCAACTTACCCAAAATCTCGACAAACTTGTTGCAGTTGTCGCGTCCTTCAGGTCCGGCAGTGGCGTGGTTTAGCACCTGAACATTAACAATTAAAGAATCATTAAAGAGGAGGGAAGATATTTAAGAAAATCTTAAAAATCCAAAGAAATCCCACCTTGAGGGCACTATTCCTGCTCTGTTTCTTCTCGCGCAGCATCAGATTCATCAGTTGGAGGCCCTCTCCGTCGAGGAACTTCTGCCTGTTCTCCGGCTGCATGAGGGCGGAGCAGAGGGCGTTGAAGAGGTTCTCCATGTGTTCCTTCTCCGTGGGAGACGAGGGATCGTGGCGTTTGTAGAAGGCCAGGGCCTGAAAACAAATGAGTTAGTGATTTCGATGAAAGATTTGAAATGTTTTAACCCATTTAAACAGCGCATTTGACTACCTGAAGGCGCCTTTTACTGGAAAATACCACTTTTAACAGCTAGAAAAGCACGAGCCGAAGATAACAACGATGGGCAACTTCAGGCTATTTTTTTTTGAAAAGAAAATGAAGCGGTTTTAACAACATCAGGCCGCTTGCAAAGCCGCTTTTTTGTCTGAAAAGTGACGTTTGACCGGATCAAGGCACTTTTAATAGCAAAAAGCCGCTTTAGACAGCCTCAGACCGCCCAAAAACCGATTTTAAGAGCAAAAGGTGGCTTGAAAGCCGATTTTGGCAACATACAATCCGCTTCTGACTGGCGCTTTTTTATACCAAAAAGCCGCTTTTGACAGCATCAGGCCGGTGAAAACCCGCTTTTAAACTGTTCAGGCAGCCTTTTCAGCAAAAAGCCGCCGTTGGCGCTTCCAACACCATTAGGCCTCATAAAAACCGATTTTGAAAACATCAGCCTGCTCAAAAGCCGCTTTTGACCATCTGAGGCCGCTTTTTTCTCTTGAAAGCCGCAGTTTGTTTCTCTCCGTATCTAATTTGCATATTCCACTCTTGTCGAGACCGACCGAGAGCTGAGAGAAAAAGAAACTCCTCCCTCTCATCCTTTTCATTTGCATATTTCTTTCCGGACCCGTGGAAGAAGAATCAGGAAGGAAAGTGAAGGTCTTCATTAGCCTACCACTCCCTCCCTCTCACTAGCACTCCGTTACGCTAATTGCGTGCGCCCCGTGGCGTCACCCACCGCGTGGCCTGTCCTCCCTCCCCTCCTCATTCGATCGCCTGCTCTCCCCGGATGCGGTGCGCTCTCCTCCTCCTCTCCTTCGCCGGCCTCTCGGCTGCCCAGGCCCCGCTACCACTCAACCAGCGGACTCCTCCCGAGCGATTCGACGGAGTTCCCAAGGACCCCCTCCCAGTCGACACGCAGTACCGCGTTCGCATCGGAGGCAAAAACCCTAATCAAGTCTCAATCCTTAAGGACCGCGACCACTTCTCAGTGGCGCAGATTGTCCTGGTGATTGGATTAGAGTTGGCAGAGGAAATGACGGTGTTTTCAGACGCCGTCCGACTACAATTCCGAGTTCATCAATGATATGGAGCGAGAGATGGAGATTATGGCCTACATCCACGAGAAGGCGCTTTGGGGAAACAAACCTCCTCCCACTGGATGGACCATCGGCCAATCGAGGGTTCCTCGGCCTAAAGCGCAAGGCCGCAAGAAGCGATCGATCCAGAAGAAGATCAAGAAGAACCGTGGCTCGAGGGCCATCGAGGACCTGACTCCTGAAGATGTGGGCAGGGCCCTCCTGGCCATCGCACAGAAGACCACCGACGCTCAGAAGAAGGCTCTGAAGACTGTCAAGAACAGCACCGTCTACAAGGAGGTCTCCGAGGCCATCGACGAGATCCTCAAGAGCGAGGCTGCCACCAAGAAGAAGAGAGAGGCTGTCCAGGTGCCCAAGGTGGGGGCTCTTCCAAGCGGCCGAAGGTTGCCTCAAAGCGGCCTAGGCTTGCCAGAATGTGTCTTGGTATCCACAACTCATTTGTGAATTCAGACGGTGAGGAACTGGCTGGACCTGGGCGTCTACGTGGTGAAGCGCATGAGGGAGGAGGGCATCGTGGACGCCGTCGAGCACACGGCCAAGGAGCTCTCGCAGGCCTATGAGGAGGAGAAGCACCGAGTGGAGAAGGAGCTGGTGGAACTGAGCAAGCAGAACGACTTTGCCGAGCTCGTCTTCGACCGCGAGGCTGAGCGGAAGTACGACGAACTGATGGGCGCTGCGTTGAGGAAGAATGCCGTGGCGGAGGCGGAGCTGGCCCTGGCCTCTCTGCACAAGCAGGGCGACAGGCAGTGGCTGGAGGCAGCCGAGCGAAGGAGGAAGAGGCAGGCGCCATTTGTGACGCTGCATGGAAGCTACCGACTGGTGCCGAAGAAGTGGGGCAAGGAGGAGATGGAGGTGGCCTACAGTGGAATGATGAAGGTGCAGAGGAAGAAGAGGGACGAGAAGGTCTTCCGGGAATTCGTCAAGAAGCTCGGACTGTGATATCGATATGAATTTTAGTTGGAGGGCTTGGATTGAATTGGTTGGGACATGCTTGTTGATTTTGCTTTGTTTTTGTTGGCACTTTTGTATTGCTGTATTTGTTTTGGAATTGTTGTGTACTATGTTGTTTTGTTCACACGAGTGAGGTAGACCGAGCGGAGACGGTGGCCAATTGGAAATGACCCCGTTATGCTAATTCGAAGTTGATCGAGTTCTTCATTTTCACGTGATTTGTCATTTCCAACGTGGCACAAAATGAGTGCGGCCAAGATTAACGAAGTAACTGTAAGACAACGTAGTTGCATAGTACAATTTTTGATTTTGTTTACAATTTGATCTTCGACGCGATCACCCTGAAGCAGCCAAAAGCGAGCAGTTTCGATGCACTTCGATCCTTCGAAAGCTTTAGTTTATCCCAGACGGATCCTACCGTAGGACCCAGAAAGCCTATCGTACATACATAAAGTCGCCAAGACTGCTTTTTGAAGTTCCGTGAGACCACTTCAGTATGAAAGGAATTATGTTGTGAAAAGCGGCTTTTTCGTTTTCAGTAGTTTCAGCTTTTTGTAGTAACAAATGCGTAAAATGTCGATTTCTGTAAAGAGCCATCCAGGTCTTTCGTAAGTTTGGTGACCACATTTTCTCCTCTTTTCAGTCCCTCGCCTGCCAATCGCCTTTTCTCTCGAATGTTGCAATGTCTGATTAATCCCCGCCGGCTGAAGATTCCGTCTCCTAGGCGACCAAGCACCTGCCATTCTACGAGATGAATAATTGTTTTCCCAGCCATTTCCTGAAACCACTTTACTCCAAATAAATCCCTCACCCTGAGCAGCATATCAATTCCATCCAGTTTTTCCGTGAGTTTCCTGCGCGAAGCCTCGGACATCTGAAGAAGGATGGCCAGCAGCTCACTCCCGTACTCCTTGTTAGCATCCACTGTGCCCTGAATTAGATCTTCTTGAAAGATTTCATTGGGAAAACTACCTTTTGGCAGGCTCGACGGAGCAGCCACATGAACATTCCCTGGTTTACGCATTCGTCTACGGTCTCCTTTCTCACTTCGATCATCTGAAAATGAGGAGATTAGTAAAAGATAAGATTTTCAGATGATTTTGGTAAAGGATAGGCTCCGCGGAATGACTGCAGCCCATTAATCCGTATTTCACCGTAAAACCGTCGATTTCACTTTCTCATTTACAATCTAATCTACATAATAACAGCCGGATGACAGGTGCCCAAAGTCAGAGAAGTTCCGGAAAGCAATTCCTCCAGAAAAAAGCGGACTTAGGCTGCCACTTTTCGTAGAAAGCGGCCTGAGGTCGCCAAAAAGCGGAAATCGATTATAAATGTCGGAGGCTGTAAGATTAATTGAGCGGCCTTAGGCTGCCTAGTTTTCTGTAGAAAGCAGATTGGTAACCAAAATCCAATAGGAAGCGGCCTGAGGTAAAAGAAGTAGAAAAGAATATCCAGATGTCATCAAAAGCGGCCTGAGGTTGCCTATATTTCCCATAAAGCGGCCTCAGGTCATCCAAATTCAATGGGAGGCTTCACCGGAATTCAATGGATTCCGCAAGAGATAGAAAGCGGCTTGGGATTGCCAGATTCCAAAAAAAAAGATCTTGGGTCAGCCAGATTCTATATAAAGCGGTCTGAGACTACTCGGAAGCCCTACAATGCGGCCTGAGGTTGCCTAATTCCATGAAATCGGACTCAGCCCAATCAGAACGGAATAAGGCGGCCTGAGGTTGTCCCCAGAAAGCGGCTTTCTCTCTCCATTTATCCCTTTGTTTTCTTTCCTTCCAACCGGGTTTGAAAGGGAAATGAAGCCTTTAATTTCACTATTTCGAGAACCTTTTCTTGACCCATAAAACCAGCCTCCGTGAATCAAAATTGGCCTAAATATCCCCCGTGGCTGCGCTGCGTTGCGTCTCCTGGCCTATAAATGCCTCTCCCCTTCGGCGGTCCCTCATTGCATCCTTTCCTCGGCCATGGCTGCCCTCTCCATCGCCCCCGACGCCGCCTCCCTCGCCGCCGCCGGTGGCAACTCCACCCACACGCTGACCAACGCCGGAGCGGAGCGTCTGGCCTTCAAGGTCAAATCCTCCAACAACAACGAGTACCGCGTGAAGCCCGTCTTCGGCTTCGTCGAGCCCGGAGCCACCGCCAACCTCGAGATCACCCGGCTCTCGGGAGCGGCCAAGAACGACAAGATGGTCGTCCACTTCGCCCCCGCTGCCCCCGACGTCGCCGATGCCCAGGCCGCCTTCGCCGCCGCCGCTCCGGCAGGGAACGTCACCCTCAACATCACCGCAGCCTAGAGAGATATCACATAAATGAATCATGGAGCCCCAATTGTCTTGTTTTGATTGTTTTTTGTTGATGTTTTTCTACTTGTTCTTGTTCTTCTAACTTTCTTCGGAAGTTCGCTTTTGATAAATCAAACTTGGCCAATTGAATGGCTAGGATACTTCTGCCTTTGACCTAGAAATCGACCTATTTTTTAAAGCTCAAATCCGCTTTATTTGCCTAGGAAAGTGTTGTTGTTCTTTCTGATGTTGCCTTATTGACATAGAAAAGTTCCTGCTCTTGGCCTAGAACAGTTTTGTCCTCTTCTTCTTTGTGTTGTTCATCTTAGGAAACCTTGACAAGCTCAGGCCGCTTAAAAGCAGCGTTTGGCAATCTCGGGGCGCTTTTACAGACATCAAACCGTTTTGACTACAGAAGGCGGCATTTAAAAGCGTAAAAGCCGCTTTTGGCAGTAGAGGGCCGCTTTTAACAACACTAGGGCGCTTTTGCCAGGCTCAGACCGCTTTTAAAAACAACAACAACAATAAAAAAGCCGCTTTTGACCGCTTGAGGTATCTTAAAAGCCGCCTGTCCTCAGGGCGCTTTTAACGCCATGAGGTGGCTTAAAAGCGGCTTTTGACCGCCCCAGGGCGCTTTAACACCAAAAAGCCGCTTGTGACCTCATTTGGGGCTTTTAACTGCATCTGAAAGCCGCTTTTGTGCGCCTCAGGGCGCTTTCTAGTCACAGGCCGCATTGTCAGCAATGGGCCGCTTAAGACAGCCTCAGGGCGCATTCGCACCAGCTTGTCACAATCTACACCCACTAGGACGCATTTTCGTTGTGAGTCCTTCACTGCTTCCGGTTAAAGTACGCAAAAGCTCATCAAATTCAGCCCATTCTGGATGTATTTCTTGGTTTTTTTTCGAGAATCAACTATTCTGATGGATCGATGTACGCAAAAATGCGTAAAACTGCAGATTCTCGGTGGTTTTACGGCATTTTAAGCGATTTCTTCTCAAAAACTTACACTTTCGATGACACTGAGTGCTCCGTGGAGCGCATCTGCGTCATCCTTGCGTTTCTCGTCGAATTTGTCGAAGCAGGTGACAAAGGTCTCGATGACCCTTCCCTTCATGAGACAGTCGATCAGCTCCAGAGCGCCCTCGTCTCCCTCGTTCAGCACATCCACGTCCGTCAATTCCTGGAATATTTGGTTTTAAATCTTATAAACTTGGTTTTAAACCTCCAGAGAAGGCTGACAGGTTTGAAAAAGACTTCTGACAAGTCAAAAAGTCAAACAAACCTGGAGGAGGTTGATGGTGGCGCCGATGATGTCAGTGTTTTCGTGGGTGAGGAGGGAGAGAAGGAGGGGAGGACCGCCGGCTTCGATGAAGCAGCCGTATAGGTCGGGCTGTGTGGCCAGGGAGTGCATCTCCTGGAAAGAGAGGGTTAGAGAGAGAAAGAAAGAGAGAGAGAGAACAAACCTGAATGGCCGTGTCCAGTTCAATTTCCGAATCCATGAACTTCTTCGGGTCGTCGGCGTGCTTGATGCGCATTTCCCTGTTCTTCAGCGCTTTCTTTTCCAGCTGAAATAGTATAAATAGTAAAATAGATCTGAATCAGCTGTTTTAAATCCAATTTTAAAGGACTACCCGAAATTGGCAAAGTGCCAAAAACGCAATTACTGCGT
Source organism: Oscheius sp. G VE-2021 (assembly GCA_022343465.1). Lineage (NCBI taxonomy): Eukaryota > Metazoa > Nematoda > Chromadorea > Rhabditida > Rhabditidae > Oscheius > Oscheius sp. G VE-2021. Next base: position 1,025,959 of record JAJQXH010000085.1, read on the forward strand.
AAAAATCGGTGAAAGCCATGTTCCAACTGCATATTTTCGTAGATATCACGTATCAATCATCGAAAATTAAGAAAGCCTCGTATAAAAATTAGAATTTAGCGAGTATCTCACCAAGGAGGTGAACTTTTTGACGTAGGCCTCGTCTATGGTGACGGCCTGTCCGGCGTCTTCTTCCAAGGCGGCCAGCAGGTCATCCGGATTCCCAGCCATATCCCCGTTCGGCTGGCCATCCAACTTCTGTCGTTTAGGAGCTGGCTAAATTAGAAACAAAAATAAAACTTTTACAGAAATTCTTACCTGACCGGCTGATGAACCTCTCAGAATTTCAGAAACGTCGATTGTCGCCATCTGGCTGAAATTTGCAATAATTCAGTGGTTTAAAAATGTAAAATAAACAAAAATACAATTGAAACGCATTATTCGAATTTTAAAAACAGAGGCTACAGTACCCTCGCCGCTGACTCGAAATTGTCTCCTCGTACGTGGTCACGCGAATTTGCGTATTTGGTCCTCGTTCTGCCAGCCGGCTGTCTCAGACTCTTGTTTTCGTGCCAGTTTTAGCAAGTTCTCTTTCACTCTTTTTCGATTTTCCGGTTTCAAAATGGCGAGAAAATTGATACTTTTTGTTAATTACATGTACTTTTCAAGAATAATGGTCCTGACGGGAGGAAATTGCGTGAAAATTGATTGCTTTGCCGAGATACCCACTAATTATGCAGACGATCCTCGGGCGTGTAATAGCCTGGTTGCCTAGTAATTTACGAAGAGACTCCATGCTTTCCTCTTCTTCCAGAAGCCTATCTCAATTTCTTCTTGTTATTTCATCCCCAGACCCAAAATTGTTTTCTGCGGCCACAATTCCCCGCTTCCATCGCTCACCGTTCTTTGTTATTGCGTTATTCTCATCAATAATACAGGAAAGTACTTGTTTTGGTATCGATTTTTGACCGAATAGTGTTTAATATTTATATTTTTCAATTTTAAAAGATAAATAATACTTTAAACAGGCATTTTTGGCACAGGCGCGGACTTTGATCACCCACAAATCAACCGTCTGGCTCGATTTTCTTCTAATTTTCTTTTGTTTTCACTTATTTCTAAGATTACTAATTTAAATTAAACACATTTGCCTTTTATATTTATAGATCACACAGTTTTAAGCTTATTTTCATATGTGAAAGGTCGTGTAATCTTTGTATTTGCCCACCTTCTTGGACACATAATTTCGTCATGATATCAGCTGTGACGATTTTCCCCGATAATTCCGATTTTCAGCCTTTTTTGTCATTTTTAAAAAAATCAATGCATTTCCAAACTATTTCATTTAAATAAAATTTGTCAAAAAACCGATCACACAACCGGGTTCGATTCCGGCTGGTTTTGTTTTCGACAAATTTTGGTCCGTCAACCCAAATTGGTCCCATAAATTACGAACCACAAGACCAAGGCTCGATCCCTATCGGCGCACTTCTTTTTTGTTTAACTCTAATTGACTAATATGATAACTAGAAACATATTTAAGGCATTTTGAACATTTTAAAAATAATTGCACAATTTTTTAATGTTCAAAATATCCCGTAAATATATTTCTCGACCTATTCCAACCCTCGCTCTTCTTTCTCCCATTGGAAATGTCATTTCATTCGACCGAATGACTGAATTCGGTCGTTTTTCTATTTCCAATCGGAATTAGAATGCCCGTCACGGGAATGACGTAGGGAAGAACGTAAAACTCAAGAAAAGGCGAAATCCACCGCTTTAGAAAAAAGCGGCCTTCGGTTGCAAAAAAAGCGGCTTTTCTTTGCTGCTGAAAAGCCGGTCAAGCGGCCTTTGGTTACCGAAAAGCGGCTTTTAATTGCCAAAAATCAGCTGTGAAACATATTTAAGACATTGTTATTTTAAATTTTGGGTTTCATTGATGTGTGAAAATTTTATTTCAGTTACTTTAATTAGCTACCATTGGTACAGTCGCCGTTATTCTTTGCTCAAAATCCAGCTGACTGGCTCGATTTGTTGTCATTTTTCCAGTTTTCAGGGTTATAAAAGCCTAATTTATTGTAATTTTCTCTCAAATTCTAGATTTTTATTAATTTTCCAGCTATAATTACCCTTCTTTTTCCAGGATCCTGTCTTCAGATGTTGAAAGAGGATCAGGAGGAGGGTGTCTTCCTCCCCTCTACGAGTAATCCCCCTCCCCACGAGGCCCCGAAAGACCCGGCCGCCGGAGACCACGCAGCCGAGGATGATAACCGTGGGTTATATTTTTGTTATTTTTTATTTTATTTTTAAACTTTAAAACTTTTACGGTTCAAAATAAACCCTCCGTTTCAGTGATGTGCCGTGTGTGTAGGGGGAACGAGGGCAGTCTCTACTACCCGTGTCTCTGTACGGGAAGCATTAAATACGTGCATCAGGAGTGCCTCACCGAGTGGCTCAAATACAGGTAATTCTTTGATTTTTTTAAATTATATTTTATCATTCGCTGCTAAAAAACGGCCTCAGATGGTTAAAAAAACGGCCTGAGACTGCCTCAAAAGAGGCCTGAGGCTGTCAAAAAGCGGCCTGAAACTGCCGCAATAAGCGGCCTGAGGCTGTCAAAAAACGGCTTGAGATTGATGTAAAGCGGCCTGAGACTGCCAAAAAGCGGCAGGACACTGCCAAAACCGGCCTGAAACTGTCAAAAGCGGCCTAAGGCTGCTAAAAAGCGGTCTAAGTCTGCCAGAAAGCGGCGTAAGACTGCGGAAAAAAGCGGCATGTGACTCTAAAGAAAGCGGCCTGAGACAGCCAAAAAAGCGGCCTAACATTACCAAAGAAAGCGGCCTGCGACTGCCAAATAGCGGCCTGAAATTCCATATTTCAATCACCCAATTCTCTCATTTCAGTAAAAAGGAGGTGTGTGAATTATGCAACCACAAGTACTCCTTCCAAGCCATTTATCGCTCAGACATGCCCAAGGCCCTGCCCATCAAGGACATTGTCAAAGGTACGTTTTTTTCTTTATTTCTTCTTTAATTTTCCTTTTTTTAAATACTTGAACAGGCAAAACAATCCTTTAAAAAAATCCTTTAAAATCTTCTTTTTCAGGCCTGGCGGTGAACGCGGGTCGTTTCCTGAAGACGTGGTTCGTCTACTCGATGGTCCTCCTGGCCTGGGCGGGCATTGTCCCCCTGACGGCCGCCAGAATCTACAACATAGTCTTCTATTCCTCCCTCCAAGAGTTCGCCACATTCCCCAGCATTCTCTTCCGCACAGATAATCTCATTCCTGATATGACTAAGGTATCGTTTTCTTGATTTTATTTATTCAAAATGCCCAAATTATGGTTAAAATATTTTAAAAAACTGCATTTTAGGGTATCTTCCTGCTTCTCATTTTCGTCACCTGCTTCATTTCTCTAGTCTGGCTGCGAGAGCAGATTCTCACTGCGGGTCCACAGGAATTTCTCAATATACGTGAGTTTGCTGTTTCATCTACCTCTCTAATCGCCTCTCTCTCTCTCTCTCTCTCTCTCTCTCTCTCTCTCTCTCTCTCTCTCTCTCCAGAATCCTTTAATATTCATTTAATTAACTAAAATCCATTTCTTTCAGCAGCTGCTCAAGAACCCCCTCAACCGGACAACATCAACGAATTGGCCGAGGGCTTTGCCAGAAGAGAGGCCGCCGAACTCCCCTTCCTTGACGATCCCGATGTAAGCCATCTTAATTTACACCCTTTTCCTTTAAAAAACTAAGTTATCCTTGTAAAATTCAAATTTCAGGAGGGCAATGCTTCTGAAGACGAGGATGCTTCTGAAGACAGCAGTGACACGGACACTCTGGGAGACGACCTCCCAATGCTCAACCTGAACAACATTGACGACGGAGAGGAACCGGTCGTCAGGGAACCCGAACAGGCAAACAGTGAGTATTATGGCAACCTGAGGCCGCTTTTTTAGGCAACATCAGGCCGCTTTCCGCTTTTTCTGGCGTCCTCAGGCCGCTTTCCGCTTTTTTCTGGTGACCTCAGGCCGCTTTCCGCTTTTTTCTGGCAACATCATGCCGCTTTCTGCTTTTTTCTGGTGACCTCAGGCCGCTTTCCGCTTTTTCTGGCGACCTCAGGCCGCTTTCCGCTTTTTCTGGTGACCTTAGGCCGCTTTCCGCTTTTTTTCGGTGACCTCAGGCCGCTTTCCGCTTTTTCTGGCGACCTCAGGCCGCTTTTTGCTTTTTCTGGGGAGCCGCTTTTTGGTGGCCTCAGGCCGCTTCTGCCTTATGACAACCTCAGGCCGCTCTAAATTCCACTTCCAGATGGCGGAAACGACGCTGGCGTCGGGGAAGCGGCGGCCGAGGACAACTGGCGTGACAACTGGGACCGCATCGGCGACGACCTCACTTGGCAGCGTCTGCTGGGCCTCGACGGATCCCTTGTCTTCGTGGAGCACGTCTTTTGGGTCATCTCCCTCAACACCCTCTTCACCATCATCTTCGGTACTGTCTCCTTTTGCCTTTTCCTTAATTAGAATAATGCAGCCTACTTTCCCTACCGTCTGGGCCACACCATCCTCACCTTCTTCGGCGTACAGCAACAACTCCACTACTTCCCCTCGATCGCAGCCATCATCTGTGGCTATTTCGTGTTGGCCTTCAAAGTCTACTATGCACACGTCTTCTGCGGGAAGATGAAGTGGAAAATGTGGGGTTTTGTTTAAATTTTAATTAAAATTATAATGAATTCAAGAAAATTCACAAAAAAAAAACAAGAAAAAAATGAGTTTAGGATGTTCCGTTTGACGGGAATCGGCTACCTCGTTCTGAAGGTATTCCTCCTGGTTCTTCTGGAGATTGGCCTTTTCCCCATCATCTGTGGATCCTGGATTGACCTCTGCTCCATGGTTAGTAGCAATTTGAACTTCATTTGACCTTAAGGTCCTTAAGCGCGTTGTTAAGGCTTTAATGACTTCAGAGAATCTTGGCCTCTTAGGCCTTAGAGACGTAAAACCTCCTAAAGCCTTATTTTTAGTCGCTGTTCTCCACCACCATCAGCACAAGGCTCCACACCTTCGCCCAGTCGCCCGTCGCCGCTGTTTTCATCAGATGGCTTATTGGAATGGTAAGCTTAATGGAAAATGGTGAAAGTTTTTCCATGGTTACGGTAGCAGTCGTCAGTGTATTGACATCCGGCTGGTAGTTAGCCGCTGCGACAGCCGGCTGGCTGGTCATCTTCTGAGTCGGCTGGTAATAAGTCGTAAAGACAGCCGGTTGTCAGCAAAACCAACTACCAGTATCTAACTTTGAGCCAGCCGCCTGTCCCGCGGTTCCGATCAACCAGTCGTACATGAGAAATCGCCTTCCAACCAGCCGGCTGCTCTTTCTTTAACCAGCTGGTTCAACCATACGGTGTCCCTTCGACGAAACTGGCAACTGCCAACACTTTCTCCAGCTACCGTACCTCACTCTCAGTTGTCACTGGCTTGTTTCACGCAGATGTCCGTCTCGGGCCGCTTTTTGCTGTAGATGTTATCATCAGGCTACTTTCTAACAAACATGGCAGTCTTAGAAAATCTGTGTTCGCCATTGTTTCTCACAAAATAAGAGTACAAAACAAAAACAATCAAACAATTCTGGCAGAAAGATTGTTTATTTCCATGTACATTTAGTGAGATGTTTACATTGGTTCCTCCCTCAGCCGATGACTTCTTCCTTCTTGAAGTCCAGGCGGTGGTTCAGCTGGGAGACGAAGGGAGTGGCCATCGGAGAATCGGCGGGGGGAGAGGAAGCGACTGTCGACCGACCAGGGCATCGGAGGGACTGGGAATGACCGGGACGATGGGGAAAGGCCACGGGCTGGTTTGAGCGCAGCGGGTTATTCTAATTTTGGATTGACCGCATGACTGGATTGCCCAGCTAATTTCCAAAGTTCTCATGAATCGTGTTCTACTCGGCCTCCTTTGTCCTCCTTAATGCTAGATGGAAGGCTCAGGATGCTTTTTTTACGTTACTCTGAAGTCCAGTTAACCTCCAAACGAAGTATTCTTAAACAGGTTGTTTTTAGGTGTACGTCTTCTACTCGGCCTCCTTCGTCCTCCTTCTGCGAGAGATCCTTCGCCCTGGAGTTCTATGGTTCCTCCGCAACCTCAACGACCCCGAATTCAATCCCATCCAGGAGATGATCGATCTGCCAGCCTCCCGCCACGTTCAGAGGATCGTAGCCTCCACGGTTAGTTCTCTCTCTCCTCTATCTCTCTCTCTCTCTCTAACTCCCTCCATTCCAGCTCCTCTTTTTCTCCACCATCCTTCTCATCGTCTACCTGCCCCTGGGAATCATCAAACAAATCTCTCCCTCCACCCTACCCTACAACGTCAGCTGGTCGGCCGACACTCCTCTCAGCGAGTTGTCCCTAGAACTACTCATTCTGCAGGTATTTTTCACGTTTTTAAAATCATTTTTCATTTTTAAACTCTAAAAATGCTTTTTTATTAGCTTCTAATTAAAAAGCAGTCTTTCAGTTAATTTAATTCCTAAATTTCACTTTCAGGTGGTTCTCCCAGCTTTGTTGGAGCAGACGCACGCGAGAGTGCTGCTCAAGGCAGCCGTCAAGTTCTGGTGCCAGACGGTTGGCAGAGTACTCCAATTGGAGAGGTTAGAGAAGCAGAGTTATGGTTAGAGACGCAGAGTTTAGGTATCTCCTCCCGGATGATGACGTGGATCAGCAGCAGCCGAACCCACCGCCGCCGAATATGGCCGATTTGGGAGGAGGACTGGCAGCCGAACATCAGGTATTGTGGCTATTTCTAATCTTTCTTTAGGAACACCGCCTTAAATAACTAAAAGAACTCTACCTAGAGGTCCAAATGACCTTAATGGTTAAGGTTGTTAAGGCCCACCGCAAAGGATGGGATTGGCTGCATAAAAGTGCAACAGGAAATATGAAAGGATTCACAATGATGCCCGCCTACAAAGTATGCGGCCAGAAAAGAAAACCAGAAAAAAGCGGAAAGCGGTCTGAGGTTGCCATAAAAAGCGGAAAGCAGACTGAGGTCATGTTTTAAAGTACAAAAATCCAGATTGTCACCAGATCAACCCTTCGGTCCTAGTTCTACCGTTGAAATTGCGCCTGCCGAATTATGCCAAACTAAGGGTAAAAACTACGTTTCTCCACCAGGTTTTAAAACGGAAAGAAAGCGTCTTTCATAAGGCCGCAGCGGCCTATGGTTGTCAGAAGCGGTCCAAGCGGTCAACGATTAGAAGCGATTCTTATATTCTACTTTACACCGCTATTATACCAATTTACTATTAAATGTAAAGCCACTCTATACAATAACAAGGTTACTTTTAATTCAATTAAAGGAACAACAACACCAATGGAAATGAGAGAACAAAATCCGATCCCTGCCTAAGTTTATTTCTTAGCTTCGATCATAACTTCATTGTGCTTTTTATCCTCCATCTCCTAAACGTCTCCCTGCTTCCACCGGGGCTCCACCTCCTCGGTGGCCGCCGTGATAGTGGCCGTGTGCTTCTTCTTCTTCCTCTCTCCTCCGAGCGTGTTCGTCGTCTGATCCATCGTGTTCATCGTCACATCGCCCATCTTCATCATCCCATTGTTGTCGAAGAAGTTGCAGTCGGCGATCCCATTGCCCACGTCCAGGAAGAGCTCCGTCTCCTCGGCCTTCTTCAGAAGGAGCAGGTCCTCGTCCTCCACGTGGTAGCCCCGCACAAAGTCTATGTCTTCGTAGGTCAGCTGGAGCATCGTGTCCCGCGGGAGCAGGTAGGTGGGTGCGAGGGGCTCCTCGTCGTGGTTGGACCACGTGTCGCCCACTCGCTTCTCCTCGTACGTCGTGTCGGGCAGTTCGTGGCTGTCGAAGGGACAGGAGAGGGTGCCCATCCGCTGCATGGGCGCGTGCTGGCAGTAGATGAAGATGAGGAAGGAGACTTGCAGAAGACCCATCACCAGGTCGTCGTAGACGATGTCCCAGATGTCGTGGACCATGTGCACGACCATCTCGACCGAAGGCAGAGGAGCGAGTGAGGGAGGGAAAGGGAGAGGATCACGTGGGAATCACGTGACGAAACGTAACGGGGCTTAGAAATGCCGCACTTAGCATAATTCGACGGGCGTAATTTCCACGGTCGAAGTAGGGCCGATGGGTCGATCCAAGAGAAATATTGGGATTTTCGAGCAAAACTGAATTTTATTTGAAAACCTCATGTCTGGAGCTGTCCAAATGAGCGGCCGAACGTTGCCAAGAGCGTTTTTAGAAACAGATGACTGGCAGGACTATTTTTAAAACGATTTGCTCTAGATAATGTTTAAATAAAATATAAAAGTCTTCAAATAGTCGGCGTATGCCTGGAAAAAGATTTTTTTTTAAAATTCCCAGTGCGGCCCATAATAGGGCCGCCAACTGCAAAAGTGAACTTTAAACAATTTCCCATTTGATAGAATGCCTTGCAGGCCCTTCTTCTGGTGAGGGAGCCCCAGCAGCCGGCCCATCCATACGAGAAGCCTCCCTACTTCGTCCTGCGCATCGTGGCCCTGGTCGCCTGTCTCTCCATCACCTGGTCCATCTGCAGTACAGTCACCTTCTTCTTACCTGGTAAGGCATCTTTCTCTCTCTATTTCTTATTATTTCTGAATGATTTTAGTGGTTTCTTTCATAAAAATATCTATTTAGTGACCCTGGGAAGGCTGTTGATCCGCTACAGTACTGGCCTGAGCAATGTGCATGATCTCTACACGGCTGGCTGTGGCCTCTACGTCATCTGGTCTTCCATTCGGGTGCTCATCTTCCTCTCCGAGTGGTTCGCCATGGATGCTAATGAAATGAGGGACTCTATCCTCTATTGCTCCTCTTTGGTGAGATTTTCGAGAGAGAGAGAGAGAGAGAAATACCTCCTCCAACCGCACTTAACACTTAACAAGAATCTGTCAAATAAAAATAAAATGCTAATTTCAGATCGGTCGCCTGCTCCTCGTCCTGGTGCCCACCGTGCTCATCATCCCCATGCTTCTGGGGACATTCTTCCAACTTGTTCTCGTCGCACCACTCCGATTGGAATACGAACAGGTTGGAAATCGATTGATTTATGTTTATTTAAGGAAAATATATGGAGAGAAAAAACTGTGCGGCAATCGGCATTTTTCCTTAAAAACCATGCTGCAATCGTCAGTTTATACCAAAAAACCGTGCAGCAATTTGCAATTTGCCTTTAAAAACCGTGCGGCAATCTGACGTCGTTGTCAAAACTTGTCCACTGAAACCGACATCGTACGGGTTTCAGCCACAATTCGCCGACAGTCTTTCTATCCCTGTATGCAAATTTCCTTTTTTCAGACGTCCCTCTTCTTCATCTGGCAGGACTGGGCCATGGGAGTGCTCCACTTCAAGATCCTCCTGGCCGCCGTGATGATGGGCCCTGATTGGTGGCTCAGAACCCTCTGCGACAGGGTCAGTCCTCTCTCTCTCTCTCTCTCTCTCTCTTCCTCTCTCTCTCTTCCTCCTCTATCCATCTCTTTCTTCCTCTATCCATCTCTTTCTTTCTCTAGCTCTCTCTATCTCTCTCTTCCTAAAGAAAAGTCTTCCAGATCTACCAAGACGGCCTCCGCAACCTCCGTGCCACCCGAATCCTCTGCGTGGCCGTCCTCCCGGTGATCCTCTTCCTCTCCTCCATGTTGGCCATTCCCCACCTCATTTCCAACCTCGCCGCCTTCCTCATCGGTAATTTCTCCCCTCTCCTTCCCTAATCGTCCTCTCTTTCAGGAGCCAGTGTGGAGCAGTACATTCTAATCCACCGAATGACCTACCCGGCCAGTTTCCTCGTCCTCCTCATCGGCTCATTTGCATCCTGGCAGTACAACAAGTTTAAAGGACTGGCCGATGATATCAGGAATGAAAAGTAGGTTAATTTTGTTATCCCTATTGATTTTAAAGCTTAATTATTAATTAATTTAAATAAAAATAATTATTTCAGATACCTGGTGGGGACGCGGTTGGTGAACTACGAGAGGGAAGCCAAGAAGCAGGACTAGTCTCACTCGGCTACAAAATCGATATTGCTTTATTTGTTTTCTTAAATTTCTACAAAAAAGGATTTGTACATAGATTTAGTCTTCTTTTCATGGCTTGGGGAGGCTCTGGGAGCTGGTGAGGAGGGGCATGAAGGAGGAGAGGAAGGGCTCCTGCAGGCAGTGCTGGTAGATGCGAGGATGGGCCCACTGCTCCTTCTCGTACTCCACGCGATGCGTCGGCCTGGAATTGGAGATTGATTGTTTAAATTTATATTTTTACTTATAAAACTTGTAAAATCAGAAATTTTCAAACAGTTAACATCCCTTTTAAAGTCCATAATTACCCTATAATACAATGGTATAAAACGTCGGAAACAACCGTAGCTGGCAAAAAGCACTGGGCGGCCTGATGTTGCCAAAAGCGGCATAACATCAACGATAGCTGAAACCCGTACCTCATAAACAGTGCCGGCCCTCTTACCAGACAAACGTCGAGGGATCGAATCCGCCCAGGGATCTTTTTGGCTTAAAAAATAGAAACTTGTGCTTTAAGTTTGTATGCTTAATAATATGGCAATTTATTTAAGTGGATTATTATAAAATTATCATTTAAATTATTTCAAGTTTTGTTTGTGGAGGGTCCGAGCCTTTACATGTGCTTTTCTGAATATTGCATCCGTTTTTTTTGCGAACAAACTGACGACGATGACTCACTTCGAAGGGTCAGGAGAGATCTCGGCCGCCGTCATCTTCCGAATCTTCACGTGCTCGGCGTCCTCATCTAAAAAATGTTTTTTATTGAAAACAATAAGAAAACCCACTGATGTACAATTCGTCTCCCGGAAAGAGAAGGGAGAGGTGGACCCCGTCGTCCCAACTAACCGGCTGCGGAACCATCATCTTCTTGTTCTCGTTTTTGGACCACTCTCCCACGGGCGTCTGAAACACATAATCTTTTAGTTATACTACCGTAACCATGTGGTAACCTCATTCCATAATCTACAGTAACCTGTTCTACAGTAATCTATTAGAAGAAGACAATCACCTGAGAGAGACGGGTGACTTCGTAGGTCTGCGGAGGAGGGAGGCCACCGGAGGCGGTCTTCAGAAGACAGTCGGAGGGGCTCTGCCAACCGTAGCCGGCCATTTCGCGCTCGCACATTCGGACATCGGGCTCTCCTGAAAGGTGAGGTTCTCTCTCTGTCTCTCTGTCTCTCTCTCTCTCTCTCTGTCTCTCTCTCTCTCTCTGCGTCTCTCACCATCAACAGGCAGAAGAAAGAAGGACGTCATGAACCTCTTCGGATAAGAAGTGGGCGTCAACCAGGCACTCCATCCAATCAGCTGCTGAATCGCCGCCTCCTCCAGCACCTACAGTACCCCATTCCCTCCTTTAACTCCATTTGCCCTACCTTCTTAAACGCCGCCGGGTCCTTGTTCACCTCGTCCTGCAGTCCTGCCAGCCGGCTGTCTCCAGCAGCCGACTCCACGCCCCTCTCCGTCACACACAGCCCAGTCTCCTCGAAAGCCTCCTAAACCCCCATCTTCTATCGGAATTTAAAGGTGTAAACCCTGAGAGCGGCAATTTTCGTGGCGGGACCCATGGCCTCATCGCTGGGACTGAGGACTCCTCCGGGGAAAACGAAGGCATTCGGCATGAACTTCGCCGTGGGACCTCGCTGCATCATCAGAAGACGACCGGTCGTACGCGAGACGGAAATCAATCGATATTTTGGGATTATCGATTGAACTCACTGATTATTACGGAGGAAGCCACGCGCCGGGGAGCAGCCATCTAAAACTCAGGTTCAAGCCTTAATTTTAGCCAGAGGTATTTAAAAGCTATACTGTCACATAAAACAAGAATAAAACAATAAAATAAACTTTATTATAAAACAAAACAGTCAGATAACAAGAAAACGCGAAAAACAATAAACTTTGGACATCCCCAGATGAACTCTGTCGAATTAACCTCAAAAGATCATAGATCACACACCAATGTTCCTACCCCATTTTCATCGTACCCAGCGCGAAGCGCTGGGTAGATTTGTTTTCAAATCGCCCGTTTGCAAAGTTGTTTTGAAGGTTTTTTGTGTGCCATGGATTCAGAGTGGACTGTTTGTTGTTTTAAAAGTAATATTCGTGTCCAGAACATCAAGACGCGTCGATTGCTTTTTTAAGAAGTTAAATTCGATCACTTTGAACCCAAATTCCATTATTGGGCGCTTTCGAAAAATGGGCGCCGATCCTGTCCGCCGGTGGCGTAAAAATTTTTGGGGAACGGTTTTTACCCTTTCAAAGTTAGATTTTGGGTCTAAAAACTTTGTGCAATAGGTAAAAGTTGACGTAGATTCCGGAAATGCAAAAATATTTTAGAATTTCTCATGCCTAGGGCATCAAACATCAATCGATATACTATTGTGGGATGTTAGTTTGCTCCAAACAGTGAAAAGCATACCAAATTTTGATATTATTGGTAGTTTCATCTTCTTAAACTCATTCAATGCATAAAAAGGAAAATTTTGCAGCGTTGAACTCTCCTTATGTTATATGCGCCCGCAATCATTTGTTATTCGCCGCGTTGCACCATACTCATTAGCGAAGACTGGTGTAGTGGTCAAGGCGTTGGTCTGTCGCTTGATGGGTACGTGGATCGGATCCTTCTAACGATTATGATTTTGCTTTTCTTTTAAAAACAGGAAATTCAAGCTAATTGTGTGATTCGGTACTTGTCTCGCAAAAATCTTTTAATTAAAAGATAGAAAGTGTGTTCAATATGTGTGAAAAAACTATCGTTTAAAAGTAAGGGATTTGTTCCGAATGTAGAAAAGTATGTCAATAAACATAATGTATCATCCAAATTAGATAGTCAACTAGGTTCTAAATCCTAGAAAACAAATCTCCGCAAAATAAAATGAACTGCGTACAAACAAGTATTACTGAACCATCCAGAAACATTGTTTAGTCGACTTTTAACTTATGCTTTTGCGGAGATTCGTTTTCTAGGATTTAGAACCAAGTTGTTTATCTAATTTGGATGATACATTATGTTTATTGACATACTTTTCTACATTCGGAACAAATCCCTTACTTTTAAACGATAGTCTTTTCACACATATGAATTTATACTTTTTAAAAGTCAATTTAAGTGTATTTACAACTTTGAAAGGTATTTTGAGCTCGTTTCGAACGGAATGAACTTGGATTTGAAGGGCTCTTCGATGCCGTGTTGGTAGACGCAGGATTTCGCCCACAGCTTCTTTTCGTACTGGATGCGATGGGTCGGTCTGGAAACAGTGGAGTAGTCCGGTTTCACGGTGGAAAAAGGAGAAAAAGCTCACTTGTCGGGACGGACTGTGATCTCCTCGGCGCTCATCACACGGCCAGGCACCTGCTCCGAGTTTTCGTCTGAAAAAGAGGGGTTTGAGTTTCAAAATTAACTGTAGAAGGTGTTATTTTTAAAGGACTCTAGGTAACCGACAAGTTTAAATTCGATAGTTTCAAACTATCGATATATTTATGTCTCCCGGTCGTCTTCTGATGATGCAGCGAGGTCCCACGGCGAAGTTCATGTCGAATGCCTTCGTTTTCCCCGGAGGAGTCCTCAGTCCCAGCGATGAGGCCATGGGTCCCGCCACGAAAATAGCCGCTCTCAGGGTTTAGACCTTTAAATTCCAATAGATGATGGGGTTTAGGAGGCTTTCAAGGAGACTGGGTTGTGTGTGACGGAGAGGGGCGTGAAGTCGGCTGCTGGAGACAGCCGGCTGGCAGGACTGCAGGACCAGGTGAACAAGGACCCGGCGGCGTTTAAGAAGGTAGGGCAAATGAAGTTAAAGGAGGGAATGGGGTACTGTAGGTGCTGGAGAAGACGGCGATTGAGCAGCTGATTGGATGGAGTGAGTGGTTGACGCCGACTTCTTATCCGAAGAGGTTCATGACGTCCTTCTTTCTTCTGCCGGTTGATGGTGAGAGAGGCATGGAGATTGAGAGAAAGAGAGAGTGATAGAGAGAGAGAGAGAGAGAGAGAGAGCTAACTCACTGATATATAGATGGTCTCCGGGGAGTAGATTGGTGATGTGGACTCCATCGTCCCAGAAGATCTTCTGCGGAGTGAAGACCATCTTCTGCACCGGGGCGAACCTAGCCCACTCTCCTGTAGGAATCTGAAATCGGTGGTTGCATCCTTCCACAATCCAATTTTAGTTCTCCCGCGTCAAGTCTATGAAGAAGAAGAGACTACCTGTGAGAGTCGCATCAATTCGTAGGTTTGAGGTGGAGCCAATCCGCCGGCGGCGTTCTTCTTCAGCCAGACTGAGGGGAGCTCCCAGCCGTGGGCGGTCATTTCACGCTCGCACATTCGGACCTCGGGCTCTCCTGAAGTGAAGGTTGTTCTCTCTCTGTGTCTCTCCCTCTCTCTCTCTCTCTCCTCTCTCTCTCAATCTCTCTCTCCCTCTCTCTCTGCGTCTCTCACCATCCACCGGCAGAAGAAAGAAGGACGTCATGAACCGTCTGGGATAAGAAGTCGGCGTCAACCACTCACTCCACCCAATCAACTGCTCAATCGCCGTCTTCTCCAGCACCTACAGAACCCCATTCCCTCCTTTAACTCCATTTCCCCTACCTTCTTAAACGCCGCCGGGTCCTTGTTCACCTCGTCCTGCAGTCCTGCCAGCCGGCTGTCTCCAGCAGCCGACTCCACGCCCCTCTCCGTCACACACAGCCCAGTCTCCTCGAAAGCCTCCTAAACCCCATCATCTATTGGAATTTAAAGGTGTAAACCCTGAGAGCGGCAATTTTCGTGGCGGGACCCATGGCCTTATCGCTGGGACTGAGGACTCCTCCAGGGAAAACGAAGGCATTCGGCATGAACTTCGCCGTGGGACCTCGCTGCATCATCAGAAGACGACCGGTCGTACGCGAGACGGAAATCAATCGATATTTTGGGATTATCGATTGAACTCACTGATTATTACGGAGGAAGCCACGCGCCAGGCAGCTACCATCCTATACCCAAATTTTATATAGTTTAAATTTTCATAACTTCAGAAATTGAGGACTTTGAAAAGAGCCATGCAATAAAAAGGACAAATTTAATGAAATCTCGCTTTATTAGAAAGTCTGGGATTATGCAATGAAAGGAATTAAGTCGGGCACAACCGGTCACTGAAGTAGCGTCTTAAGTATATCACAGACTAAGTGAAATCAGATGTCTAAAATAAATAGAAAAGCTTAAACAATCAGCTTTTGTAAGGGAAACGGGGATTTTACAGAATTAAGACTACAAAATGAGGAAATTTCAAAATTACAAGGAATGTACAAATCAGGCGCTGTGGTCGAAGAGACGGCCGATCACCGCCGCCAGCGTCTCTTCGTTGTATTTCAGCTGGCCCGGAGATTCCCTTAGGCGATCGGTGAGACGGCCGTAGGAGGGAAGGAGGGATTCGGAGATCTTCTGACGAACCTCTGAGACGAGGTTGGGGTCGGAGACGCAGTAGTTGCGTTGGGAGGAGTAGACCTGGTCGAATTCACGGGCGAAGTTCTGAAATTGACGAGGTCAGGGAGAGAGAGAGAGAGAGAGAGAGAGAGAGAGAGAGAGAGAAAGAATGCCTTTGGTTGCGGACAACGCCTTATTGTAAACATTAGAATACCGCGGTTAAAAAGCGGCCTTCGGTTGTCAAAAGGCGCCTTATTGCTAAAAAAAACCGCCTTTTCTTGCCAAAAGCGGCCTTTGACTATCCAAAAGCGGCTGGCAAATATCGGCTTTTATGTAACACCCCAGCTGACAGTAAGATTTTTTTACTGGCAGCCAGCTGAAAAGTGACAAGAAGGGGAAGAGACACCCGGTTGGCATCTTGGCGGAAGGGTGATACACAGCTGGCAATAGGGGACCCTATGGCCAACCGGCTGGTAGGAAGAAGGTGAGACAGCTGCTGGATAGTAAGAACCAGCCGAGTAACAAGGACTACACAAGTGACAGCTGGAGATAAAGAACCTGACAGCCGGTTGGCGATAAGGAACCTTTTTAGAAAGGTAGCTGACAACAACGGAATGGTCTTTATCCATCCGTTTGGTGGGAAAAGGAGTGTCTTGACAAGCAGCTGGTTTCAATTAGAAGAGAGAAAGCCATCTCCACTCACCGAAGCCATGTTCCTCGCCACAATCCTGTCCTCCCCGGTCCGTTCCGCTCCCTGCAGTGCCGCCAGCGCCGGATTCCAACTAAAACCAATTTTCTCCTAAATTTTCCTCTCTTTCCCACCTGTACATGTAGTTCTCGATGCATTTGGCGATCTCACCGCGGTAGAATGACAGAATCTGAGTGTTCTGCTCCGAAATCACCGGAAGAAGGGCGTCCACTTCGTCGGTCAGCGACTGAAATTACGTTTGTAGATAGATTTTGAAGGTCAAATTTTCGAAATTTAGTAGGTCAAGAAGGTCAAATAACGGGTAAAGAGGAACCTTGGCAATGTAATAATAGTTATTGAGGAGGAAGACTTGGCCGAGGGTGGGGTCTTCGTAGTTTTCAGCCTTGCGCTTGATGGTAGTTCCCAGGGCGGAGAGGACACGGGCTGAAAGAGGGGATTATAAGAGGGTTCTCTCTCTCTCTCTCTCTCTCTCTCTCTCCCTCTCTCTGTGTTTCTCTCTCCACCAACCAAATAGCTTCGGCAGAAGCAGAGATTCCTTCTCCCCAGGACCGGCCGTCAAGGAGAGCACCTGCTGCGTCACAGTAATCCTATGCATCGTTAGCGTCACCAAGAAGTTCAGAGTCTAAAATTATTTTCTCAAGCCGCTATTAATAGATTTTGGCGACCTCAGGCCGCTTTTAATGAACTTTCCCTCTTTCTAAGGCAAATGACAAAAAAACTGACACTAGGCGTGAGAGGGTGGACATTCCCATCCACGGGAACGAACTTATTCGTGTCGTTCTGAAGCCCCTCCACTTTGTCTGTGATGCCGGCGGAGGCGGCCATTCGGGTGAGACGGACCAGGCCTTCGAATGGAATGTCTCCGGAACTGTTCTGGAAAGGAAAAGAGTTAGAGAGAGAGAGAGAGAGAGAGAGAGAGAGAGAGAGAGAGGGAGAGAGAGAGAGGGAGAGAGAGAGCCCTACCGATGCCAGATTCGCCAGACGGGTCTGATGGGCGGAGAGGAAGCGAAGCAACGGAAGAAGAG
This sequence comes from Oscheius sp. G VE-2021, assembly GCA_022343465.1. Classification (NCBI taxonomy): domain Eukaryota; kingdom Metazoa; phylum Nematoda; class Chromadorea; order Rhabditida; family Rhabditidae; genus Oscheius; species Oscheius sp. G VE-2021. The sequence goes on from JAJQXH010000085.1 coordinate 1,043,109, forward strand.
GAATGACACCGCCGTTGCTCTCCTGGACCACTTTCTGGACGTGGCGGACTACGAAGGACATCGGCTTGGCCACGACGTCGCGGAACACCTGGAAAATAAGTGTTAGTATTTTGTTAAATGAGGGATTTAAACTGATTTCTATGTTTTATTTGGCATATTATGTTTCATTCCAGGCATACGTTCATTCATTAAGGGAAAAGAAATAGAAATGTCGATATCTTCAGGAGGAAATGAGCGGAGAGGTCACGCCTCATGTGTTCCGTGAAAGTTTTCTTGACGTGAAGAAAAGCTTCCAGAACCTTCTCAAGGACATTCAAATGAACTCACGTATACCTCTCGCCAATCCTAGTTCTTGGAAAAATGCTAATTCGTACCAAAATTATGATGTCGAAGTTAGAAATTCTAACTTCGACATCATAATTTTGGCACAAATTAGAATTTTTCCGAGAACTAGGATTGGCAACAACTATAGTCGTGAGGATGTCTCACGTGTTCTAGAACTTCTCCAAAGATATGCTAATCCCATTACGAGGCCTGCGTCCCCTCATTAGCCTACGAATTGTGGCCTTAAAAGCCCTCTGGCCGGCCCTTGCCCCATTCCTCCCTCTGAAGATGGCCCAGTCGATCCCTCCCGGAGACATCGCCACCCAGCCGGGTACCAAGATCGTCTTCAACGCGCCCTGCGACGACAAGCACACCTACCACATCAAGATCATCAACTCGTCGGCCCGCCGGCCCGCCGCATCGGATGGGCCATCAAGACGACGAACATGAAGCGCTTGGGCGTTGACCCCGGCTGCGGAGTGCTGGACCCCAAGGAGGCCATCCTGATGGCCGTCTCCTGCGACGCCTTCGGATAGGAGGACACCAACAACGACCGCATCACGGTCGAGTGGACCAACACTCCTGATGGCGCCGCCAAGCAGTTCAGGAGGGAGTGGTTCCAGGGCGACGGCATGGTCCGCAGGAAGAACCTCCCCATCGAATACAACCCCTAGCCAAGGGGACCTTCGAGAATAAATGTCGTCTATGTAGTATCCCCTGTTTTTGTGTCTTTCCATGATTTCTGTTGTTCTTTCCTTGATTTTCTGGCCATAAGGCGTGGTTTTAGGCTCGAACATCGTTCCTACCTGAGCCCTCTGCGATGTATCTGGAATAGCCTTCTGCATGATTGAATCCTCCACTTCTAGAAGAGCCAGAAGACAGCCGAACATCAACAAAGCGCCCTCCTCGATGTGTCCGCCCAGTTCCGGCTCCTTCTTGTCTTTCTCTCCACGGCCCGCTCGTTTCAGTGCCCTAGAAAGAGAGAATTAGGTGAAACTCTGGGTTTTCCTCTTGAAAACATCGTGATTGTTCTTTTTTGGGGTAATGTTGCTTTTTTGAGAGAAAAAAAAGGAGATTCTACTGTAACTTTGAGGTCTGATGATAATATTTAAAAAAGGCTTTGTTTTTCTGTTTTCTGGCAGCCTCAGGCCGCTTTCACCGGCAGGCCGCTTTTTCCGGCAGGCCCCTTTCTGCTTTTTTGGTGACCTCAGGCCGCTTTCCGCTTCCGCTTTTTCCGGTAACCTCAGGCCGCTTTCCGCTTTTTTGGAGAAGGCTGACATAATTCTTTCGAATTCGTGAATTTCAGCTTGCAATTGATAATCGTTTTGTTTAGAATCCTAGTTAAACAGGAACTACCAGTCCTTTAAAATGATCCTTTAATCCTAAAATAGTCCTTTAACTTCCACTTACGTTTTGAGTACAGCCGACTTGGAGTGTAGTTTGACCGTGAGGGCCGTGTGATGTTGGGAGACGGCCGCCACCGCCCTCATCATATTCTCTCCCCTGAATCAGGAAATGGTCCCGCCACGAAGGGAGGAAAAACTACCTGATTTCAGAGTAATGTCTTAGGAAACGAGAGCGGCCACAGTTCAGCAGCCACACGCCCAGAGTGACCACTTCGTCCAGGTTTTTCATCGTTTTCACGTCTTTCACGCGGTTTCCCATGAGTTCTGAAAGAAATCTCGCTAATTTAAAGGTAATTTAAAGGTCTGACCGTATTGATCGTCTAAACTGTCAATTAGCACGGCGGCATCCGCCTGAATCGTGTTCCTCTGAAGAACACTACGGTACTCCCTCTCCAGCACCGTGAACCCGGATTCCAGCGTCATTTTCTGCAATATTCAGTGATGAAATTGACTTAAAACTATTTTTTAATAGTTTTATTAGATGTTTTAAAAATTAATGAAACAATCGGGCTACCCTTAAAAATGCAATAAACCTACCATGTTTTCGCTCTTCGTCTGGTAGTTCGACTGCGTCTGGAAGAAGTTGATGGCCTGTTGGAGGTAGTCCATCTGCTCCAGATAGGTCTTCATGTCGTGGTTGGGAACTCCATCTCTGAATTCGAAAGTAAATTAGGCGAATGGAATTTTAGGTGTGAAAACAGTGCGGCAAACGGTGATTTTGTGGAAAACCATGCGGCAAATGGCAATTTCTGGGTAAAACCTGGGGCAAATGACGGTTGTATATGTAAAACCGTGCGGCAACTCGCATTTTTGAACGTTAATTCCAGTCGCAACCGATAAAACTGTGAGGCAAACGACATTTTCACTTCAAAACCATGCAGCAAATGACAATCATTTTGGAAAAATGGCATTGTCCCGTTAAAACCATGCGGCAAACCATGTAAACCCGTGTAAAAACAGTATTTCTCGCAAGAAACAAACCTGATACTACTCTCCAAATCACTGGTTCTTCCGTAGAACTGAATCGTAGCGTCGATTGTGTTAATCAATCGTTGGATATCTTGAAAATCAATAAGATACTCTAAAATTCCTTTCGGGACCCACTGTGCTGTTTGATCTGCAGCTGTCCGTTAACCTCGTGCATCGGCAGCACATTCTGCTCCAGGGAGACCAGCCGACTGTGGAATTTCCCGATGATCTCCTCAATCGACTCCTTCAACTGCGCACTCTTCTTCACATTGCCCTCGAACTGCCTCAGCCATTCCTCCTCCTGAATAAAGACAAATGTAAATGGTCTTAAAATGATAAATTCAAAAAAAAGAAAAGAAAAAAAGAATCGTTTTTACCTGCTGGAGTTTCTTGTTGATTCCTTCGATATTTCCAGCTAACGACATTCTTCTAATCAATCGATATTAGCAAGAAATCATCTAAAATATAGAATCAGGCAATTTTTAAACAAAAATAAAAAAGATGAGACATCAGTTGAACGAGAAATGCCAGCCAACGCATGGTTGAAATCACATCCGGTCAGTTTTCGTGTCGGGACCTGGCACTAACATCTCGAAGAAATGTCGCTCTTTCAAGATTTCCTTCTGATTTGTTAATAAAAACTGGTTTAAATGTTGTAAATACCAAAACATTTATTAATTTCGGGTAAATATTCCGTTTAAATGCGTTGTTGAGCTCTAAGAACGTCTCCGTTTGCCATTTTTGCATTAACTTTTCAATTTGTTGGCTCTGCAATCAATACTTATTTATTTGACCATTTTTAGCGGAACGGGACAAATGGCCACTGTTGGAATCCAGCTATACAATCAAATAAATGGAATTCAAGCAAGGAGGTAGATCACACAACAAAAGAAACTCCCCAAACGAAGCGAGAGAGAGTGTGTGAGAGAGAGACAGAGAAAGAAAGAGAGAAAGAGAAGGGGGAAAAGATAGAAAAACAAGTTTCCGGCTCAATATTTCATTATAAGGCTTTATTCTTCTTGGTCTTCAAGCGATGCAGGTGATAGTTGAGACGATGAGAAGAAGGAGGAAAGTGTATCCTGAAATGAAAACTTTCTCTCTCTCTCTCTCTCTCTCTCTCTCTACCCACCTTTTCCCTCGCTCTTCGGTTTCTCAGTCGTTGAATTAGACTCTCTTCCAGCAGACAACAGTGCCATCTCCCCCTCCTCTTCCTCCTCATCTCCCTTCCTAACCGTTCCAATACAAACTTTATCCTTCGTCATTTTCGTTAGCCTCTTTTTCAACGCCGTTTTCATTTTAAAACCTCCGTTGTTCATCACCACAATAGAACATCCATTTTCCACTCCAGTCACTCTTTTCAGCCCAGTCAGATCGATACTCTTCACTTTGGGGTTGTTTATCAAATAGAAGGCGACTCCTGATTCCCTTTGTCCGTCTGTATCATCAAGGATCTTCTCCAAATTGCTCAGATAATCGACATCTTCATCCGCAGTCCCATTGATTATCAATTGGCCTTTGATCACCTTCACATTGCTCAGAAGGGTTTTCACTTCTGTGGTTGAGTGAGGTCCTAACTCTCTAATTCTACGCATCCCTTCTGGCCAGACTCCAGGTCACTCATTTTACAACTCAATTCTGAATAATGAGGTTGTAAGGGAGGTTAAGGATTAAATTCCTACGGCAATCATCTCTATTGACGTAGGCTTCCAGACCATTCTTCAAAGCAAGCTCGAGATCTTTATGAGCCTTCTGCCGAATTTAAGCTCTCATGTCTGAAAGAGAAAGAAAGGGAGAGAGAAAGAGAGAGAGAGAGAGAAAGAAAGGGAGATAGAGAGACAGAGACAAAGTGAGTGAGTGAGATTCTCCTTAACTTACAATGTTGGGAGGAGCAGTTGTTGTTCTTGTGATTTTCCGTAGCATTGAATATCAAATCGTCAAAAACACCCTCTGGTAGTTCCACATCTTTCTCAATTTTCAGACACCCAGTGATCCAGCCCGGTTTGAAGTTTTCCATGTCTCCAGGAGTTGCACTCAAAATCAAATCTCTGTAGATTCCCGTGCAGTCGTTCAAATCCGGTTGACCATCAGAAACTGTGCATTCTGCAACATAATAAGATCCCTTCTAAATGAATCCAGCTACCTCGAGCTACCACAGACGTTGTAAACATAGAGAGCACCAGAAGACGCAGAATACCTATGGCTAGGTTCCATCTTCTGATGACAAGAATTCATCGGTCCAGTGGATGAAGACGAGAGGAAGGAAGAGAGAGGCCGACTGGGAAGATGAGAACGAAGAGAGAGGAAATGATGAACCACGTGACGCCCGGAAGTCTCACGTTAGAACAGAGGAATTAGAATAAGGAATAACTTTGCATACAATTCTGTCTCACACAGGATTCTTGATTTTAACAAGCTCTACGGTTCGATCACGCAAATGGCAACAATCGGGAGAGAGAGAGAGAGAGAGAGAGAGAGAGAGAGAGAGAGAGAGAGGACAGAGAGAGGGTGTCCTATGTTTGTTGATTACTCTAAGCGGAGGCAGGATAGTACCGCAAAATGATTCAATTCATAGGAAATATATAATTCTAAAAATTTAAGTAAAAATCAGTCTTTTTATTTGCCAGCAGTATAATAAACACTTCGATCTTTCCGTTTTACTCCTCTAAGCGCCAATCGTTGGCAGGTATCGGTAAATTAATCAACTGTAAAATTTCGATTTGAAGCCATTTTCTGTCTGCTTTTCGTTCGAAGACCAAAAACTCTACCTTCTTTCCTTTTGACGCTTGTAAACACAGGGCGCACTCATCGCCGCTGACTGGAGCATTGGTGGATAAATATCTGGAGAAAATCTCGAATTGATGACAGCCGTTTTCCGCCTTTTTCTCCTTTTTATTCGAAATTAAAGCTTCTCTCCAATTTTATTTATTTTATATGTACTTAAATCCTTTTTGGTTATAAATTTGTTTGTTTCAGCTGTGAATGGCCAATCCGACCCAGGAAGCTATGCAAATCGATCCTCGTCCCCCCGATTCCGTAAGTCTTATTATTCCTTGCCAATAGAATAATATTTTGGTTTTTAACTGTTGTCAGAAACTGTGAACATTCGTGGTTTCATCGGGTTTTCGTCACAAAAGTAGAAACTGCTTTAAAATGCTTTAAAAAGGGTAATTTTAATTTTAATCGATAGTAATTTGACCTTTCAGTGGGAAATATTAATAAATAATTAAAACCAATTATTTATGAAGTTAATTACTCAATTTTCAGGACAACCAACTGTCCCAAGGCCCTACTCCGCCTTCCAGCTCGTCTACTCCTCGTGCTCTTCAGATGCGAGAGGTTTGTATTTCTCTCAATTTATATAAAAATACATTATATACTATTTAAATTACTTATTTTGGCTTTTTACCCCGTCAACATGCTAGCCAGCTGTCACAAAAAAGTGAAAATTGATGACAGTCTCCTCTTCGAATGAAACTCTTTCTTCAGGGGCCTATATCGATCCATTTAAAGCGGCCTGAGGTTTCAAATTTGCCATAAAAGCGGCTAAAAACATCCGATTGTCTTAAAAACCTACCTCTTTTCCAGCCGATTCTGCCCGTTTGAGGTCACTGAGAACGGATGTCTTGCTATCTATTGATGAAGATAATTATTCAATTTTCAGGCCGTCGTTCTGAGTGACGCTGCCCCGCTCTGTGATCGGAGTGCCACCGTCGACTGCAGTCCCTCTTCTGCCTCTCCTCTCCTCCCTGGCGTCGTTCTGCACTATCTCCCCCCTGTGAGTTGAACATGCCAGCCAGTTGTCACAAAATGTGAAATTTGAAGATTTGTCTTCACGAAATCTGAGATTGCGATTTTAAACTCTTATAAATTTCATTTTTTTATTTAAAATAAACAAAAATAACAGTCTGCCCTTCAAATAAAACTTTCTTCAGGGCATCGAAGGGCTCTCCGCTCTCGACTACCTGGCGACGGATTCCGTTTCCAGCGACGGGTCCTCGTATTCTGAGATCGACGGATCCCTCCACGACACTCAGTTCCTTCCCGAGCACGACAATTCCAACGGAGAGACGCATCACCGGCCACAGACTGACGATCCAGTAAGTCTAACACCCGGACTAACCCGGACCTGAAGCTACCTTTTTTGTCAAAATGCGGTCTGAAACTACCAGGTGACCGAAAAAGCGGCTTGACCCCTCGCACACATCGTTCAACAAGCGGCCTAAAGTTACCCGACTGCCTACAAAGCGGCCCTTGACGACCAAGCTGCCGAAAAAGCGGCCCAAGGCTACAAACCAGTCTAACAAGCGGCCTGAGGCTCCGAAGTTTCTGAAAAGCGGCCTTCAGTTCAAATCTAAATTGCTTGGTTCAGGTCGTCGAGGAGCCCCTTTCGGAGGAGGTGCCGCCAGTGCTGCCACAAGTTGAGACCACTGCCAACAATTCAGGATCGGGCATGGTCCAGGGCCTCAACTGCACACAGGTCAGCAACAACCAGGTCTCAATTTGAGGTCTTCTTCAGCGGCCTGAGGCTTTTGACTTTATTGAAGAGGTATAATTTGCACAGAACCGAATAACAGCCGCTGAAAGCCACTGAGGGTCACAATATGACAATTTTGGACGCTGTTCAGAAGCCGCAAAGCGGCCTGAGGTTGTCCAAAAGAAAAAAAGCGACCTGAGATAAATGCGGCCCCTGAAATTTATTATTTCCAGACCTCTTTGGCCGATTCGAGCCACCTTCTCAACGTGGCCTTCCACTCGTCCGTCGATGGCACCCTCGTGGATCTGGGCAGCAACAGCGACGAGTTTCCCGTGAGTTTTTTTTATACAACTGTTTTGCCGCTGGATTTGGCCCAGGCGCATTTTCCTTGGCCTAAGCAGTGCGGCAAACGGCAATGTCTCAAAATCGTGCGGCAAACGACAAGGTTGTTCAGAAGCAGAAAGAGCGGTCTGAGGTTGTTGAGAAGCAGAAAGAGCGGTCTGAGGTTGTTGAGAAGCAGAAAGAGCGGCCTGAGGTTGTTCAGAAGCAGAAAGAGCGGTCTGAGGTTGTTGAGAAGCAGAAAGAGCGGCCTGAGGTTGTTCAGAAGCAGAAAGAGCGGCCTGAGAAAGAGCGGCCTGAGGTTGTCCAGAAGCCGTAAAAGCGGCCTGAGGTTGTGCAGAAGCCTAAATACCGAAAATTGAAAACCTTGTGTTAATGTGTTTCTAAAACCACGCTTAATTCGAAAAAGACAGATTTGACGTAAAACCATGCGGCAAACGGCAGGTTTTGTGAAAACCGTGCGGGAGTCGGCAAAATGCTGTTTTCCACCAACGGATGTGGGTCACTGGCATTTCTAGTCTTATTTCCAGGTTGTAAATGAACATGTTTCAGCAGAATGTGCCCCCTGCATCCTCTCCTACCCACAACAGCGATGATATCTCGTGGATATGTCCATTGGCAATCTCCTCTCCTATCGGCAGTCCTGTGAGTTTCGGTCTCTTTCAGGCCGCCATATTGCCATTTTGCTTTACTCAAAGTCATTTTCCCTGTGCTAAAGCCGGGCGGGAGGCGGCACGATGCCCCTCTTATCAAACAACGGAAGTCCGTCTCTGACCTCTCTGTTTCCAGAGTCGACCGGCCCAGAATCCCTACGCCCTACTCGGAGACATCCGCTTCAATCTCCTGAAGCTTCTCCAGCGCGCAGAAGATCATCCACCGCCGATCAGAGCTCCTTCTCGCACTCCGGTGAGTTTCAGTCTCTTTCAGGCGCCGTATTGTCATTTTGCTTGGCTCAAGTTCATTTTCCCTGGGTTTTGTCGGCCGGATTCCTCGAAATTCAACGCCCTCATTTCGGCCATCACTGCTATTAAGCAAACCCTGAGCTTGGGGTCCGAACGATCCCAGAAAAACGTGTGACTGACAACTTATCTAGAGAAAATCGTGTGGCAAACGGCTGATTCTAAAAAAAACGGTGGTAAAGACGTGAAAAGGCTTATGTTGTCTAGCTGTAAAAGCGGATTGAGGTTGTGCAGAAGTCGTAAAAGCGACCAAAGGTTGTGTAGAACCGATAAAAGCGGCCTGAGGTTGTTCAGGAGGGATAAAAGCGGCCTAAGGTTGACCAAAAGTGGCCGCTCAGAAGGGGTAAAATCGGCCTACGGTTGTGCAGAAGCGGTAAAAGCGGCCTGAGGTTGACCAAAAACGGCATAAGCGGCCTACGGTTGTGCAGAAGCGGCAAAAAGCGGTCTGAGGTTCACCAGAAGTCGTAAAATGACCTTATGTTTCCTTAATTTTTTAAACTGGTTCTTCCAGATTCTGTGGGATAGGCGTGCAGTACCCAGCCTGACTGATGATTTCCTCATCCGCTACGACATTTCTCCATCCCACGTTCCCGTGAGTTTCACTCTCGTTCAAGCTACCGTTTTGCCAATGGGCAGCCCATTATGGGCTTGGCTCAGCCCATTTTCTTTGGCTTCTTCCGATACGACTTTCTGTCAAAAACTGCGCGAAATTCGAAAAAAAGCTAGTTTTAACTTTATTTTCTCAATTTTCTCTTGAACTTTAGCATATTGACGTCCATTTTTAGACTCTGGAGTCCACAGTTTGGATAACCTGCCCTGACGAAGGAGTCATCTACAAGTACAATCTCAGTTTTATGCGATGCCGCCTCCTCATTGCCCAGATCGATTCCTACACGTACCCTCACCCCGTAAGTTTGCGTTCTCTTTGTTACACAAAAACCTTGAAACTTTATTTGTTTCCGTAAAAATTTCGCTGTTTTCAGGGGGATATCCATTTTCCACTAGAGAAGACGCGGCTCCTCGGAACAGACGAAGACTCTTGGACTTTGACGATTTTGATGGAGGACCAGGAGCCTCCCACTCGTCTGTACATTCACTTCTGCAGCGCCGAGGGCTACAAGGAGGGCCAATGGGTCCGCGACCTGCTCACGCAGGTGATTAAAAGTATTCGACAGGTGCTTGAGGTTATTTTGTGTTTATAGAAGGCACCTAGGCTCCCAAAAAACGTTTGGCTGACAACGTGTTCTATAGAAAACCGCGCATAACTCTGCAAATGACCATTTATACCTAAAAACCATGCGGCAAACGGCATATTCTCTTAAAACCGTGCGGCAAACGGTATATTCTCTTAAAACCGTGCGTCGAACGGCATATTCTCTTGAATCCTTGCGGCAAAAGGGAATGTCTCTTAAAACCGTGCGCCAGACAGCCTATAGGCTGTTTTTTCTGCCAGCCAAGTGTCAGAAACGACCGAACTCTACTTCTTTTGAAGTTGCATGAGGAGAAATCAGATCAATTTTGCACCTTAGACACCTGGAAGGATGTTACATAAGTTTTGTTTAGACGCCAAGCGAGGGGGATGGAGATCGACGGTCACAGGGAGTGGATGTGGGAGACGTGGAGGATGGAGCTCATTCAGCGAGGCGGCAGATCCAGTTTGAAGACGCGGAGGTAAGCTCCAGTTTGATGACGCGGAGGCAACCTCTCTCAAAAACCGTGCGGCAAACGGCATTTCCCAGAAAACCGTGTGTCACACGGTGTATTTTAGCGGACACTGCCCGTCACTCGGAAAATGACCATTTTGGACTGAAAACCGTGCGGCAAAGGACATTTTGTCACAAAACCGTACGTGACTCACCAAGTTACCATTTTTACCTAAAACCGCGCGGCAAACGGCAATGTTTCTGAAAAACCGTGCGTAACTCGGTAAATGACCATTTTGAGCCAAAGCCGTGCTGCGAACGGTAGGAATTGTTTAAAAAGACGCGAGGGACTAAAATAATGCTCTTTTCTACCAAACTTTGCCCATCCCTATTTCACATTTTTGTTTCCAGGAGACTTCGAGCCCTGGAACTCGTCGCCCGGCGATCAACGAAGCTCCCAAGATCTCCTCCCGAGACGCCTCTCTCCTTCTCGACGTTGCTTCTTCTCCAACTGCGAATTCTTCCACGTCCAGTCCAGTGAGTTTCAGCCCTTGCAGGCCATTGTTTTGTCGTTGGGATTGGCTCAAAATAAGCATATTAATGCAAACCCGTGCATAACTCTGAAAAGTCAGCTTCCACCCAAAACCATGCGACAAACGGCAATGTTTCCCGAAAACCGTGTGGAAATTGACGCATTCTGGCAAAAACCGAGCGACGAACGGGAAATTCTATCGAAAGCCGCCGGAAAATACTGTTTTTCAAAACCATGCGGCAAAAATCCTTTTTACCTAAAAACCATGCGGCTTTCGGAAACAAATGACTGTTGTTGCATAAAATAATTAAATTATTATTTTCAGGATGTCTCAGACCACGAATCGGTTCAGAACCACGGAATTATTCTGTACAACGAAGAGGACCTTCCTCAGCACGGAACCCGGGATGAATCGCCGATGCGCGGAAACCCACTGGCTAGGGAGCCCTTCACTCCTCCCCGCCGAGTGCCTAGAGTGAGTTTTCCTTTAAATCTTCAATTCTCTGTATTCAAAGGCGGTCTGAGTTTGCCCGAAGCACGAAAGATAGTCTTGCCCTAAAAACATGCGGCAAACGGCAACGTTTCTCAAAATCCTGCCGCAAACTGCAGGTTATATCACAAAACCGCGGATAACTCGCCAAGTGACTATTTCGACCTAAAACCCTGCGACAAACGGCAATATTTCCCGAAAACCGTGCGGCAAACTGCAGATTATACGGAATTATTATATAATGCTTTTACAATATTACCAGTCGATCTTAGGCCTTTGAACGTAAAAATATATTTTTTCAAATCACGAATTTGAAAGATTGCCTGATCAAAACACCACCTTGCGGCGGCTTTTTTTAAATCAAAGTATACCTGGGGCCTCCTCGATTTTTGTTTGAGTGAAAAAATCTTCACTTATTTTGTCTTTCGGAGGGCCTAACTCGCTCCAGACCCCAACAATCGGTATTTTGCCTATTTACAATGTTGCTTAGAATTGAATTTCCAATCGATTGAGCACACCAAATTAAAATTTGGACAAGGTTGAACAAATATACAAGAAAAATTATTTTTTATAAAAAAATTTATTTCCAGGCCTCACCTCCCGAAATCGCCGGAATCATCGAAGACTCCGATTCCGCTCCCATGAAATCTCCCGATAAGGAAGAGCCAACCCAAATCTCCACTGGAACACCTCCGCTGGAGAGCCCCTCTCTTTCGCCCACTAGGGTGAGTCTTTCATCCCTCGAGCTATGAAATTCAACGTCTTTCTGTTTTTGCATAAAAGTATACAATTTGTATTTTCAGGTGAATCAGCACCAGGCCCTTCCTTTCGTCACAGAAGCCATATCCCGTTCGCAGAGTGGATTTCCGTCTGTTCCCGTCGGAGCTTCTTCTCCAGCGCCATTGTCAGATATAGAAAAGACCGAGAATTCAGAAAATCGCCCGAGCGAAGAGCTGTCGGTTAGTGTCAGTTTCTTTGAGGTCGCCTGGTCCTCAGGTTACCAGAAATGCGGCCTAAGGTTGCCAAAAACGGCTTCAAATTGCCAAATAAAGCGGGAACAGTGGCCAAAATGCAGAAAAAAGCGGCCTGAGGTTGCCAAAAAATCGGCTTTAGGTCGCCAAAAAAGCGGTCTTGTTACTAAAAAGGCGGCGTCAGGTTATCGAAAAAGCGGCCTTTTATTGCCAAAAAAAATCGGTCTATAGTTGCCAGAAAAGCGCCCTCAGGTGCCAAAAAAGCGGTCTTAGGTTGCCAAAAAAACGGAAAAATAACCAAAAAAAAAGCCACATAAAGCTTAAAAACCGTCCCTGGGGATAACCGCCGTTCCCATATGACCTCAAATCAGGTAAGTCTGACACCCGAACAATTGAAAGCGGCCTGAGGCTAACAGCCAACCTAAAAAGCGGCCTGAGGTTGCCATTCGGCCTATAAAGCGGCCTGAGGCTACCACCCCACCTGAAAAGCGTAATTTATATGTAAATGTATTGTTTCAGGACACTGATGAAGAATTGAGGTTGAACGAAACGGCCTGTGTCGACAGACTGCCCGCAGAGGAACACTCTCTCGAAGGCGGCCAAGCGCGGGTGGAAGAGGGCCAGGGATCGGACACAGTAAGTTTGAAATTCGGGCTAAAATTAGCCCCGAGGTTGCCCAGAAGCCGTTAAAGCGGCCTGAGGTTGTCAAAAAGCCGTAAAAGCGGCCTGAGTTTGTCCAAAAGCCGTGAAAGCGGCCTCAGGTTGTCCAAAAGCCGTAAAAGCGGCATGAGGTTACGAAAAGCCTATTTGACAAAAATACCGCTCAAGCGGCCTGAGGCTCCGCCTCGGATTCTTGTGCCGTTTTCGTGGCTTCATGCGGCCTGAGGCTGCCCAGATGAAATCAGTTAGACTGCAATTTGCGTCCTACAGCTGCTGTTGTCTTACTGAAGGGCCAGTATTAACGCAGAAAACTAGAGATTTCCGAGTGAAAACCTAATTGTGACCTACTATTTTTAGGCCGATTTCACCATCGCTCGTCTGACGGAGGAACTGGCGAAAGCCAAGAGAATGATCTCATACGAGACAGAAAGAAGACTCCTGGCACAGGAACAGGCCAAATACCCCTTTGTGATGTACAGGCCAGACGGACCGTTGGCAAACGTAAAGGCCATGATGCGACAGGAGATCTCCCAGGTGAGTCTTAATTGTTCATTTAATCAAGGGTTCTCACGGACTGGGTCGGACACGAAATTTTGGTAGCCCCGTGTCCAACCCAAAATGCGCCCTTAAATTACCAACAACACGACCAAGAATATTTGATATTGTGGTTTTCTATTGTGGAAAAATGGCACTTTTCTCTTAAAACCGTGCGGCAAACCGCAATGTTCCTCGAAAAACCATGCACTAAATGTCAATTTTCCTCAAAACTGTGCAGCAAAGGCTTGGTTCCCTTTGTTTTTTATCAACGTACGGCAAACGGCACTTTTTCTACAAAAACCATGCGGCAAACGGCAATGTTTCTCAAAATCCCACGTTTCAACCACTCGGCCTTTCGTATTGCAGCATCCCATTTTACAGACAAAAATACTGCTCAAGCGGCCTGATGCTGTCAGAAAGCGGCCTTGAAGACTGAGCAACACAGAAAACGAAAGATTTCCCAGTGAAAACCCAATTTTAACCTACAATTTTCAGGAGAATAGGGAGGTCATCGATGGGCTCAGGAAACGCCTCAAAGCGGCTGAAAGGAAGGTCGAGGAAGAAAGGGACAGGAGGGAGAAGGCGGAGGAGTGGTTAAAGGCCTACGAGGCCTTGGCTTTGCGGAGAACAAACGAAGAGAGGCAGGAGAGGCCACCGCCCGCTCAAACTTATGAGGTGAGCCGGACTTCTGCGAAAGTTTGGTCGGACCTTGTCTGCCAACCCAAATTTATCCCTTAAATTACCGACCACACGACCAAGGTTCGATCCCGGTTGGTGCATATTCTAAGTCTGATTGGTCGATAGGGTAAAGTGCGGCAAACGACGTATTCTCTAAAAACCATGCGGCAAACGGCAACATTTCTTTAAACCATGCAGAAAACAGCGGATTGTCTTAAAAACCGAGCGGCGAATTGCATATCCTCTTAAAGCTGTGCGGTAATCGCAATGTTTCTCAAAAACCGTGCAGCAAACGGCAAGATTTCTTTAAACCGTGCGGCAAACGGCAATGTTTCAGCGGAAAAGGGCAGATTTTGTTGAAAATCGGGCATAACTCGGGGAAACCTTGTTTTACATAAAATCATGCAGCCCTCGGCAGCAAATCGCTGGTTCTGCATTCAACAAGTACAGTTTTTCTTTTCAGGATACGCCCCTTCAAGAAAATCCAACAGGCCAGCTCCAGGAGAGAGGAGACCAGACGAGGCGTGGAAGACCAGCGACAGCCGATCACCGACTACCCCGACGATTTCTCCCCGCTGGAATGTTTTGATACACAGCCGAGTCCGGTGAGTTTCAGTCTTTTAGGAGGGAATGAGAGACAGAAAAGTGTGAGAGACGCAGAGGAAGAGGTCAGTGAGAGAGAGAGAGAGAGAGAGAGAGAGAGAGAGAGAGTCAGAGACGCCGTGGGAGATGTCAGACACGCAGAGGGAGAGAGTCAGAGAGAGAGTCAGAGACGCAGTTGTCAGAGACGAAGAGAGAGAGGGAGAGAGACGCAGAGATAGAGGATAGAGAGAGAGAGACAGACAGAGAGAGACACAGACAGAGGGAGAGGGGGGTTAGAGAAGGAGAAAGAGAGAGATTTTAAAATTTTACCTCTTAAAATGGAGTTTTTCAGGTGCTCGCTAAAAAGAGAAGGACGTACAATGATGAAAAAGTCGGCGACCAAATGACGATAGATGAGGAGCCTCCGACAAGCCGCCTCGGACGACGTCAAGAGGTAGATTTTATTGACGTCAGGCTTCTGAATCCCGATCAAGGAGGACCTTCACGAGAGAGTATATGCTAATTAAACCATGTTTCAGGGAGAACGATTCCGAAGGAACCCTTGGTCGAGATCCGCACAGTTGGAGGAGGATGAAGACGAGTCGGATGAGGGTCGAAGATCATCGTCTCCAAAGCCCAAGGATGAGGAGAACCAGGAGAAGGGTGGACCCGAGCCGGTGGGTATCCTTGGCTAAACAGAGACGCAGAGGGAGAGGTTAGAGACGCAGAGGGAGGGACAGAGACGCAGAGAGAGGGGACAGAGACGCAAGGGAAAGGTCAGAGACGCAGAGGGAATGGATAGATACGCAGAGTGAGAGACAGAGTCAGAGACGCCGTGAAAGATGTCAGACACGCAGAGGAATAGGTCAGAGACGCAGGGAGAGAGGTCAGAGACGCAGAGGAAGGGGGGAGAGACGCAGAGGGAAAGTCCGCGCTTCTCGATAAAATAGATTTTTTTCAGGTTCCGGATCGAACGCGAACTACTCAAGAGTGTGGAAAGAAGAAGGGCCGTGGTAGGCCTTCCAGGGTAGATTTTATAGACATCGAGGCTACATAGACCTATTTCAGAAACTCCTCGGCGGACCGCCTTCAAAGCGGGGAAGACGGGCGGAATCCTCTTCTGGAAGAGAGGTGGGTATCCTTGGCTAACCGATAGTCAGAGACGCAGAGGAAAGATGGAGAGAGGTCAGACACACATAGGAAGAGACCAGAGACGAAGATATAGGGGTCAGAGACGCAGACAAAGGTCAAGAGGTCAGATAGGGAGAGATAGAGAGGTAGAGAAGGATATATATATATATATATATATATATATATATATATATATATATAAAAGGAGAGAGAGATTTTAAAACTTTACCTCTTAAAATGGAGTTTTCAGGTCCCCGTTAAAAAGAAAATGACGTGCGATGATGAAGCAGTCGGCGACCAAGTGACCAGGGATATGGAGACCGTGGATTCCGACGAGGAGCCTCCGAGGAGCACAGAGGTAGATTTTATTGACGTCAGACTTCTGAATCCCGATCAGGGAGGACCTTCATGAGAGAGTATATGTTAATTAAACCGTGTTTCAGGGAGAACGATTCCGAAGGAACCCTTGGTCGAGATCCGCACAGTTGGAGGAGGATGAAGACGAGTCGGATGAAGGTCGAAGATCATCGTCTCCAAAGCCCAAGGATGAGGAGAACCAGGAGAGGGGTATACCTGAGCCGGTGGGTATCCTTGGCTAAACAAAGACGCAGAGGGAGAGGTTAGAGACGCAGAGGGAGAGGTTAGAGACGCAGAGGGAGGGAACAGAGACGCAGAGGAAGAGGTCAGAGACGCAGAGGAAGAGGTTAGAGACGCATAGGTAGAAGTCAAAGACGCAGATATAGATGTCAGAAATAGAGATAGAAATGTCATTGACGCAAAAGGGTTTGTCAAAGAAGAGGGACAGAGCTGTCGAAACTCAGAGGAAGAGACCAGACACACCAAGATAGAAAGGTCATAGACGCAGAGGAAAAGTAGGAGATCTGCATTTCCCTTACAAATCGGCCTTGTCAGGAGGGAGGATCGAGGCTAACTTGGCATGTTTCAGAGAGGATCTGCTCGACAGAGCCGAGGACGTTTGTCAGCTAGAGGAAGAAGGGCGGTTCCTTGCCGATCGAGGTCGTCTGGAGGGAAAGAAGAGGCTACCGAAGAGTCTGAGCGCGGCAGTCGAAGGAGGGTTAAGTCTTCAGTCGAAGCGGGGGAAGGAGAGGATAAGAATGGCGAGGTGGGTATCCTTGGCTAACCGATAGAAGTCAGAGACGCAGAGTTAGAGGTTAGAGACGCAGAGGAAGAGGTCTGAGACGCAGGTAGAATGGTCACAGATGGAAGGGAGAGCTCAAAGAGGTAGAGAGAAGTCAGAGACACAGAGAATGAGGCTAGAGACGCAGAGGAAGAGGAAGACGCTATTAAGGGGCTATAGAGAGATTCAGGTCAGAGACGCAGATCTGTGGGTAAGAGATGCAGACATAGAGGTCAGAGGCGCAGAGGGAGAGAAAGAGAAGTCAAAGACGAAGGAAGTAGCCAGAGACCCAAAGATAGAAAGCTCATAGACTCAGGGGGGAAAGAGGAGGTCTCCTTTTCTTTAAAAATCAACCTTTTCAGAACAGGACGATTTGTCCCATCGACGGCTGCGATGAACGCGTGGCCTGGGAAGACCTCTTAGAGCACATGCGGATCCATAAGAGGCCGTGGAATTGCCGGAAATGTCTCAAGTCATGGCAAAGTCGTCAGGCTCTTAGAGATCACTACCCCTTTCACACAGGAGAAAGGCCTTTCCTCTGCCCCCAGTGCCCCAATCGGTACATGAACCCGTCGAATGTAAGGGACCATGTCAATCGAAATCATCTTGGAAAGAAACAACGTCCACGACAGTGCCACCACTGTGCCAAGATGTTCAAAAACAGGCAGTCGTTCCATTCCCACATTTGCACGAAGCCGAAGGGGGAGTAAGAGTCCAGACGCCCCTTTGTTGACTGCTGTTACCCCAGTTCCTTCGTTGCCCTGACTTTTGTACGAGCCTCCGGTCCTTTCAATGAATCCCCCGCGTTTCTCAGTATTATGACCCTCTCCCCGTTTAAATCTTATTGACTTGACTGGTAGAATGTGAATTTCGCCCTTTTTTATAGATATCCTATGAGTCGAGTCATGTGAAGTCAAGAGGGATATGTTTTTGTAAATGAGGATAAAGTTTGTTATTGTTTTAAATATTGACCTTTTTGGGGTGGATATCAGATGGGGACGAAGGCGACTTCTGACGGAGAGTTAGGTAAGTGGGCGGGGGCCAATTTTAGGATTGGCCGGAGTCAAGATCTTTAATGTGAGCGTGGCTTCGTTGGATAAATCGACCATCGTATGGCAAATAGGCGTGGCCTGCAGAGTTGATATCACCAAAACCGGGGGAGGCGCGGTGCCAAATGGGTGGAACCGATTTCGGAAGTGGCTGTTACCAAATGGGCGGGGCCTAATTCGCCAGGAGGAAGGCTTGCAAAATGAGCGGATCTAAGCTTCAGGAGTCAAGTTCATCTGTCAACTTCGCTATGGAATAGAGTTCAAAATTTTCTGAAAATTGTTTTAAAGGGTCATTTCCCTGTTGGGTCTTGCAGCGACGCAGTTTTTATGCACAATTCTGGTCAAGTAATTTTAAAGTACTACGTGTATGTAATAAGTGTATTAAAGGGTTAAAGTTGCTTTCTGGTATAGTTGTTGCCAATCCGAGTTCTCGGAAAAATTATAATTTGTGCCAAAATTATGATGTCGAATTTAGAATTTCTAAAATCGACATCATAATTTTGGCCCGAATTAGCATTTTTCCAAGAACTAGGTTTGGCGAGAGGTTTACCTTCCAAGATTAGCCTAAATTAGCATAATTGAAGGGGAGAGCTGCCATTTCCACCGTCTCCATTGTCCGAGGAGGTCAATTTCCAGCAGCTTCAACAAAATTACAAGTGGGTTGATTTGGCCAAAACAAGACAACTGTAATCAGCTGTAACAGAAAGTGAGGGAAGGAAAGAGAGAGAATGTTCAGTGTATCATAGGTAAAATTTCGGTAATGGATATCGAAACGATGGGGTGCCTGAACTTTGCATCTTTTAAAAACCAAGCGGTTATCAATCGATATAGGAAGAACTGACAACGTGTAATCTATCAATATCGATTGATTTTAATGCGTCTCGAAGCGATGACGTGCGAGAACTTGCCATTTTCTTCAAATTCAAGCGGTTGATTCGTAAAACGCATCAATCGATAGAATAAAAACTGGCACTGTGCAATAATCTATCAATGTTGATCGATTTTAATGGGCCTCGAAGCGGTTGCGTGGCAGAACTCGCCCAAAATGAAATTTAGCCGATGGAACTTCAATTTTCAAATCGACTATTGGAAGGAAATAAAAAAAATGGCTCACGTACGGGCCGACCCGCTTATCAAACAACCATCGAGGGTTCGGTACCGCACCGCGTCAAACATTTTTGTTTTCATTATAAATAGTTGTAAAGTGATACAAATATGTTTCTACTATCATAGACTATATTTCACGCGTTTATAATGCGGCAAAAAGGAGGAAACGCATTGAAACACAGAAAAGACATGATATCTAGAAGGCATATATCTCGAAACTTCACTACTAGATCGTAAAAGGGACTGTCAGGGATTTTTTTTTAAACTTTATATCAAATTAAAGAGCTGGAAAGTTATTTTAGAAAATAAATAACATTTTGGGGTTGAAATGCGTCGTTTTGGAGAAATCTGCGTCCGAAATGCCATTTTTGGCCCTTCCAGAAAACAGGCACCTGAGTATCCGGCATTTTAACGAACGTTGTGCACGGTGTTTACAGGTCTGTCCAATCAATCGATTTATTGACTTTGTGGTGTCAATTTCGAATTTTCAATGTTTCCGCCTGAAAAGACGCAGAAAACTCTGGTTGGCTGCCATGGTAGCGCCGGACATTTCACACCCGTACGAGATCGGTGGTCGCTGCGAAGGTAGTTCTGCCGCAAACAGTAATGAAAATCAATGGCAAACAGAAGTTGAAAACAGGTCCCCGATGGTTCCTTTAACACGGATTTTGTTGAAACGCTGTCAGCTTTGTGATTTCAATTAAGATAATGCGAAATCACATTTGACTAACATGGGAACCTATTTTCATCAGTATGGCCAAATGCAACGTGCAATATCGGAAAACGTGGTCAAATACTTGTAGTTTAAGTCAACGTTTTCAAAATCTGCTGAGCTGCCTTGGTTTTCGAGTAATCGCATATTTTCTGCCACCGCTAATCCCCCGCTTAATAGTCATTGATGCCCCACAGCATTAAAAGTGTGGTTCGATGGTGTAGTGGTAGCACGTCCAACTCTTGTTTTGCAGGACGCCGGTTCGAATCCCTTCGATGATTTCTTTTTTGCTTTTTATAAATGTTTGGCTACAGAAACATTCGTTTTCTCTGAATTCTGTTTTGAACCCAAGTGCTTTGAAAATTGAATCACTTTCTTAAAAAATGCTTCTTTTCATCTTTTTTAAAATTTTCAAAATTTTCTATCTATAAAAACGCTGTTACAGGTTGCAAAAGGGGAAGGTCAGCATTTCTTTGAGAAGTGAAAAGGAACCTTATGTGATCAGTCCTAAGGAAATCTTAACTGCCAAGTGGTGGGGCTATCTGAGAAAAGGGTGACCAAATGTCAATTTCAGTTTTTGCCTCGCTCCATGGGCTAACGCTAAAGAGTTGGTCATGTTGTGCCTAGCTTCTATGCAGTGTCTTAACTGCTACACGAGCCACGACTGCACCTTTCTGGTTATTGAGTTCTATCAGGCCATTGGGGTAGGTTAATAAAAATGCATTCATGTGTCCTATTTTAAGAGCCGAAAAGGCCGCAAATTTATGAGCAACAGTGACATCGTCTCACTGAACCCGATCCTGATGAGAGGTTCTGAGGGCACTCATCAGATCAGTGAATTAGCCTACGTATTTCACCCTAAATTAGCTTAACTCGAAAGGCTGGCAGGATTGCCATTTTCTCCTCTTACTTCCCGTTAGAAGGCCTGTTCCGCTGCAATTCCTCCTAGTTGGTTTCTTTGGTCAATGCGTTGTTATCTATTAACTTTCAGAGATTCCTGGATTTATGAAGCCTACCACTTCCTCCCGTTTGAAGGAAATCGTGGTCCGCGTGGAACAGGTGCCCGGTCAAGTGACGCCCACCAGACCCCCTCACCAAATAGAGTCGCCTGCGCCTAGGACGGACTCGTACGTTGGGAATTGTAAGTTCATACAATTTAGAGATAACTGAATAGAGAGACTGCGCTCCCTTAGACTTGTGTTGCGAGAGCTGGCGAATCTGGATGAGATCAGCCTAGCCAAAAGAGGTAATCTAAAGTGTAGAGTTTAACAGAGCGTTTTTTTTTGTAATATCGCGCGGCAGGGTTGGCCGCGTGGTCCAAGTCGCCAGTACCAACCTAATATTTTCCAATGTATGCCAGGTTCGCGTCCTTTTTGCTGCAGTTGTTTTTTGATTTGTTTTTAAATTATGCAGACTTTTCATCTTTTGAAGCAGTTAACATACAGTTTTTTTTAATTAGGATTTTGTAAACTTGGGGATAACATCGCTACTATTTAGCACAAATTAAAAATGGACGTGTGAGAGTTTGTTGGACATCGAAACAAGCAACAAACAGACATCTACAACTTCAGGGGAACACTTTGACCACATGAAACATTTAAACGTGAAATCTAGAAGACATCACGTTATATAGCATTTGGCCATACTGGCAATAGCTATGGGACTGGGTCGTTAACACTGATTTTGTCGAAACGCAGTCGGCACAGTCAAATTCTTAAGGTGTAATGAGAGAAAAATATTTGCTTTACAAGGTTTTAATTTAACAAATTTAGGGATCCGCCGGCTGTATTCGGATGTAGTGGCGGGTCGCTCAGCCACCCATGTTCCGTCGCCCTCGTCCACTGTGTTCGTCCAGCAGTCCACCCGCAGTCGGAGGAGGGGTCTCCTCTTAAGAAGACCCCTCCTCCGAGTGATGCGGCCGGGCGGGTGGTCACCCCAGCCAGTCACACCAGAGGTAATATGGATTCTTTTGTGTTTAATAGAAAGAAAGAGGACTCGGGACAGCAATAAACGCTTTGTTTCAGAAACCGGTACTCCTGGAAACTTTCCTTCTGACAAAAATTGGAGCTACAGCGACATCACAAGTGGGAGGCACAGAACGTCTCCTTCCGGTTCTCCATCGACCTTCTTCCGAGGACTCCTGTTCTTCGATTCACCGGCGCGGGCGGCAGCTGGAGGGGGACCTCTCGGCTCTCCAGGTGAATATTTCTCTGACTGGATAATTGAAAGAGATACAAAATAAAAACAGGCCAATTTATAAAGAAAATAGTGAGCAAAGGATGATCCAACATAACGACGTGTAATAATCCATTCTTTTGGTTTTTAGAGAAAGATAGCGGAAAAAGAGAGAGAGAGAGAGAGAGAGAGAGAGAGAGATGAGGGCAAAACAACACGTTTTGTTTTAGGAATTTTCGATCAGTCTCTCGAAGGTGACGGAGGACCCACCATCGCCGTCAACTGAGGCTTCCGCCGTCAAGTCCCACAGCAGTAGTTCCGCTGCCACGTCCAGGGCTGTGTCCTGCGGTACATCTCACCGGTCTGGTCGAAGCCCACCGGGATCACCTCCTCCTCCCTCGGAAGCAATGCAAAGTTGGTTTTGTGAGAGAAAGAGAGAGAGAGAAAGAGTGAGAGAGTGAGAGAGAGAAAGGGGGTATAGTTGTGTCAACAATGTATGCTTCAAGGTAAACAAGTTGTCGTATTTAATAATATAGAACATTGCTTGGATTTTAATCCTGAAGCAGATTCAAGGCGAAGAACTAAATGTTTACTCTAGTCGGCAATCCACTGATTTGTCATTATCCAGCGAATGATTTCTTGGGGTGTGAATAGCTTTTAATTGTCTGTGCAAAGTTTATCGTTAATATCTTCTCGTCTTTGTTTCCAAACAGGGTCACTGACTACTGTCATATTCTCCATCGATGCACCATTTTATTCAAAAATTATCGTTCGTGAATGACATAATAAAATCAAAAATGACATAAAAAGATACTTTCAGTTCTTTTCTGGATAGTGTCAAGAATCATAAACCACATGCAAGAAACAAAAAGCAAAGCAAAACAATGAAAGTGGATGGAACTCCTAACTCTTTGCTTGCCAGCGGAACTTCTACACCGCTGCGCCATCAATGCAATGGTTGTCAGAGGGAGGCGCGGCACTCTGTTTTGTTCCAGCGGTGGAAAAATCGGCTGACACCGCTGTGGACTAATGTTGTTTTCTCAAAAGCCACATATATGTGGCAATTTTTAATTCTGTGATCGCATGCTTAATCGATGATCTGTCATTTCGAAGTTCCACGTTGTTTCACTTCTCCCGAGTTAGAGCTTGGGTCCCGAGGAGGTTCAATTCCTATAAGCTCAAATTCCACGAAGATTATATACTAAGTCAGGGAAGATCAACCGGCGTGAGTGGCTTGATTTAGTTTCGAGAGTCTGTTCCGCGGCTGTTCCGTTCTTGGATGTTACGACTGGCGGGAAAAATTTTGATTTCTCAAAAGCCAGGTCAATTTGGCAAAAAGAAATCTTTGTGATCTTAAGACTAATCGATGATATTTCAATAGGAATGTGGGTCGTTTCGAAACTGCGTTGATTTAGTGGTTCTCCCGAGTTAGAGTTCAGGAGTTGCGAGAGAGTTGAGTTAGTTTTGAGTGTCCGCCGAAGAACTTTATAGATTAGATAGGGCAGTAAAAACTAATAATAATATTAATGCAAACAGTTTAGTTTACTAGAATGTCTTGTGTTGCAAAATAGTGAAATGGTCACTGCGTGTCTGAAATTAGGGTAAAATCGAAATGTCAGATATTATTATATCAATTTGATTGACATGTTAAACTTTGTCTTGTTAGTGAAGCATTTTCTTTCAGCCGCTCCTGCTGAACCAATTCATGGGGATGAGGATGTGCCAGGGAGTGGTACGAGTTTAATAGACACAATGTCCATATCTTAATTAAGGCATGCAGGCACTCGTGATTAGGCAGCTCCTGTCTTCTGTGTTGGAACAGTTGGGACTCCACCGACCTGAAGCTCTCATCGGTGGAGTACTCTCCTCGTCGCGCACCTACGCTGGGGTTCGAGGAAAAACCTTCCAGAAAAAACTCACAATGTGGAAGTAATTAATTCTATTTTTCTATCCATAAAAACGCTGTTACAGGTTGTAGAGGGAAGTGTCAAGATCACTTTAAGAGGTGAAAAGGAACCTATTGTGGTTAGTGCTGACGAAATCCTAGCCGCCAAGTGGTAGGGCTATCTGAGGAAAGGGTGACCAAATGTCAATTTTAGTTGTTGCCTCTCTCCGGCATGGGCAGACGACAAGGAGTTGGTGTTGTTGTGCCTCGCTTCGGTGAATTGCCGCAAGTGTTACACGAGTGACGACTACACCTCTCTTGTTTTTCAATTCTGCCAGGCCATTGGGGTAGGTTAATAAAAATGCATTCATGTGCCCTATTTTAAGAGCCGAAAAGGCCGTCACCCATTGGACAACAATGACATGGTCAGCCTCAACCCAATTCTCATGGCAGGGGCTGAGGGAATTCAAAAAAATCAGAAACACCTCGGGGGCCACTGTCCACGTGGAAATCAGAGGTCGTCACTACCAACCCTCTCCCGCCAACGTGACTATGACGCCCGGCGAAACCATCAACGTCGACTTTAAGTCTATCAGAGGCGGCCAGGAATTCATCCGGTATGTGATTGAAACGGACGACGGAAAGGTGGAACAAAGCACCATAAAGGTAATATTTCCCAAAAACTCATCCAAATTCTTGACTTTCAGGCCCGTCGATCCAAAGTACCAACTACTCTAGCCCAACTAGATTCAATCTACAAAGATTCTCCTATGTAATATGATAAGACAATAAAGAGTCTTCAATTTATTTCTTACCTTTCCTGCATTTTCACTTTCACCCATTTCTTTCAAGTTGTGTTAGTCCTCAACATTCGAGGTCCATTGGATTGGCTGCGAGAATGGCTTAATCTCATATCCCATAAGTCTTCCAGTTTTCAAAGGGGTTCAAATTTACTGTTTCCAAACTGAAATCTTTCAAACTCTTAACACAATTCTTCTTGAGCATGTTCACATTTTTTTTTTACCCGAGAATCGAACATTTTTAGTCTTGGTTGAATGGCAAATATTTGTTTGTTTTCTTTTTTCCTTTGTCACTTTCGAAATGAAGCCAGTGGTTACGTGTTTGTCTTTTTTTCATTAAAAAATATTCAATTTTACTATTTTCATAATGAAATATCAAACTTTTCCAAAGAACCGGCTCCCTTGGGCATGTTGACATTTGGTACGGTAATTTTCTGTTACCCACGAGATGACAATTTTTGTGCGCGTCCACAGGGGCAAACTCGATTTTCATTTTCATTTTTTGCTTTGTAATTTATACAATAAAAGTTTGGTACACGAAAAATGAAAATATTATTTGCTTAACGTTGGGTCTTGCAGCGAAGGGTGCCAGAAGCGGGAACGAATCGCGCTCAAATTATGCACAATTCTCGCTTATTTAAAAAAAAGCTGAATTACTGGTTTTTAAATAACTTTTATCTATATTTTTTAAACAAGTTAACTAGTTTTTTCTCAGAGCGCGATGAAATCAGATCAAGAACAACTAGACGACGACTGGAAGGCCAACGGTGGGAATTTTTTAAAGTACATTTCAAGGTTTCCTTGTAAACAAAACGCGTTTAAAACTAGAAAACTGTTTAAATCTCTGTATTTCTTAAATTCCAGGCCTGAAACTCTTCGACTACCAGGAGAATGGAATCAAAACGATGCTGAAGTGGCAAAAGGACCAGCACGGAGGGATCAACGCCGACGAAATGGGTCTCGGGAAGACCTGCCAGGTGATCTTTTTACCATTTTCTAAATTGTCTTTTTTTAAATTAGATTTTCCAGGTTTTAAACTTGTCTTTTCAGGCCGTGACCACAATGACTAGGCTGTTCTTCGAGGGCCAGGGGCCTTTCCTGGTGCTGGCGCCGCTCTCCGTCTGCAGTCATTGGGCTTCCGAAGTCACTAGGTAACTCTTTTCTCAATTTATCGGGGTTTAAAGCTTAAACATCTATTTTAAGGCGTTTTTAATGTTCGTAAAACGGCTAATTTCGGTGGTTTAGGTTCAGTTGCGGGCGACTGGATCCAATCGAGTACGTGGGACACGAGGACCAGAGGGCAGCCGTCAGGGAGAGCATGGATTTCAAGAGGAATTCGGTTTTTATCACCGCCTACCACGTAAGTTTAAAGGACTGTATGGGTCGTTGGGAACTTCGCTGCGGGACCCAAAGTGCCATCCGTGGAATGACCTGGCCGAATTTGGCGGGAATGACGATATTTCAAATGGCAGTGGATCCCTCCAAAAATTCGACATTCCCGCCTAAGAGTTGCATGATTACGGTAATCAATCTAAATATTAGACTTTTTGTTGGGAGCCACCTGTTTTCTCTAGCTTTCTATCAAACTTCTTCAAGATTTCCACCTCGGTAGTTTAGACCGCTTGAAGCCTCATTTGGCTGGATTAAAAACACTTTGAACATGTCAGTTCGATAATTTCCCATAAAAACAAGAAGGTCAAGAAATTGAACCCTTTATTATTCCAACAACGAACCACTCGGCTGGTTTATCACTTGATCCCTCGTTGAGATCAATCGGAGACCCCGTGGCGGACGGGGAACGGAGCGAGGATCTCGGGGATGTTGAAGACGATGTCCTTGAGAGAGGCGGGTGGCAGCAGGGCGAAGGGCGACTTGGCGAAGTGGAGCATCTCCTCCCTCTCGTACTCCACGCGCACCTGCACTCGGCCATCCGCGTCACGCACAGCCACGATTTTACCGCCTTCCGGGGCGTGGGTGGTGGAGAGGATCTGGAAAAGAGAGGTTGTGGATTGAATGGAGAGAGAGGGTGAGAGAGAGAGAGAGAGAGAGAGAGAGAGAGAGAGGAGACGCAGAGGACGACCGGCTAGGTTGGCAGACATGCAGAGGAAATGACTGTGGACGGGCAGATGCGCAGAGGAAATGCCCCGTTAGATAGGTAGAGACGCAGAGAAAACGGTGGGATAGAAGAAAGAAAGAAAGAAAGAAACAGATAGATAGAAAAGATGGAGACACAGAGGAAATGACCCGTTAGACAGGCATAGACGCAGAGCAAACAGTAAGATAGAGACGCAGAGGAAATGGAGAGAGAGCGACAGAGAAATAGAGAGAGAGAGAGAGAGAGAGAGAGAGAGCGACAGAGAAATAGAGAGAGAGACCAATCGTGGAACTCGGCGGAGGAGGCACATCGTCGCTGTCGATCATCGGTTCCAGCTGCTCCTGGTGCTGTCGGTGGCCGTTCTTCTGGTTCTTCGGGGCCCGCACCACCCTGGCGGGAGTCTTCAGAAGGCCCGGATTGTTGGGAAGTCGTAGAGAGTGCCGACGTTGGACACCTTGGTGTCGCGAAGCATCTGCGTGAGGAGGTCCACCGAGTCAGCCATGGAGAATGAGGGAAATGACGATTTTCAGGGGTTTTATACCCCGAAATTTCGCATATTCTAATGGGATTTTCTTGTTGGTACGGTTCATTTGACTGAAAGAGGCATGCAAATGAAGGAATTTCCAGAATATGCTAATTTATAGGTGAAATCAGAGGAAAAAGGGATATGCCGCTTTGAGGCTTCAGTAAAAAGCCTAAGGCCGCCCCTTTCGGACCTCATTTAACAATCTAAGGCCGCTTTGCACCCTTATTTTGTGCCAACTTAGGCCGCTTTGGGGCCGCAGCTACTAGCCGAACGCCGCTTTGGGACCTCATTCAACAACCTAAGGCCGCTTTCAGGCTTAAAGTTTTAACCTAAAGCCGCTCTGGATTCCCCAGCTACTAGGCTAAGGCCGCTTTGGGATGTCGCTCAACAACCTAAGGCCGCTTTGGATATTTAAAATTCTCCCTTTTCCAGATAATCCGAAGCGAGGAGACAAAGGCCGTGTTGGAGGAACTGGAGGCAACGCTCCCTTTCTCCGTCGTTGTCGTGGACGAGGCTCAATCCATCAAGAATCTCAATTCTCAGCTGACTTGCAGTCTTTCTAAGGTAATTTTCTATTTTATTTCTTTTGTAAGCTTTAAAATTTAAATCTTTTCTATGTACAGTAATTTTAACCAATTTTCAGTACAAGGGCTCCGCGTGGTTCCTCCTCCTCACCGGCACTCCGATCCAGAACAATCTGGCCGAACTCTACAGTCTTTTGACTTTTGTGGATACGGTAAGCGCCAATTTCAATGGATTACGTACCTACCGTATTCCAGAAAGAGTTCCCGGAAGAGGGAATCGATCGATTTGTTGAAAAATACAGGAGGGAGGAGAAGATGGAGGAATTGAAGGGGATTCTGGGGAAGTATATGCTGAGGAGGACGAAGGCGGAGGTTTTTACGACGCAGATGGCAGAGTGCCAGCAGGTGAGAGATAGAGAGAGAGAAAGAGAGAAGGAAAGCAAGATAAAGAGAGAGATACGGAGACAGAGAGGGAAGAGAGAGAGGGAGAGAAATTCCCTCATTTCAGGTCCTCCTCTACCACGGCATCTCCGATCTTCAGAAGGAGATGTACAAAGGGATCATCAGCCGAAACGCCAGTGAGTTTTCCTTCCATTTTGAGGTCATTAAATGCTAATTTCAGGTCTTTTCAAGCAGTCAAATAAGGAAGTCAGTCTGGTGAACATCCTCATGCAGCTGCGCAAATGTGTGATCCACCCCTACATGTTCACCGGTTCGTAGAATCGTGTACTGTAAGCAACATACGCCGAAAAGCGTCAACACTGTTTGACACGAGCCAGTCTTAATTGAAAATAGCACCCCCAATTTGCATATAGCACCTCAAAGTGCTTTTTGGTGCCATTTTGAGGCCAATAGCACCTCCAACGGCGGTTTCAAACCGTTCTTGTCGAACATTGAGCGTCAAAGGCTGCCAGAAAGTGGCCCAGCGGCCTTTGGATGCCATTCCAGCGGCTTTTAGTTGCCAAGAGCGGTTGAAGAGGTCATTGGCTGCCGAAGGTCGAAGCGGCCTTTTCTTACCAAAAATCAGTTCAAGCGGCATAAGGTTGCCAAAAGTGGCCCAAGCCGCCTTTGGTTAAAAAGCGGTGAAAGCGGCCTAATGTTGCCATAAAGCGGCCGAGTTGCTTTTGGTTGCCAAAAAGCGGTCCAAGCAGTCTTTGGTTGTGAGAAAGTAACCCAAGCGACCTTTCGTTGCAAAAGCGGTCCACGTGGCCTAAGGTTGCCAGAACGCGGTTCAATCAACCTATTGATGCCGAAAAGCGGCCTTTGGTTGCCATAAAGCGGTCCTGTTGCCATAAAGCGGTCCTATTTTTTTTATACATTTTACAATTACAGGAGTGGAGCCGGAGCCGTTCATCGAAGGAGAGCACCTCGTGGACGCCAGTGGGAAGCTTCAGGTGCTGGATCGTCTCCTCCGCTACGCCAAGGAGAGAGGCCATCGCTGTCTCCTCTTCTCCCAATTCCTCGGATCCCTGGACATAGTGGAGGACTTTCTCCGTTTGAGAGGTTCAAATTACTTAATTTCTACTTTTTCCGGCTTTAAAACTTTATAATAAATAAAACACACGCTTTATTTAATATAAAAACACGTAAAAAGACGAATTTTCAGATTGGAAATACGAGAGACTGGACGGGACGTCGCGTGCGGAGGAGCGACAGGAGAAGGTTAAATCCTTCCAGAAGACCAAGGGATTCAGGAAGGGGGACTTGGATGGTTAGTTGTGTCTGGTTGTCTGAATCTGACTTTGGCCTCTGCGTCTATGTCCTGGACTTTGCGTCTCTCTCTCTCTCTCTCTCTCTCTCTCTCTAACCCTCTTTATTTCAGACGGTCCCTTCTGCTTCCTCCTCACCACCAAAGCCGGAGGAGTGGGCCTCAACCTCACCGCCGCCGATACCGTAATCTTCCTCGATTCTGACTGGAATCCACAGAATGACATCCAGGCGATGGCCAGGTGCCACAGAATCGGACAAACCAAGTAAGACCTTTTTGTAAAACGTTTGTAAACCCTTCTTGTTAAGGCTACCGTTATATTGTACCTTTTTCCGTAATCACATACCGTAATCTAATTTAGGCCGGTCCGAGTGATTCGTCTGGTGGCCAGGTATACGGTAGATCAGTACGTGGTGGCCAAGGCACGGGATAAATTAAAACTGACGGATCAGATTCTGGGAAATCAGGGTTTGTTTCTCTCCCTCCCTCTCTCCCCCTCTCTCTCTCTCTCTTCTCTATTTCTCTATCCCTCTCTATTCTTTCTCTCTTTCTCTCTCTCTCTCTCTCTCTCTCTCTCTCTCTCTCTCTCTAATTCCCTCCTTTCAGATTCCAAGATCCAGGCAGTGGACGTCGTCCAAGTGCTTAAGGAGAACTTCGGCCTTCTGATGGAGAGCAACTCCCAGAAATTCAAATGTGTAAGTTATTTAAAAGACTGTTTCTCCTTTTTTATTACAACAGCGAAACCTTGGAACATCGTAATAATCTCCAGGTGATGTGTGCCAATTTTTGTAATTTTTTCCAACATTGTAAAAAATATTGAAAAATTCAATTTGAAATAAATTTATTTTCCAATTTCAGACGGACAAGGAACTGGAGGATGTGATTGGCCGCAGCGATGAGAACGGCGAGTGGATGTCGTTGGACGACGCTTCTAACGTAATTTTGTGAATTTAAAAAAAATGAAATTATGGTTATAGATCGATTTGTTCGTGAATCCGGACGAGTGTGACGAGAACGATGTGGATAGGAACGATTATGCCAAGTTTGAGGTAAGGGAGAGGGCCTTCATGAGGCCCTCGCAAAGGGGGAGGCTTTTTCTGTGGATTCTGCAACCTCAGGCCGCTTTCCGCTTTTTTGGGTGACCTCAGGCCGCTTTCCGCTTTTTCCGTGACCTCAGGCCCCATACTGCTTTTTTGCGCCCTCACGAATTTGGATTCTGAGAAAAGAGAGAAAGATATAGAAATTATCAAATTTCTCCTCTTTCAGGGCGTGTCCTACCGTCCCGAAGACGCGAAAACCGACGAATGGGACGATCTTCTGAAGGAGGCTGAGAAGCTGCAGCCGCAGACCGGAGGGAAAAGAAAGCGCGAGATGGTCGATCATCTGACTCTCAGTCCGCCGGCCAAAAGGGCCAGGAAGCCCGTGGACAAGGCCGAACAATGGGCCAAGAAAGGTGGTTTAAAGGACAGCCTGTGTTACGGTAGTTTACAGGATACGCCTCTTTGAATCTGGAGAGTCCGCCCGAAGAGTGGCAGGGAGACGATGTTGAGGTAAGATTTATTAAGGGCAATTAAGCCACGCCCTCTTTTTCATCGAAAATTAAGCCACGCCCCTTCTAACCTTCCCTTTTCAGGACGAAACCGCCTTGAAGTACGTCTTCGGTGATGTCACCCAGCCAAAGAGCAGAAAGTACGGTAACCGCCCGGCCATCATCCTCCATTGCGTGGATAACGGAGGTTACCGTAACCCCTAATTCCAGTTATAGATTGATTTCAGGCTCTTTCGGCGTTGCGGGACTCTTCCGATCGATTCGGGCACTGAATCCTTCGATTGGAGAGGCCTACGAGAGGGCGGGGGAGATGAGGGATCTGCAGCTGGGGGGAGCCCATCTGGTGCCTGTCACTTCGGCGTCGACGTCTGCGGAGGGACATACGAAATACGTGGCTCTGTTGGTGGCGCAGAGTAGCAAGCGAAGAGGTGAGGGACGCAGAGGAAATGAAGAGATGTAGAGACTGGCCTGCTAGAGAAGCAGTGTCTGACTGGATAGACAGGTGTAGACGCATAGGAAACCGTTGATTAGAGAAATAGAGACGTATGAGAAAGGAATGGCAAGATAATCAGAGATGCAGAGGAAATGGCTGGTTAGACAGACCGGCAGGGTTCTCACGGGCCGCCGCAGAAGTCCACTTTTTTACAGCTTCATGCCGCAGAAGACCGCTTTTTACAGCCTCAGGCCGCATATGACCGATTTTTACAGCCTTAGACCGCTGAAGACCGCTTTTTTAAACTCAGGCCGCAGACGACCGCTTTTCAGGCACAGAAAGAACTTCTTTAAATCTCTCCTTTGCAGATGTTCTGAAGAGCGAAATTCTGGAGAATTGCCTCCGCCGAGTGAGCAAATTCGCGGCGGACAACGGCTGTACCATCCACACGCCGAGGATTGGAAAGTACTCCGATATCAGCTGGTATACGGTAAGTCTGACCTACTTTCTATAGAATCCTGTCTCGTACGGGTGCCACTGCCTTAACTCTGTGGGGTAATGGTGCCCAAACTCGTACGATATCGGAAATTCGCCTTGAAGAAAAATTTTTAATTAGGTTATTCAGGTGGACAGGATGTTGAAGAAGCACTTCAGTCTGAGGGGAATCCCCTGTCTGGTCTACTATCATCCGCCGGCCAAGAAGGAGGAGGTGGAAGAGGAAGATGAGGACGTCATTGAGGAACAGGGTTTGTTTTAATGTAGAATTGGAGAAAACTAGGCCACGCCCCTTTTTGCCAACATCATGGCTTTCGGTTGACAAAAAGCGGCAAAAAACTTAATGCAATTCTTATCACAATCTCTGATTTCAGTGCGCCAGACGCCCGCCGTGAAGCGAATCCCAATGGCCGAATTGACTCTTCCCGATGACGACGAGGACGTGAGCCCGAGAGCTGGTTTGTCTGTCTCTTTCTTCATCCTAAATTCAAATTTTCAGAGGAGGAGGTGAAATTCGAGAGACTGACGCCGGAGAAGAAGGAGGATAGGAGGGAGAGACGGGCGAAGGCTGCGAAGAGGGAGAAGGACCCGGCGGAACAACCGGATAGCACTTCTTCTTCTTCTGATGGAAGTGTCACTGGGTCCGACTGGGAGGACGAGGGGAAGGGTTTGTTAAAGAGGAGGTTTTGACGAGGAGATGAATTTCAGAAGAGTCCGAAGAGGAGGAGGATGTCTCTGAAGGAGAAGTGGAGGAGGAGGACAGTGATGTGGAGCTGGTGGAGGAGAAGCCGAGGTCCGTAATACTACAGCTAAAATCGGACAGTTACAGTAATCCTGCGAGATTGTTAGCAATCGCAGGCCACTTCAGGGCGCTTTTTGGCAACCAACGGCCGCTTGGATCATTTTTTGACAATCACAGGCCTCCTTCTGGCAAACAAAGGCCGCTTAGACCGTTTTTTGACATCAAAATTCCCTTAACCAAACACTGTTAACTTTACAAGATAGTTTAGGTTACTGTTATACACTAAATTGCCCTCCACCGGGAGGGTCCGCAGATAAAAGTTCCATTTTAGGGAGGGAGCGCGGTAAATTTTCGGTGTTGTTGTGGGGGGTCTGCAGACCCCACCCGGACCCCCCAAGTTAGTGTCTGGTTACTTTACACCATATTACCGTATCCTCAGAACCCTACGTTATACCGAATTACCGTAATCTGACATGGTTACTGTAGTAATCTGCAATCCATACTGTGTTTTACCATACCTTTTCAGGAAGCCGGTGAAGATCGTCGAGATCGAGAAGACGCCTCTGAAGGTTGTGCAGAGGACCCCGCCGAGGAGGAACGAACGTGTGGACGTTTTCGAGGATCAGGTCTTCTCCATCTACAACTTGGATGCCAAAACGTTGGCTCAAGTCAAGTGGGTAGAGAGAGAGAGAGAGAGAGAGAGAGACTAAAGATGCAGAGAAAAAACGGATTTAGGCAGCCCCTCCTTCACAACGGGGCGTTCTGGGTGACGAATAAGGAGGACCTGCACACGGCCACGCACTGCATCGTGCCGAAGGAAATGCTGGAGGATGAGGAGAAGTTGGAGGAGATGAAGTGAGTTAGAGAGATAGAGAGAGAAAGAGAGAGAGAGATAGAGAGACAGCAGAGAGAGAGAGAGAAAGAAATTCCCTACTATATCCCTTTTCAGGAAACAATTCGACGCCGACTGCATCTTCCTCCGCAGCGAATACGTGGCCCACGCCGTGAAGAACAAATCCTCCGCCGACATCTCCAAATTCGTCGTTTAATTCTCTTTTCCTGCTTTGCTATTGCTATAAATAAACTATTGGTGAACAAAGGGCTACCATAATTTGGCCAACGATATCCAAACGCGTACTTCTTCAATAACAAATCAAGTCTCCCAGAAGAAATAGGATCTGGGGTACTGTATATGAATATAATGTACTTAAACAAAGTAGTGCAGTATCAACTGATACCGTAATCCGACAGATCATACAGTTCCCCATATTACTGTAAGATGTAGAGAACATACATGGGCACGGTACCGTAACCCATTTCGTGGCGACACCCCCATCTTAAGAAAAACTGACTTAGGGTGGTCAACGAGGCCCTCTCATATATAAAATTTTGTCTGAAGAGACCCCCACCCTTGTAGGTTACGGGGTGCTGCCCATGTATGGTAGAGAAACGTCTAGGGTTCGGATCCGCCCCGATAAATTTTAATTGCGCTCGTTGAATAATGATAGAAGCACCGTTACAAGGAAAATGTTTGCCCCGGTGTGGATTCGAACCCTCGATGTTTGTCTGGTAATGGGGCGAGCCATGTTGCTTAAAATCCCCTGTCCAGCCCTCGTTTCGGCCACTTTTGTCCGGCAGGATAATTTTGATAGCAGAAAGCCTTCATTTTTACTGTGGTTTAACCCTATAGCTTTATCTCTGTTAGTCTACCTTGGGCTGAGTCCGCCCGTCTCGTATGAAACTTGCGATGGCAGTGTTTTCTGCGTCTTTTCAAGCGATAATATTAAAAATTCTAAAATGACGACTAAAAAGTCGATAAATCGATGGTTTGTACTGGCGCGTAAACATCGTGCACGTAGTTCGTTAAAGTTCCGGTTATCCACAGGTGCCTGTCGCCTGGAATGGCCAAAAATGGCATTTCATATGCAGATTTGTCCAAAACGACGTATTTAAGAACCATATTGGTATATGATTTCTAAATTAACTTTTCAAACTCCTTAATTTGAGAAAAAGTTAAACGAGATCCCTGGTGGTCCCTTTGATTTATGTCACTTCAGAGGCGCTGGATCGGTTGAGGAAGAGTACGGAAGGAAGAACGAGGTGTAGAATAAAAGAGATAAAGAGAAAGAACCACAATAAAATCTGCTGAGATAGAGGTGGAATAGAAGATAGAGATTGAGGAGAGAGGGAGAGAGGAAGCGAGGGACAGAGAGGAAGAGAGAGAGAGAGGGTCAGAAAGGGGAGATTTAGAGGGGGCTACAGAAAAGAAAAAAAAGTATACTACACACATTCATTAGCTCTGGCCGAAGGTCCGAGAAAATAAAGCCTCTTCTCTAGTCGACTGCTAGCCACCAACCGCTTCTTCCTTTTTTCAGGGCGTGGACAGACGCGAGGCATGAGACAACGTCTTTTTCAAAACTTTTTGGGTAAGGTAGGTATGGCATTTGGGAGGGTCCGTTTCATTTTGTTTTTTTTTTGAAAGTTTCATTTTGGGGAGGGTCCGCGTGAAATTTTCGGGGTTGTGGGGGTCGGCACCCGGACCCCCCAATTTAGTGTATAGTCGGGTCTGGCTTGGTTTAGGTTTCCCAGTCATTTGGCTCCATGGAACAGCGCCAGTGTCTTGTCGGTGCTTTCATCGGGGCTTCTCAACGTTCTTTCTTCGGCTGCGGAGTTGGGTTTCTCCTAGGTCGGTACATGGGGAAGCTCAAGTTAGAAGAGTAGTTCAGATCAAGGGAACGGGTTCTTTTTGTGTCTTTGATTTTTATGAAGCAGCAAAAATTGAACCCTTTCTGAGAACTCAAAGACTTTTGAGATATGAGATCACCTTATTCTCCCGGGAAATCCATAAGACCTCGAATTAGGAGGGCAAACACAATTTGAAAGAAATTGGAGGGTGAAAGTGAAAATGCAGGAAAGATAAGAAAGAAATTATGGGCAAGCTTTATTGAAGTGTATTGTGAAATCTTGGAAGACCATTGACCATTGACCTTCGAAGTTCTGGACGGTCGAAGCGTCTGAAAATAAAAGATTTGGATGTTTTTTGGGAAATATTACCTCTATTGGAAAATGGCAGTTTGTTGAGAGGCCGTCCCATCTCCTCGAAGGACGATGTTGAACAGTGCGAAGTCCACACCCGGGGACTTCCTGGTGAACAGGAGGAGACGGGTCTCTCCCTCCTGCATCTTGAACTTCTCGGCCGACGGAATCAGCCTCTCAGTCACGACCTCCACTGTCACCTCGTCTCCCGCGGTGTTTCTGATCTCCAGCTGCACAACCTCCCCATTCGCCACAACGAGGGGGTTGAGGGAAAGGCGGTCAATGTTGAGAATCTCTCTGCGAGGCCTACGCGCCTTAAAATAGAGTACATGGATGTATTTTAATTAGGTTACCCTCGGGATCTCGAATCCCTTGATGAACCTGGAGGTGACGTCGTCCATGACGACACAGGTGCGGCAGAGGAGCGCAGACAAGCATCGGACAAAAATGTCCTTCACAGTGCCGGAAGAAGACTTTCGGAGGCAGAAGCTAGAAATTACCTTATTCCCCTATTCATGAGGTAGACCCACCAATCTCTTCTCTCGACACTTCAAAACTTTTCAGTTTCCCATCGGTGGAATTTACCAGCAATGCCTGGTCCGTCATCTTCAAGAAAGGTTTTGATGTTAAATAAACAGACTTCAATACCTTTACGTTGGTCACAATCTTTTCTTTCATTGTGGACCATCGTCTGCCTTCAAAAGACCTGGTCGAAGAGGTACTCCCGGGTACTTGATGCTCCTTAGTCTCCAATCCCAAATGGCGAACCAATTGAGCCAGGATGGCCTTCAGCACGAGGCCCAACATTCCTTAATTAGGATATCATCGGTGTGTCTATTACACTCATACCGAATCCCTTGTAGTCCTTTACCGGGTCAGATGAGACGAATCCTTTCACTTTTGGCGAACTGCCACCATCCTTGTTACCAACTAAAAGAAAAGTCTTTACTAAGTAGACAACTTTAACACGTCAATTATACAGTGTACAACAAGTCAATCTAAGATTTTAACATAATCGCAGAGATTCAGTGATCATGCCAATACTTTGCAACACGAGAAAATGTTCTATCATGTCATTCATCACTATATTGGTCCATCGATGCAGTTTGGCAAAACATATTACACAGACACGCAGTGTTTTTCCATAATCTAATACTTTGCAACACGAGTGAACTAAACTATTCACTTCGTTAAAAAGAGAACGACATCCTCGGAAATCTACTTATAAACATGTAACTCGGGAGAGCTATGAATTTAAACCTATTCTATTTGAAACATCATCGATTATGAACAGAGAGTTAATAGATTGCGAAAAGTTAGTGGCTTAAGAGAAAACAATGTTAGAGTCACCCGCGCGTACAAAAGCGAGTGCCACGCCGTTGACAACAATTGCTTGGGTTGCGCAGCGGTGACGGGGTTGGTCTGGTAAGCAAAGAGTACTGAGTTCAATCCCCGATCAATTTTTTTGCTTTGCTTTCTGTTTCTTGCAAGTGGTTTATGCGTCTTGACACGATCCAGAAAGAAACTGAAAGAATGACGAACGCTAATTTTCGACTCAAATGGTAAATCGATAACTTCTGTGGAGAATATGACAGTATACATTAACGATAAACTACATAACAGATAATTCAAAACTATTCACTTTATGCCAAGAATTCATTTGCCGGATAAAGACAAATCACTGGGTTGTCGACTAGAGTAAACATTCAGTTCTTCCCCTCGATTCTGCTCCAGGATTGAAGTCCAAGCAATTCCCTCTCTTCTCTATTATTAACTACGACAACTTATTTACTTTGAGGCATACGGTGTTGCCACAACTATACCCTCCCTCTCTCTCTCTATTCCTTTCACACCTCCGGAATAAAACTGTGTGCCAATCTGAATACGACATCACTCTGGTTCTGGGTTACCCCAGATCGACTTGCTTGTTGATAATTTGAAAACAGTTGAGTTGAGTGTGCTCTTGTATTGAGATTTATTAAGAACATGCATATTGTTCGTTTGTGTTCAAAAATTTCATTTAAGCAAAAAAGAAAAGAACATGAAAATGGTTTTAAACGTTCACTACGCGCGCGCGTGTGCGTGCGAGCGTGTGTGTGTGTTTGTGTGTGATTAACGAATTTCTCTTGCAGTGTTTTATAAGGCTTGGGATACTTTTGGCGAGTATGTGTTACAATTGTTTATTGAAATAAAAACTTTCTCTCTTTCCTTCTCTCTCCCTTTCTCTCCCTTTCTCTCCCTTTCTCTCTTTTTCTCTCTCTTTCTCTCTTCTTTCTCTGTTAAGTTCAACCAACCAGAGACGGTTGTGGGGGCAGGCGGAGGGGGCGACGGCGGATCCCGAGACGACCATTCCACCAGAGACGGCAGCGAATGCGACGACCTTGATGAATCTTCTGAAAAAAATCAATTTCCTCTTGTACATTTTAGTTAATTGATTTTCTTTGTGTCTATTGTTTTGTGAACGTAAATGTTTTTCATTGGCTTGTCTTTGTTTTTCTCTGTTTATTCTCCTTTTACTCTTTGTCTCCTTTTCATCATCGTCATTTCTCTTTGCTCCTAATTGTTTTGTTTATCAACTCTTTTGGTCTGTCTCTATTATGTTTGTTTTTAAATTTCCAGACTGAGAAATATTCACCTGAGATAATAAAGATTTAAATTTAATCTGCATTATCTCTATTGAAATCACATGCCTAACACAGCGTTCCGACAAAATCCGTGTTAACCACCACAGGTGCAACCCATAGGTATCGCCGGAAAGGTCAATTGCTACAATATAAGGTGATGTCTCCTAGATATAACGTTCAAATATTTTCTGTGGTCAATGTGTTTCCCCCGAAGTTGTAGATATGACCGTATTTTCATGTGCTTGTTTTGATGGTGGTGTAGTAACCCAACAAACTCTCCAAATATGGAATTTTCAAATGTGCTAAAGCGTAGCAAAAAAGAAAGTAATCCCCAAATCTATATCCTCTCCATCGATGTGCAAGGTGACAGATTCAAATATCTATTCGCCACGGCCTCGGTATGTCAATTGTTTTCTACATTATCATGAAGTTGTTACAATACAAGTCCACATTCTATCTCATTTACCAGGCAGCTTTGCCTGACACGTTATAACCCCTTTCACGTTTCAGACTCAGTCTCTCTACTTAGTTATCTGTAAAATGGGAAAACCTACAGAGGATGACGTTGGTCGTGGACCTAGGCGGTGGGCTCTCGAGAGGCAGATGAGCCCCACCCCTAGGGGTCGCCTGCCCAGCCAGCTGAGTTACATCTCGAGTAATAATCTTCTGCTGGGAAGATTTGGTTTGCTTTTCGTAACCTTTTTCTAAATGGTTACCAGATAACAACGCATTTGCCAAAGAAACCAACCACGCGACATTGGAGAAAAGGAAGAACAACCTCCCAACAGCACGGAAGCGATGGAAATGCCAGCCCGACAAGATGCTCGAGTTATGATAATTCAAGCTAAAAAAGTAAATTATCCTACGCACCTGTAGGATAATTTACTCTCATTTTAAATGATGACCTATGCTAATATTACTATGTGTGAAAAAGCGAGTCTCAAAAAGAGTGGGTGGTTTGGTTCCTGATCGTATAAAAAGTGAACAATAGAAATGTTTTAAAAAGAGATCCAAAGAAAAGAATAACTTGACAAACTTCAAACGCCAAAACCACCTCTGGCGTGATAAGTAAATAATCTAAATGTTTTTCCTTGAAACACAACTTAAGGAGAAACTTAAGATAAGCAGAACAAAAAGTTAGTCCGAATATGTTTCAATAATATTTCGCCAGAGGTGGTTTTGGCGTTTGGAAAAGTTTGTCAAATTATTCTTTTCTTTGGATCTCTTTTTAAAACATTTCTATTGTTCTCTTTTTATACGATCAGGAACCAAACTACCCACTCTTTTTGAGACTCGCTTTTTCACACATAGTAATTGTTCTCTTTTTATCAGTATTCGTAGAATACTTCAGGCTAACCTGTCTTTCTCTATCTATACACTTTATTATTTTATATTTCCTTCATTTTCAGTTAAGAAAAGAGAAATTCGGTGGGCAAATCCAGCGAGGCTCGGAAAAAAGTGCGCCCGCCATTTGCATTGCACTTCGAAGCGGTCGGTTGTACTTATCCCTTGGCTTTACAAAATGTAGAAAACAAAACACTTACTCTTAGAAGAGAAAAGGGGCCAACCACGGAAAAACCCAACCGCTAGGAAATGGCGATCCACGCACTCCACTCATTTAAGCTAATTCTCACTAAGCCGATTCAATAGAATTCTCCAAAATCAACGTTGTTGGTCTGTATTTCTAACGTTTTTTAACCGATCTGGCTGGTTTATTGATCTCCACCGACCAGCAAAGGGTTCCTACAGCTCGATGAAATTTGGTATTGGTACGTCTATCCGTTCGCTCGTGCCGAGGGTGTATTCAACTACGGGAGACATCGACATTTTAGGCAACGGGGAGGAATCAAACCATTCGCGCTCCGCGCAATACCTGCTGCTGGTGCCCCTTCCTTTCTCTCTCTCTCTCTCTCTCTCTCTCTCTCTCTCTCTCTCTCGTTTTCTCTCCCTCTCTTTCTCTCTCGGGCTGTGGATTTTCGGTAAGCGGGCTGACCCTCAGCCATGCTTGGTGATAGCGACTCAGCCCATTAAACTGTAAAAACTCAGATCAATAAATTTTTTTTATTATCTCATAGACTGGTATCTCAATCTACACATCCAGGCTTTGGCGGATTTTTGGACTTTTCTGGGCGTTGAACCAGTCTTTTTGAATTTAGATGCGCAGGTGACTCTGAATATGGAGGAAGTTGGGGGCTGGAACCTCAATTTTTCAGGGGCCTTACCCGTGGCTCAGTCGGCGACTGCTGTGGTCATAAAGTTAAAAATTTCAGGTTCCCGCCCCAATGTCCCCCGTAATCAACGCGCGCCCTCGTATCCTTAGCAG
This sequence comes from Oscheius sp. G VE-2021, assembly GCA_022343465.1. Lineage (NCBI taxonomy): Eukaryota > Metazoa > Nematoda > Chromadorea > Rhabditida > Rhabditidae > Oscheius > Oscheius sp. G VE-2021. The sequence goes on from JAJQXH010000085.1 coordinate 1,083,725, forward strand.
TTTTCCGAACTTCCGCGAAATCCTGCTGTGTCTCTCACTTTGAATATATTGTTAGCAATCCATCTATTCATCACATAAATTCTTATTTTCATCCATACATCACAGAATTTCTTTAAATTACCGGTCGTTAAATGCGAAATGAGGGCTAGGGTGGCGGAGGAAAGGATAGTTTCTAGTCAAAAGTGTCAATTCCGCATGGTTCATGTGCAAAGGTACCGATTGCCGTAATGCTTTAGTCGAAAATTCCGAATGTCGCACAGTTTCTATTCGAAAGGACCAAATTCCGCACGGTTTTGCGGAATTTTATTGAAACCTCCGTGATGCGCCAAATGGCATGTCACAGCTCCCCGATATTAATTAAATTAACATTTCGTTTTAAACTTAAATTTTGTTTAAATAGTTCCGCAACGATTGCAGGTCCCATCCACTATTCGCCCCCAGAACTGTGCGGTAGTCCCGATGTGGTTCACGCCGGGTCCCACCACGAAGGGCCTGCGATTCAATAAAATTTTCGATACTTTAAAAATCCACGTCATTTTTGTTGTCTTATTCTTTACATATTCATCAATTTGAAAGTAGTTTTGCAAAAAAAAATGCGTAGAGGATCGAACCTTTGTCTCGTGATTGACAAAATCTAAGGCTGTTTAAGTGAAAAAGCGTCTTTTCACAAGGAGATTATGAATATATGCTAAAAGCATCTACGATTTATATCTATAGTGTTGATTTGCTGTATTTATGAATTGAAGTCACTTAAAAATGAAATTTTTCAGGCAAAATGTCCAGGAAAGGCGCCCACCCGTCTGGCTTCGACTTTGCGGAACTGCCCCAGCCCAAGGTATTATTTTTATTATTAAAAAAACAATTAATAATGGGATAAAATTTGTCATTTTAGGCCATCACCGGCATCCAATTCACCGACGAGGAGTCGGAGCTCCAGGACCAGACCGAGGCCCAGATCGTAAGTTTTCTAGTTTTATTTGTTGTTTTAAATGGGTTAAACCTGGTTCTATTTGAAAATCAGTGGCCAGCCCGAAAAATCAGTGTAAAGTCGCTATTTTTTTTAAATTTTCAGGAGCAGCCATCTCCCGTCATCTCCGCTGATGACTCCGACCGGGACGTCTTTCCCCTCCTCCGTCTGCTCAAGACGGTCCCCGCGATCGTCGAGGCCATTGCGAATAAAGTTAGTTTTTTTCTTTCTTTCTACGTTTTCAGCGATAACCGCAGAAAATCATCGTTTTTGCCGAAACCGCGCGGAAATCGGCCATTTTGACTGAAAACCATGCGCAAATCGGTCATTTAAACTGAAAACCGCGCGGCGATCGGAACTTTTGACTGCAATCCGTGCGGCAATCGGCACTTTTGACTGGAATTCGGCTGATTTGACTAGAAACGCGACTGTCCTCTACCTCATTTCCCTGTTCCAGTTGGACCCGGAGTCGTTTCTCAATCTGGCGTGTTCCTCCACCGAATTCTACCATTTCTTCACCCGCCCCACTGCCAAGAACTTCGTCTCCATTCCTCTCACCGAAGATAAGCTGGAATTCTACCTCGCCGAGAACCGCTTCACCTACGAGAGCCAGCTGGTTCCAGTCCCCATGTCAGTCGGAGGCCCCACTTTGGAGAAATACGTGGAGATGACCAGGAAGTGGCCCTTCCGCGTCCATCTGGACAGGGTCTCGTTCGAGGTAAAGTTTCTGCTAAGAATTTATTTAACTTTTATATTAAGGGCGATTTTGAAGACGTAGCTCTCATGCTGGGGGAGCTGCTTCTGTTCCTGGGAGCTGCCACCGTTCGTAAGCTGCGGATGGGATGCCCTCTGCCCTTCGACGATCTCTGCGGATTAATTCATGTAAGATTGGTTTTTGTTTTGTTAAATTCTACCTTTTTAGAGCTACGCCGTGAAAGAGTTGGATCTTTTGGATAGCGGCTCAATGTACACCGATGAGGAATGGATCGCCCTGGGTCAGATGCCTGTTAGTTGCTATTTTTTTCTTTCTTTCTGACCATTTCTTTTGACTGGAAACCCTGCGGCAATCGGCACTTTTGACTGGAAACCATGCGGCAATCGGCATTTTGCCCATACACCATGCGGCAATTGGCACTTTATTAGAAACCGTGCGGCAATCGATAATATCTTTTCTTTTCAGCTGGATACCATCTACGTGGACGAGTGCCCTGTGGATCTCCTGGAGCTCTCCTCCATTTCTACCATCTTCGTCGACAACGAGATTCTGAACACGGCCGTCCTCCGATCGATCGTCCAGGTTCTTTCATCCCTTTTCCTCGTTAATTTCCCAATTTCAGAGATGGCTTCAGGCCGATGACCTTCTGATGTGGAGAGTGGGCAGCGCCATGGCTCCGGCTGACTTCATCAACGCCTTCTCCGAGTTCTGCTTCTACTCATCCGACTACAAGGGAGCCCTTCCTGAGCACCGTCCTCTCTTCTTTATCGGCCGCAACGAGTACCAGGGGGAGGAGGACCTCTCCATGTTCATCTACAGAGAGGACGGGCGCCTTCTGAAAGTAGAGACCAGTCGAGCCGAGCGCCGGGTGCTGATCTCCTTCTGTTCGCTGACCGAGGGACCCGCCATCCTCGAACCTTAAGATCAGTGAGCTCTCCCGCCCTCCCTTGTTCCAATCGTGTTTTGTTCCTTCCTCCCCGAATCTAATCCTCTTTTTCTATGTATCGCCGGTTACTGTACAGATCGCCGTTCTTTTTATGTATAGATGCATGATATGCATCCTAGGTGACATTAATTTATTCTACGAGCACTGGTATTTATTAGAGGATAAACTTTTATGTATTTGAGTGTTTAGAATTTACTGGAAGAGCCATTATAGTCACTAAACAGGGCGGGGTCAAAAAGATCTTCCCTGAAAGGGGCGGAGCGAATTTCAACATGGGGAAATGGGCGTGGCTAAATGAACGACGACTTTTAAAAGGGGAAATTTGGGTGAGTGGGCGGAGTCAAGACCACTTAAATGAGTTTGACCTCGAATGGGCGTGGCCTGCTGATTTAACACCAATGAAAAGAGGCGTGGTCAGTGAGCCAATTTCAGAAGCAAAAGTCAATTTTAAAGGAACCGGCATGCACCTCGTCAACACTTATGGTGATCATTACTGTAAGCAGCGGGACTACCCTTGCTCCTGCCGCCGATCTCGTACGGATGTGAAACGCGAGACGCTACCATGTCAGACGATCTCATAGCGAAAACATTGGGTCCCATAGCGATACAGACTTTGTCTTTTTTAGTGCCAATTTAGTAAACGAGAGAGACAGAGAGAGAGAGAGAGAGAGACGTCGAAAATGGCAGCCATGTTATAGATGCATGAGGTCAGACATACAGAGAAAATCAACCTAAAAACGACCACTTTTTAAGAGACATAAATTAAATAAACATTTATTAAATATATAAAATTTATATATATTCTATTAAAAATCAACAAATCTATCACCGGAGATCTCTTCATTTCGCTTTGCCTTCGTACCCGTAGCCGATCTGCTCCGCCTCTGGGAAAGTCACCTGAAATCATTGAATTAGCCACCTTGTTTTAGGCAAAATCCTTGATCCTTTTAACAAAAATCCTTTTAACAAAAATCCTTCAATTTAATCAAAATCTCCAAAAAGGTCACCTTGCAGCGGGGAAGGGCGAGTTTCAGCTGTCGTATGAAGGACTGTCGGTTGGCGACGTAGGGAAGGAAGTAGAAATGGGCGGTGCGGAGGGCCTTCAGCCGGGTGAGCCAGTAGACAGAGGCGTCCGTTATGCAGGGGTTCAGCACGATTTCCTAAAGAGAGAGATTAGAGAGAGAGAGAGAGAGAGAGAGAGAGAGAGAGAGAGAGAGAGACGAACCACGTGGCTGAGGGAGGAGGCAGCCCGTCCTAATGCGAGTTCCCTCAGCGCCGCGTCGCCGAAGTAATCGCAAAAGTTGAGTTTCAGCGATTCCACCCGTCGGAGCTCCTTGAAGTACTTGAAGCCCTCGTCTGCGATAGCAGAATCACTCGCATCCACCTGAAAATCAATTTTTTTTTCAAAATAGTTCAATCTTTAAAAAACCAATTTTTCATTTTAATTTTTTTTTAAAAATAGGAAAACTACCTTGACAATGTGAACCCGTGGTATTCCCGGCCACCGCTTCTCGTAGGCGATCTCCCCCTGCTCCAGAGAGGCTGGCATTTGCTGAAATTGTCTTTAAATTTAAAATTTAAAAAAGGTTAAAAAACCTTTAAATTGTGTTGTGCGTGGGGGATGTACTCCTTCATTTGGCTGATGCTCGTGATCAGCTGAGAATCGCTCATCTGAACTTCGGTGGAGCCGCATTCCATCAGCCATTCGAGACAGGCCAGTTCCGGACCCAACTCCTCCACTCGCTTCTCATTGTATCTGGAAAATGAGGGGTTTTTTAACATCAAAAGAGATCTAAAAATTCTTCTCCACACAATCCTAGCAGTCAAATTACCAACTACATGACCTGGGTTCGATCCCCGATGCATTTCTTTGCTTGTAAACTTTTTGACTTTTTTCAATTATAATAGCTAGGAACATTATTATACAAGAGTTTGTAGTTTGATCACCGGAGTAATTGCTTAATTTAATTTTTAAACTTTTAAAGAAAACTTTTTTATTTTCAAAGTATAGACAACGGAAAATACGGTAGATTATCCGTGGAGCACACAAAGTATCAAAAAGTTAAGTTAATTCCACTGACAACAACGCCTGTTGAAATAGGCTCCGCCCACTTTTTGAGGTTTCTGCACTCTCTTGGCATTAAGTTCAGGGTATACGGTAACTACAGTAACCGGAATAACAGAAGATACAGTAACCGGATGACTTCTCAAAAAGCTAAAGTATAACCATTGTAAAGATGCCCAATTCAGAGGATACGGCGATTACCGTATTCAGAATGTACGTCTTGTAAAGTTTGCCATTCTCACGGTATCGATTGATTTTCGAGGATTATCGATTTATCTTCGGACCCTCCGGATACGTAGATTAGCGGTGGAGCACAGATATTTATTTCAAATGGAAAATCGGTTTAGACTTTTATTTTTACGATAAATTAGGAACATGTCGATATTTTTAAAACCATTTTCTGCCCAAAATTCCAATTGAAACTTACTTATTAGAGACCATTTCGGCTATTTTCCTCCTAAAACTGTAGATTTTGAATGCGGGCAGTGATAGGCCAGAACGATTCCTTGAACCGGACATCTAAAATAGATATTTTTAATTTAAATTTAATAAAAATACTTTTAAATTAATTTTTTTAATTAAAAAAAAAGACGAACCGGGACATTCTTGAGAAGGAGGGGTGGTCTGCAGTGCCTAATCGCGAACATCTAAAAAATCTGAAGAAAAATAAGTTTTTCCTTAGAATATTAAAATTTCAATAGATATTCCTTTGAAATCACATATATAAAAGATAGAAAACGCAAATAAGACCCTCTTTTATTGTCTTTTCGTAATAAACGATGGGATAACAAAAATCAACAATCAATCGGCGGCCTTTTTCTTATTTCTTCTTTCTCTTCACAGGGGGAGGGCCTTTCGAGACGCCGTGGAGACGGAGGGAGGCCGGGGCATCGTTCTGCGGCTGCAGCAAAATGAACCTGAAAGAGAGACAATTAGAGAGAGAGAGAGAGAGAGAGAGAGAGAGAGAGAGAGAGAGAGAGAGAGACAGAGAGGGGTAGAGAGACAGAGAGGGAGAGGGAGAGACGAACCCAGATTGTTTGTACTGCTCAGCGGTGTTGACGGTGTCGCTGGCCTTGGCAAAGGAGAGCTTCTCGCGCAGCAGCCGGTGCGTGGTGGAGGAGACCGCCTTGTCCACGTCGACTGTGGTCTGCTCTGAACGAAATTCGTTAGTTTTAAATTAATTTTTTTTAAATTTTAAAATTGAACTTTTTAATTGAGATTATCTTTAGATAGCTTAGAAAGCGGTCTAAGGTTGCCCAAATACGCAGAAGGCGGCTTGAGGTTACCGAAAAAAGCGGAAAGCGGCCGTTATTGGCAATGTTCTCAAATCGCTGGCCTGGCCAAAGAATTTTTTGAAAAACCAAATATTGTCCATAAAAACCAAGGATTAAACAAAGTTATAAACTGGTGTAATTAATTTTTAAACAATTTAAAATGCCTTAAATATGTCTCTAGTTACCGTATTGGTATGGGTAGAGCCGACCAAAGTCAGCCCGGTCCGTGAGAACCTAGAGAAGCCTGAGATTCTGAGAATCTAGAAGCCTTCCTGACGATGATATCTTGAGAATCCACGAAAAACCACGTATTTTGCATGTCTCATTTCACGTAGTTTCCGTGATTCTATGCCTCGTGGCGAATCTCCTTCCTTCATTTCCCTCATTTCCACTCGTCCCAATGCCGTGGTCGGTCAAGAGTGTCCACCTCTTCACCCTCTCCTCCTCCAAGAAGGATGGCCTCCCTCCCACCGTCTCTTCTTCTGAAGAAGAAGCCACTGCAGAACGCACTCCCCACCCTTCCGACACTTCTTTCGGTTAGTTTCCCTCTAACTGTCTATTCTCTCTCTCTCTCTCTCTAACCGAGAGATTCCAGGCCTCTCTTCGCTGGCATCGAGGGTGGAGGGGATCGACGACTTTGTGACGCTCCGTCCTGCCGACGAGGCCTACCTCTCGGCCGCCCGTCGCTTCATCGCCTCCCAGCCGGTCTTCAAGAAGAAACTGAAGGTGAGAGAGAGAGAGAGAGAGAGAGAGAGAGAGAGAGACCCTCCAAAACAAATAACTTCAGATCCGAGTGACCCGTCGTCTGCACGTGGTGATCCGTTCCCGCCAGGGCTACACCCAGTTGAGGCGGGAGCTCCTCCGCCGTCGTCCCCGCCCCGCCTTCTCCCTGGAGAGGTCTTCTGAGAAACGCCCCTCCCTCTCCGCCGCCTTCGCCCAGTTGAGCCTCCGCCCCGAGAAGCCGTTCAAGAGGAACGAGACCGTCGTCTAGGAGACGGATGACATGTAATCAGAAGACTTGTGTTTGAAAAGAGATGTGATTATAAAACGAATGTCATTTTTAGACTTGTCTTCTTGTTTTTAGTTTTGTATTCATTGGGCGGTTTTAGAACGTCTTCTTGACATTTAATGTGTCAAATTTAACCAATTGTATGTAGTACCAAAATGGTTGAATTAGTGGTCTTTCCAGTGTCCTAAGGTTGCCAAGAAGCGGCCTTTGGATGACAAAAAGTGGCCTGAGGTAGCCAGAAAGCGGCATGTGGTTCACAAAAACCTTCTGAAACGGCCACAATATGTAGAAAGCGGTCTTCTGCGGTCTGAGTCTGCCAAAAGCGGTGTTCTGCAGTTTGAGACTGAAAAAAGCGGTCTTCTGTGGCCTGAGGCTTAAAAACAACATTATACAAAAACGATTTGAATTGGAGGAACTTTCAAACAAGAAGAAAATCTGACGACTAAGACCAACAACCTCGGCGGTTCAAGCGGCCCAAAATTCATAGACTTGCAAGGTTACCACCAAACAGCGGCATGAAGGCAGCAGAAAGGGAGATGAAATCACCAAAAAGCGCCCTATGGTTACCAAAAAGCGGCATTTGGACGCCATAAATCCAGGTTATGTGGTCAGAATCGACAGAAGCGGTCCCAAAAGCCATGGAACTGCGATGTTTCCACTGAAACGACCAATGTGACCAACCAAGAAAGAGGAAATTAGCCCATTTCCACTTCCAGAACCTTCCCACGGCCATTCAAATGGCGTCACGTTGTGTTGCGTGACCTGCGTCTCTCGATTTCCCTCTCTCTCTCTCCCTCATTATCCTACGATTTGTGGCCTTAAAAGGCCTTTGGGCGGCCCTTGCCCCATTCCTCCCTCTGAAGATGGCCCAGTCGATCCCTCCCGGAGACATCGCCACCCAGCCGGGTACCAAGATCGTCTTCAACGCGCCCTACGACGACAAGCACACCTACCACATCAAGATCATCAACTCGTCGGCCCGCCGCATCGGATGGGCCATCAAGACGACGAACATGAAGCGCCTGGGCGTTGACCCCGGCTGCGGAGTGCTGGACCCCAAGGAGGCCATCCTGATGGCCGTCTCCTGCGACGCCTTCGCCTTCGGACAGGAGGACACCAACAACGACCGCATCACGGTCGAGTGGACCAACACTCCTGATGGCGCCGCCAAGCAGTTCAGGAGGGAGTGGTTCCAGGGCGACGGCATGGTCCGCAGGAAGAACCTCCCCATCGAATACAACCCCTAGCCCAGGGGGAGAAAGTGTGCGATAAAATATTGAAGAATTGAAGATGTTCCCCCAAAATTGTGTTCTGTTCTTTTTTTTGTGGTCAATACTTTTTCTTAATCGCTTGTCAAAATCCGTCGTTTTTGTCTTGTATGTTGTCCAAATAGTCCTTTAACCTTTCTCCAGTCCTTTAAATTTGTTCAACAAAAAGAAGTTCACCGGCTAGGATCGAACCCTTGTAAAATATTGAAGAATTGAAGATGTTCCCCCAAAATTGTGTTCTGTTCTTTTTTTTGTGGTCAATACTTTTTCTAAAGTGTCAAATATGACCTTTAAAATGCTTCCACGACAGAAACAGTCCTTTAAGGTAGAAAATAACTCCAGTCCAGTCCTCTAAAATTGCCAAAAAAATGACTGGTAGTTTAAATTGATGGCTAGGTGTCTTAGATGACTGCTTGCATTTTTAACCATCTTACGATTTCGGCGGCATCAGTCAGCATGTAATTTTTTAACCGTTTTTCTGTATAAAATGTAAGTTTTTCAATTTTTCAATAAAAAAGTGTTTGTGTGTGAAAAAGTGTCAAATATGACCTTTAAAATGCTTCCACGACAGAAACAGTCCTTTAAGGTAGAAAATAACTCCAGTCCAGTCCTCTAAAATTGCCAAAAAAATGAATGTTCTGCCTCGACTGGGACCGAACCCTGGTCGTTTTTCTGCCATTATCAATGAACAAATCCATCAGGCTAGCCAGAAACTCACTCTTTTTGCTGGCGCCCTCCTTCAACAGCAGGTCCAGCTTCGAATCCCCGCCCCTGCGCTTCTTCATAACCATACTACCTTAATATTCCAATTTAACTATTAACAAAGAAGCTTTTGAGCAGCCTATTGTTGAGAAATTGGACCGCAAAGCGGCCTACTTTTAGACCGCAAGGCGGCCTACTTCCAGGTCACCAGGTGGCCTTCCTTTAGACCGCAAAGCGGCCCCTTTTCTACCCAAGTCTTACAGATATGTCAGTCGTTACAACACCCTGTTAGAACTTCAAAAACCCACAAAAATGCCAAAATACAGATTTATTAAGATGCAAAGACTACACAGATAATGAATAAGACCAACAACTATGCACAAACAGAATGACAACCGAAAAAAAAGAGGGAGGGCGGGGCCAGAATCAATTGTGAAAGAGTTTCAGAAGCTTGCTACCCGTTTTTATTTTGCTAAGACTGGGCGTTTTGTGGAGGGAGGAGGGGGTTTTGGTCGGAGGGGGCTTGGCACGCATCTGGCTGGAACGGGAGGACGAACGAAGGGAGAAACCGCTGATTTTTCCTGCAAAAGAGGGATTTTTAACGTGTTGAAGCTCAGACCGCTTTTTGGTAGCCTCAGGCCGCTTCATAAGGTTTTGGCAATCTCAGGCCGCTTAAATAGGGTTTCATGAACCTCAGACCGCTTCTGAAGATTTTTGGCTTTCTGACATCTTTTCGACCACCTCAGGCCGCTTTTTTCTCGCTTTTTGGCAACCTAAGGCCGCTTTTGGGCAACCTGAGGCCGCGTTCTTGCTGTATGATACTGAAATGCCGCTTTTTGGTCACCTTAGGCCTCTTTATAGACCTTTGAAACCGAAATGAAGCAAAACTCTCACTTGGAGTGACAATCTCAGAATCGGAAGAGCAAAGGCGAGGCGACGGACTGCGCGTACCGTTGATGATATTCTGAAAATAGAGTTTCAATAAACCCGAAGAAAGCTGTCAAGAAAGTGAAAATAGAGCACACTTACATGAAAGCAGGAGTGGAAAATCTGCATGAGAACGCGGTGGTCGGCGGTGGCGGAGACTTCGGCGAAGGAGGCCTTGTGCTTTTTGGCCATCGCCTCTCCCTCGCCCTCAGAGACTTGTCTAGAAATGGAATTTCTTTAATTGTTTTTTAAAATAATTTTAAAATAAAAAATCTTTTTAAATAAAACTTTTAAAAAGTTTTAAAAATTAAAAAAAAAACCTATATCTCTCCAGATCGCTCTTGTTGCCGAGGAGAATGGTTTTGTGCTCGCGCGCGCACAGAAGATGCTCGTGGCGGTCAATTCTCTCCAGCAGAGAGTCGGCGTATCTGGAAATTAGAATTATGCAACAAAAAAGGGAAAACATTTTTTATCATTTAACATCTTTATTTTATTATTTTTCATTATTTCATTCAAATTAGCAGGGTTTTTAAAGGACTTTCGAATTTTCAATATTCCCGCCTGAAAAGACGCAGACAACTCTGGTCGTCTGACATGGTAGCGTCGCGAATTTCACACCTGTACGAGATCAGCGACCGCGAGAAGGGTAGTCCACTGCATACAGTAATGAGAATCATAGGAAAATGCTAGTCGAAAAAAGGTCTCAGAAGGTTCCTTTAAGATTCGAATAGAGTTTTTCGCAAAAATCTTGTGAATTACCTCAATTTTAATTAAAAAGCGGGTAAAGCGGCCTATGGCTGTCAAAAAGCGGCTTTCCACTCACTGAAGGCTCAGCTGGCTGGTCACATCGTAGACGACAACAAAGACATCGGCCCATGCGAGCCACCGCATTTCGTCGCGATTCGCGTCGTCTACGGTGTCCATCACCCAGACCATCAGCGACTGCCCACCTACCGTATCCGCCCGACAATACGTGTCTTCTGAAATTTATTTTATTTAAATATAATTTTCTGTATTCAAAATAACCTTTTTAAAGCAAAAGTGTAAATTTTTCTCCCTTTCGTTGATTAAAAAAGGGTTCAAAATGGAGAAAAAGATTGAAAAAGTGAATAAAAACCCACCTAACAAGGAATCATAGTCACCAATAAAACGTTTCGTAATGTATTTTACAGCCAATGCGGATTTGCCCGAGCCGGTCATACCGACTAGGGCCAGGTGCATCTCACGGAGGGGGACGGAGGAACGCATCACTCGTCACTGAAAGAGAGAGGTTTAGAGAGAGAGGGAGAGAGAGAGAGAGAGAGGGAGAGAGGGAGAGAGAGATCCCCTACCTCCCGCCGGCAGTCTCCTGGTCCTCCTCCTTTTTCTCCTCTTCCTCTCCCGTCTTCGGCAGAAAAACGAGTACGCAGGGGTCCGTCCGGAGGCGGTCGTTGCCGAGGCAGAGTGGGTCCCTCGGATGGAACAGCAACGACACCTGACGCAGTTGCCCGCCGCCGCAAACGGCCGACAGCGGCAGCTGGAACGCCACTCGGCCCGAACGAGACGACATAAACCTGCAACGTAATAATGGAGAGACGGCGGGAGGAGGCTGTTATTTAGGGCTGATTTACAACTAATTTGATAATATAATGCACCATTTTAAACGGATTTAGATCGAAAAGTGGTTTTCTAGGTTCAAACAGCTCTTTTAATCAAATGTAGGCTGATTTAAATCAATTTTGAATAAAACTGTTTATAAAATAGCAAAAATATATCTTTAAAAAATATAGAACACTGTTTGACATGATCCGGTCCCATTTGAAAATAGCAGCCCAAATTTGCATATAGCACCCCCAAAAAGTTTTAGGCCCAATAGCACCTCCCACGACGGTTTCAAACCGCCCTTGTCAAACATTGATATAGAATTTCCAGCTCACCTGGGGTCTTCATTATCCAGTCGAAGTTTTCCGTTCGTAATTCCGGCGGCTATTTTGTCGTCCAGAATGAAGAGATAGGGATCCAGGTAGGGCGTCTGGGCAGAGATCTTGTACGGCTGGAAAGGAAAATTGTTAAAATGGCATGGTCTATGTTTTTTTTGAAGTTGTAGATACTTTTTATTTCCCCCATAATTTTAAATAGTGGGATATACCTGTAAAATTTGTTCTAAATACATTAAAACACACCTGGAAAACGTTTAAATGCTGGTTTTTTCAAAGTTTTGAGAAGACATTTTTTATAGACCGGCAGGATAGGGCCAATTAGGGCCGGTCTCATTTCTCGGGAAGTTTTTTGAGGTTGGTAAGGAATAACTCTGAAAATGAATCAATCAGGCCGGTGAGATTCATGAAAACTTTGGAAATTAGTTGGGCAATCCAGCCAGGCGGTCGATCGAAAATTAGAATAACCCGTTGCGCTCAAACCACCCCGTGGCCTTTCCCCCTTGTTCCGGTCATTCGCAGTCCCTCCGATGCCGTGGTCGGTCGACAGTCGCCTGCCCTCCCTTCCCTCCTCCTCCACCGCGGATTCTTCGATGGCCACTGCTCCCTTCATCTCCAAGCCGAACTACCGCCCGGAGTTCAAGAAGAAAGAAGTCTTCGGCTGAGATAGGAACAAAAGCGAACGTCGAAAATGCAATAAAAAATAGTTTACCCTATTTTTGAGGCGTCAGGGACCTTTTTGTGACTCGAATTTGCCCATGGTGCTCATTACGCAGATTTATTCAAAATGCCGCATTTAAACCCCAAACTGTTATATATTTTCTTGAATAACTTTTCAAGCTCTTTCATTTGAGATGAATTCAAGCGAGGCCACTTTAAATTAGGTATGGATCCTGCCAATTCCTACCTGATAACTGGGGAAAGGCAGTTGATTTAGGAGTCTTCTGAGTGTTTCCGACGAATGTCTGGGGTCTCCCCTCTTCCTTCCTCTGGCGATGGCCATCCTGGCATGAACTGGGAAGAGGTCAGCCCCCACCCAGGCGTCCGTCGTGATTGGGAACAGAAGAGATGGGCTCAGGGCAACCACACAGTTGTAGAAACGTTCGTCGAACTGAAAATGTCAAGTTATATATGCTCTTTCTCTATTTCTCTCTCTTTCTTTCTTTATCCCTCGCTTACAATCAAAATCCGCTTTATCTGCTTTTGGCAATTGAAAGCCGCTTTTCGCAAATAAAAACCGCTTTTGGTAATAAAAGCCGCTTTTTTGGCAACCAAAGACCGCTTGAAATGCTTTTGGCAGTAAAAACCGCTTTTTTCCATATAACATTTCCTTTTATTATGATCTGGTACGGGTGCAAGTGACGCAGAATCAGAGACAAATTTAGTCAATTTCAAAAGCATAAGCGCGTAGAATCCTAATTAGGTCACGCAGATGCCGCTTGTTTCCGCTAACCATAGGCCGCTTGAACCGCTGTGAGTCCTCGTTTCTCTCACAAACCCACCGAATTGTAAATTTCCAAAATTGACGCATCCCTCCAATCCATGATGACGAAGAAGCAGGGAAGAGAGGAGGTCTCCCGTCCGAAGTCTCCTACTTTAGCCCATGATTACCATTCAGCTACAGTAACCCACTTGGCAGCATTCGGATGAGGAGGAAGAATTCCTCGAAAATGTGAACTTTGTCCAGTTTCAGCGAGGTGAAATATTCGGAGGAGCGGAGGAATTCCGCGATTTTCTTCTCTTTCTTGGAGCGATTGTAGAGGAAAGTGAGGATGCGCTGTTTGAAGCCGGAGACGAAGTTTGTCCGAAGGTGGGAGGCTTGGGTCACTCTGGAAAGGGGGAGGTTAGAGAGAGAGAGAGAGAGAGAGAGAGAAAGGCGCTTACGGTAAATGCAGATCGTCGTCGTCCTGGACGGAAGGCCCAATGTCCTTGAGTGGAATCAGAGCCCCCGTCTGTGGGTGTACCCTCAGAAGATGCATAACTTGGTGTTGGTGGGAGGTGACGCAGAGGAATCGTTTGCTGATCTGCACTCCATGCGGCAGGGTTATCCTATCTCGACGGTAGGCGTGCTGGCCGACCACCGCTCCTTTCTGAAAATGGGATTTTAAAGTTTGAAAATTAAACGGTTAAAAAAAATTTAAACTTAGAAAGTGTTCTTTATGTTCCTTAATTCCTTTCTTCATGATCCTACCGTAACCATGTGCTAACTTCAAGGCCGCTTTTTATACATCTGCTTTTCCCTGATGTCAAGCCACTTTTCGCCATAAAGCGACCTCCCTTTTTTGGTCCATTTCTGCTTCCTTTTTTTATCCTTCTGCTTTTGTCTAATCGATTCTAGCTTTTTTTTGTTACCACTTTTTTTTAAATTAAGGCCGTTTCAGGTTGTTTTGTGGTGATTACCGCAACATAAAACTTGTAATGACCTAAGGCCGCTTTTCGGCAAGCAGCCGTTTTAGTGACATCAAAGCTCCATTTGGCTGTGGCAACAATAGGCCGCTTCAGGCGCTTCTTGGCAACCTTAGCTCGCTTTTTGACAACCGGCCTGTCCTGCCAATAATTGGTTAATGGAGAGGGCTTCCCGTGGTTTCTTCGAAAACGACCCATTTCACCTCATAGGAGAGAGGAAATTAGCTTTCCACTTCAAGAACCTTCTCACGGCCATTCAATTGCCGTCACGTTGTGTTGCGTGACCTGCGCCTCTCGATTTCCCTCTCTTTCCCTCATTAGCCTACGATTTGAGGCCTTAAAAGGTCTCTGAAAGGCCCTGCCTCCTTCCTCCCTCTGAAGATGGCCCAGTCGATCCCTCCCGGAGACATCGCCACCCAGCCGGGTACCAAGATCGTCTTCAACGCGCCCTACGACGACAAGCACACCTACCACATCAAGATCATCAACTCGTCGGCCCGCCGCATCGGATGGGCCATCAAGACGACGAACATGAAGCGCCTGGGCGTTGACCCCGGCTGCGGAGTGCTGGACCCCAAGGAGGCCATCCTGATGGCCGTCTCCTGCGACGCCTTCGGACAGGAGGACACCAACAACGACCGCATCACGGTCGAGTGGACCAACACTCCTGATGGCGCCGCCAAGCAGTTCAGGAGGGAGTGGTTCCAGGGCGACGGAATGGTCCGCAGGAAGAACCTCCCCATCGAATACAACCCCTAGCCCAGGGGTGCCCAGAAGTCTGATCACGGTAGTTAAAAAAGAGGTGTAGAAGGGCGCGAATAAACTGTGTGAAAATCTCGTGTTTTCCTTATCGTTGTTGTCGTTTTCTTTACTTTTTGTTCAATTTTGTCATTTTCTGCCTTCTCGATAACTTTGGAACAATAGGAAATCAATGTATCTAGTTATTTCCTATTGAATGCTCGTTCGCGGCGAGACCCATAAACCACCAGTCCTATAATAATTGTCTTCTACAAACTAACCGCTATATCGATGCAGTAGAAATAGAAATCTTCTATGTGGATGTTCTGAAGAGCAACTCCCTCATTTGTCCGGAAAAGGGAATGCAGCGACAGTTGGCTCTCGTTTACCTGAAATAGATTTTATTTAAGATCAATTCATTCTTCCGGTCATTTAAATCGTCCTTTAAAATCCCTCACCGTGCAAGTGGCTGGAATGATGAGATGCCGTGCGTCGTCCGTAAACAGCACGCACTCCAGCCGAAAATTCACCTCCTGCTGCCGCACTTTGATCTCACTTTGCAGGGTAAACAATTCCTAAAACATTACAAATTACAGTATCCCCTTTATTTTAAAGGACTTACATTGAGGACCTGGTCTTCCCTTACTCCCATGGCGGCCTGTACTCCGTTGTAGCGATAGATTCTGAGGATCTCCAGATGGTAGGCGAGGGTGATCAGACGGAGGCCATCTGGAGTCCAGCCGAGGATATGGTCACGGGGGCCGAGCATCTCTTGGGACTGCAATTGGAATATTGCGATGAAAAGAAGGAAGAGGCGTACCTGGACGTATCGTTCTAAGCGTAATGTGGTGTAGAGGTCACGGTCGTGGCGGTACTGGTTCGTGTCTGAAATTACACAAATAAAATGGTACTTTCTTGTTGTTTTTTTTAAGTTGACAACTTTTACAATCTTTCTGAATTCCATTTTAGGTCCAAAAGTTTGTAATTATTATTTGGATAGTTAAAGGACTCTAACTCCTGATCTCATTTAGTCCTTTAAAATGAGATCTAGAGCAAATGGTCAAAATAGTGTAATTCATTTTATTGAAATTGAAAGAATTTTAGTCATTTAGTCCTCATCACATGAATTCCCTCAAAGCGGCCTGAGGTCACCGGAAAAGCAGAAAGCGGCAAAGCAGCGGCGTCAAACCGCTTTTTGCAGATTTTGAGTACATCAGGCCGCGGTTTCCCGTTTCTGGTAACCGCAGGTCGCTGTCTGCTTTTTTGGTGACCTCGAACACAAGTACGGTCAATATCAATCGATTTTTCGACGTATTGATTGGTTTTCGGACTATTTTATGCCTAAAGCTTCCTAAATTTTCATTTTCTCATTCCTACCTCGTGTCCTCCGTCCCAGCTCCCTATCCCTCAACATGGTGACCTGATTGCAGGTGAGTAGTCTCCTCCTCTGGTACCACTCCTTGCTGTACATCTGCGTGGCTCCAGTCTCCTCATCCGTCTCCTCCTCTCTCGATGCCCGCGACGTAGATGGCCGCGAATCCAGAAGACTCATCGCCTAAACTCTCTTGTTTTACATTTCTAAATGCAAATTAGACATAAATAACATACAAAAATACAAATTACACATAAGAAAAGAGAAGAATCACATGGGCTTCGCCATATTCAAGGGAACTAATAAAGAAAAGGCAGAGATAAAGATTTAATGTTCACTTCTACTACGGACAACATATTCCTAGGTCTGTCTAGTTGATCCTGTTCCACTGGAAGTAGTCGGGCTTGAAGTGGCCGGGCGCGGGGTGGTTCTCCAGGAAGGGCGCGTCCAACTTGCCCTCGGAGTACAGCTTGCGGCGCTGGGCGGCGATCGCTTCGGCACGCTGAAAAAGAAGGGAATTAGAATGCAAATACGGAATATTTTTTTAATTCTTATTTTTGAAACATAAAAAATACTTAACTAAAAAATACTTTTGCAAAAAGTGGCCTTAGGTGGCCTTAAAGCTTGTAAAGCGGCCTGAGGTTACTAACAATAAGACGGCGGTAGCTTGCCAAAAAAGCCGCTTTTGGCAACGTTCGACCGCTTGACCCACTTTTTGGTAATTAAACGCCGCTTTATGGCAATCGAAGGCCGCGTTTTGCTAAGCGAAAGTTTTGCAGCAAAACCTCCAGAAAATCTAAATAAAAGAGAAGAGAAGACAATTTCTCAGTCGGCTGTCAAATAAAAGATCATCTCTCGTTTGCAGCGCAAACCCCGCCTGCCGCCCCTGCTGATAAAACACAATTTCTCACTATTTGGCGGACTTCTCACCGCTGTTCGCCCGGTTTTACTAGCCAATCGCTCTTTTTTCTTCGAGAGGTACTAAAATGATGCGGGATAGGACAAGACAAATTGGTTTTTGTAAGAATCCAGGGAAATTTTTAGTTTGTAGATCAGTAGATCCTACAGTAGATTATAGCTAAATTTTAAATTTTCCATGTAAACGCAGTGCATTCTAGACGTAAATCCCTTATTTGTTTGTTTTTAATTGACCCTCCAGATGTTCAACTGCGAGTGCCTTCGCAATCGAAAAACGGCCTTATATGGCCGAAAAGGGGGGTGCTAATTAGCCCAAACGTCACCACTTCCAATTAGCCTGGCTGTGGGAAGGTTCTGGAATCTTATTTGAATGGAATCATTTCCGCTGCTACTAATTAGTATAGGCCAGAATTCCACAAATAGGCGTCAGAACGAGGACGGGTCATTAGACAAAATGATCCTCTTTTAACGACTGGAAAAGTAAAATGGAAAAGAAGTGATTGTGTTGCTTCGAACAGACTTCGTAAACTTACCTCGTATCAACTTCAAATCTACCAATAAAATTAAAAACCACGTTAAATTTTTCATCTCCAATATGTACCTTATTTTCGTGCAGACGTGCTTGATTATGGTAACCTTTATCAATTTTCGCATAGTTTTTTATGTTTCTTACATTTTAGTTACAGCTTTCTGGCAACAAAAGACAGTTTGGACCGCTTTCTGGCAACCAAAGGCCGCTTAGGCTTCTTTCAGGCAACCAAGGCCGCTTTCGGCAACAAAATACAGTTTAGACCACTTTCTGGCAATCGAAGGCCACTGGAACCGCTTTTTGGCCACCAAAGGCCGCGTTTAGCCGCTTTCTGGCACCGCTTCCCGGGTTGTGAAATTGTCAATTGAATTTAAAGAAATTGAATCACCTTCTTCTGCTTGTCTCCGGTGAGGCACTCCTGGTAGTCCCTGTGCTCCAGGTCGCAGTACTTGCGGCCCATCTTGGCTCCGTAGGCCTCCATGCACCTGTAGAACTGCGACTCGAAGAAGCCACACGTACGGCCTGAAAATGGGGAAAGTTTGTTTATCGGGCTGTTTTGAATGGGCCGTCTCCATGGAAACCGCCAGGACAACAAGCCTCGCCTAACAACTGCGTTTTACGAGACTATGAGGGCAACCTAAGGCTGCGCTTAAACAGTTTTTTGTAACCATAGGCCGTTGCTGCCGCTTTTGGCAACCTAAGGCCGCTTGGGCCGCGTCGTGGCAACCACAGGCCGCTTGAACAGCAACCGGGCGCCCATGTGATACCTGAAACTACAAACTACAAGAATAAAACGAACCCTGCTGGGAGAGGGGAACCGCGAGGGTGTCGGAGAGCGGGGTCTTGACGATCGGCGTGAGAGTCTGAAGGTTCTCCGGCACTCTGTTACCCGTCGCCATCTTCTGAAAACTTATTTTTACTCAAAATTTTACAAAAAATATCGATAAAAGAGTCGATAAAGGAGATAAAAATGTATTTTAAAGCACCAAAACCCCCAATAACTCCATTTCCCTGCGTCTTTTGGCCTACGGCGTGTTTTGATTAGCATCCAACAGGCACTCTGGGCAATTTACGCTCCCTCCCTCACTCAAAAGCCATAAAAGACGGCTCCAAGTTTGCACCAGGCGGGAATCAATAAGAAGCAGCGGATTCACTTTTGCCGCCTGGTCAGCACTGATGGACGTCGTTTACGATATAGTCGAGAGTGAGTTTAGCCACGGGATATGGATAATTGAGACAAATTCAGATAAATATGAATTTTAAAAATATTTTCAACAAATTGATGTAATAAATGAAAATAACATTTAGGCTTTAAGGCATATTTCCAATTATAAAAATACTTTTCTTGGACGCTAACGTGATAAAATAGGACAACAAATCGTCTATAAAAAAGAATAAAAACAATATTTTTCGTATAAAAAATTTAATGAATAAAAAAATTCAAAGAGGTGATTTCAGTTTCAAAACACGTCTTTGTTTATTTATTTTTCAAATAAATATTTTGCAATTTTAAAAAAACTTAAAATCAATTCTTTTTAAATTAAAATATAATTTAAATATTATGTTTTAATAAAAAACGACAATTTCATTATTCAAAAAATCAATAAAATGTTATTTTGTCGTTCAAAATCATTTTTTCTTACCAGTGATTTATAAATTTCAAAATCGATAGTCTTTAAAAAATTAAAACCAATATTTTTAAATTAAATTTTTAAAAAAAATATAATCTAAACGGTAGAAACCCATGATCATTAGGCATCTACGTGTTCATCCCAATAATCGCCGTGTTCTTTTTCTGCGGCGTTCTCTACCTCAACAACAAGCTGGGTCTCCTCAACCTCGACACTTTACAAGATCCTAAAGGTAACAAAACAATAAAAAAGAATAAAATAAAGGTTTCAAACCACAAACTACACTTGAAAAGAATAAAGACCAGACTAAATAATTTATTATAGGTTCCGAAGAAGCAGAGGAGAGAAAAAAGACGGACTGATTGACAGAGGAAATAAACATCTCGGCTCCCACGCGACTAGTAATTGTAGACTTACAAGAAGGGTATATACAGTAATCTTCTCTCAAAATAACAAATTCTGAAGATAAAAACAGGGTCCCACAGAGAAGAAATCAC
The DNA here is from genome assembly GCA_022343465.1 of Oscheius sp. G VE-2021. Lineage (NCBI taxonomy): Eukaryota > Metazoa > Nematoda > Chromadorea > Rhabditida > Rhabditidae > Oscheius > Oscheius sp. G VE-2021. The sequence goes on from JAJQXH010000085.1 coordinate 1,103,605, forward strand.
AAGAGATCAGGCTTATTACGGTGGGGACGGGGGCGAGGCTTTAAAGAACTGCCTTTAAAGGACTAATTGGCTTTTAAAGGACTATCGATTGATTAAAGGACTGAACCAGCGGACTGGTCTAAAGGGTGATGTTGATCGACTGCTTCACCATCGCGGCGAACTCTCCGTTGTCGTCGACGGCGTACTTGAGGAAGAAGGGCTCCTGGGAGAGCGTCTTCAGGTTCGGCCGGTCTCCGGGCATCTTCTTCAGGCATTTAGACACGAAAGTCACCAGCTCGTCACTGAAAATTAGATAATTACACTATTTTTTTAAAAAATACAGTCATTGTTTTCGACCTTCTGTTTGACCAATTTGGACTGCCCGTTTTTATAAATGTTTTTTTAAATAATTTAAATTTAAATAATAATTAAAAATTACCTGAAGATGCCGAGAGGGAGTGTTGGCGGCAGCTCATTGACTATGTAATCGAGCATTTCAAATATAGCCATGGCTGCTGGATTCGTAGCCGAAGCCTGGTAGGCGGGGACCTGAAAAACACGTTTTAATTAATTTGCCGATATCTTTGCGTCTCTCTTTCTCAAATACGATCTATCTCTATTTGTCTGCGCCTCTTTCTCTCTGCTTCTCTGATCCTTTATCTGCTTAAGTCTCTTTGTTTCTCCCTGTCTCTCGGTCGTGTTTGCCTGTCCTAGCTCTACCTGCGTCTCTAACTCGTCTGCCTCTTTGCTCTCAATGTCTGGATATCTGCGTCTCTCCTATTCTTTGTAAATCTCTGTCTACTCTCGTCGTCTGTCCCTCCCTATTTATCTTTCTCTTATTCTCTGCGTCTCTATATACCCCTTTCTGAATGTTTGTATCCCTGCTTCTCTAACTCTCTCTTCATCCAAACCCACGTCAGTGCGTCCATCGGCCAGTTCCACCTTCTCCTCCGGAATCCCGAAAATGGCGCCGTACTCGGCCCTCGACGGAGTTGGCACCGGATACTTCCCGATGAGCAGCTCCACCAGCGACAGACCGAAGGACCAGATGTCCGAGTGGATCGTGTAGTGAGAGCCCGTCAGGCGCTCCGGCTAAATTGCACATTTAATTTGTTTTAAATAAATTTTAAAATACAAAAAATAAATAAATACGAACCGCCATGTAGGAGCGAGTGCCGACGAAGGAATTGGCCATGCTGTCTATGAGCATTCCGGAGACGCCGAAGTCGCAGAGCTTGATCTCGCCGTTGCTGTTCACCAACATGTTCGACGGCTTCACGTCTGAAAAAAGTAACATTTTAATCTATTTTAATTCTTCAGATTCTGTGACCTCAGGCCGCTTTCTGATTTTTCTGTCGACCTCAGGCCGCTTTTTCTTGCAACCTCAGGCCGCTTTCCGCTTTTTTTTCAATTCCAGAAGACTCTACCTCTGTGGAGGATCTTAATCTCATCCTTGAGGTAGGTGAGTCCGCGAACGACGGCGACCGCAATGCGGCCTACGAACGGCTCCGACAGGCGGCCCATCTTAATTAATTCATTGAATATAGCCTGCAAAAGCTGAAAACCTTCTTGAGGACAATGTCGAGGGAGAGTCCGTCCATGTACTCCATGCAAATCGAAATGTCGTTGTTGTCAAGGAAGGCGCCGTAGAAGCCGACTATGTAGGGGCTGTTGCACTTGTGCAGGACGGACAATTCTGAAAGACCTTGTTTCAACAGAGAAATATTGGAACGATTAGACCTTTAATGATCTGCTGACGGACGGAGGGCTTCACTTCCAGGTGGACTAGCTTCCGCGCCATGGTGACTCCCTTCTTCCGATGGACCACCTGGAAAAAGGCATGTTATATTGATTTAAATATATGATTTTAAAGGACTAGTTGGAAATTTAAAGCACTAGGCACAAATGGGTCCCACCACGAAAAGCCGTGCAGCTAAGATTTTAAAGCAATGTTGCCGAAATTATCCTGCAAACATCAAAATCCGCTATTTTTAAAGGGCTGTAGATCGGTATCAACACCAAATCCGGCATTTCTTAAAGGTCTATTTGTTTTTTGGCAGCCCCGATGTCCTCCGGTATTTCCCAGGTTAAAGGTCTAACAACCGCGTAACCGAAATAAACACTATTTTAAAGGTCTAAAATCTAATTTTAGACCGAGCTGGTCCAATTTCGATTTTTAAGCTGAAAACATCGATATCAACAACAGCAGCATCTGCCATGAAATCGACGAAAATTCGAAACCTTTAAAAGCCTATCCAGCATTTGTGATAATTTTGACGTGTTCCGGTTGATTTTAAAGGTCTGAACGACTCCGCCGACAATCGATTTCTCATATTTTACTCTCCGCAGTGGGACCAAAATTACTCAGTCTTTTAATATCCAACTAAACGTTCTGAAACAAAGTACAACAGAAAAAACAAAGTCACCTTAGAAACGACGCCGCCGTTGCCCTTGCCGAGTTCGCCGAGATTGTCCAAGACATCTTCCGAGAGATCCGCCTGAAATATTCTATTTAATGTGAATTTTTAATGAAAATATATGATTTTTTCACAGATTTTAAACTAAATATAGCTAAATTTTAACAAAAATCGACGATTTCTGAACAAAAATTACTATTTTTTTAACAAAAATGACAGAATTTACCGTGGTAGACATCTAGAGAGCGACAGGAGAGAGAATGAGCTATTTTAGCGTCTCGGGCGCCATGGGGAGCTTTTGATCTACCTTTTGGTGTCTAGATGGGCAGGGCACGGCGTGTTCAGTTAAGCCAAAACAGCAAGTGAATCCATCGGACAGCCGCACGCGTCTCTCACGCGAGCGGTCGACCAAATCAGCCAATCAGAGGCCGCGATTCGCAGGCTCCGCCCCTTTGGCCCCGCCCATTCGGGCATTGGCCGCCTCTGATTGGCTGATTTGGCCGACCGCTCGCGTGAGAGACGCGTGCGGCTGTCCGACGATCTTAACAGCAGACACTTAGGTAGTGAACACACCGTGAGGGTACAAACTACATCTTTACTGGTACTGTTTCAATGATTTTTAGTTGTTTTTGCTACATTTTTAGTTGTTTTTTTGTGTAAATAATTAGTGTAAAGCTGCAAATCTCACCTGGATTGAGTCTTTTATCTGGAGCCACTCGCTCAGCCGCTGTTTCTGAGCGTCGTTGGTGACGGAGATGGTCTTCAGACGCTCCTCGATGGTCACCACGTCGCTCCCCTCGTCGTCCTTGGTCCCGTCCTCCCTTTCGCTCTCATTCACAGTGGGTGGAAGACTGAGACCCAGCGGATTCCGGCCCTTACGACCCGACATTTCGCTAGAACGGGCGAAATTACGAAAATCGATTGCTGTGGGAGTAATTAACCGCGAGAAAATCGATATTTTATTTCTAAATATTAAAAACTACATTTTCTTTCTCATAAGAATCAGAATAGGGAAAATAGGATATTTTTAAAATTAAAAAAGTAAAAATAAAAATGACTCGTCAAGGCCACGCCCCTTTTGCAAACACGCACTTTCTGCTAAACAGCGGACAATGAGTAAACATCGGGCAACAAGGACATCATTAAAAAGAACTTTAAAACTGTTTTTGGTATCAAATTATACATCGATCTACCCAGTTTTAACGTAGTTACCACAATCGTTAGAACCAAAAACGATAAAATACTTTAAAAAATAAACCCAAAATGGCTGAAAACGTCAAAACAGAGCCAATTGGTAGGCACAACCAGGCAGATATTGACGCAAGAGGGTAATTGGGCAGCAGATTTCAATTTCTCACAGGTGCCCGCATAAGAATATTGACGGAAGCCCGGGCGGATTGCTGTTAATCTGATGATTTCGTAATGTGTTTACGCCAGCCGGCTGGCAAATGACAGGTGGTCCCGGCGCGAAAGTTGCAGACAGCCGTGCAGCCATTGCAGCTTTTGCTCTCTTGTTGACAGCCGCTGTTTACAAACGGTTTAAAACCGTTATTTTGTTTTAAAAATAGTATTTTAATTTACCAAAAATTAAAACTAAAGTTATAGGAAAATGCCGGCGGATAAGGAATACGTGGAGACTTTGGTGAAGAGCGGAAAGCTGGCCCTTCTGGAGGCCAAGGAGCAGATCCTCGAACTGCAGACCATCCTCAAGGATAAGTGAGTTTAAATGGCAAAAATGCGGCTTTAAAGGTTCGGGAGGGCGGGTCCTGCCTCGAAAATGTGACCCCTTATCTTAGACGTTAGCGATAAAAGCGGGAAAGGTGACTGTCAGCAGTGTGGAAACAAGGAAAACCGGAAAGCGTATTGATCTTAAAGGAGTGGTCAACGCTGTAAAGTTAAAGGACTAACCAGTTGGGCGGTTACAGTCCTTTAAAAACTGAAATATTGATGGGTAGTCCTTTACAAACTACTGGCGGCTAGTTAGTCCTTTAAATGGCGGATATCGGGATCTTTAAAAACATTGGTGTCTGACAAAGAATAACGTATGTGCTTGCTACAGTTCTTTAAGAAACTTGCGTATTAGTAGTTAGAAATCACTTGTTTTTGGCTTCTTGAGACCTAGTTCTTTAAATTTCTTAGAGAACTTTGCGATAATCCAGTCAGTCCTTTAAAATATCGATTGTTTTTCATTGAAAACCAAGTTAGACCTTTAACTAACCCCGCATTTTCAGAGAAACGGACCATTCGGACTTTGTCTTCTACGCGGACCGCCTGATGCGGCTGGTGATTGAGGAGGCGCTGAACAGGCTGCCCTACACGGAGGTCACCATCACCACGCCCACCCACTGCACCTACAAGGGTCCGTTTCTCTCTCTCTCTCTCTCTCTCTCTCTCAAACTCTCCTTCCAGGAATCCAATTCACCCGTGGCAACTGCGGAATGTCGCTGTGCCGCAGCGGCGAAGCCATGGAGATCGCCCTCCGCCAGTGCTGTCGCTCCATTCGCATCTGCAAGATGCTAATCGGAGGTCAGTTTTTGATCTATTTTGGATCTTTTGATCTACTACATCTATTTTTTCAATCTACTTTTGATCTACAATCAATTTGATCTTCAGGAGAGGATCAGCGCGTGCTCTACGCCCGCATGACGCAGGACATAGCCCACCGCAGGGTGCTCCTCCTCTACCCCGTCATTGCGTAAGTTTTGAATTACCGTATGTCAAAAATAACTAAAAATGATGTCATTTCTGCCACTTTCGTGCCACCCGGTTGTCTTGACCTCATAAAAATCTATACTTTCCGGGTGGTCCAAATTATTCCTGCCAGCTGGATGTCAATAAAACATTTAGAATGACAATAACTCAATTTCAATAAAATCATATATTGATTTGTGTCTGTTGAAAATATCGATTTTTCAATTTTTCAGCACCGGAACGACCATATTGAAAGCGCTGACGGCGCTGATGGAGTCCGGCGTTCCCGAGGAGAACATCTACATTATCTCCCTCTTCATCACGCCTCACAGTGAGTTAGAAACGCAGAAAACGAGATATTAGGTTAGAAGGTTAGAGACGCAGAATGGGAGAGACCAGGTTAGAGACGCAGACAACGAGAGGTCATGTCAGAGACGCAGAAAGCGAGAGAGTAGGTTAGAGACGCAGACAGCTAGAGATTAGATGAGGGACGCAGAAAGCGGGAGCCTACGTTAGAGACGCAGAAAGCGAGAGACTAGGTTAAAGACGCAGAAAGAGAGGGACTAGGTTAGAGACGCAGACAGCGAGAGGCTGGATTAGAGAATCAGATTGCGAGAGACTGGGTCAGAGACGCAGAAAGAGAGGTATACGGTATCTTTTTGATGTGCGTACGTAATATTTTGATCTAGGATTCGATTTTTTTTTTGAAATCAGGATTTATTAAAAAGTGGATAAAAATAGATATAGACCAGATGTGGGAGCAAAAACAAAAGGAATACTGTAACTGGCAGAAAATTGGCCAAAATTGCACCACTTTTCGTAGAATTGAGATGGTTTCTGACTGAAAACATGTAAATTTGGTCTTATTCTATCATATTTCATCACAAACCCTCCATTTCCAGGTCTGCACCGCGTGAGCGAGACGTTCCCCGACGCGACGATGATCACGAGCCAAGTGACCCACGGACCCCCGCACAACTTCAGCATGAAGTACTTCGGAACCGACTGATCTACCCTGGATCTCTGGCTCTTTTCCCCCTTTTCCATCCCTCTTACTGATCTTCTCCCCTTCTCTTTTTGTACCGGTTTCTCGCCGTGCCTCTCTTTTTCTTTGTTATGCAACCATAATATGTTGGCAGATTGCAATTTTTCAGAGAGTAAAGTTTTTAAAGGAAATGGATTGTAAGAGGAGTAACTACAAAACGATGAATTCAAGTTGTTCGAGATATGGATCGAAAGAAATATGGCTTCTTGCCGGCCCGGTTGACTAGGTTCGTGGGCCTAATTCCAAGGTCCATTCCACCTCCTTACATTTCTCTCACTCCCCCATCTCTCCATTTCCTCCCCTCTTCTTTATGAGTATCAATTCAGATTCCAGTCATGAAGTTCAAGTGCAGTACCCGCGAGAGCTATCAGCCCAAGAAGGAGACGCCGCCGCGAGTGCTCGACATCATCTTCGTGCAAAAGGATCTGCCTCTGCTGGAAGAGAGAAAGGTAAGGAATTTAAGAGAGTTTTTCTGAGGCTCAAGCCGAGCCAAATTGTTTTTGGCCAATTTAGGTCGTTTTTTGACTAAATTTCAATAGACAAATTGACGTTTCTCAATGATAACATTAGATTTCTTATGTTTTCAAGCGCTTAAAATAATGGAAATTTTACAGCATCAATGAAATAGTCTAAGCTCGCCCTTGAACATGGAAAACAGGGCGAGCAAAAATGTGATTTTTTGCAATTTTTTTGAAGTTTTTCGAAGAAGAAAAAAATGAGGGGTTGATCATAATTTTTTCACGAAACTACAAAAGAAGAAATTTGTCAGCACACTGTTTGAAATCGTTTGACGCCTCCCGGAAGTCCGTAGGGTCACTGGGAGCGGAAATAGCCATTTACTGAGCAATTTTTACAAAAAAATTAAAATTTTCGAAAAACCAAAATAAAAGCGGTTCTTGCATCTTAAATTAAATTATCAGCAAAATCCGACACATCGACTTTTTCTGTGGTCACATCGACAGATCATCTACTCAACAATTTTGAAATCGATTTAGTTCTTTGAAAAAAACGTGGCGGTGCCTAAGTACAGGTGTTTACTTTCAGACCCTCGAATACAGCCGCGACGACATGTTCTCGATTGGCCAATTTGTGACGGCCAACTCCGACGCCTACCACGTCAGCTTCGAGAAGGTCCAGCAGATCACGCTGGTGGAGGACATGAGGCAGCGGCAGGAATCGATGGCCAAGAATCATCTTCATTGATCTACGATATTGTATTTTATACATTTCTATTTTAAAAAAGTATTTTATATATTGTTTAAAGCCCTTAATGAGAAAATGAATGAAGAACAAAGGATGCTGCGATAAAATCTCAGGCTTTCATGCTTTCACAAATCTATTTCCAGTTGCTCATCAATATTTTATTAGCATAATCAAAATATTATTTCCAGTGTCATCACTTTTATCACCGGTTGTGCCTTTGTTTTTCTCTCTCGTGATGGCCTGCAACAGCGACAACGACACTCGCAAAGTTTTTTTTGAAGAGGTCAAAGTACCGGTATGACCTGAAGACTATCGCTAGTTCAGTTGTGGTTTAGGGTCTTGACAATGGCCACCCATGCCGCCGCCGATGCCGTCCGAGCCGCCTTGGTCAATGGAAGAATCTCCTCCGGAAGCCCCGCCGTCGTCAACAAAGAGATCCTCTCCGACCCCATTTCCATGAAGGTGGATAAGTACACCCCGTCGGTTCGCCAGAATCAGTTCGTTTTGGTTGAAAAATAGGTGAAATCGAAAAATCTTCAGCCGCAACATGAACGTCCCGCAGGGAATCATGGAGATCTGCTATGTGCGCGTGGACCTTCCGTTGAAGCAGGAAATACAGGTTAGAACACACACACATACACATACTTTCTCTCTCTCTTCTCTCTCTCTCTCTCTCTCTCTCTCTCTCTCTCTCTCTCTCTCCGTGCTCAACTATAATTTTCAGACCCGTACCTACGGCCGTGACGCCATGTTCTCCATCGTTTTAGGTGACTGCCAACCCGCTGATCTACCCCGCGAGGATCCAGGACGCCAACGGGGCTCTGATGGAGGAGGCTTGGAAGCAGACTCAGGAGGAACTGGCCAAGAAGCATCTGGACTGAAGAATAGCTGCAGCAATTGGTTATTGTCATTACTGGTTGAATAAACCTCTATATTCGTTTGGAAACCTAAACTAGAATTAAATTCTTAAAAACAAAGTCAAGGAAACAAGGAACGAAGTTGATTGCCCACTGTTTTCCATCTCTTCTTTGATCCAATTGCTATTCACGAAGGCAATAGCTTCGTTCCCTTTTTTTATTTCTGCTTCCAAACTAAACCCTCTCCCTCACTCCCTCACTCCCTCACTCACTCACCCACTCTGTCTCTATCTCTCTATCTCTCTCTCTCTCTCTCTCTTTTTCTCTCTCTCTAGTTATGGTAAGCGACTGATAATCAAACTTCTACTTCATTTAAGTGTTTCTGAGGAGCGAATTACAAGACTCTGGAATATCGAAAGCGGAAAGTAGATTAGCCGTGTTTTGTCTGGTCGTTGTCCAAATGTTGTCACTTTGTGCCGGAGGGTGTTCTTTGTCCGCTTGTTGTGTCGAAGGAACAGCTTTTGAGGGTGTGCATCCACCTGCTTCATACATCACTCACCACCAATGACTTCTCCCTTCGTAGCCTTTTCGAACCGTCAGGGACCTATTTTGACTTGATCTCAAATGAAAGAGCTTGAAAAGATGTTAAAGAAACTATATAACAGTTTGGGGTTTAAATGCGTCGTTTTGGATAAATGTGCAAATGAAATGCAATTTCTAGGAATTCCAGGCGACAGGCACCTTTGATAACCGAAATTTTAACGAACTACGTGCACGGTGTTTACGCGTCGGGCAAATCCATCGGTTTATCGACTTTTTGGTCGTCATTTTTGAATTTTCAATGTTCTCGCCTGAAAAGACGCAGAAAATTCGGGTTGTCTGACATGGCAGTGCTGCGCGTTTCACACCCGTATGCGATCGGCGGAACTTCACTTTCTTTTAACTTAACTTAACTTTCTTTTGTTTCCTGTGTGAATTGGAAAAAGTGTGAAAAATGCAGAAAAGAACCGGTTTTTTGAAAAATAGGCAAATATCGAGGAATGGCGGAGAAAAGTTGTGGAAGGCTTTCCGCTCTTGAAAAATTTGTGTTCTTCGAAATGGAGGGGTTGGAATTGGAATTCGGAGTGATGCGTCTCGATCCCTTCATCACAGAAAAAAGCCTTAAAAACTGGTGTTTTTGAAACCAAGGTCCCTAAGCAGATTTTAAAAAAACGGCCCCTTGAACTACTAATACAAGGCCACCTTTTCCGGTATAGCTCTTTTATTTGGCCACACTGATGAAAATACATTCCCATGTAAGTGAGATGAAACTAATTCAAAATATTTGTAGTTCCCTATAGCCATTCACTTCATTTTCTCTATCACTTCTTCTTTTCAAAGCAATCTCCCTTGACTCCGGCCAGCGTCTGATAGTTGGAATCGTGGGTTCCTGAAAGATCAGTTTTCTTCAAAAGGCGTCCTACCGGCCATTCCTCCATCGGCGGGAGCCTTGGGTCCAGCAGCCGCCTTCTTGTCCGCTCCGAAGCAGTCTCCTCCGACGCCGGCCATCGTCTGGTAGTTGGGGTCGTGGGTGCCCGCCATGCCACCTCCAGCAGGGGCCTTGGGAGCATCAGCTCCGTCCTTCTTCTTGTCCGCTCCGAAGCAATCTCCCTTCACTCCGGCCATCGTCTGGTAATTCGGGTCATGCGTCCCTGCCATTTCTTCCTTGGGCTTCTCCGAGCCTCCTTCGCCAGGAGTTCCCGGCGGCTTGGGACAGTCGTCATTCCCCTTCTTCTTCTGAAAACGCTCTCGTTTCGGAGGGATAACAGAGACTTACTGCTTTCTTCCATGGGGCGACTGGTCGACGGGGGCACAAGTGATCAAATGACCGCTAGAGGGGCGAAAGCTTTAGACAACCTTAGGCCGCTTTTCCCATCTGCTTTTGACAACCTTCGGCCGCTCTTTACATCTGCTTCTGTCAAGATAAGACCGCTTTTACATCTGCATGTGACAACCTCAGGCCGCTTTTTACATCTGCTTTTGACAATATAAAGCCGCTTTTTGCATCTGCTTTTTACAACCTCAGGCCGCTTTTTTACATTTGCTTTTGACAGCCTAAGGCCGCTTTTACATCTGTTTTTCACAACCTAAGGCCGCTTTTACATCTGCTTCTCACAACCTCAGGCCGCTTTTAACATCTGCTTTTGACAACCTCAGGCCGCTTTTTACATATGCTTCTCACAGGCTTACGCAAATGGATACAAAAGGATCCACAATGACATATTAGACGACAAAAGCAGAGATTCAAAAAAGTCTTAAAGAAACTGTTTATTGGGCCCTCACAACCTTTGTTGTTGGGGAAAGAATTAGAATTTATCTCCTTATCTATCTTGTAGTTCCCTCTCTCGACTAGAGGGAAATGGTGTCGATGAAGTAGGAGTCGTCGGGGTTCGGCTCCATCTTGGCGATCATCCGCTGGAACACGTCCGCCAGCTCCTCCATGTTGTGGATGAGGGTGTCGATCTCCACGCGCACCCAGCAGCTGGTCACCAATCCATTCTTCACACCGCGGAGGACGTCAGCCGCCACGTGGAGCCTCTTCACAGCCTTGGTCACGGCCTCTCGCAGCTCAATGCTACCGTAGACCTGGAGAGAGGGAGTTGGAGAGAGAGAGGGAGAGAGAGCGGGAGAGAGAGACCTACCGATGGAATGTCCTTGTCACTGACGTGATGACGCATGGAACAGATGGAAGAAGTGGAAGAAAGCGAAGAGAGGGAAGGACGACGGCGCTTGGAGGGCCCTCGGGAGACCATGGCGAAGAGGCCATCCAGACGGGAGATCAAGGAGTCGGTGTCCTTCTTCAGAGAGTCACGGAGGCCATTCACTTCGTTCTCCAACAGATCCACGCAGTCAGAAGTGATCATTCTGGAGAGCATTCCTGGGAAGAGAGGAGGTGAGTTAGGGCAGGAGGAACCGACCGCCGAGGGAACTCCGAGACGAAGGAGTGAGGGAAGGAGGGAGGAGACTACGCGGGAGGGAAGATACGCTAATTAGATAAGCTAATTAGATACGCAAATTATCGTTCGAATAAAAATTAGCGGTCATTTTCAAGGTTGGTGACGTCGGAAACGGTCGGTTAAGATGCTCTGGACGAATCAGGTGGGTCTCTCTCTCTCTCTTTCTCTTTCTCTCTGTCTTCAACTCTCTGTCTCTGTCTCCCCCTCTCTCTCTATCTATCTCTATCTCTATCTCTCCTCTCTCCTCTCTCCTCTCTCCTCTCTCCTCTCTCCTCTCTCCTCTCTCCTCTCTCCTCTCTCCTCTCTCTTCTCTCCTCTCTCCTCTCTGTCTGTCTGTCTGTCTCTCTCTCTCTCTCTCTGTCTTCAACTCTCTGTCTCTCTCTCTATCCCTCTCTCTCTCTTTATCTCTTTATCTCTCTCTCCCTCTCCCCCATTCCCTCTCTTCAGTACCTCGGTTGGTTCGACTACCTCTCCGCCCCCATCACTCTCCTTTGGTTCCTGGCCCTCACCTACCTTCTGATGATCACCGTCGTCAAGCTCCTCCTGGTTCCGAAGGGCGAGGCCAAGGCTGTAACCTCCCCTGTCCGACCTTTCAATCCACCCAATTCAGCCCTTCCTGCTCTGTGGAGAGAAGAAGCGCGCGGAACAGGAGGCCATTCCCCTTCAGAAGTAGAAATGGACGAATCGATATCGATCCATTTGCATAGACGAGTAAATGACTGCTATCCTTTGAAATCAGATGTTCACAATTTTTCAATAACTTTTGAAGTTATCTGCCTCCTTAAGTTCTCCATTTCTAACATGCCCTCTTGTCCTCTGCTTCTAGATCATCTTTTCATTGCCTTATTTCCTCACATCCTAACCATCTAACGCCCTAATATTATCAAAGATTGGGTGTTGAGAAACAATTCACTATGAAAAATGTGTGCGTGTATGTGCGTTTATTTTAGCAGATTCCCATGATGCCAGGCCGCTTTCTGCAGATTTCCACGTCTCTCCTCCTCCGAAATGCTAAAATTATGCGTTTTGTGGCGCCTGAGATCGCGCGCTAGCCAAAGGCGTCTATTTCATTTTCAGCACCTAGTGCATTTCATGGATCTGTGGATTGGTTCTCCTAAAGACTACGTCCGAGCCATTGGTATTCTCATTGGATTTCCCGTCCTACTTTTTGTCATTTTTCACATATTAACTCGTGTAGAACAGGTTAAAAAGTATCACAAATTAGTAATATTACAATCTTTGCTCATGATAAGCATCACAAATTAGTAATATTACAATCTTTGCTTATGATAAGCATTAAAATCAGTGACATAACCTTGCCAATTGTAAGTGCACCCTTTAACTGATAAAATGTTCTTTTTCCAGATTTGGCGTCTTCCAATGATCAGATACGCAATTTTTATTAACTGGAGATTGTCTGAAACAATACAATTTGTGATGGTTTCCGTATGCGTTTGGTTTAAATGTATTTTTGTTAAGTAAGTTATGTTAAGTAGGTTTTTTCCTTCAAAAATCGCTTTCTGCTTTTTTCAAAGGAGAAACTTTTCTTTCTTTATTTTTCAGGACGTCAAGGTTGGAAAAATTTCAGCTAGCTGTTTTAGTGATAAATTGGAGTTGTGTGATTATACTGGACATTCTTACGATTTTTATACATAATGAAGTGAGAATCGATTTTTCAATGTTTGCAATTTACGATAAACTGTATTTGGAAAAATTATTCACTTATCAGCTGTTACTTCTTACAATTACGTGTCTGATTCCTTGTCTTTATAAACCACCGTCCGGTACTTCTCAAGAAAATCTGGAAGGAAGGAGACGACTGCTTTGGACATTGGGTTTCCAGGTAACACGCACGCGCGCGCGCGCACGCACACACACGCACACACACACACACACACACACACACAAAACACACACACACATTCTCTGTTATCGGTGGTGTATCAAAGCAGTTTAACCTTGTGCGACTTGCTTCACAGTGTTCTCGATTATTCAACCTTTAGAACTCTTGACATGATTTTTTTTGTTTAGGAACTGTTTCCCACTTCTTCAAGGTCTTGTGTTTTTGCGAACGCTTGGTATTGTTGGGAAATAAATATAGCTTTATTTGGTGATGAAATTTAAAAATGGTTCTCTCTCTTTCTCTCTTCTGTTTTTCGTTTCCTTTTCTTTCCTTCTTGTTCTTATTCAATTATAGTCAAAATGACATTTTCTTCTTCTTTCCCTATTCTTTTAATAAAGTTTCGTCTTCATTCGGGGTTTTGTGGCCGAAAAGGGTGTCAAAATGGTACGAGACGTCAGTGAGTGAAAGCGGTAATTTGTAATTCCAGGCGGCCTATGGTTGACAGAGCGGCTCAATCCAAGGGTGGCTCCGTACCTGTAAAACGCGGCCTTTGGTTGTCAAAAAGCAGTTCAAAGCGGCCTTTCGTACCCAAAAAGGGGCTCTGATCAATTCGTTTGGCTACCTAGAGATTAGGTTAACACATCGTTGCAGTTTTTGAGAAATTTTGATGTAATGTAAAAATTACATGTTTTGTTGCGCCTGCAATTTCTCGCCCCTGCAAAATAGCACCTCCACCCCACCGCCGGTGTTTATTTCATTTTCTCCTGAATTGAATGAATGAAACTTTCACAGATGCTTTCTGGGCTGGTGAACCTAGAGATTACGCCCATGCATTTGGCATTCTATCTGGCTTTCCCATTCTGCTTTTCGTCATTTTTACATTTTCACTCGTGCAGAACAGCTCAAAAAGTACCAGAAATTGGTACTTTTACAATGTTTACTAATGATAATCCAGAAGATCGTTGAACTAATTGCTACTACGGTAAATTCAGTCAAACTACAAAAGAAAACAAGTTTTGTAGTTTGATCGATTTCCAGAAGATCATAATCTTAAGAAATATTACGATTACATACGTTTTATGGACTGGAGATTATTTGAAATAGCACAATTTGTAATGGTTTATGAATGCATTTGGTTCAAATGTATTTTCGTTAAGTTAGTTAAATACGTTTCACAAAAAAATCCTTTTTTCTGTAAAAATCGCTTTTAAGGACCCCAAAAGTGGAAAAATATCAAATGGTTGGTTCAGTGGTAAATTGGAGTATTATTGTTGTACTAAGTGTTGTTAATTTGGTAACCAATGTTGAGGTAAAATCGATTTCATTAAAGTTTTATATTTTTAAACAGATTCTCAAAGATATTGCAAGCAATTTGGATAAATTGTTTACTTTACAAATGTTACTGGTAACTATTACGTGTCTTTTTCCTTGTCTTTATAAACCACCGGCTGGAACTTCTCAGGAAAATTTGGAAGGTCGGAAAAGGCTGTTGTGGACCCTAATCTTTCAGGTAATCACACGCGCACGCACGCACGCACGCACACTCACACACACTCACTCACTCAATCACACTCTCAAACACAAACGCACACACGCATACACATACATACACACATGCACACGCATACTCATACTCACATTCACACTCACACATACACACTCACACGCGCGCACACAAACACAAACATACATAAATACTTACTCACACTCTCACACTCATGCACATTTTCGCACATTCACACTGACACATAATTTCTCTCTCTCTATCTCTATCTCTCTATCTCTCTCTATCTCACACACACACACTCCTATATTATCTTTTTAGGTGGTGTATCAAAGCACTGTATCCTTCTTTAACCTGCTTTACATAGTTTCTGCTGCTTATGACACCATTGACACGGCATTTTTGATAGTGAATTGTTTTCCATTTCTACAAGGTCTAGTGTTTTTGCGAACACTGGGTATAATTGGAAAATAAAGAAAGTCTCATTTCTCTCTCTATATCTCTATCTCTCTCTTTCTCTCTCTCTTTATTGTATGCGCGTGTATCTGTGTATAAGTATGTGTATTTACTTGTGAGTAAGTGAGTGAGTCAATGTTTGCATGTGTCAATGTGTCCGCCTTTTGTGTATGTGTGAGTGTGTGTGAGTGAGTTTGTGAGTGTGTATGTGTGTGTGTGTGTCTACATCCATGTCTTGGTCTTTGTTTCAGTCTCTCTCCGTCTGTTCTCCCGAAACGCTAAAATTACACGTTTCTTCGCGCCAGCCATCTAGCGCCCCTAAAAAAGTACCTCCACGTCGCCAAAGATGACAATTCTATTTCCAATTGTGAATGAATTTCCTGGATGCTCTATGGTCAGAGAGAAGAGACCCAGAGTTGGGAGTGACTAAAGAAGCAAAGGGATTAGAGACTCAGAGGAGACAAAGTTTGTTAGAGATGTAGAGGAAACTGTGACAGGTTCCTCTTCCAATAGAAATGGATGGAAGAATGTAAAAGCCGATGGTTAGAGAATTAAAGATGGAACAAGCGGCCTACTATTACCAGAAGCGGCGAAACGTAAAACTGTCGCAACTGACAAAGGTTGTTAAGAGGGCTACTAGATACCAGGAGTGGACCAAGGCGGACTGAGGCTGTCAAGTGAGGCTTCCAAGATGCTCAAGGATCTTCAAGATATAGAGAGAAAAATAGAGAAAATATGTGAGAACGATAGAGAAACAGATACAACGACAAACCAAAAACATCAAAAATTCATGGAAACACACTGTGCACACGTTCATTCGCTGCTGGCCCTAGGCCCTATTCCTTCTTGTCGTCTCCTCCTTCGGCCGGCGGAGGGGCTCCCGAGGCAGACGGCGGCGCAGCTCCAGACTTCGGGGCAGCCTCCTTCTTCTTTCCACCACAGTTGGCGGAGGAGGCGACGAGGACGGCGGGCAGGAGGAAGGAGAGAGCGAACAGCATAGTCGACTGACTTTGGCAGGCGGCGTTTGAGAATGAGGAGGCAGGGAGGGGGAATCTTATGGTAATTTATACGTGACTGGGGAGGTTACGCTAATCTGGCTTCTGGAACTTTCTCACGGGCATTCAAATGCCGTCATGTGTGCGTGGAGCTGCCTGCGTCTCTCGATTTCCCTCCCTCTCGCCTCATTATCCTACGATTTGTGGCCTTAAAAGGCCTCTGGCGGCCCTTACCCATTCCTCCCTCTGAAGATGGCCCAGTCGATCCCTCCCGGAGACATCGCCACCCAGCCGGGTACCAAGATCGTCTTCAACGCGCCCTACGACGGCAAGCACACCTACCACATCAAGATCATCAACTCGTCGGCCCGCCGCATCGGATGGGCCATCAAGACGACGAACATGATGCGGAGTGCTGGACCCCAAGGAGGCCATCCTGATGGCCGTCTCCTGCGACGCCTTCGCCTTCGGACAGGAGGACACCAACAACGACCGCATCACGGTCGAGTGGACCAACACTCCTGATGGCGCCGCCAAGCAGTTCAGGAGGGAGTGGTTCCAGGGCGACGGAATGGTCCGCAGGAAGAACCTCCCCATCGAATACAACCCCTAGCCAAGAGGGTTCCCACAGCAGTCTGATCACGGTAGTAGCCCTCCGAATAAAACACTTTGTAAAATTGTTTGTTTTTTGTGTCATTATTGTATTGTGTAGTTTGTTCTTTGTTTGTTCTGGCCATTCTGACCTCTCTCTCTCTCTCTCTCGCTCTCTCTCTCTCACTCTCTCTCTCTCACTCTCTCTCTCACTCTCTAACATGTCCTCTTCTTGAAAGCCACACTTGACAGCCTCAGTCCGCCTTGTCCTGGTATCTTCTAGCTTTCTTAAGAACCTTTGTCAGTTGTGAAAGTTTCACCCTTAACCGCTTCAGGTAATTGTAGGCCGCTTGTTCCGCCGTTGAGTCCACAAGCGATCTTTACCTGGGGTCCGCAGTCCGCCCACTTTTAGCGCTCAAAACAGACGGCGAATTCCGGTCCTTTAGTCATAAAACATTCAAACTCAACTTTTTGCCCTTTTAAGAAATGGAAAAGATTGACAAAGCACAGATCTTTCCGATGACGTATTTTGCGAATATGTTTGTTATTAAAGGAATTGTCGAAACTTTTCCTCAAAAGTCGATTTTTCTATTTGTCCGCTTTAGGCAAGCGTAGGCCGCTTGATACACCTTTGAGTCTTCAGCCAGTAGCCTTAACCTTTCCAATTCAATCGGAAGAGGAACCAGTCACATTCCCTCTGCGTCTCTAACCAACCGCCTTGCATTTATGGTCACTCACCTCTGGGTCTCTCTGTCACTTATCAGACCCCTGCGTTTTACTCTCTCTCTTTCTCATAAAAGAGCTTCTAAGCTTTTCTCCTTTGCTTCCTTTCTCCAATTCTCCTTTGCTGTCGCTTTTCAGAAACAAAGTACCAACACGTATCATTGCTTTGATGACATAATTAGAAACTGCCAGGCCCTCAAAACCACCAGAATTTCCAAGCGTTTTCCCATGTGGCACTTTCCTGGATCAAGTTACCTTCTTCAACAGCAGATCTTTAGGATAAAGTCATTTCTGGTCGATTTCTCCCACTAGGTCACGCCCATTTTGGAGATATTGACTGCGCCCACTTGCCCAAACCTCCTCAACGGTGGCCTTCCACATAAACATTATCAACATTTATATCAATAACAACATTTTATTCTCTATCGTTAAGGAACCAGGGTCATGTAAAAGTATAACGATTGGAACAACTATGCAAAACAAGGGAGTATCAGTAGTATTTTGAGGAAAAGAGGGCTTTCACTGGATGGACAGAACGGGGGGTCCGTCAGCAATGGGACAGAAGGCCAGTTTCACTTCGTTCTCCAAGGGACAAATGGTGATCTTCACCAGCTTTCCATCCTCTCTGAAGATGAACATCGCCATGCCTTCGTCATTCTGACTGCCGGTGAAGAAGAGCAACGGTCGGTGGACGGGCAGAGCTCCCGTGTATTGGAAAGCCAGGAAGGAGAACTCGGCGAAGGCGGCAATGAAATTGGCGAGGGACATGAGGGTGCCCATATTCCACTGGAGGAGACCACCGGCCACGAGCCACTTCTGAAATTGCGAAATTGAAGAGGAAAAGATAATATGAAACCTGAACGATCGATTTAAGTTCGGGGTGGTCCGTGTCATTCATTTCGATGGAGACGGTGGGGATGGAACTCAGATCGCAGGCAATTCATCGACAGAGAGGGCGTCCAGCTGAAAAGGGGAGAATTAAGAACGGCATCAGTTGGAAAAGCCGATTACCGCATGGTTTCCAGTCAAAAGTGCCAATTGCCGAAAGTTTTTCGGCCAAACTATCTGGCAATCAAGTTTAACCAACTCACCGGCTTCTGCGCCAAGGCGGACCACTCGGCATCGGTGTACGTAGATTGGCTTTCCACCAAATCCACCTCCTTCACTTGGTAGTTCTGAAAATCATTGATTCCCCAAAAATTCCAAAACTCTCACATCAACCAGTTCGATGAGATCGGCGTAGAGCAATTCGCTGCTGCTCCTGAGCTTCCGGATGGAGACCGCTCCCAGTAGCTCCAGAATCCGCACCGCCTCGGGGGCAGCCACGCCGCAACCCTCCTTAAATTTGAAGGTAGATAAAATCCAGCTTGCCACTTTACCTCGAAGATGACCAAGTCGAAGTGGACGGTGAACGGCCACTTTCTGATCATCCTATGGAACTTGGCAAAGTTATCGCCTTGGATTTCCATAGGGAAAGGCACCAGCTGGCTTTTGCAGGTGAAGTTGAGCCTCTCATCGTCATCGCTAATCGTCAGCTTCCCTTGCTTCAGAGGAATGTCGATGTGACTCCAGGCCGTCGGACGGGAGAAGAAATTGTGCAACTGGGTGCAGGAACAGGCCAGATTGAGGAAGGACTGAGGATCCAGCTGAAAAAAACTTACTGACTTAGGGGACAGACGCGGTTTGTAATCACAGATGCGGTTTGCCGCACGGTTTCCAGTCAAAATGCCTATTGCCACGTGCTTTTCGGCATACATAATCATTTGCCGCACGGTTTTCGCTGACAGCGCATTTTTACGGAATAAATGGAAAAACTAACCCGATTGGCGATTTTCTCCAAAACCTCGGGGACCATCTGGAGGATAGGAGCGACGTTGGGCACAAACCAGCCGTCGGCGAGAGAGGACACTTCGGCGGGATGTTCCTGAAAAATAAGAATCAGACAATCAGTCGATTTGAATTATGACTTTTCACTAAGATCAGACCAAAAATTAACGAAAGACTATAAAAAATAAGAATACTTACCCCCGTGAAAGCCGCCTCGTATTGATCGTGGAGCTCCGACCCTTCGTCGCAGAATCTGATGCCAGTCGAGGCCTGAAACAACACAATTCATCAAGATTTTACATTTTAATACAAACCTCGATCTGGTGCAAAGTGGAGAAGTCGTAGTCCGGCGGAAAGTAGGCGATTTTCTTGGACATTCTGAAAATAGAACCAATTAGAGTCAAAATTACAACCACGACACTCCCCCGTGGTGCGTTTTAGTGATTTTAATTGGTTTATATGATAAATAGAAGCTTAAATGGAACATTAAAAATGCAAACCGCATTAGGTCATTTAAAACTAAATTGGTAAACAAACGCTTTTTTACTTCATTTTTTAAAAATTGTGGAATAAAAACTACCGAAATGCGCCAAATGAAACTACTAAATCAAAGTCAATATTACTGTAACGCTATGGGACCTAAAGTTTTCGCTATGAGACTCACAACTTGACTCACTTGGCCCCTCACCCTTGAAAACACCTACTTTCTGAAATAAGCTCCGCCCACTACCTCAACATCTGTCAAAGGTAACCATTCCTCGGCTGGCTGATAACCACGCAAATATGGTCAATATTTAGATCAATAACAAAATTTTATTATCTTTTACATGCTCTCCGCACACTCAATGATATACCTCGTACAAGAAATAGAGAGGTAGGAGGGGACAATGCAAAAGTAGTAGGATTCTGAGAAAAGGGGGATTTCATAGGGGATAGAGAGCGGGCCGTCCGTCAACAATCGGCCAGAAGGACAGTGTGATCTCCTGCATCTGACGACAGTCGGTGACCTTCAGGAGCAATCATTCCTCTCTCAAGATTAACAACACCAGGCCGTCATCTTCGTCACCCCTCTGCCCGGTGCGGAAGATCAGCGGTCGGAGGACGGGCATGGGACCCTTAAAGTCGGGAGAAAGGAGGGAGTAGTTGGAGAAGGAGGCGATGACCTCGACCACGCTCATGGAGCTGCCAATCTCCCACCGGACGAGATTGTCGGCCACGAGCCACTTCTGAAATAAGAAAAATAAAGAAGAAAAGGGGTATAGGAACCTTGACGATCGATTGGAGGATGATCATGTTCATGTCACCACGGCGGCCGTCTTCGATGCAGATGGTAGAGATGGAAGTGAGGGGCAGGAGCTTCAAAGGGACCGCGTCGATGAAGAGGGCGTCCAGCTGAAAAGAGGAGAAATTTATTGATTTCCTGACGAGGTCAGAGCCGACAGCATCACGGTTTCAAGCCAAAAGTGCCGATTGCCGCATGAATCATCTCTCAAGATTAACTCACCGGCTTCTGAGACAAAGCGGTCAATTCATTTTCGGTGTAGATATAGGTGGTCTCTCTCAAGTCGAGCTCTTTCACTCGATAGCGCTGAAAAGGCAAAACTATCTCATAAACACCGTAACCCTTACATTTATGAATCCCGTGAGTTCGGCGTATGTCAGTCCACTCACGCTCTGAAGCATCTGAATGGAGACAGCTCCCAGTCGCTGAAGAACCTCCCTCACTTGGGGAACAGCCGTTTCGCAATCCTCCTAAACAAAAGCGAGTTAAAATTGAGGTAGAAACTCTACCTCGAAGGAGAGCCTGTCGACGTGGACGGAAAACGGCCACTTCCTGATCATCCGAACGCACTTCCTGAAGTCAAGGCCTCCGACCGCCATGGGGATGGGAACCAGCTCGCTCTTGTAGGTCAGAATGACCCTCATATTTCTCCCTTCCCTCTCCAGCGTCAGCTTCTCCTCCTTGAGGGGAATGTCGACGTGGTTCCTGGCCGTCGGAAGAGAGAAGAAGTCATAGAATTCGGTGGAGGAACAGGCCAGATTGAGGAAGGACTGGGGGTCCAACTGAAATGGGAAAGTAAATTAGAGGAAAGTTGCATGGTCTATAGCGCCGATTATAGTATGGTTTTTACCCAAGGTGCAGATTGCCGCGAGATTTTTGGCAAAAAAGATCATTTGCCGCACGTCTTCCATTGAAAGCGTATAATATATTAAAATAACTCACCTTATTGGCGATGTTCTCAATAATCTTCGGTACAATCTTGATCAACTGAAGGAGGGGAGAGACGCCTCCGTCGAGCACAAGCGAACCATCGGTGGAGATGAGGGGAGAGGGCTGCGCCTGAAAAAGAAGAATAAGACACTTTACAATCGGGTCGTCCTGTGATTTTTCATTTGATTGAAAAGGGAAAAAACAAACAAGAAAAAACTTACGATCGCGGCCTCATCCTGAAGCTCCGACCCATCGTCGGTGAATCGGATCCCGGTGGAGGCCTAAAAAGATACGTTTTACCTCTAATTTATATTTTTAAACCTCGAGATTGGCCAATTTCGAGAAGTCAAAGTCGTGCGGGAAATGGGCAGTTCTCTTGGGCATCGTATCTGAAAACATACATAAATAGTGCGAAAATACCACTCAAACGACCAGTGTTCTTAGGCCCCTTTTGTCATCTGACTGTTTCAAAAAGTCATTTGCTATCTCCACGAACTAGTTTCAATCCTCGCCTGTGCCCTTAACATTTTGCCAAGTACTACTAATATTTAAAAAAAATTAAAATACTTATTAACAAATTAATGCACACGTAATCAAAATTATATATTTAGTCTCACAGCGTAGCGTATATTTTAGTTTCACGTAATTCTGGGGTGTGTAAAAATCCCACCGATTAAAATAAATAAAGCAGTTTTTAGCATAAAACACGTATTTAGCCCCCCCCCCCCCCCATTTCCCAAATTGGACCACGCAAACCTCCATCAGCGGTAACCATTCGTGGTTGGTAACCACCCAAACACGGTCAACATTTAGATCAATAACAAAACTCTATTATCTTTTACATGCTCTCCGCACACTCAATGATATACCTCGTACAAGAAATGGGGGGGGGGGGGGTGGAAGGGGACAATGTTAAAGTAACCGGGCTCTGAGAAAAGGAGGATTTCACTGGGGATACAGAGCGGGCCGTCCATCATCAAGCGGCCAGAAGGTGAGTGTGATCTCCTGCATCTGACGACAGTCGGAGATCTTCAGGAGCAATCCGTCATCTCTCAGGATGAACATCTCCAGGTCGTCGTCATGGATGTTGGGTCTCTGGCCCGGGCGGAAGAGCAACGGACGGAGGGGAGGCATAGGACCCGTGAAGTCTTGAGGGAGGAAGGAGAAGTTGGAGAAAGAGGAGATGACTTCTTCCACGCTCATCGAACTGCCCAACTCCCAACGGACGAGATGGTCGGCCACGAGCCACTTCTGAAATAGGAATATTAATAAAAAAAGAGGAAAAGGGCCGAACCTGCACAATCGATTGGAAGAGGGCCTTGTTCATGTTGTCGTAGCCGTTGTCGACGGTGATGGCAGGGATGGAAGTGGAGAGGAGGAGTTTCAAAGGGAACTCGTCTATGTAGAGCACTTCCAGCTGAAAAAAGGCGTGATTAAAGGAATTTTCAAGAACCCTTTTTTAACTATGTGACAGGCACCTGTGGATAACTGGCATTTTAACGAACTACGGGCACAGTGTTTAGTCCATAGACTTTTTGGTCGTAATATTCGAATTTTCAATGTTACCGCTTGAAAAGACGCAGAAAACTCTGATTGTCTGACATGGGAGCGCAACGAATTTCACACCCGTATGGAATCGGCGGCCGCGGCAAGGGCAGTTCCGTCGAATACAGAAATTATCGCCATAGTCAAATACGAGCCGTAAAGAGGTATCTGACCGTGTCTTTAACAACACAATCAGTGAAAATGTGATTTTCACGGCTTTACGCACGATTTTTGTGAAATGCCGCACTTTATGTAGCCAACTGCCGGCAGCCGCATGGTTTTTCTGCCGAAAGCCGCACAGTTTATAACCCAAAATTGTCGATTGCCACACGGTTTTCTGTCAAACTAGCTGAAAACCTAATAATTTCTCCACTCACCGGTTTCTGTGCCAGGGCGGACCACTCGTCTTCTGTGTATGTAGGGCCACTTCCCATCAAGTCGACCTTCTTCACTCGGTAGCGCTGAAAAACAGATTTCTCAGAAATAGCGTAACCCTTACATCAATCAGACTGATCAGATCGACGTAGGCCATTCGACTGTTGCTCTGCATCTCCTGGATGGAAACAGCTCCCAGTCGCTCAAGAACCGCCCTCGCCTCGGGGAGAGCCGCCGCTTCGCCGAAATCCTGAAAAAGAAAGATTTGATTTGAAAGTTATTGCGGTGTTTTTGAAGATTTTGAACTTCTGCTGTAGGAACAAGGCCCGAAAAGGCCCCTGAATTGAGAACCCAGGTAGAAACTCTACCTCGAAGGAGAGCTTGTCGACGTGGACGGAGAAAGGCCACTTTCTGATCATCCCGACGCACTTCCTGAAGTCGAGGCCTCCGACTCCCATTGGGATGGGAACCAGCTCGCTCTTGTAGGTGACAATCAGCCTCCTGTTCCTTCCCTCCCTCTCCAGCGTCAACTTCTCCTCTTTGAGGGGAATGTCAATGTGGTTCCTGGCCGTCGGGCGGGAGAAGAAATTGTACAACTCGGTACAGGAACAGGCCAGATTCACGAAGGATAGAGGGTCCAACTGAAACAAGAGAATTAGTGAGGGAAATAGAGCATTGTATATGGTCAAAAGAGCCGATTGCCGCATGGTTTTTGGCAAAAATTATGAATTTCCGCATGGTTTTTAGCTCAAATGCATAATACGCAAGAAACACTAACCTTACTGGCAATGTTCTCAATGATCTCCGGAACTATGTTGATCAACTGGAGGAGGGGAGAGACATCCTCGTCGAGCACAATCGAGCCGTCGGAGATGAGGGGAGATGGCTGCGCCTGAAAAAGAAGAAGGATTAGTCACTTTATAATCGGGTGGGCTGTGATTTTTCTCATCCAATCAGGCTTCACTCATTCAAAGAAAATGGAAGAAAAAACTTACGGTCACGGCCTCATTCTGCACCTGAAGCTCCGACTCATCACCGCTGAATCTGATGCCGGTGGAGGCCTAAAAAGATACAATATTGCATTTAAATAAAAATAGAAACCTCGAGATGGGGCAATTTGTTGAAGTCAAAGTTGGGCGGGAAATGGGCAGTTCTCTTGGGCATTGTACCTGAAACCATAACCAAAATAGAGTGAAAATACCAGCCAAACGACCAAGGTTCGATCCCCCGGTTTTTTTTCTTTTTATGACTTAATTTACTGATAATTAGTGCCATAGTTAAAGCAATTTAACAATTCTATAGAAATGTAAGCCGCTTTTGGCCTACATGTGCCATGTGCCATCTAATTGTTAAAAACCGCTTTCCCAGTCAACGGCCGCGACGGCTCCGAGTTGTCGAGAAAATTTCTGACGTTTTAACGTTAATTGTCAGCGAAAATTATACCTGGTGGAGGGAGATGGCACTGCACTTGTTGTAGAAGTCGTCGCTTCGAAGAGTTTCTATTCTAAAAACAAAAAAATAGTTTAAATAAAAGACTTCAGAGCACACCAAATACCGTCGCTCTAATGGAGACGACGTATAGACTGAAGACGAGCCTGCTGAAAACAAAATGTCGATATGTTTACATAAAATATAAAAATAATAAAATTCAATTATGTAAAAATATATGGAATTTAAACCTCCGTAATGGGCCTAACAACGCTTTGGAAATCAATGTAAAGTGTACTGTATCGCTATGGGACCTCCAGTTTTGCTGGGGGTCCCAAAGCGATACACGTCAAAGATCCTATTTTGTTTGCATACTTCACAAAATTGTTTTAGTAGTCTTCTTCTTTTTTTTTCAATTTTTTAATGTCAAAATATTGAACTTTTGTTTTCAGCAGATCATCTCCAGTCTAGACTTCGTTTCGAGGAGAAGCGGCGGATTCAGGTATGCTTTGTTGTCTTTTTAACTAAATGTTTGTTTCCAGAGTAGAAATCCTTCGAATCGACGACTGCTACAACAAGTGCAGTGCCATCTCCCTCCACCAGGTATGACTTTTGCTGATTAAACGTTTCGCGAGAAATCTCAACAAATCTTAGCCGTCGTGGCCGTTGACGTGAAAAAGCGGTTTTGTAAACAATTAATTATCAATATAGGCCAAAAGCGGCTGATATTTCTATAAAGATTGTTAACTAGCTCCCTAATTACCAGCAAATTAAGCCTTGAAAAGAAATGCATCTGGGGGATCGAACCCTGGTCGTTTGACTGGTATTTTGACTCTATTTTTGGTTATGGTTTCAGATACAATGTCTAAGAGAACTGCCCATTTCCCGCACGACTTTGACTTCTCGAAATTGGCCAATCTCGAGGTTTATAAATATAAATTATGAATATAATGTATCGTTTTAGGTCACCACCGGCATCAGATTCAGCGATGAAGGGTCGGAGCTTCAGGAGCGGAATGAGGCCGAAACCGTAAGTTTGTCTTTCTTTTTCGAATGAGTGAAGCCTGATTGGATGAAAAAGATCACGGGCTGGCCCGATTGAAAAGTCTATAATCCTTCTTTTTCAGGCGCAGCCCTCTCCCCTCATCTCCACCGATGGTTCGCTTGTGCTCGACGGAGACGTCTCTCCCCTCCTCCAGTTCATCAAGATTGCACCGAAGATTATTGAGAACATTGCCATTAAGGTTAGTTATTTTCATTTTTCCAAAAACCACGCGGCAATCGGCAATTTTGGCTGCAAACCATGCGGCAGTCTGCACTTTTTACTGGAAACCGTGCGGCAATTGGAACTTTTGACTGGAAACCGTGCGGCAATTGACATTATTGATTAGAAACCACGCGTCTGACCCCTTATTTACTTTCTTATTTCAGTTGGATCCCCAGTCCTTTCTGAATCTGGCCTGCTCCTCCTCTGAATTCTATACCTTCTTCTCCCATCCGACGGCCAGGGAGCACATCGACATTCCTCTGAAGGAGGAGAAGCTGAAGCTGCAGATCGATTGGAGGAACATGCGGCTGGTTCGGACCTACAGAAGCGAGCTTGTTCCCGTCCCCATGGCGGTTGGAGGCCTCGACTTCAGGAAGTGCGTCGGGATGATCAGAAAGTGGCCGTTTTCCGTCCACGTCGACAAGCTCTCCTTCGAGGTAGAGTTTCTACCTGAATTATATAGCGTTTTTTATGTTTAGGAGAATTGCGAAGCGACTATTCACCAGGCGACGGAGGTTCTCCACCGACTGGGAGCTGTCTCCATCCAGATGCTGAAGAGCTCCTGTGGATTGACCTACGATGATCTCATGAGATTCATCGATGTGAGGATTGCGGTATTTCTGATAAATCTATGACTTTTCAGCGCTTTGGAGTGAAGGCGCTCAACTTGGGGCAAGTTACTTCTGCCTACACCGAAGACGAATGGTCTGCCTTGATTCAGAAGCCGGTGAGCGACCTATAAATCATGCGGCAATCGGCGCTGACCTTGTCACGAAATCAATTAATCACTCCTCTTTTCAGCTGGACGCCCTCTTTGTCGACGACTTTCCGTTGGAGCTCCTGCGCCTCACTTCCATTCCAACCATCTGCGTCAACCACGGCTACCGTGGTGACATGACCAAGGCCATCCTCCAATCGATTGTCCAGGTTCCTACATCCCTCTTCCTATTTTTTTTAAATTTTAATCATTATTTTTCTTAATTTTCCTATTTCAGAAGTGGCTGGTGGCCGACGATCTCGTCCGATGGGAGCTGGGTAGCTTGATGAGCGTGGACGAAGTCATCGCCTCCTTCTCCCTCTTCTCCAGCCTCCCTCAAGACTTCACGGGTCCTATGCCCGTCCTCCGGCCGTTGTTCTACCGTACTGGACAGGGGATTGACGAAGAGGACGATGGCCTGGAGGTGTTCATCATGAGGGAGGACGGAAGGCTCCTCAAGATCACCGACTGCCGTGACATGCAGGAGATCAGACTGAGATTCAGTCATCTGGTTGGCGGACGGCCGGTTCCTTCTCGCCAGTGAGACCTTCCCTTCCCAGAATGCTAATGAGACTCTCTTGTTTTGCTTAGTTGTCCCAATTCTGTTGCTTTTACTTCATCCTCCCCTAGCCCCTTAATTGTGCAC
The DNA here is from genome assembly GCA_022343465.1 of Oscheius sp. G VE-2021. NCBI lineage: Eukaryota > Metazoa > Nematoda > Chromadorea > Rhabditida > Rhabditidae > Oscheius > Oscheius sp. G VE-2021. The sequence goes on from JAJQXH010000085.1 coordinate 1,130,962, forward strand.
TTAGTGACCGATAGCGTATGAATATCGCATGATTTCGATAGATCGCTATTTCTTGTACGAGGTATATCATTCAGTGTATGGGGAACATGCAAAAGGTAATAAAACTTTGTTATTTATTTATATGTTGACCGTGTTTGGGTGGTTATCAGCCGCGAAGGTTTACCTTTGACGGAGGTTGAGGTAGCAAGTGGGCGGGGCTTATTTCGGAAATGGGTAAAAATACACTTTAGATGTGAATTTCGCAGCTAGAAATTGTGTCCCGTAGCGATTCAGTATTTTTGTCGTTGAGTTTAAGGTGCCATTTGAAGCAAGTTCCACAAACTTTTTAAAAATGTATTTAAAATGTTTAAATTGGTGGATTCCTCCCTTTTTATAAAGTTTCAAGGCGCATTCTTTCAGTTTCGCGGGTTTGGAGCGAACTTCGTTCCGTTGAAGCGTTGTTGAAAAGTTGGCTGTTGAAGCGGAAACAGCGTTTTTAAACAATTAGATGTATTAATTGGTTTAGTTTTGGCCTGATTTCTATTGTGCCCAATTAACGTTTCGCAGAAAATGGACCGACGGGTAGTTTCACTCTAATTCGGTATATTTTCAGATACGATGCCCAAGAGAACTGCCCATTTCCCGCACGACTTTGACTTCTCGAAATTGCCCCATCTCGAGGTTTTTATTTTAATTACATGTAAAAAGTACACTTTTAGGCCTTCACCGGCATCCGATTCAGCGACGAAGGGTCGGAGCTCCAGGAGCAGAACAGGGCCGTGGCCGTGCATGTAAGTTGCCTTGTTTCCCCCGTTTAGAATGGCTCATTCCTGGAACGGCGAGAAAATTTTGGAAATTGGAAAGTCTATGGTAAAGTCTCCAACCTTCTTTTTCAGGCGAAGCCATCTCCCCTCATCTCCTTCGATCGATCGCTTGTGTCCGAAGGGGTCTCTCCCCTCTTCCAGGTGGTTCCGGAGGTCTTGGAGAACATTGCCAGTAGGGTTAGTTGGTTTCCATGTTTTGTTAGGGCAAACCGTGCGACAAAATTTCATTTTTCCCGAAACCCCTCGGCAATCACCTTGAATACTTCCTTCCCATCGCTTACTTTCTCTTTTCAGCTGGACCCCCAGTCCTTCCTCAATCTTGTCCGCTCCTCCACCATCCTCTACACCTTCTTCTCCCGTCCGACGGCCAGGAACCACATCGACATTCCCCTCAAGAAGGAGAAGTTGACGCTGGAGAGGGAGGGGAGGAATAGGAGGCTGATTCTCACCTACGAAAGCGAGCTGGTTCCAAAGCCTATGAAAATCGGAGGCGAGAATTTCGAGAAGTGCGTCCGGCTGATCAGGAAGTTTCCCTTCTCGGTCCACATCCATAAGCTCTCCTTCGATGTAAGCTTCTTCCGAATTCTCAAATCACGGGCCATTTAGAATATTCTGGAAGCGGCGGCTCTCCCCGAGGCGAGGGCGGTTCTCGAGCGACTGGGGGTCGTCTCCATCCAGGATATGCAGAGCAACAGTCGAATGGCCTTTGCCGATCTCATCGGAATGATTGATGTGAGAATTACAGTTTTTGTGAAACTATCAGCTTTTTCCAGCGCTACCAAGTGAAGGAGGAAGATTTGGTGGATAGTGAGCCTATTTACACCGAAAACGAATGGTCCGCCTTGGTGCAGAAGCCGGTGAGTTGCTGAAACGGTTTTCCCAGCTAGTTTGACCGAAAACTGTGGCAATCAGCAGTTATAGCGAGAAAACTGAGAGGAAATCTGCATTTTGATCCGAATCTACGTCAATCGATGTTTTCAACTAATAATTTTAGCTGGAACTGCTCTACATCGACGAATTCCCTTTGGAACTCCTCCTCCTCACTTCCATTCCCGATATCATCGTCGTTCAGGGATTCGCTAACATGAAAAAGGCCATCCTCCAATCGATCGTGAAGGTTCCTTCATCCCTTGTCCTCTTAATTTTTTCCTTTTTCAGAAGTGGCTCGTGGCTGACGATCTCGTCCGATGAGAGATGGGGAGCACCCTGAGCGTGGACGATGTCATCGACGCCTTCTCCTTCCACTCTCACGACGGCACGTCCCCTCTCCCTGCCCATCGGTCGTTGCTCTTGCGCACCGAGCAGAGGCTGAGGAAACATGACGACGGCCTGGAGATGTTCATCTTGAGAGAGGACGGAAAGCTTTTGAAGATCACCTACAGTCGTATGGATAGTTCGGTCACTCTGAACTTTAGCCGTCGGGGCGATCTGTCTCCTCAGTGAGATCCCTTCCTTCCCAGAATCCTACCGATTCTCCTTGTTTCGCATAGTTGTTCCAATTCTGTTGTCTTTACTTGCTCCTCCCCTAGTCCCTAAATTGTACACTCAGTGACCGATAGAGTAAGAATATCACATGATTTCGATAGATCACTTTTTTTGTTCAAGGTGGATCATCCAGGGTATGGGAAACATGTAAATGATAATAAAGTTTCGTTGTTGATCTAAATTTTCACCGAGTTTGGGTGGTTATCAGCCACGAATGCTTGCCTGGTCTCGTCGTTGTAATTTTGACCCTAATTGGTTCTATTTTCAGAATGTCCAAGAAAATCGCCTACTTCCCGCCGGACTACGACTTCTCCACTTTGCACCAGATCGAGGTTTTATTAAAATGTAAATTATTGGTGAATTGTGTTGTTTCAGGCCTCGACTGGCATTCGATTCTGCGACGAAGGGTCGGAGCTCCACGATCAGTACGAGGCGGCTTTCACGGCGGTAAGTTCTTCTTCTTTTTTTTGTCTTTCGAATTGGTTCATGCGAGATCCTTTTAAAAAATCAGAAGCCACATAGACTGATTGTCTAATTCTTCTTTTTCAGAACCCGGCTGCTCTCACCCCTCCAGTCGATGTGTCCTCTCTCGTCGATGGCTGGTTCGTGCCCAACGTCGCTCCCATCCTCCAGATGGTCCCCGAGGTGCTGGAGAAAATCGCCAATGGGGTTAGTTGTTTACATTCTTTCAGTAAAAATGCTGTCAGCGAAAACCATGCGGCAAATGATCATTTATGCCGAAAAGCGCACGGCAATCGGCACTTTTGACTGGAAACCACGCGTCTGTCCCCGCATTTCTTTTCTTATTTCAGTTGGACGCCAATTCCTTCCTCAATCTGGCCTGTTCCTGCACCCAGTTCTACAATTTCTTCTCCCGTCCGACGGCCAGGAGTCACATCAACATTCCTCTCAAGGAGGAGGCTTTGTCACTGACGAGGGAGGGGAGGAATAGGAGGCTGATTGTGACCTACGAGAGCGAGCTGGTTCCCTTCCCCATGGAAATCGCAGACGAATACTTCGACAAGTGTGTCCAGACGGTCAGAAAGTGGCCGTTTTCCGTCCACTTCGCCTCTGTCACCTTCGGGGTAAAATTTATATCTGGTTTCTTCATTTCCCTTTCTGTTTAGGAGGATTGCTATGACGTTGGTCCCGACGCGACGTGGACTCTCGAGCGACTTGAAGCCGTCTCCATCGGGAAGCTGCGGAGCATAAGTGAATTGCCCTACGACGATATCATCGCACTGGTTGATGTGAGGTTACGGAATTTTTGAGAAATTCTAGTTTTTTTTTCAGACCTACAGAGTGAGTGAGGTAGACCTGAGGGGAAGTTACTCTACGTACACCGATGCCGAGTGGTCCGCCTTGGCGCAGAAACCGGTAAGTTGGTCAAACTTAAGAGGCGTCTCTGTAATATTGGAGCAGACCCGGGACATAGGGAAAAGTCGAAACTTTATAATTGGCTGAAAACTTATGTGTGAAAACCTCCCTATGACCCACATATCTTTTCGGTCGAGTTCAGTTTTGGGCGCCCGATTTACCAACAGAAAACAAAAAAACCCTGAAAAAACAGCACTTTTTCCCAGTTTTTTGGATTTTACGAAAAACTTTTCTTTACGGTAAACGGCTAACTGTGTTTTTCTGTTTCTTCATCCATTTTCGCATACCTTTTCCGCTGGGACCATTTATAAAGCATGTTACCATTGTTGTCAATTGCATTTGAATATTGTGACCCTTCTCGAAAATTTTCTAATCGTTTTTTCTCTCTCGAAATTTCTCGAAAAATGCGATTTCGAATCGTGTTGTATATATGCTCTTAATTTTTGGGCAAGTTTGAAAAATTATCGTGCCAGATAGTTTGGCCGAAAAACGTGCGGCATTCAGCACTTGTGACTATAAACCGTGCGGCAATCGGCTTTTTCCAACTGAATTCGTTGTTACTAATTCCCTTTTTCAGCTGGACGCGCTCTACGTCGATGAATTCCCGTTGTTGCTACTCCACCTCTCCTCCATCCCCACCATCAGAATCGCCTGCGATGACATGGAGCAGACCGAGCTTAAATCTATCGTTCAGGTTAGTTCATCCTTTTTGCTTTTTGGCAAGCGCTGGAGCCATCTGACTTCTTCAATGTCTCTCTTTCAGAAGTGGCTCGTGGCCGACGGTCTCCTCCAGTGGAATGTGGCCAGCCTCATGAACCTTACCAGCTTCATCGCCGCCTTCTCCGAATCCTCCTTCCTCTCGTTCGACTTCATGGGGGCCCTGCCTGCCCAGCGGCCTTGGCTCTTCTTAACCGGCCACGAGACCCGCGATGGAGAAGGCCTGGCGATGTTCATCTTCAGAGAAGATGGAAAGTTGGTGAAGATCACCATTTCTCTGGACAGCTGTGTGAAAGTGGCCTTCTGCCCCATCGCTGACGGACCCCCCGTTCTGTCCCTCCAGTGAAAGCCCTCTTTTCCTCACAATACTACTGATACTCCCTTGTTTTGCTTAGTTGTTTTTGTTTGATTTGGTTGAAATAAATCTCATAATATTTTTGTTAATTCCCATGGGTTTTCGTTATTTACAGTTACTTTTATAGCCCTTTGGGATCCCAATGGGGTCACCTATGCAACTGCTACCCGAGTTTGAAGATGTTCGAAAGTGAGTGCAAGAGAGAAAAAGAGGGAGAGAAACTCAGAGAGAGAGAGAGACAGAGAGAACAATATACCTTATGATAAGCTCTGACTAAAAACTTCTGTGCAAAATCGCAGACTTAATTACATCAATTATACGAAAAACAAAACTTTTTACAAAGTTTTTTTATTCGGGCTATTTGGACTACCGTGATCACACCTCCTCCTTGGCTAAGGGTTGTATTCGATGGGGAGGTTCTTCCTGCGGACCATTCCGTCGCCCTGGAACCACTCCCTCCTGAACTGCTTGGCGGCGCCATCAGGAGTGTTGGTCCACTCGACCGTGATGCGGTCGTTGTTGGTGTCCTCCTGTCCGAAGGCGAAGGCGTCGCAGGAGACGGCCATCAGGATGGCCTCCTTGGGGTCCAGCACTCCGCAGCCGGGGTCAACGCCCAGGCGCTTCATGTTCGTCGTCTTGATGGCCCATCCGATGCGGCGGGCCGACGAGTTGATGATCTTGATGTGGTAGGTGTGCTTGTCGTCGTAGGGCGCGTTGAAGACGATCTTGGTACCCGGAGGGGTAATGAGGGGATACGCAGGTGAGAGAAGGTTCTGGAAGCCAGATTAGCCTATTTTCCTAAGTCACGTGTGAATTATCATAAGATTCCCCCCTCCCTGCCTCCTCATTCTCCCCCGTCGCCCTTCGAAGTCAGTCGACTATGCTGTTCTGTCGCCAACTGTGGTGGAAAGAAGAAGGAGGCTGCCCCGAAGTCTGGAGCTGCGCCGCCGTCTGCCTCGGGAGCCCCTCCGCCGGCTGAAGGAGGAGACGACAAGAAGGAATAGGGCCTAGGGCCAGCAGCGAATGAACGTGTGCACATTGTGTTTCCATGAATTTTTGATGTTTTTGGTTTGTCGCTGTCTCTGTTTCTCTGTCGTTCTCTCCTATTCGCTCTATTTCTCTCTCTCCCTCTATCTCTTTTTCTCTCTCTCTATCTCTTGAAGACCTTGAACATCTTGAAAACCTCACTTGGCAGCCTCAAGCCGAAGAGGAGCTTCTTTCCTCGCCAAACTCTAATTTTCCCCCTCAATTCCCACCATTTCTTCTCTTAACGGCAATTTTCGGAACGTACAAGCTTCCCTGCCACTTCTTCCCAATGCTTTGGGAATCTCTAATTTCCTTATTTCTTCCTTTTTTTACCATCATTTTCCTTTTTATGAAGCAGATGGAAACCTAAGGCCGCTTTTCAAAAACAGATGGAAACCTAAGGCCCAAAGGTGGTTAAAATGGCTACAATATCTTTGTCAGTTTCGACAGTTTCACGTTTGGCCGCTGCAGGCAATCGAAGGCCGCCTGTTACACCTTTGATTCTCTAACCATCGGATTTTACATTCTTTCATCCATTTCTATTGGAAGTTTCCTCTGCGTCTAACAAACTTTGTCGATACAGAGAGAGAGACAGAGACAGAAATTGAAACAAAGAGAGAGAGATAGAGAGAGAGAGAGAGAGAGAGAGAGAGAAATAGAAACAATCCCTACAGTTTACAATCAAAACAATTGGATAATTTGATACATTTATTCTCTCAGGAAGAATTCTGAAGGCAACCGATTGCCTCAGAATCACTGTTGGCTTCTATGAACAAGATCTTGACTTTTTCTTCCGGAGGGCTTTTACAAAGAAATGGCCAAACAATGTCGAACAATGCGCTACGACTGTCTTCTGCGAGGTAATGAATCTCCACACATCCCTGAAAATAGTTTTCAATTGAACTCAAACAAAAACTTACGTTGTAGTTTTCAACGGCGACGGCGAAACCTCCTTCAATAGCGACTTTGTAGAAATGCAGATTCTAGATAAAGTAAGTTTACTGTTTTATTAGAGACTCACATAATGTTGTCTTGAATTACATGTACGACACCTACATACGTCAACTACATGTATCGGTCGTACATAGAGCCCTATGTAGTTGTGGCTTTCTATTCTGCAGCTGTGGAATGGAGATATATCTTGAAGAATCGCATTTTCGTAATTGCAGTGGTTGAAAAGCAGTCGGAGTCTTTGCAAGCTTCCTCGCTCTCTTCGGTTGATCTGGAGAGGCAAATTTGGAGAGGCGTTTAAATTCCATTTTTCGGACATTATAGGCTATATTTTGAAAAAATGCCGCTTTTACGCACGGGTTACACTGGGTTTACTTCCGCGCTGTCGCTTTTCCCTTGGCGGGCCTGTGGGAAATTTGGAAATTACGAGCGAGGAAAGGCAGGGCCTCCCACATGTGAGAATACTCGATTGGACTGCTTTTTGCCAACAAACGGCGCCATTGTTGCCAATAATGGACCGCTTTGTGGCAAAAGACCGCTTGATCCGCAATTTATGCAACCTAAGGCCGCTTGAACCTCTTTTTGACAACCAAAGTCTGAAAATACACCCACCGTCAAGACTTTCTTCAAAAAATCACGGGCTGCTTGTGCGTCTTGTTCTCTCCACCATGACCTGTAATTATCGAACCAGACCTTGATTGCTACATGTTTCATGCGTTGAAAGAAAGGGGAAAGGTCTTCGACAGATACATCAGCAATCCGTAAGTATAAACAAAGGCTATAGCACTCCTAAACAAAATAATTTCAAGTTTTTCTCTTTTTTTCAAACCTTAATTCCGACGTTTTGCATTAATTTTAGATTTCCCGTGCCGAAGTTGCTCAGGTGAGAGTAGCGGATGCAGGTGAGGAGCTCCTTTGTGCAAGTCATCTTCACCAGAAGGCTATTAGCGTTGAGACGTAAATTCTTGAGCAGTGGAACCATCGTCGTCGCGTTTAAAACTGCAGTGTCGTCGTCTTCTTCAACATAGCCATATCTTTCCTGAAAACGGTAATAACAAAGAGAAATAGTGATAGAGAGATAAGGAGAGAGAGAGACAGAGAGAGAGAGAGAGAGAGAGAGAAGAGAGAGAAGAGAGATAAGGAGAGAGAGAGAGAAAAAAAAACAACAAACCACACAGACAACTCCAATCGGAATAGCAGAGAGCTCTTCGTAAATGTCCGCTGATAAAACCTTAAGGAATTTCACAAATTGGCTATAAACGTTAGGTCTTCCGAATTCGTGTTGATCATATTCCATAATTCGAGGTTGCCAGAATCCGTCGTTCACGCGAATTTGCAGAGTGTATCGTGAATCTTCCCGCGGCGTGCAGATTCGAAACCTGTGTTTTTCCACAAACTGGCTGAGAGTTTTGCAGGAACGCCGTAAGCGACAGACGGTTTTTGGGGTAGCCTGAAATTAGAATGTATCCAATAAGACACGCAGGTCAGTCGTTGTGATTGGGTCTCGAAGCGAAAGCGTGCCAGAACTTTGCAATTAAAAAACTCACACATAGAAGTACACGCAGGAGAAGCTGCTGCTGGAGATCAAGAAGATTTTTCTTGTTTGGCTTTCCATCGAGTTCTTTCGATTCAAATGGAATGGCCATATCTGGAATTTTCACTTTTTTCACATGTTTCACAATTTGACGGAAAAATCCAAAAAATGCAACAATTTTAACAATAAAAAATTCAAATTGAATAAACTTTGATAGCCGGAGTAATATGGGAGCACAGCAGAAGGTATTTGAATTCAAAGCGCAAATTGGAAATGAAAGCGGAAAATGGTTCACCAAAGCGGCAGAAAATTAAATAAATGGAAAAGCGAATTTGAATTCCAAGGATATTTTCCTGGTTTTCAGTTAAAATGGTCTCAAATGAGGTAAAATGGCAATATTAGGACCGAAACATTTAAAGAACAACCCTATCCAAAAGGCAAAGTTTGTGGGAGGACGTCCTGGAGCTCGAGAACGCCGTTGAAGGCATCAGAGCCAAGGGTGGCGGGTTGGACACCAAATTTTTCAAAAGTTAGAAAAAAGTATTTGATAGGTATGGTGGCAAATAAGTGTTTTTAGTATAACTATTCATTAAAACACTTGACTCAAAAAAGTTTTGTCGAGCGGGGATCGAATTGGGGTAGTTTTGGATTACCAGTCCGACCTCTTAGCCACTCGGCCATGGAAATTTACAAAATTTTATATAGGGTAGTTCGAATCTTCCTTTACAGAGTATCTTTTGCATGTTTAGAACTATTGTTTACAACAAAAATAACAGAAAAATCCGTTTGTCTGCATCTGCCTTCCCCTTTCTCCCTCCGTTTCTCGTCTCGTCGTCGTTTTGTATTTTTTTCTCTTTATCTCTCTCTCTCTCTCTCTCTCTCGTCTATTTACATAACTTCCTCACGCCATAATTTATTCCTACGTGATGCTACGTCAATCCAATCCGCCCTCTTCCTCTCATTCTCCCTCGTGCCTCGCCTGGTGGCGGTCGTCGTTCTCCAGGTTCCCTTTTCTTCATCCCTCCCACTATCATTTCCTTTTCAGAACGACCGGCTATGTCGCAGCCACCGCAATCGGCCTCCTCGCAGGGTCAAATCGCCCGACGGGTGGTCTCCCACCCGGTTGCAAATCTGAAGAGAAGTGCTGCGTCGACCTCCGCCGCGGCTCAGAAGAGCCCCGCCCAAGCGAACAAGTTGAGCTCCCTCGTCCCCAGCAAGAAAGGTCACAGAATCGTGAAAGTGAGCCTCCTTCTATGATATTTTAACGCCAGATTCAGTCAAATCCAATGGTCCGGGCGTCTGGAACGAACCCGATGGTCCGCTTGTCGGGTACCAAGTCCAACCGGGGAGAGAAGGCGGAGAACTCGGGAATGAAGCAGAACGGAGTGTCCGAAGACCTCTTCAATCTGATGGGCAAGGCTCTGACGGAATTCCCCTGGTACCACGGACTGATGCCGGGCCAGGACTGCCAGGAACTGCTGGTCAACGACGGAGACTTTGTGGTCAGGAGGAGCAAGAGGGACACCACTTCGTTGTTCTGCATCTCAGCCAAGAAGGGAAACGAGTACAAACACATGCCTCTGCAGTACAAGGACGGGAAGTGGCTCTTGGCCAAGGTAATACCCAAAAACACGGATTTTAGGCCTTTTAAATGAGAATTTCTAGTGTTTCTGGTCAAAATCAGGTAGATTAGACCCAATCTCAACTTTTCGCATTTGAAATTTGAAATTTCATCAAAATCTGTGTGAAAAATGCTCATTTTAATTGCCGCCTGCAAGGGCGCGAAATTTTGCAGCTGCCGCACAGACCCTGCTAAAAGACGGGCTAACTTTAAATAGGCTATAAATCACTCTTTAAAAAGTTTATTGAAGTTTTTATATATTACATTAATTAGACAAGTTTTTATGATACTAATAGAACCAAAACATATTTGAAAACGTTAAAAACAAACGATTAAATGAGAGTTTTAGTATTCACCGTGGAGCGAAGTGACTTGACAATGGAGCGCGGAAACGGTCACATTCTGGAAATTACAGTTCAAACATTTGAATTGAGATTTGGAACTATTTTAAACAAAAAAAAATATGATTAAGCCTTTAAGTAAAGAATTACAAACTTTTCAAGTGATTTTGGGAACATCTGGAAAAGCGGAAACGGTGGACATTCTGGGAATTTCTGTTTAAACAGTTGAATTAACATTTAAAACGAATTTAAACATGACACTTGGTTAAACTTCTGCAAAATTAAGAAGAAATACAAAGGATAACACACCTTTTATGCGATTCCGGTGACTCCCACGCTAGAATCGTCCTGTAAACGCAGATTAAAGTTGTCGTGGCGGGACCAAACGCCCTAAAAACCTGAAAATGGCTAATAAAACTGAAATTTTTACTTAAAACCAATGATAGTACTCCTGTGGGACCATGAAAGAACTCATCGATCAATTGCTGGCCGATGCCCAGCCGATCGGAATGACGGGGGTCGTGCTGAAGAATGGAATCCCTCGTCCGGAATACTACCTCCTCCACGAGAACATCACAACGAACAAGTTGCTGGGATGTGGGTTACTGTAGCCATCGATCGATTGAATGTAATGTTCTGCAGCCGGCGCGTTTGGAGAGGTCTACAACGGCACCCTGCGACTGAAGGACGGAACGGAAGTGAAGGTGGCCGTCAAGAAGGTCAAGGGCCAGGTCACTCAGCTGCAGCAGGGGAAATTCATCAAGGAGGCGATGATTATGAGGAAACTCCTCCATCCGAACTGCGTCAGACTCTACGGAGTGGCGGCGCAGGAGAATCCGATGATGATTGTGCTGGAGTTTGCGGGCGGAGGCAGTCTCATTACGTACTTCAAGAAGAATCCCTATTGCAAGGAGGAACAGCTTCTTTCCTTTCTCAGAGACGCCGCCAGGGGAATGTGCTACCTCGCCGCTTGTCAGGTAGAAAATCTCTCTCTCTCTCTCTCTCTCTCTCTCTCTCTCTCTCTCTCTCCGCCCTCCTCCTCTTTCCGCTTTTGGCAGATTCTGGTATAGGCCGCTTTTTGTTTTTGGTTACCTCAGGCCGCTTTCTGCTTTTTGGTAACCTAAGGCTGCTGTTGGTAGATTCTGGAAACCGCAGGCCGCTTTCTTTTTTTTTGGTAACCTCAGGCCGCTTTTGGTAGATTCTGGTAATCTCAGGCCGCTTTTTGTTTTTGGTTACCTCAGGCCGCTTTCTGCTTTTTGGTAACCTAAGGCCGCTGTTGGTAGATTCTGGAAACCGCAGGCCGCTTTCTTTTTTTTGGTAACCTCAGGCCGCTTTTGGTAGATTCTGGTAACCTAAGGCCGCTTTTGGTAGATTCTGGTAATCTCAGGCCGCTTTCTTTTTTTGGTGACCTCAGGCCGCTTTCTGCGTATTTAGGCATTTTTATCTCTGTATCTCTCCCTATCTCCCTATCTGTCTCTCTCTCAAAACTCCTCCTATCAGGTGATCCATCGAGACCTAGCAGCCAGAAACTGTCTCCTCAACGACGAGAACGTCCTGAAGATCAGTGACTTTGGCCTCTCCGTCTCCGACACTCCTGAACTGAAGCTCACCCAACTGAAGTCCGTTCCCATCAGATGGCTCTCCCCAGAGACCCTCAGAAACGGCGTCTTCAACGCCAAGACCGACGTCTGGAGCTACGGAGTCCTCACCTGGGAGATATTCGCAAAGTTGGATCCATTTTATTGGCACATAAGATAGTCTTCAGATGCAAGACGGCCCCCTACCCCTACGATACGAATGCCCAGACGAAGGAGAAGATCCTGAACCACCCGCGTCCTTTGGAGCCTCCGCCGGGTGCCCCTCCCCTGGTGCATGCCGTGATGACCGCCTGTCTCGTCAGGGATCCTCCGAAGAGGGCGGATTTCGTGACTGTGCTGAAGATGGTGGCTCCTGGAGAGACACCGCCCACTGGGAATTGAATGAATAAACCAGAATGAAACGACAAAAAGTTAGAACTGATACGCTATGAATAAAAGTTCTGTTTCATTCTTTTTTCCACAGCTCTTCTTTGTTTCATTGAGTCTTCTTAATTTCGCCAGAATATGTCGAAAGAATAAATTTCTTGCTAATTTTCCCATTCTTTTTCACTATGGTCTCTTTCACTGTTGTTTTTGCCTCCGTTGGTTTTTTCTCTTTCCTTTTCCAGTAGTTTTTTTCTTTCTTGTGAGCTCTAAAGCCTTCAACGGTGCTGTCGCGCTAATCCTCCCATGAGCTATTGAAGGTCAACTCTTGTAAAATCTGGAATTTGTACCTTTCTCGATCCATATCTCGCTTCCAAGGCAGTTTCAGTGATAATCGCATTTTGGAAAAAGTGTTCTTTCGAAAGAATCTATAAAAAACAATGGGTTTATAACTGGGAAAAATTAATGCAAACACAGACAGACAAAGGCAAAAACTATAACGGATGTTAAAACATATTTTCACAATCTGGCGCGCTTTCGTCGCGGCTTTTGTTTTGTTTCCAATTAACGACCTTTGATCGATATAGACCCTTTTCTACAATTAACATATTTGGTTGCGGAATGTTCGCAATAACACCTTTTTTCCAGAACTTTACGATCTGGGACGCTTTCTCTGCAGGACCCAACGCTTTTTGACGCTTACGATTTTGTGACCTTTGTCTTCTGTTGACATGTCAAGTTTGACCGCGAAAGAATAGAAGAATCTTTTTTTGTTAGAACGAAAAATTGTCATCTGGCGCGTTTTCGCTGTGGGACCCCAGATTTAAAAAAATTGAAAACCTGGACTTTTCAGACACGCAAATAATAAAAGTTCTTTTTCAAAACTTTTAATTATCTCTATTTTTATGTCTAGTTCTTTCGTAGTAGTAGCTGTGTTTCTTTGTGTAGCTGTATTCCGCCGGTCGTAATTATGGTGAACCACTTTCAACTTCGCTTTTTAATGCCGCGTTTGCTTTCCATTACCGCTTTCCAATCAGCCTTTAAAATGCCTTCTTCTATGCTTCCATATTACCCCGTCACACATGGTTAATTTAATTTAAATGTTTATTGTTAAAATTTTTGCATTTTTTGGATTTTTCCGTCAAATTGTGAAACATGTGAAAAAAAAGTGAAAATTCCAGATATGACCAATCCATTTGAATCGAAAGAACAAGATGAAAAGCAAAACAAGAAAAATGAAATTCTTCCTCTTCTTGATCTCCAGCAGCAGCTTCTCCTGCGTGTACTTCTATGTGTGAGTTTTTTAATTGCAAAGTTCTGGCACGCTTTCGCTTCGAGACCCAATCACAACGACTGACCTGCGTGTCTTATTGGATACATTCTAATTTCAGGCTACCCCAAAAACCGTCTGTCGCTTACGGCGTTCCTGCAAAACTCTCAGCCAGTTTGTGGAAAAACACAGGTTTCGAATCAGCACGCCGCGGGAAGATTCACGATATACTCTGCAAATTCGCGTGAACGACGGATTCTATGATATTCGAATTGTCGAATATGATAAATACGAATTCGGAAGACCGAACGTTTCTGTCAAAAATATGAAACTACGCAGCTATTTATCAACGGGCACGCGCATTTACGAAAAGCTCTCTGCTATTCCGATTGGAGTTGTCACTGTGGTTTGTTATTTCTCTCTCTCTCTCTCTCTCTCTCTCTCTCTCTCTCTCTCTCTCTCTTTCTCTTTCTCTTTCTCTCTCTCTCTCTCTCTCTCTCTCTCTTTCTCTCTCTCTACTATATAGCTTCGGGAGAAGCAGAGATTCCATTTTTCCTGTCAAGGAAAGCACCTACCGCGTCACAGTGATACATCGTCAGCGTCACCAAGAAGTTCAGAGTCTGAAATTATTTTCTCAAGCCGCTTTTAATGGGGTTTGGCAACCTCAGGCCGCTTTTAATTAACCTTGGCAACCACAGGTCGCATTTAAAGAATATCGGAACATCAGACCGATTTCAACGAGTTATGGCGACCCCAGGGCTCATTTAACGGATCTTGGCGACCTCAGGCCGCTTTTAATGTATCCTGGCGACCTCAGGCCCTCAGGCCGCTTTTTATGGATTTTGGAAACCTCAGGCCGCTTTTTATGGACTTTGGCAACCTCGATCGCCTTTAATTAATCTTTGGCGACCTCAGACCGCTTGTTTATGGAACTTGGCAACCTCAGGCCGCTTTAATTAAATCTGTGCGACCTCAGGTCGGGTTGGATAAATCTTGGCAACCTCAGGCCGCTTTCAAAGGATCTTGTCGCGACCACAGGCCGCTTTAAACACATTTTGGCGACCTCAGGCCGCTTTTAATTAATCTTGGCAACCTCAGGTCGCTCTCTCTTTCTTCTCTCTCTCTCTCTCTCTCTCTCTCTCTCCTACTCTTTATATCTTAGCTATTCCCGTTTTCAGGAATGGCACGACAATGATGAACAAGACGGCGACACTGCAGTGTTAACCGAGAAGATCGTTCCAATTCTCAAGAAATTGAGTCTCCACGTCAACAGCCTTCTGGTGAGCATGACTTGCACCAAGGAGCTCTTCACCTGCATCCGCTACTCTCATCTGAGCAACTTCAACAACACAAATCTAAATGTAATAGAAAACGTCGGAATTAAGGTTTGAAAAAAAAGAGAAAATTTGAAATTATTTTGTTTAGGATTGCTATAGCATTTGTTTATACTTACATATTGATGATGTCACTCTCGAAGAGCTTTCTTCTTACTTTCGACGCATGAAACATGTAGCAATCAAGGTCTGGTTCGATAAAAATACACCATGGAAAGAGGAAGAAGCACAAGCAGTCCGTGATTTTTTGACAGAAGTCTTGACGGTGGGTGTTTTTAGACTCTGACTGACGAAGTTCAAGCGGCCTTAGGTTTTATAAATGGCTGATAAAGCGGCCGTTGGTTGCTAAAAAGCGGTCCTCGTCGAATTGGTTGCAAGAGAATGGTTCAACCTGTGGTTGTCTTAAAGCGGCCTTTGGTTGCCCTGCATCGGTCAAAGTGGCATTTGGTTGTCAAAGGCGGTTCAAGCGGCCTTTGGTTGCTCGAATGTGGTCCAAGCGGCTGTTGGTTGGCAAAAAGCGGTTCAAGCGGCCTCTCGTTGCCGAAAGGCACTTCAAGCGGCCTTAGGTTGCCAGACAGCGGTATACATCAACAATTGATTGCAATAGAGCGGTTCAAACGATATTTTGTTGACAAAAGACGGTTCAAGCGACATGTGGTTGGCAAAACGGGGTTCAAGCGGCCTTTGGTTACAATAAAAACGGTCCAAGCGGCCATTGGCTGCCTAGAAGCGGTCCAGGCCAGTAGTATCTCGTGTGGGAGGCGCTATTGCCTTGCTTGTTCATCCCAGTCTTTTAAATTCCCGCCAACGGAAGCGCAAAAGTGGGCGCGTAAACACAGTGCAGCCCATGCGTAAGAGCGACTATTTATCAGAAGATAACATGGAATGCACCTAAATTGGAATTTCAACGTTTGAATTTGCCTCTCCAGATCAGCCGAAGAGATCGAGGAAGCCTGCAAAGACTCCGGCTGCTTTTCAACCACTACAATTACGAAAATGTGATTCTTAAAGGTATATCTCCATTCCACAGCTGCAGAATAGAAAGCCACAACTACATAGGGCTCTATGTACGACCGATACATGTAGTTGACGTATGTAGGTGTCGTACATGTAATTCAAGACAACATTATGTGAGTCTCTAATAAAACAGTAAACTTACTTTATCTAGAATCTGCATTTCTACAAAGTCGCAATAGAAGGAGGGTTTGCCATTGCCGTTGAAAACTACAACGTAAGTTTTTGTTTGAGTTCAATTGGAGAACTATTTTCAGGGATGTGTGGAGATTCATTACCTCGAAGAAGACAGTCGTAGCTCATTGTTCGACATTGTTTGGCCATTTCTTTGTAAAAGCCCTCCGGAAGAAAAAGTCAAGATCTTGTTCATAGAAGCCAACAGTGATTCTGAGGCAATCGATTGTCTGCAGAATTCTTCCTGAGAGAATAAATGTATCAAATTAAAATCCTGAAAGAATAAATGTTTCAAGTTGTATAATTCTTTTGATTGTTAAATGTGGTGTTTTGCTCTCTCTCTCTCTCTCTCTCTCTCTCTCTCTCTCTCTCTCTCTCTCTCTTTCGCTCTCTCTCTCTATCTCTATCTCTCTCTCTCTCTCTCTCACTCTCTCTTTATCTCAGTGTCTGTCTCAACGAGGATTCTAACCTGCTGTCAACTATCACTACCTCACCTCTACACATTTTCGTTTTTTCATGTCACAGTTTCATTCGCTGTTCTCCTATTTCTTTACATAAATTCCTCAAGTCAACGTCAATAACCTGGTTGTGGTTTGTCAATGACTGGTGACGGATAAGACTCATAGGATTGTCAGCCAAAGACATGCGCTTACAATTAGATAGAAGCGGCGGCGTATTCCTATTCGCGTATTCGTATTTGTGGCGGCCTAACGTCTTCCTCGCAGTGTCACAGTGGCGGAAGAGTAAGAGCGCAGCAACAGCCGCACGGCGTCGGCACGATCCCGCCCGCGGCACTCTGCACCGTCTCTTTTATTGATTTTCTTTTCGACGTTTAATTTGACCAAATTTTCGATTTTTGGTGTCATCACCTCCTCATTACAGCACTTAATTTCTTCTCCATCTATTTATTTGCGTTAACTCTACCATTTCCAGGGTCAGCCATGGTATTCCGCGATAAGACGACGTCATCAACGCCACCTTCGAGAGAAAAGTCTTGCCCCTGGTGGAGGCAAGTAAATTAGCCCTGGGGAGCCATTAAGAAGCATCTAACATGCTTTTTATTCATCACTGGTTCATTCTTTCCTTTTGTCTCATTTCCTCACAGAAATGTATGGTTAACCGGCAAAAATTACGAGGCTCGTACCGGGTACGAGCCTCGTAGTTTTTTGTTTTTGATCATTAAAGGTTTGTGCTTCTCAGTTTTTCAATAAGTCTTTATGAAAAACCGCTGAAATTCGACTAATGGTAAAATATGGAGTTTTTGTGGAGACCAACGACGCTCCTTGAAATGACGACATGGTCCACTTCTGTTTACGCCCGGTGTTTACCAATTTGCGGGAACCGCATTATTTAAATTTTCAAAGTTTTTTTAAACCGAAGTTTCGTCGCTGTTTCCACCGTTTTGTATTCCGTTTCCCGATATTTATTCAAAAGGACGAAGTAAAAATCAAAATAAGTGCGAAAATTGTAAATTGCCGTGTTTTTTCTCCCTTCAAAGTTGACCGATTTTTGGGTCAAAAGCGGCTTTTTGACGTCATTAAGTGGTAAATTGCAAGTTTGAGATTATTTTCAAGATTTCGATGTATTTTTAGCTTAACTCGCTCGACGAGGTTACTTCGAGATTGAGTTCGTATTCCTTCATTTTCTCATAAATCTGGTTTCTGAGCGTTGTTTTAAGCAGTTTACTTTCTATTTCGCATTCCAAGTGAATTTTTGATGATTAAATAATGAAAATATTCGCTTTGTCATCTTTTATCTGCAAAAATATGCTTTTTAGCTTAACTCGCTCGACGAGGTTACTTCGAGATTGAGTTCGTATTCCTTCATTTTCTCATAAATCTGGTTTCTGAGCGTTGTTTTAAGCAGTTTACTTTCTATTTCGCATTCCAAGTGAATTTTTGATGATTAAATGATGAAAATGTTCGCTTTGTCATCATTTATCTGCAAAAATATGCTAAAAGTGGTGTTTTTAGTTGTTTTCAGTATTGGTTTGCACCATAAAACTATACCTGGTCCTCACGTTATGTGTTCATTCGCTTTCTGCGGCAATTCATTCACTGTTTAATTATGTTTCCACTCTTTGTTGATCCTTGCTATATGATATCTTCCGTTTCTTCCGCTTCAAAAATCCATTTTTCAGCAGCTCTCAGCCCCTTCTCGCCCGTATCCACAACACCATCATGTCTTTCGAAGAGATCGACCAGCTCTACGGTTCCGCCGATGTGCACAAGGGAATGTCCATGCTGAAAGACGTGAGTTTCGTCGTTCCAATCGTGATTTAAAGGTCTGATTCTAGCGCTGCGAGAAGGGCGACAAGTCTTGCGAGGTGCTGTGGCGGCTGGCTCGCTGCTCCTACGAGATGTGTGGTCGCGCCAGCGACAAGAACGAGAAGAAGGCCTTCATGCAGGAAGGTTGGTTTATTATTAGGCACTTAATTAATTAGAGCTCTTTTCACTATGGTGACAGTCCTTTAAATTGATGAGAAAGTCTTTTAATCGACCAAGCAATCTCTTAAATTCCAGGTCAGCGATTCGCGTTGGAAGCGGTGGAGAGCCGCCCGGAAGACTTCGAGGCCCTGCGCTGGGCGGCGGTGACCACGGGACAGCTGACGGACTACCTGGGAACGAAGGAGAAGATCTCCGAGGGAGCCAAGTTCAAGGAGCTGCTAGACAAGGCCCTCATCATCAACGCCAAGGAGTACTCCCTCCTCCACATGCGGGGGCGCTACGCCTTCTCCGTCGCCAGTCTCTCCTGGCTCGAGCGGAAGGTTAGTTATTTATGTTTAGACCTTTAAATTATCATTTACATTATGTATATGATCTAATATTCCTTTTTAGGCTGCCGCCGTTTTCTACTCCGCCCCTCCCACGGCCACCTACGAGGAGGCCCTGGGCGATTTCCTCTCGGCCTTCGAGGAGCGCCCCGACTGGATCGAGAACCTCGTCTACGTGGCCCGCTGTCTCCTGGAGAAGAAGGACAAGGCCGGGGCGAAGAAGTACCTCGAGATGGCCGTCAAGCTGGAACCCGTCGACGCGTCCGAGCAGGGCCTCATCGACGAGGCGAAGAAGCTCCTCACCAAGTGCTGATTAACTACTGTGATTCTATTGTACATTGCACGGGTTTAGGATTGAAGAATACATTTTACAATTTAAGTTTTGGCGTTTTCTGCCTCTTTGGAGTGATGGCTCCAGGCAGATCTTCCGAAGTCCCTAAATGTCATTCAGGAGACGATCGAAAAAAACAACATGAAGTCTGAATGGTGATTCTCTGCGTCTCTAACCTTTACGAACTAGGGATTGCGTGTCTGACCATGGAGTCTGGTTGCCTGCGTCCTCAGCAACAACTACTTGCTATCTGCTGTCTACTATCTGCTGTCTGGAGATGGTAGAATTTGACGGAGAGAGAATGCTCGTAGAGGGACAAATAGGTAGAGAAAGAGATAGAGAGAGAAGCAGAAATCCTCCATGGAAAGGTTGTTAATCAGGCAGGTTAGAGACGCAGAGTTTAAAAAAACTGGGACAGAATAGTTAGTTCTCTCCCTCCTCTTGGTAAACCGGGTTTCCCCTCTCCCGCCGCCTCCCCGGTGCCTTGGAAATTCCCAATTTATGCTAAAATCCACCAAGCGCACCATCAATGAATTAGCCTGGGTCCACGCCTTCCAGAACCTTCGAACATTAGAATTGCAATTAGCGTACGCGTGGAAATCTCCACGTCTTCCTAGATCCCTCAGATCAGTCATTCGAGGCCTCGCTCTCCTGCCAAGAGGTCGCCTCTCTCTCCTCCGCCTCTACGATGTCGATCGCCAGCGACAAGGAATCCGAAGACTCGGGCATCGGCTCCGCTCGGAAGAGCCTCCACAGCGACAGCTCCTCCCCCACCCGCCTCACCAACTCTCCCAAGGACCTCTCCCCCAAAGTCCTCCAGGTATACCCTTCTTTCCTTACCATAAAGATTCACTTGGGGATGTATATTAATTCTTTTATTTGCTAATCATCGATTGAATTTCATTGTTTTGACTGATATTGATTGCTAGTTTCATAATGAAATTTCCTATTTTCAGGAGCTGGCATGCATGAACGTGAGGGAAGTGGCCGCCCGTCCTGGATTCGGAGAAGCTGGCCGCAAGATCCCCATCAAGACCAACTTCTTCGAGATCGCCCTGAAGACGGACAACATGATGATCAGCCAGTACCACGTGGAGATCCACCACCCGGGGAATAGGAAGCTGGAAAGGTAGAAACCCCAATTGAAGCTTACTGAAACTGGTGTTTAGGGAAGAGTCTAGGGCCATCTTCTGGAAGGCCATCAACTCTACCTCCATCATCCCGAACAAGTTCACGCTGGCCTTCGACGGCGCCCACCAGATGTACTCCACGACGAGGATCGACTTCCCGGAGGGAAGGGCTTCGGTCAGCCAACTGGATGGAGACTGGAATGGTGGTTCTTCAGATGCGGATCGAGTGCGAGGTCCCTTTGGCCAAGGACGCCAGGGAGAGGACCAAGTGCGCCGTTTCGCTGCAGTTCGTCGGCCCCGTGCTGGTCGACATGTGCCGCACCCGCACGAAGAATCTGGACGAGAGGGTGCTCACTCCCATCCAGATCCTGGACATCGTCTGCCGCCAGAGCCTCACCTGCCCTCTCATCCCGTACGCGGCCTCGAAATTCTGGAATATGGAGTTTCCAGGAACTCTACCAACTTTTTCTCCTGGAAGTCTTCCTGCTACCGTATTCCGATCAATGGCGCCCTGGCTCTGGACCTCGAGGGAGGCAAGGAGATGTGGACTGGCTTCTTCTCCTCGGCCCTCGTCGCCGCCGGTTGGAAGCCCCTCCTCAACATTGACGGTTTGTTGAGTACGGAATCTATTGAATGGAGTTCTTTCAGTGGCCCACACTGCCTTCTACAAGGCCCGCATCTCGATGGTGCAGTTCATGTGCGAAGTGCTGAACGAGCGTGCCGGAGCCCATCGCGGAGGTCCGCCTCGTGGATACAACACCCGTGGAGGACGTGGAGGCGGTCGTGGTGGCTACCACGGAGGCCGCATGCCGCCGCAGGGAGGCTACGAAGAGTCCTCGTTCCTGTCGCCGGAGATTCTCTACCGCGAGTTCGCCCTCTCCGCCCACGAGATGAAGATCCTGGCCGACGCCGTCAAGGGACTCAAGGTCCGCTCCACCCACCGTGGATCTGCGGTCCGTGTCTACCGCGTCAACGCCTTGAAGATGGTCCCCGCCGACGAGCTCACGTTAGTTTTACCCACATTTGCTCAAATCCCTTGTTTAGGTTCAAGTCTACGACTCCTGAAGGCCGAGAGGTGACCCACAGCGTGGCAGACTACTTTTCGGAAAAGTACGGCCAGCTGATGTTCCCGAAGCTGCCCTGTCTCCACGTCGGCCCTGCGAACAAGAACATCTTCTTCCCGCTGGAGATCTGCCAGCTCGACAGCCCGCAGAAGTTCAACAAGAAGCTCAGCGAGAAGCAGACGAGCTCCGTCATCAGGGCTGCTGCCGTCGACGCCGCTCAGCGCGAAGAGCGCATCAACCAGCTCTACCAGCAGGCCGGATTCGACAAGGACCCCTTCCTCAAGTAATCAAGCCCCAATCCTACAGTAATCCGCTTTAGGGAATTCGGACTGTCCATCTCGCCGAAGATGTTCGAGACGACCGCTCGAGTGATTCAGCCGCCGGCCATCATGTTCGGAGAGAACCACAGGATGGTCGACCCGATCGTCATGCCGAAGGACGGCACTTGGTCGATGGACAACCAGTTGCTGTACATGCCCACCGCCTGCAACAACTACAGGTGCCATTGTCCCTCTTCTACCGTAACCCACTTTAGCATGATCGCTCTGGTGAACCCTAGGGACCAGGGGCTGCTGCAGGGCTTCTGCCAGGCGTTGTCCACCAAGGCCGCCCAGATGGGCATGGGCTTCCCCAAGTGGCCGGACCTCGTCAAGTACGGAAGGGGCCGCGACGACGTGGTGCTGATGTTCAACGAGATCGTGACGGAATACAAGCAGACGAGCACCCAGTGCGACCTGGTGATCGTGGTCCTCCCCGGAAAGAACTCGGACATCTACAGTAAGCCTCGGTTACAGTAACTCTACTTATCGATTGGTTTCAGTGACTGTCAAGGAGTGCTCGGACATGCAGCACGGCATCATGTCCCAGTGCGTGCTGATGAAGAATGTGCAGCGCCCGTCGCCTGCAACCTGCTCCAACCTCATCCTCAAGGTGGAATCGATCCAGGGACCTGTGGAATTCAAGATTTCAGTTGAACATGAAGCTGGGCGGCATCAACAGCCGCATCGTGGCCGACGCCATCACACACAAGTACATCATCGACCAGCCGACGCTCATCGTCGGCATCGACGTGACCCACCCGACGCAGATCGAGGAGCGCATGAACATTCCCTCCGTCGCCGCCGTTAGTTAATTGTTTTTAAATTTCACCAATTGACTGGTTCAGATTGTGGCCAACATTGACCTGCTGCCCCAGATGTACGGAGCCAACGTGAAGGTGCAGCGCAAGTGCCGCGAGTCGGTCGTCTACCTCTTGGATGCCATCCGCGAGCGGCTGGTGGCCTTCTACCGCCACACGGGGCAGAAGCCCACCCGCATCATCGTCTACCGCGACGGAGTGAGCGAGGGCCAGTTCGCCGAGGTGCTGCGGGAGGAGATCCACGGCATCCGCTCGGCCTGCCTCATCCTGTCGCCCGACTTCCGTCCGCTGATCACCTACGTGGTGGTGCAGAAGAGGCACCACGCCCGCATGTTCTGCAAGTACAACTCGGACACTGCCGGCAAGGCGAGGAACATCCCGGCTGGGACGACGATCGACACGGGAATCACCTCTCCCGAGGGATTCGACTTCTACCTCTGCTCCCACTTTGGAGTCCAGGGAACCTCTCGCCCCGCCCGCTACCACGTCCTCTGGGACGACAACAACTTCTCCGCCGACGAGCTCCAGGCCATCACCTACAGGTACCCTCCTCTCCTTGTCTTACTGTAGCTTCTTTCAGCATGTGCCACACCTACGGCCGCTGTGCCCGCTCCGTGTCGATCCCCGCCCCCGTCTACTACGCCGACCTGGTGGCCACGAGGGCCCGCTGCCACATCAAGAGGAAGCTGGGCATGCACGACTCGGACGGCGTGTCGGACTCTTCGGTGGCCTCGTCCCTCTCCTCCCTCATGTCCATCGGAAAGCCGCGTGGACGCCGCCAGAACGTGATGGCTGACAGTGGTTGGTCGAGGTTAAAGGACTGTCTCTGATGGAATCGTTTCAGGAGATTCGGGCAACTCGCAGGCGGACACGATCCTGCAGGAATGCGTCTCGGTCTCGGACAACTTCAAGGGACGCATGTACTTTATCTAAGAAGCACTGGTACATGACATACATATCGATGTACGCTTCCTTTTATTAAATAAAAAACTTAAAAAATACTTGTTGTTTTTATTATGGATTTCTTTGAAGTGTGAAGTGTTTTCTGAACACAAGAACGACGAAACTCTAACTACTTATGTGACTCCCTGAAGAAGAGAGAGAGAGAGAGAGAGAGTGACAGAAAGAGAGCAAGCAAGCGAGGTAGACAGAGGAGAGAGAAAGGGAGAGATAAAAAGAGATAGTTTGCCAAGAGAGAGTTTCAAGCAAAAATGAAACCGTCTTTATTTTCCAACTATCCCAAGTGTTCTCAAAAACACAAGACCTTGGAAAAGCGGGAAACAGCTCCAAAGCAAAAATACCATTTCCACCAAATCGACAACACGTCCAATATAAGAAGGATCAAACACCACGTAAAACAGTTGATATAAGATTATACCGATCTCAAACACAACCTATAACAATTAATATTTCTCATTATTCACTTTGGGGATACCTGCCAACATAGGGTCCACAACAGCCTTTTCCGACCTTCCAGATTCTCTCGAGAAGTGCCAGCTGGTGGTTTATAAAGACAAGGAATCAGACAGGAAACTGAAATGAGTGACAGTTGGAAAGTGAATAAGGTATCCAAATGCGACGACACATCGTGGAGAATCTGTTATTTTATGTAAATTAAAAAATAATCGATTTCCACCTTTATATTGGTCGGAAGGAAAATAAAGTCAAGTATACAAATAATACCCAAATTTACCAATGAAACAACTAATTGGTAATTTTCCAATTTTGGTGTCCTGAAAAAATATGACCATATTAGAAAAAAACGATGTTTCCCAGAATACGAAGAAAGAGGCCTGAGGTTACCGGAAAAGCGGAATGCGGCCTGAGGTTGACAGAAAAAGCGGAAAACGGCCTGAGCCAAAAGTAGAAGAAAAAAGTTTCTGTTATTCTCAAACAACTTACTTAACAAAAATACATTTGAACCAAACGCATATGTAAACCATCACAAATTGTGCCGTCTCAAACAATCTAAGGTTCAGAATATTCACATAAATGAGATAATTGCTCAGATAATGAGTTTCCGGTAGTCTCCACATCTAAAGAACCTTTTTTTTTCTATAATACAGTTGATGTGAATTTACCGTATCAAAAGTTATCTCAACAATCAGTTGGATCATCAGGAGTAAACATTGTAAAATTACCAATTTCTGATACTTTTTAAGCTGTTTTACACGAATTAATATATGAAAAATTATGAAAAATAGAAGGGGGAAGCCGAAGAGAATACCAATGGCATGGGCGTAATCTCTAAGAGAACCAATCCATAGAGCAGAGAAGAAGCTCGAAGGAGAAGGGGTTTGCATGGTGGAGTGAAGGTCGTCTTGGGTTCTTTGAAGAGTGGAGTTCATGATAGTGGCTGAGCACTGGGTTTGTTACAAACCGTTTGTATAAGTGAAGTTGGAGCCTTGTAGACACTTTGAGTTTATGTCGCGTGCGCTTGTTATAGTTATTGAATGACAGCGAAACATGTAATCGTCAGTTTCAGGAGAACGAGGCCAAACCAGAAAAATGAATGGACAAACGCGCTAACTCTGACGGAAGCGTCGAGGCCCATCTCATCATGCAATAGAGAGGGAGAATATCCAAAGAGAGATCGTCTTCAACAAGGATGCAGGGATTTGAAAAAGAGATTTACCTAAAAATACCTATTTATAGGCCTATTTGTATCTCTCTGTCTGTGTGTCTTTCTCTGTTTTTCTGTTTCTATGTATGTGTCTTTCTCTCTCTCTCTCTCTCTCTCTCTCTCTCTCTCTCTCTCACTCTCTCTCTCACTCTCTCTCTCTCCCAATTAGAATAATCGCCCTTTTCTCAAATCATCGACCCCGCTACGCTAATTTGCGTGACCGGCCCTTCCATCGCCCTCTCCCTCCCATTTTCATTCTTCAATCGTGCATGGGCGGTGACGGCGGTTCGGTCAGTCTCTCCTCTACCGTCTCCAACCTCTCTTTTCTTCAGAAGGCCATCCCATCCAAGATGGTCAGTACTCCCAGGGCGAAGGCCAAGGCCAAAGGGAGTCCGAGGACCAACACTTCAGAAGACAAGAAGAACGGCCCCAAGTCCAACGATTTGACCAAGGACGAGTCAGCGGCGAGGGGCAAATTCAAGACGACGGAGAAGAGCACTTTCGGAGCCGTCGGATCGAAGGAGAAATTGACCCAGACGCACAGCAAGGCGAAGAGTCAGAAGTCGAAGGCCGCGGGGCCGAAGCAGAAGAAAGCGCCGAAGAAGGCCAGGGAGAAGATGGTCGAGGGAGAGTTGTGCAAGAGCCACGAGTTCACCTGGAAGGTGATCAAGATCCTCGGTTCTGGAGGCTTCGGAGATGTCTACAAAGTGACCAAGGAGGGCGATGAAGACAAGAATGTGAGTGGGCGCATTCATAAGGGCCGTCGTTGTCTAGCGGCAAGGGTGACCCTCAGTGGAAGTAGGCTCGCCTGTTGATCGAAAGGTCAGGGGTTCGGTTCCCCATCAATTTTTTTCATTTTGCTTTTATGAACAAGATGGATATAAACTTGATTTTACAGGAATACGCGATGAAGACTGAAATGGTGATCGGAGAACGGCGAATGCTGCGGCTGAAGATCGAAGTGGCTGTGATGATGCATTGTAAGAAGAGCAAGGAGGGCAAGAAACACTTTGTCGAGCTGATCGATCGGGGCAAAACGGACAAGTTCAAGTTCGTGGTGATGGGACTGGTTGGCAGTTCCCTCGACGACTACCGGAAGAAGAACAACGTGGACTTCACCCTGCCCACGGCCATGCAGGTGGCCATTCAGACGATGGAGGGCATCAGGGACCTTCACAAGGTCGGATGGCTGCACAGGGACATCAAGCCACAGAACTTTGCCCACGGCATCGGGGAAAACGAGGCCATCGTCTTCGTTTTGGACTTTGGAATCGCCAGAAGGATCTTTGACAAGAACCAGGCCCTCAAGTGAGTTCTCTCTCTCTCTCTCTCTCTCCCTCTAACTTCTCTTTCCAGGAAACCCAGAGCCAAGGTCAAGTTCCTGGGTACCCTCCGCTTCGCCTCCCGTGCCTGCCACCACTGCGTCGAACAAGGCCGCAAAGACGACATGGAGACGTGGATGTACCTGATGTTCGACCTCTTCAACAAGTCCAAGGGCCTTCCTTGGAAGAAGGAACCGGACCGAAGCCTCATCATCGTCAAGAAGGAGAAGTTCTTCGACAAGGCTTTCTTCGACCAGTACTGTAAGCCATCTGAAGTGCCTTCTGTAGCTACAGTAACCCAGATACCGAGAACATGGAGCTTCTGAAGGGCTTCTGGCCGATTGTGGAGCACATCAACAAGTGCGACTACTACGGAGAGCCAGGCTATTCGTGAGAGAGCTTCAGAAGCCAATAATTGGATTTAGGATGATTGCGGAGAAGATTCTGGCGGTGGCGAAGGAGAAGAATATTGATGTGACGGCCGAATTGGACTGGACTGTGAGGAGGGAGACGAATGAGAAGAAAGAGGCGGCTACGATGGCTACGGTGGAGGCTGCTGAAGGAGGACCTCTGGAGGCAAAGGCTTCTGAACGGAAGCTGCCTGAGAAGAAGGGGGCAGAGGAGAAGGCACCGGAGGAGGGGGAGGAGGAGAAACAGGAGGGAGAGGACGAGAATGGAGACGAGGGAGGGGAGGAGGAGGCGACTGGGAAGAAGAAGACGGGGAAGAAGAAGGGAGTCACTCCGAAGACACCGG
Source organism: Oscheius sp. G VE-2021 (assembly GCA_022343465.1). Lineage (NCBI taxonomy): Eukaryota > Metazoa > Nematoda > Chromadorea > Rhabditida > Rhabditidae > Oscheius > Oscheius sp. G VE-2021. The sequence continues at coordinate 1,158,060 of JAJQXH010000085.1, forward strand.
CGTAGGATGGAAGAAGACTAAACAGGACACAGATTACGTTATATTAATATTGCAATGTGGGCAAACGATATTTGTCTCTCACTCTTTCTATCTTTCTCTTTCTAAGATCATCGTCTGATATTCATACTCTGCTTCTCTAAGCTCTACCACTCATGATATTGTCTGCGTCTCTGTCCATGTAGTATGGTTGTCTGCATCATCAACAATTACTTGCCTGGATGGTATCTGCTTTTCTTATCCTCTCCGTCCCTAACCACCTTGCCATCTGCGTCTCTCAGATCTCGTTTCTAGAACAGTCCGGAAGCCTCTGCGTATCTGCCTATTACCAACTCTTAATCAGTGTGAAACAGGCCCAATTAATTTTTAAACTGTTCAAAATTCCTTAAATATGCTTCTAGTTATAAAATTAGTAATTTTGAGTTAGACAAAAAGAAGTGCACCGACCGGGATCGAACCTTGGTCGTGTAGTTGGTAATTTATGTGACCAATTTGGTTACACCAATATGGTAATCCTGAACATAATTAATGCAATTTAACGGTTAGAAAAATCATCCTCGAATATTTTCAGTTGTTTTCACTAGGGTTAGACATGAGCGTTAGTATATTTGGTTAGAAAAATTCGCATTGTAGCCTGTTTTCCTGTGTCAGCAAAACAAGAATCCGGACTTCTGATAACGACGATTCGCGCCTGGAGGGGAACTGATATGGCGATTTTTTCAGCTTTGTCTGAAATGTTAGGGAGTGAAAAAAGAAAAGGGGAGAGATTGCGGATGGAAGAGAGAGAGATAGGGAGAGAAAAAGAGAAAGAAAAAGAGAGAGAGAGAGTTTTTCCCACCCCTCAATTGACCTCTCTTTCCTTATCTCTTGGCATCTCCTTGCCGTTCGAGCCGCGTCATTGCCCAAACACGCGGCGTTTGTTTACAACACTTTAAACGCCTCGACACTTGCACACGTGGGAATTCTCTCTCTCTCTCTCAATCTTTCTTTCTCTCTCTCTCTCTAACTCTCTCTCTCTCTCTTTCAGGCTCCTCAGTGGCTGCACACCAACTATAACGAAAACAAGAGAAACCTTCCTACCTGGCAACACCACCACCTTCTGCAACGCCATCGAGAAGACCACCCTCAATGAATTTGTCATTATCTATCTTGTAATTCTGTTCAAATCTACTGTCGATTGTTCAAAAAAGCGAGATAAAGGTCTGTGTGCCAGCCGGCTGTCAGCTTGCGTCGTTCTTCCGGCGCCCCGCCCCCTCCCTGGCGCATTGATCCCTGGCCACCCGTAGTCCACTACGAGCTAGAGATGGCTCCCCTAAAAGTATACGTCGCTAGTATTACCGCCAATCCCGAGGTTAGTTTCAAGAGAATTGCTAGAAAGAAGACGTTAATGTACTAATCCACCCCTTATCATCACCCTCCAACATCTGATAACCTTGCGGTGGGATTTATGGCCAATCTAATGCACTTCTCCATATTAAAGAGAGAGTATCCCTAAAAATAAAGAAGACTCTCATTTCCTTAATTTTTTACCTCTATTTTACTTTTAAATAAAAAAAATACAATTTCTTGGGGAAAATGATTGAAAAGCACATTTTTATTCACCAATCCAACTGTAGGCTAAAAACAAGAGACGACTCTGCCAGCCATTTGGTTTCCAGAAAACAGTAAAAGCGGCCTTTGATTGCCAGAAAACGGTAAACGCGGCCTATGGTTGCCAAATAGCGGTAAAAGCGGCATGTTGCTACCAGCAAGCGGTTCAAGCGGCCTTTGGTTGCAAAAGCGGCCTATGTTTGCCAGATTGAGGTAAAAGCGGCCAAAGGTTGACAGAAAGCGGTCCAAGCGGCCAAAGGTTGGCAGAAATCGGTCCAAGCGGCCAAGGTTGCCAGAAAGCAATTAAAGCGGCCTATTGTTGTCAGAGAGCGTGTACAACCAGTTTTTAATTGATAAAATGCCTTACACGCGGCCTTAGGTTGCCGAAAATCGACCATCTCAACTTTTCATTGGTGGGATTGCTTTTGACGCCCTTTTGTCCTTTTTCTATTTGGAAATGCCCTGAACTTTGAAAGTTAGTTGAGTCATCAGATGACGAGTCTCCGGCTCCCTTTTTCGGAAAGTACAACCACGGGGTAGCCGTTTGTCTGGCTGACGAATGACGCATGAGTCAAGATTCCTAATCTCGAGGGGATTCAGATTCGAAAACGAGTCCAACGGACGCTGATGCTACTGGACGGCCTGGGCATTCCTTTCGAGACCATCGACATAACAAAACCAGGAAATGAGGAACATAGGAGTTGGATGAGGGAACACGCAGTGAGGGAGGACAACCAACCGCCACTTCCGCCTCAGTTCTTCCACAATGAGGACTACTTGGGGGTAAGTGGTTTTCTCTCTGTCTCTTTGTCTCTCTTTCTCTCTCTCTCTCTCTCTCTCTCTCTCTAATCCCCATCCTTACTTCTCCGCTTCCCTTCCCTTAGTACACCCTCCGCCGCAAAGTCACAAATCCCCTGCCTTGAGCCAGCTGGTTCCTGCCGAAATCAATGTCTCCCCGTCGGGGGTGGTCTCGTGCGATGTGCACAATTCAATGCACACATAATGTCCTTTCGCGACCAGAAGCTGGCAGCATTCCAACCCAGCTGGCAGCTATTTTCGGGGGACCTTTTCACCGCCGATGCAATTACTCACTGCTCGCGGTGGAGGAGAAAACAAATCGCCCCGCGGAAGCAAGGAGGGAAATGCAATTAGGCGAGAGAGGCGGTCAAAACACTGGAATTTAACGTGCTTTTGCGGGAGAAATTGAGTTTTACTGCGGAAATTAGAATTTTATGTCTCTTTTTTCAGAACTTTCTCGATTTCGACGAATCGGTGGAGACGGATCGCATCTGCGAGTTCTTGCGACTGACGCCGAACAATCAGGTGAGTGCTGTTTGCTTGGCTTTTTAACGCGCTCAGGTGACGGAAAAGAGTGCGGCCGAGGAACAAACCGGCGATGGTAAGCACGGTGTTGTGATGGTGGTTGTCTTTGTGATGGGGCTTTTGACGGTTTACGGAGTTGGCTTTAGATGTAAACAAAGATGCTGAAGTTTAGGAGGAAGTAAAGAGACAGAGAGATATAAAGGCACAGAGAGAGAGAGAGAGAGACAGAGACAGAGGCAGAAAGGAGAGACAGAGACAGAGACAGAGAGAGAGAGAGAGAGAGAGAGAGAGAGAGAGAGAGAGAGAGGCAGAGGCAGAAAGAGAGAGACATAGACACAGAGGATGCAAAAATACAGTGAGATAGAGAGACGGAGAGAGAAAAAGATGCGATTAAGTAAGTGAGTGAGTGCGTGACTCTAACGATAGCTCTGTCTAGTGACTCTTTTCCGATTCGAATTTATTTCAGACTATATGAGGAAATAGAGAGAGAGACAACAAGAGAGAGAGAGAGAGAGAGAGAGAGAGAGAGAGAGAGAGAGATAATGACAGAGATAGAGTCGGAAGGAGGTGAGAAATAGAGACATAAAGACAGAGAGAGACGGAAGCAAAGAGAGTGAGTGAGTCGGTGAGTGAGTGAGTGAGTGAGTGAGTGAGTGAGTGAGTGAGTGAGTGAGTGAGTGAGTGAGTGAGTGAGTGAGTGAGTGCGTGCGTGAGTCTCACAGTCTTCCTCTTTCCAATCTTCTTCAGAGTCCTTTTGAAAACTTCTAATTTGAATTCCTTTCAGCCGCCGTCGACGGCGACTCCAGGTGAGGAGGAGCCAGCCGCGCAACAAAGGGTCAGTTATCGTTGTTTACAGCGTCTTACACATTGCGAAAATTGCAGGACACTGCGGCTGAGGCAGCAAAGGAAACGGAGGAGGCTGAAGAAGGCGAGGACGAAGAGGAAGCCGAAGGAGAGGGAGAAGAGGAGGAAGATGAGGACGAAGCAGAAGGAGAAGGAGAGGATGAAGAGGAAGGAGAAGACGAAGATGAGGCAGAGGTGGAAGAAACGGCCGTCATCAAACTAGCCCCAAAAACTGAAGCTAAAAAGGAGGATGAGGCTATTGATGAGGACGAGGAGTACGATGAGGAGGAAGGGGAGGAGGAGGATGAAGGAGAAGGTGAGATAGCCGGAAACTGTAGATCAAACCATCGTTTCAGAAGAAGATGAGGAATACGAGGAGGAAGAGGAGGATGAGTAGGGAGGAATGGCTTCGTTCGCGGATTTTCGGGTACCCGCCCAGTAAGGGCTTTCTCCGCTTCACTGCTGCCCCAGCATTACCACCCAGTGGTGTCCCTGGTCACATTTTTATCTCTCAATATCACGTGTATAAAGATTTGTCTTGCTTTAGAGAAGGAGGTAGTGAGAGAGGGAGAGGGAGAGGGAGAGAGAGAGAGAAACACAACAACAAAGTCAAACCCAGAAGCAGAAAAATACATACAGAACACCCTTTATCAAGCGACGGTTCATTCATTCTGTGGAGCCCCTAAGGGTTGTATTCGATGGGGAGGTTCTTCCTGCGGACCATTCCGTCGCCCTGGAACCACTCCCTCCTGAACTGCTTGGCGGCGCCATCAGGAGTGTTGGTCCACTCGACCGTGATGCGGTCGTTGTTGGTGTCCTCCTGTCCGAAGGCGAAGGCGTCGCAGGAGACGGCCATCAGGATGGCCTCCTTGGGGTCCAGCACTCCGCATCATGTTCGTCGTCTTGATGGCCCATCCGATGTTAAAGCTGTCCAAAGCGGTCTTTCTAGGACTCGATAACCTAACCAGAATCTTCAGAGAGACCAATTGTCTTAATCTTGTTCATTTGGTGACAGCAGAAAAACCACGGAAACCCATTGGTGGGTAAAAGAAAACCAGTCAGATCTCGTCAATTCGAGATTTAGTAAATGTCAGTCAACTTTTTAGCCCAGAGTAGGTAGAAAATGAAGAAACGGTTGCCAAAAGCCTGCCGTTGGAACTAAAATTAGCATAACTGAGATATAATCCATTTTGACAAGAATGAATTCGGCTAGCGGCCTACCTACCTACTAATAGACTAATAGAGAACAAACAAGAAGGAAACAAGGAGAACAGCTGGGGCAAATTAATGGCAGGAAAGCACCCTCGGCCAAATAGCAGAACAACAACATTTCAATATGTTTTATATAGTTTATTGGTCTGTCCGTACCCCTAGGGGTTGTATTCGATGGGGAGGTTCTTCCTGCGGACCATGCCGTCGCCCTGGAACCACTCCCTCCTGAACTGCTTGGCGGCGCCATCAGGAGTGTTGGTCCACTCGACCGTGATGCGGTCGTTGTTGGTGTCCTCCTGTCCGAAGGCGAAGGCGTCGCAGGAGACGGCCATCAGGATGGCCTCCTTGGGGTCCAGCACTCCGCAGCCGGGGTCAACGCCCAGGCGCTTCATGTTCGTCGTCTTGATGGCCCATCCGATGCGGCGGGCCGACGAGTTGATGATCTTGATGTGGTAGGTGTGCTTGTCGTCGTAGGGCGCGTTGAAGACGATCTTGGTACCCGGCTGGGTGGCGATGTCTCCGGGAGGGATCGACTGGGCCATCGTCAGAGGGAGGAATGGGCAAGGGCCGCCAAGGGCCTTTTAAGGCCACAAATCGTAGGATAATGAGGGGAGAGGGAGGGAAATCGAGAGACGCAGGTCACGTAACACAACGTGACTTTATTTGAATGGCCGTGAGAAGGTTCGGGAAGTTGAAATTTGCTAATTTCCTTCTACCTGGTTGGTGAAATTGGTGGTTTTAGTGGCTAATTTCTACTTTCATTGAAGGTGATACCTCAGGAGGGTCCATATTTTGACGGTACCCCCTTAACTGATGAGTCTAAATGTGGGGCCACCAAGGCGGTCTCCTGCGGCCTGAGGCTTTAAAAAGCTGGAAGCGTAAATGGGCGAATTTCCTCTCTCCCAGGAAGTCAAATTGGTCGTCCCAGTGGTAATCTCGCTTTTTGACCGCTTCTGGCAATCATATGCCGCTTGTTCTATCAATAAAGTTGTGGTAGGCACACTAGGGCACATGGTGCTTGCTTTTTGGTGATCTCAGGCCGAAAGGATTTAACCGAGAGGATGATTCTAGAAGGTGAATGAATGGAAATGAGAAAGTATTTTCACAAAAGAGCATTGAAAAAGGAAAATGTCATCCGGCAATCTGTCTCAATAGAATTCTTCCTTAAATACAAGGTTCTCGCGAGCCGGGCTTTCCGGATAATTTTGGTCGGCCTGTCTTTCTCCGTCCAACGAAATTGGTCCCCTAAATTACCAACCAAAGCCAAGGTTCCCGGTTGGTGCAATTCTTCTTTTGCAATAAATTGACTAATATGATAACGAGAAACATTTAAAAGTTTAAAAAATGAATTTCACCAATTTTTTAAACTTTTTTTTTTAATTTTGAGTTTCAGGCGGGCTCTAATGTCCTCTCCTGCTTCCGGTTTTCAGCCAATGACCTCGCTATGCAAATTAACCAATCTGAATGAAAATGAAAATTAAATTAGCTTAATTCTTCCTATTCGACTGGGAGGCAAATGAGGCCACGACTGGCCTCTGCCTTCTTCCCTTCAGTTTCCCTTTTTCCTCCCCTCCGATCGGTCGTCATGGCTGCCTCTTCTGGTAGTGACTCCGACTACAAGCCAGCCTACATGCAGGGATTCAACGGACAGTTCCACGACGGCGCGGCCGACTTCTTCCACGAACCGGTGAGTTTGAAGAGAAGGAATAGAAGATACTTATTTTACAAAAAAATTCACTAAAAAGAAATTCATAAAGAAACATAATTACACAAAAATAGAATTAAATTATACAAGAAACTACACATTTTACAAGGACTACTCGAATTTAGTGAAACTTTTACAAAAATAGTGGTTTTATCGATTTTAGTGACCTTTTAAATGCGAAAAAAGTGAATTTAAATTCTAAAAATCGCTTTTAAGTGAATCTAAAATCGCTTTTAACCCGATTTTAACGTAAAATGGAAAACTATAACCGGAAAATACAAAAGGAAGGTGTGCTGGCAGCAGGGCGGCAGAAGCTCCTTCTCCTCTCCTCTCGATGATCTGGAAATATTAATTTTAAAAAAAAACATTAATTTTTAAATAGGACTATAGTTTTTATTACAAACAATTAAAAATAGATTTTTCAATAATTTGAACTCCTATCATTGCAGAATCCACCTGGCTGTCACTAAACACGGCGCTGACCAATTGCCCCATTTTTATAAAAATGATAGGATTTTAATCATATTTTTTTATTTAACGATATTTAAGGTTGAATTAATTGAGAAAATACTATCAATTAGCAAAAACCAGGTCCCAATGCCACTTTTTCAGTTTAAAACTATCAATAAAGTCACAAATACGAAAAGTCGTTTTTTGTTTTGTTTATTTCCATTATTATTTGTTAATATTTTTAAAAAAAACTGAGTTTTGTAAAGTTTACAAACTCAAAAATCGCAATCTTCGAAAAAGTCTGATAAAACTGGATACTTGAGCAAAACCTCGACTCTCTCCCATTTTTATTGCTTAAAGTTGTAAATTCTTCTTATAATTTAAATTTATGACAATTAAGTTAATTGAATGAAAACATACCTCATCTTAACCGTTGAAAACCGGAAGTTGAATCCAAAGTCCGCCGGAAATCCACGAGCTGAAGATTTTCAAAGTGCCGCATAGTTTTTTTCGCAGCGGGGGCGCGTTACTTTTGGAAAATCCTTTTGAGACTCATTTCATATTTAAGTATCATTTTTATTATAAACTGGTTAAAATAATATTTTTGATTAAAAAATGAATATTAATCACATTTTCTATTTTCAGTGGGTCACCGAGACGGCGGTGATTGTGGAGACGCCACCACCTGTGGATCCTCCGACGAACGTCCACGATGCCCTCTATTCGCTCGACTGCCCTCCTCTCTCGGCAGATCAGTCCCTCTCCCATCAGCCGTTTCAGGTAATTCACGTTCTTCTGAAGTTCTCATTCTTCTTTTTGAAGAGCATGTTCTACCCTCCTCCGCCCCTCTTCCCCGTGGCCACCGTAATGGCCCAGTACTACGTCCCTCCGCCAATCACCTCCACTCCCTCGGCCATCGCGTGGAACGGTAGAATTCCCCTCGGGACCCAAATACCAAGATTTAGGTTGTTATTTCCCTACGATTGCGCAGCCGGCGGCTCTCGACCCTTTCGGACCGAAGAAATCGAAAAAGAAGAAGAAGGCTGCGCCACGTCTCAATCCGATCACCGGTCATCCACTGCCTGCGACCAGCGCAGTCCATCGTCAGAAAAGGTGCGGTAGTCGGACGATTACGGTAATTGGATGATTCAGGAGGATCCAGAGTGATGACGTGGTTCAAGCGGAGGGAAAGAAGAAGAGGAAGAAGGTCGTTCCCAGGGATGTGGAGGCCGAGAGAGACGCCATCTCTCGCAAGGAGAACCAGTGCTATCAGGTACTCTCTCTCTCTCTCTCTCTCTCTCTCTCTCTCTCCTCTTTCTCTCTCTCCTCTTTCTCTAACCCCTCTACTTTCAGAAAGGAACGGTTCTGGTGAGACACGAGGAGATCGACACAATGAGCTACGGCCAGACGCTGTGGGTGGTCGACAGCTACCAGCTGATCCAGAAGTACCTGCTGGAGGGAGTAAAGGCGGATGGCAGCCGCTTCTTCGCCAAAACTGAGAGGTTCCGCGGATGGCTCGCCGACGACCCGGCCCTCTACTTCCCCGTCCAGAATGCCATCTACGATCAGGTAAAGCCATCTGTCAATTCCAATCTTTCGTTGCAGGACCTTGTCATCGTCTCCTGCTTCCCGTCGAAAACGGAGGTGCAGGACTACTTCGACATGATGACTCCCAATAGACCCTACTTCCCCAAACTGGAAACCGACGAGGATAGGTGACTCTTCCAGAAGGACGCTGTCTAAACCTTCCTTTTTAGTTATTCCACCGGTGCTCTATCGACTTCTTATGACAACGACGCCACTTCCGGCCAGTTTGACGCCATCAATGAAGAAGAGGAGGAGGAGGAAGAGGAAGACGATCGCGAGGATGGAGAGCTCAGCGACGACTGAGATAAGAAGCGATATTTAATAATTGAACTGTATACTATTTGTGTAATTAATATTTGTTTCAGTTATTGTTTTAAATGTATATTCCTGTTTGATAAACCATTTGTTTCCTAATTCCTTGCCTTATCAGCAAACTTGGCTGACCCAAGATGGATTCTAGGCCAATAAGATGCACTTTTCTATGTCAACAAAAAAAAAGAAACAACAATTAAACAAGACAAAACAGGTCAACTAAGGCTCCTGAGGCCGACAAAAGCGGCCTTCTGCTGTCAAAAGCGGTCTGATGCAGCAAATAGTTGTCTGATGCTGTAAAAGCGCCCTGACGATGAGACTGCCAAAGATGGCTTTTAAGCGCCCTGAGGCTGTCTCAAAGGAGGTTTTTAAGCGCCATGAGGCTGATCAAAGCGGTCTGATACCATAAATAGCGGTCTGATGATGTAAAAGTACCCTAAGGTTGGCAAAGCGGCTTTTAAGCGCCCCGAGGCAGTTAAAAGCGGTATGGTGATTCCATAAAAAGCTGAGGGGAGAAGACACTTTTCAAGGCAAGGACAACTTTATAGCGACCAAATGTGGCAAAAGTGGGAAGTCAGAGACCTGGGCTGTAATAGGCCTGTCAAAATTTCTAAGATAAACAACATAAAGAAACTGTTCTAGGCCAAGAAAGGGAACTTTTCTATGTCAACAAAAAAACAAACAACAAAGAAATAAGGCAAAACAAGACAATTAGGGCTCCATGATTCATTTATGATATCTATCTAGGCTGCGGTGATGTTGAGGGTGATGTTCCCTGCCGGAGCGGCGGCGGCGAAGGCGGCCTGGGCATCGGCGGCGTCGGGGGCAGCGGGGGCGAAGTGGACGACCATCTTGTCGTTCTTGGCCGCTCCCGAGAGCCGGGTGATCTCGAGGTTGGCGGTGGCTCCGGGCTCGACGAAGCCGAAGACGGGCTTCACGCGGTACTCGTTGTTGTTGGAGGATTTGACCTTGAAGGCCAGACGCTCCGCTCCGGCGTTGGTCAGCGTGTGGGTGGAGTTGCCACCGGCGGCGGCGAGGGAGGCGGCGTCGGGGGCGATGGAGAGGGCAGCCATGGCCGAGGGACCGCCGAAGGGAGAGGCATTTATAGGCCAGGAGACGCAACGCAGCGCAGCCACGGGGGATAATTTTAGGACCACGTAGAGCAATCGAAGGTTCCAGAACTGCCCCTAGGCTAATTTAAGGGCTTCATTTCCAGTTGAAATCCGGTTGGAATAAAAATGAGGGGAAAAGTGTTCAGCCTTAGTGAGTTTCTCTAATTAGGCTTCTAAAGGATATGACAATCCTGGTGTTGTATAGTCACAATATATCGTAGCGTGAGACATACCAGCTCTGAAGTTCAGGGTATACGGTAATTACAGTAACCTGAGTCTTAAATGCTGTGATCTACCGTATCCCAATGATAATCTAATCGTCAGGCAGTTTTGTTGAAATCAACAGGCTTTAGCTAATTCTGCATACGGTGACTACCGTATACTCTAAATATGGCATCTTTACCGTAGTTTACTGTAACAGGGGCTAAATACCGTACCACATAACTTTTCTGTCTGGCCACAACATTTGCAGTAGAACATCCAGTTTTTAATCAATTTAGCCAACAAAACTGAAAATGCTGCATTTTACTGCATCGACTGGGATCGAACACTGGTCATGTGATTGGTAATTTGATTAGATGCCCCCTAGACCTCCAAGGCCAGGGAGGGAAGGAAGAACAACAAAAAGCTGCCACTCAGACGTTTATCTCAACGTTTCTCTCTCAAAAATCAACAATCTACCTAATAACAAAAGAATCAATAACAGATAATTAGAGGGAGTTCTTGTAGATGGCGCTGAAGCGGCCGTTGCGTTCCAGGAGACGGCGGTGCTGCCAAGCGGGCAGGTTCCTCTTGTTCTCATTGTAGTTGGTATCCAGCCACTGGGGAGCCTGAAAGTGAGAGTTAGAGAGAGAGAGAGAGAGAGAGAGAGAGAGAGAGAGATAGATGGACCTGATAGTCATCCAATTGAGCCCTCTTCAGTCGTTCCTCCAGCATCTCCGCCTCCACCTCCTTGGGGTCCCTGTACATGTCCATATACAAATCGAAGGGCTGTGCCTTCAGCGGGAATTCCTTCTGCTCCGGCTTCAGAGCCTCCGTGTACTCGTACTCGAACAGGGGAGATTTCAGGCCTAAATATTATTTTTTAATTTTTAAAATCAATTTTACAAAAAAAGTAAATTTAAATAAAATTAAGTTAAATATTAAAAAAGAAAAGAACAAACCAATTTCGTGGAGCTTCTCCTTGACGGAATTGTCGTAGGAGGTCTGGAAGAAGGACATCGCCGATGGAGTGAGGAGGTCCTCATTCTGCTTGTAGAATTTGGAGACGGAGAGCACGCGAGAGGCGATGTCACTGGAAATAGAGGGGTTAATTTGAATTCAGCCTGCAGAAGGCGGCCTGAGGTCGCCAGAAAAAGCAGAAAGCGGCCTGAGGTTGCCAGAAAAGCAGAAAGCGGCCGCGTGTTACTAACCCCTGATTCTTCGCATATTGGAGGGGAGTCTCATGTCTGAAGAGGACGAAAGCAACGCGGTGGTATCCGGTGCCGTAGAAGGGCAGGGCTTGCAGGTAGGGAACCATCTAAACTTTGAATATTTCTCTCTCTCTCTCTCCTCTATTTCTCTGTCGTCTCTCACCTCCTCTCCCTGTCCAATCTCTCCTCCATCGGGAATGTTGGCAACCATCCAGTGCACCAGTTCTCCCTCCTTCTCGAATCCGTTTCCATCCAAACTGACCATCAGAAGCGTGCTGAAGCCACCACTGCCAACCGGCGTGATTGACACCTGAAATTGGGAGTTTTGAGTTGATTCTAGGCTTAAAATGGGTAGTGTTGGATGTCAAATAGGTGAATTAACGGTTAAAAAATCAATAACACACCTGGGGAGCGGTCTTTGTGGCGGCGGCCTGGATGACATTTCCTGTGAAGACCTCCTGGTCGTCGAAGGTGACGTCAAAGTTCTGGACATTCTCGAAGTAGACGCCTGAAATGGAGAAGTTTAGACCTTCAAAGTTTAAATTATTAAAGGTCTCACATTAAGAAGTCATATTAAAGGTCTAAAACCACCGTACCTTGGCCGAACAGATCCGAAAAGACGTTAAAATGGTGGAAAATGGCGAGATCACTGCGGGTGCTCAGGAGAGAGGTGTCCACCATCACTAAAATCAAGTAAATTGAATTTTAAATAGACTTAGAGGCCTAAATTGTAAAAAAAATCGATTTAAAAACAACTTACACTCCATTTTTCGGGATTTCCTCTCCAGAACGGAGAGCTCTTCATCGCTTTTGGTGACGGCGACGGACTCGGGCTTCTTGAAACCAATGTTTACCACCTCAGTGGCGGCTTTTTCTGCAATTTTTTTTGTATTTTATAGTTTAAAATGTATTTTTGAAAGTAAAATTAATAAAAAAGTAAAAATAAACCTTTCTGGAAGAGTTCGGCGAGGGAATGGGTGTGGTTGGAGGGGTCGATGATGTGGAGATGGGGAATCTTCTCCGGTTTGTCGATCCTCGCCTTGTACCACTTGTCCTGCTCGTAGAACCTAGAAATTTGAATATATAGAAAGAAAAGAGAGAAGGAGAGTTAGAGAAGCAGAGACCTACCTATTGGGGTAGAAGGCGGAGGGCCCGGCCCAGGCGATCATCCTCGGTCTCCATGGACGGTCGATCTTCGGCAGCCTCTTCGACCGGTGGAGCTTCGGAACGAGGCGAACGTACGCCTTCCCGCTCATCTGAAACATTCAAATGTCAAAAAATCCTTAATATTAACATGCAAAAATTATTGTAAATTCAGTCAATAAATTTAAGATCGTTAAAATATCTTAAAATCGGAAAAATTAGCCTCAAAACAACGTTGAAATTAAAATTTAAAATTTAGAAAACAATTTTGTTGCAAAACGAATATCCAAAACAGCTGTATCGTGGCAGGAATTTTCAAGTTAGTCCTTTAATTCAGCCAAAATATTAAAAGGAAAATCCAAATCACGCCGAACGCGTCAAGAATCTTACCGTTAGTCCTTTAAAGTCAAAAGTTGGGCAGACAGCCGGCTGGCAGATTCACGGAAATTTGATGCTGCCCTTTGTCGATTTTCGGGAATTCACGCCTTTCATCGATTTTTTCTGCGTTTAAATTACTTAAATTTTTAAATTTTTGACTTAAAATTGAAAATAGTTACAAAATTAGATGTTTAGATTAATTTTTTGTGTATTTTGTTTTCGTGTAAGCTTATTGATCGAAGCTTAGCCTCTTATTGTTGCAGATGAGGTCCTAGATCTCTGGGGAAGGATGCAGTTCCGGATGGATCCCTGCGGGATTCTCTGCGTCATCTTCATCTACGGCTGTGTGGCCTACGCCGACTACGTGGTGACCGTCTGGATGGTCATTCCCATCTTCGGAGACACGTAACTCCACTGTTTCTATATTTATTTCACATTGTTTAAAGGTTATGGGCCGCCGTACACGTCATAGTCTTCAATACGATCATCTTCTTCGCGTTGATCTCACATGCACGTGCCATGCTAGCCGATCCTGGCGTCGTTCCCATCAACAAACACCGCTTAAAGTGGGTTTTAAGGCATTTTTAAGTCACTTAGGACCTTAATATTTAATTTCAGGGCCTTTAAATACCTAAAATTGATTCAAAATACTCGAAATCTCAATTTCAGTGGCGTCAATCGGCGGCTGGACTCGTCATCTTCTGGAGAGGAGAGCGGGACCGACGTGGAGAGCATGATTCTGCGGGGACGGAGTTCAATTGTTAGTTTTTGAGTACATTTAGACCTTTAAATCTAGTTTTAGACCTTTAAAATCATATTTTCAGGGCGACGACTGGACCATGTGCACGAGGTGCGAGTCCTTCCGTCCGCCACGGGCCCACCACTGCCGGATCTGTCGACGGTGCATCCGCAAAATGGACCATCATTGTTAGTTTTTACCCGATTATGTTCAGGTTGTTAGTTTTTAGCCAATTCTTTCTAGGCTAAGATGCATTTTTACGAGAGAAAAAAGCCTTTTCCCGAATAAAACGTTGATTTTCGTTGATAAAACGTTTTCTCATCTTCAGAAGTACAGTAAGCTCCAGACTTGAATGTGACATGCATAAAGTACAATAAAATCCTTAAAATCAGCTCATAATTTAAGTTTTTCAGGTCCCTGGGTAAACAACTGCGTGGGCGAGTTCAATCAGAAGTACTTCCTCCAGTTCCTTCTCTACGTAGGCGTCGCCAGTCTCTACTCCCTATTGTCAGTTTTTCTTCTTCTTTTTATTACAATTTTACATTTTAAAACTATTTTTTCATTAATTAATCTTATTTTCAGTATAATTATCATCTCCTGGGCGTATGACGACGAGCACGCCACCACCGGCATGAAGGGCCCTTTCGGAGAGAACGCCCACCACGCCAAAGTGTAATTTCCCTTCTCAATATGCTAATTTTTCGATCAATTCAGGCTCCACTCCATCTTCCTCTCGATGGCCAGTGTGATGTTCGGCATGTTTGTGCTGGCCGTCGCCTGCGATCAGGTACTTTTGACAATACTTTTGGGTTACTGTAACTGCATATTTCAGCTGAACGCCATTTTTACGGAGGAGACGGCGGTGGAGGCGGTGCAGAGGAAGAGCAGACAGCAGTTCAAGAGGGCTAGGAGGCGGCCGAAACTGGCGCTTTTGGGCGAAGTCTGCGGAGGAGGTGGGAAGGAAGCGGCCTGAGGGTGTCAGAAGAAGAAGAAAGCCGCCTTTCCATGCGCCAAAGGCGGCCTGAGGCTACCAACTGCACTAAAAAGCCGCCTGGGCCTGCCATATGTGCTAAAAAGCGGCCTGCGGCTGCAATCTGGGTCAAAAAGCGGCCTAAGGCTGTCATCGCCATCAAAAAGCGGCCTAAAGCTTCCATAAAATTTGAATACAGTATATTTTCCTTTCAGGACCGGTGTGTTCGTGGCTCCTTCCCTGCGCCACCTTCGTCAGCCAACATCCGCGCGACTCTCTCGTCTACGAACACGACGGAGGGGACCACTTTGAAGTCTAATTTAACTATTTTATTCTTTTTAATCTCTGTCTAATATTGATTCCTCAAAGAAGAAGCGATGCGGGTAGAATTGTGGTGTTCGAGCAGCAGCTGATTTTGATATGAGGTGACGGTTCCCGCGCATAATTGCCTCCCTTTTGTGTACTTACCCCCGTTGACGTGTTGTTGTACATATGGATTGTTTAATGAAAGTTGAGTCTGAAGGAGAGTATGAGTGAGAGAGAAAGAGCGTCAGGCAGATAGAGACGCAGAGGGAATAGTAAGTTCGACAGGCAGAGACGCAGAGGGAGGAGGCTGTTTTCCAGGCAAAGACGCAAAGGAAAGGCTAAGTTAGACAGGCAGAGAGAGAGAGAGAGAGGAAAACGCAAAGGAAATGTCCGGTTAGAGAGAGGTATACTCATGTTAGAGAGATAGAGACACCGAGAGATAAGTTAGAGTGAGAGACGCAGAGATAGTCAGACTCGAAAAAATGGAGGCCTGTTAGAGACGGAGAGAGACAGGTCATAGACACGCAGAGAAGGTAGCCAGAGTCGTAGCGAGAATGTAAAAGTGTAAAATAAAGCTCTTGTAAAAGGCTGTCCTTTCTGAACAAAAACTCAGGAGGAGGTCAATGTGATGGAGTTTACTGTAACTATACCGGTTTACTGTACTGTAGGATACGGTAGTTTAGGACTTCTTTAGACCTAATCCAATTTGGATACGGTAGTTTGGTGCTTGCCTAAACTGGTACACTAAACTACCTTAGTCTTTGTGTTGAGAGACGTTTGGATAGGCAGAGAGGCAGGGAAACTGGCAAGTTAAGCAGGCAGAGACGCAGAAGAATGTATCGGTTTGACAGCAGATAGTTAGTTACCCACGTCTTTTTAGGAACAAGACTATTTCCACACGATTTTCAACCAGTTGTAGACTACAACAGACGTGGTTTTCCAAGGGGCAACCCAGATACACTTTCAGTGACCGGACTTTGCCCTCAGATGTTAGGAAAGGAAGGAAAGATTACAAGAAGAATTCCAAAGGAAGTGTCTAGTGGGCATTATCATAACTAGGCCCTATTTCACTTTGAACATCGTGAGGTCAACCAGCGGTCTACCCAGTTCCTTAACACAACTAGTTGAATAAAGACCGAGTACAATAAACCACAATTAGTTGGAACTAAGAACAACACTTTAAAACAAAGAAACACAACTTTTTTACACAATTTATTCGGGTCGTACTAGCTCGTCTGGTGCCCTTAGGGGTTGTATTCGATGGGGAGGTTCTTCCTGCGGACCATTCCGTCGCCCTGGAACCACTCCCTCCTGAACTGCTTGGCGGCGCCATCAGGAGTGTTGGTCCACTCGACCGTGATGCGGTCGTTGTTGGTGTCCTCCTGTCCGAAGGCGAAGGCGTCGCAGGAGACGGCCATCAGGATGGCCTCCTTGGGGTCCAGCACTCCGCAGCCGGGGTCAACGCCCAGGCGCTTCATGTTCGTCGTCTTGATGGCCCATCCGATGCGGCGGGCCGACGAGTTGATGATCTTGATGTGGTAGGTGTGCTTGTCGTCGTAGGGCGCGTTGAAGACGATCTTGGTACCCGGCTGGGTGGCGATGTCTCCGGGAGGGATCGACTGGGCCATCTTCAGAGGGAGGAATGAGGCAAGGGCCGGCGGAGGGCTTATGTTGGGGGAAAATGGTAGGCTAATGAGACGTAGAGAAGGTTCCAGAAGCAGATTAGCGTAACCTCTCCAGTTACGTAGAAATTACCATAAGATTCCCCCCTCCCTGCCTCCTCATTCTCCCCCGTCGCCCGTCGAAGTCAGTCGACTATGCTGTTCGCTCTCTCCTTCCTCCTGCCCGCCGTCCTCGTCGTCTCCTCCGCCAACTGTGGTGGAAAGAAGAAGGAGGCTGCCCCGAAGTCTGGAGCTGCCCCGCCGTCTGCCTCGGGAGCCCCTCCGCCGGCCGAAGGAGGAGACGACAAGAAGGAATAGGGCCTTTGGGGCCCAGGAGAGAAATGAAGAACTGCGAACCCACTGTGCACATTGTCTTTGATGAATTTTCCATGTGTGGGGGTTGCTTGCACTGATGGTTGCTATGTCATTTGATCTACGTGTCTACCTATCTTGTTCATAATTTCCTCTACATCTCTGCATATCTAACCAATTGTGTTCATGCTTCTCTATCTCTGTACGGGTCTCTGCCTCTGACCTCCGACTGATCATATCCTCTCCGTCTCTCTTTCCTGCTTGTCATTTGATCTGTCGGAGCTGTTCCCTGACGATGAGTATACTCTTTCACCCTCGCTTGCTAGAGAATGCTAGAAAAGGAGGCACAGACCCAGTGAACCTACAAGTCAAGAGAGCATTCAGGAATGCAGTTCGAGAGAGTGAGAGATGTAGATATAGATCATAGATGTGTAAGACAGTTTGTTAGAGAAGCAGATACACTGAAATGTGTTAAAGAGCAGAGTAGTAATATGGAGATTAAGACAGACAGCTCATAGACCAAGGACAGTAACCACGCCGGTTAGATACGCAGAATATTATCAGGTTCCAGAAAGAAAGAGTTGGTGGTTAGAGACGCATAAGAGTTACTAGATCCATGACTGGTCGTGAGGGTTAGAGACGCAGTGGAAACAGATCTGTTTAGAGACGCAGAGGAGCATAGAGAGGCAGAGTACCTGGATGGGCTTTTCGGCCCTGGCACGATGGCTAGGACCGGAATAGAACAGGTTGTAGATAGTGTATGTTAGAGATGCAGATACATTGAAAATGATTAGAGAAGCAGAGTAGTATAGGGGTAAGAGGGAGAGAGAGAGAGAGAGAGAGAGAGAGATAGAGAGAAATAGTGTATACGTGTCTGCCTGTGGTAAGAGAGAGAGAGACCAGGGACACTAAACATACAGCAGGTTAGTGACGCAGGGATCAAATTCCATGGACATAATCAGCAGGTTAGAGAAGGAGATGAGGTAAGAGATGAATGGGGTGGTTAGAGATGCAGAGAGATAAAAATATTCAGAGACGCAGAGGGCATAGAGATTAGTAATTTACAAATTGCACGGCCAAACATTTGAAAATCCTCTTCCGGTCGGGGTAACAACAGAAGACCTAAATTGGTTCTTGGATTCTTCCTCCATGGAAGAAGTCACCTTCGCCTGTGAGCCACGTAGAGTACAGAGTAATCCTCATTCATTAGTCGTGACGCGTGAAAAACAACAAAGTGACAAGTGGCAGTGACTGAGTCACGGGTGAAATGTACAACAAAGTGAAAGTAACAAAAGTGGATCGTCTAAAGACGAGGGTAGATGCTCTCGATGGTGAGGACAGGGTTCTCCGGCTTGGAGTCGTCCAAGTTGTCGACTTCCACGTCAAGCTTCACTCCTCGCAGACGGCGAAAGCAGCGGTAGACGATGGCCAGTGACCAGACGGACAGAGAGACGAAGATAACCATGAAGGGAAGCATCAGAAGGACAGCGAAAACATCGGTGCTATCTGAAAGAACTGGTTATTGAGGTTGCACCTTTTGAAATTGAAGGAAGGGCAAACAGACTAAACGCACAATGCTGCCTGTTCCAGTCCTTGACGATGGCGATAGTGACGGTAACAGTCAAAATCAAGGTGGCAGCCACTTGGAGAACGAAGAAGATGGAGCAGACGACGAAGAAGGGCAGCAGGAAGAAGGTACGGCGCTTGCCGATGCCCACGAGCATAAGAACGATGGTGGCTCCGATGGGCACCTGAAATGGAGTGATAAGCTTCTGAAAATGGAGAAGATACTCACGAAAACAAGAAGAGCGATGAGTTTGAAGCAGTCGGCACTGCGGTTCAAATAGTGGTTAGCGGCCGGGAGAACGAGGCAGAGGGAGAAGGCGAGGTACGTGAGGACCAGGTAGATGATTCCCACGATCTTGGCGTCAAGCTGAAAAGGAATGTCATCTTCTTGGCCTTGAAAGCTGGTCTTTTTTTGGCAGAAAACAGACCTCCTTGCAATCGATAGTATCGGTGGTCTCCAGACTGCGCAGGTGGTCATAGCTGCGGTAGACGATCTCCAGCGACCAGCACTCCAGACAGGTGCAGATGACCAAGATCACCAACGCCACCACATCTAAAAGCACCTTTTAATTGCAAAAATGCATAATAAAACGTACATCCGATGCCATCGCAGTCAACGAAGGTGGCGATAGCTCCCACGGTGGTGACAGCCGCTTGGAGGAAGACGGAGATCGAGCAGACGACGACAAACGGCAGAACGAAGGAGGTGCGGCGGCTGGAGAGGCCTACGAGCAGGAACGCGGTGGTGACACTGTAGGGCACCTGAAATGGGATAAGTTATTATCTCATTTAAGGTCATTTAATGTCAAAAATCAATGAAATTAAGAAATCACTCACGAAAATGAGAAGAGCGATGACCTCCAGCCACTCGGACAAGTGGCGGTCGGCGATCGGGAGGAAATGGCAGAGGACGAAGGCAAAGTAGAAGACGGCCAGGTGGACGATCCCCACGATCCTGGCGCCTCGCTGAAAGAGAAATCAGCTTATATTCTCAATTTAAATTCTTTGGATTTTAATCCTGATTTCCTCGAGTTTTGACATTTTCGAACTCACCAGCACGTAGATTCTGGAGTTGGGAGCGGACTTGGAGTCCTGGGAAGCGATCTCGGAGGTTGCTGATTCCATCCTGCAATAATAACAATTAGGATGGATTAAATCGATAGAAATGAAGATTTCGAGGGAAAATAAGGGACTACAGTTAAAAGCGTGATATCAATTATTATACGCTTTTTCGAATCTTTTTCTTCAAAGAGACATCCAAAGAGTTAGAAAATGGAGTTTTAATTAACTATTACAATTTTTATTTAAAATTTCCTTGAATTTAGATAATAACAATAATGAAACAAAACAAAATTGGAAGAAACGGCACTTCGAAACGGGGAAATTGATGACAGCGAAATTCGATGGGCAAAGTGCCAAGTTTTGGGGTCCTGGCACGAAAACTTTGAAAACCTTGAATACTCAGTTTGAAATATTCAGATTTTCAGAGATATCTCTCTAGATATGTCAGCGCAATGAATTCATTTCAATGCAATCGATCTCTAAAAATGTTGCGAAAATTGTTTGAAGCGCTATTGGTTTGACTAGTAGATACGTACTTTACAGTTTGCTGTTTGGCGCCGAATCTCCAATTAGCTACACAGACCTCGATTTTGATGTTCTTCCCACATTTTACCAAGTTTTTCGTTAATTAGTGTGAAAAAGTCGCTTTTACAAGCGGGTCAATAACCTTATAAAGCGACTTCCGCTTACTTTTTATAAATCCGTATTTTCAACTGTTGTTACATACTTTCCCAGCTTTTTTGCCCTCATTTCTTTTGGAATATCTTCTAATTAAAATGAATTATCTGCAGGATGGAGTCGGCAACCTTCCGGGAGTACCGGTCTCCCCGCAACAGCGACGAGTACCTCGGCTTCTGCTGTGGAATCCACGTACTGGTAAGTATTCCCTCCGAATTCTGGTGAAATAGCCTTCAGCGAGGAGCCAACATCGTAGGAATCTTCAACCTGGTTCGCATCTCCCTCGGCTTCCTCTTCTCCCTCTTCCCGGTCAAGATCCAGACCGATGGCAAGTCTTCGGTGACCATTACCGAGTCGACCAGGCTGCTCGCTATGCACCATACCGTGAGTATCCTTCGATTTCCACAACTTCTTTGTTTTTCCTACAATCTCTCTGAATTGCAGGTACCCATGCTGGCCATCAATGTGCTTCTGCTCGTCGGCGTCTACAAGCGCCGCGCTTCGTACATTCTGCCCTACATGGTCATCTGCTTCATCATCGTCCTCAGCAAGGCCACCGCCATTCCGCTCAACATCATCACGCTGCTCAGTGGCACCAAGGACCCGGTGGTGACATCGTTTGTCGTGGGGTTATTGATCGGCTCGGTCATCGGCATCTGTCTGGAGTCCCTGTTGTTGGTCATCGTCCACCGCAGCTATCGCCACCTCTACGGAGTGGACACGTCAGGTCGAAGCACACGGAGTCTCACGTTAGTTTTCATCCTTTTCCCCTCCATATCCAAGAATCTTTTCAAACTGGCTTTTCAGATTGGCTCCAAGATCGTGGGAACCGTCCACCTCATCCTCATCTACATCGCCTTCAACCTCTGCCTCATCCTCCCGCTGGCTGTCGAGAAGTGGAATTTCACTGCCGAATACTACAAACTCGTCGCCTTCCTCGTTTTGGTCAGTGTATTCTCCATCCCCAAAATGTTTCCTTCAATTTCAGGCGCCCATCGGTGTCATCACCGCGATTCTGGTCATCGGCCTCTCCAAGCGCCGTGCCTCCTTCCTGGTGCCGTTCCTCGTCCTTTCATGGGTCTCCTTCATCTTCCTGCTTGCCACGACCCCGGTGTGGGCCATGTTCATGACCTGGTACGAGGATGGACACCTTGTGATTGGCAATGCGGCTCTGCTGGTCGTCTTGGCCGGCGCCGTCTGTCTGGAGGCCTGGTCCATGGCCATCGTCTATGGCTCCTACTGCCGTCTGCACAAGCTCAAATCTGAGGTCGGCCTGAAGATGACCGTCAAGCCTCTTGTCGTGAACGACTCCAAGCCGCCCGCATACACAGAGGCCCTTCACCCAGACGCCTAGGCTTTCACATTTAGACGATCGAATTTGTTGCTTTCACGTTGTTATACATTTCGCCCAGTGCATGGTTACTGTTATTGTTACAAAATGGTACTGAATATTTCCTTGTGTTTCTGTGAATCTCAAGGGGTAAATGGGCTTTCACAGCGTGACGAATCAGTCATAGGGTGAAATCGGAAGGAACGAGCCATTGTTCCTTTAAAAAAAACTTAATTTTAATACAGCCGCTTTGAGGGGGTCACTGATCATCGCTTTTTGAGGGTCTCTCGGGCACATGGACCCTGTTTTCGTGTGGCTGAGACAAGAAAACAGCGGAGTCTGTTTGAAATATTCGAAAACCGCAACCGTATTTCAAATTTGAATTGCGTAAACACAGGACGCATAGATCGTAAAGCCAACAATCTGCTGACAACCGTAGTCTAAAATGGCAATATTTGGTCATTTTGAGTTCCACTAATTAGCTAAGGAGACATTTAAAAACCCAAATGATTATGCTGTTTTTTTTTTATAAAAAATATCACCCGATGAAAAAACAAACCGACGGAAAACGATCAAGTTGGACACAAAATTGGAATAATTCTTTATTACTTCTCATTCGATTTTTATTTTATTGAAAGCTCTAGTAGAAAATAATACCGACAAAAATACACACTACCTCACACATTCACTCATTCACTCACTCACTCACTCACTCACTAAAAGCACTCGCTTTTCTCCTACATCCCATCATGGTATTTCATCAAGTGAATTACCCTTCGAATTATGCTAATTTTCAATATTCCTCCTTCTAGAAACTCCCATTTCTCATTAGAATCCGCTGATTTCCGGCCCGTTCCGTGGCGTGATTAGCATCCCTCTGCCTTCCGACCGCTCCTCCCTCATTCCGACCGTTGTCCTGACCAGGGACGGTCCTTCCGACGATGCGTCTCCCGCTCTCCTTCCTCCTGCTGATCCCAGTCTCCCTCGCCATCCAGTGCCTCACAGGTACTTCTCTCTCTCTCTCTCTCTCTCTCTCCCTCTCTCTCCTCACCTCTCTCTCTTCAGGCTCCTTCGACATAAACGCTGACGCCGTCTACAAGAACACCGCTTGTGAATCCTCTACCTGTCTCACGTGAGATCTGCCTTCTGGCCTCATCTAACCATCCTTTTTCAAGGCATCTGGTGAAATCGTCGAATAGACTGATCCTCTCCTGTGGAACTGAGAATCGATGCAAAGAGGAGGGCTGCCACCCCACCCCCGAGGGAGACCTCACCTGCTGCTGTAGCACCATGTCCTGCAACGCTGAAGTGAATCCCGAACTTGGAAAAGTCATGAAGGCCTATAAGAAGAAGAAACCTGATGTCTCCCACGAGGAGCTTCCAAAGCCTTCCCATAAGGAAGAAGCCACAAAGCCCGAGGAGGTCAACCGATTCGAGATTCCCGAGGTCCCCGAGCCTGAGGAGGTTCCGGATGAAAGCGAGGATAACAAGAAGGAACCGGACTACCTCTTCGAGATTCCCTCGATTCCGGAGCCTCGATACGTGCCTGAACCGCATGAGGAAAGGAAGCACAATCACGGGCCTACGAAACCGGGGCCTTCGACGGAAGGACCCTCTACCACCAAGGAATCCGTCATGAAGACCTGTACCTTCGGCGTTGCTGGAAAGGACCCCATGGATAGGAATACTTTCAACAAGGGCGATAGCGTTCGCTGTTCCACCCAGTGCATGAGGTGAGGACTTCGCTTTTAAGGCTGCGGCGTCCAAGTAGCCATAGGATGCCGATGGCGCAGGCGGTAAAAATCTCGCGCCACACGCTATCACGTTTTGCTGGGTTGCGGGTTCGAATCCTTTGCGCTTCTTTTATGTTACCTAATAGTTCAATAGTGTATATTCTCTTTTGCGATGAATACAGTATGCCGCTAATACCGTATCTTTTCGGTTAATTAGCATATGCGAAAACAACCTAGGGATAGTTTCAACCGCTCACATGGTTTCAGTAGTTGGAAATGAGGTGTAATTAGCATACGCAGTCAAGTTACATTTTGCCACGCCGAATATCCTTTGCGCGCCTAATAGTGGAAGCTTAGGGTTGCTAGTTCGAATCCTCTTAGGGCTTATTTTTGCTTTAGGTTACTTGGCTTTATAGAAATTTACAACTATATTTAGTTTTCTATAACTATTACAAATCGATCCTGCCCGAGCACGATGGGGATTATCGATTTTTGGGCAGCGCGCTGCTTGCGCGGTACAGGATACTGTTGCGCGCCGGAGACAATTCGAAACTTACGCGGTAGACACCAATCGATTTAAAATTTTATCTATTTTCAGGACCGTGTTTAAAATGCACGGAATCATCCGAGACTGGACTTTCGGATGTGCTCCCAATGAAGACAGCTGCTCGGGCCTTATGAAATGCAATTCCACTCTTCTGTAAGTTTCAGTTTCTCTCTCTCTCTCTCTATTTCTTTATCTCTCTCCAAATACCAAATTAACCTTCCATTTCAGGGCCGATGTCATGAAACAACGCCAGTCCTGCTGCTGCACGGATGACATGTGCAACGACATAGTCAGAGAAGCAAAGAAGCCTGGAAATGGAGGGGAAGGAGGCAGAAAGAAGGATCCTGCCCTTGAAAAGAAGAGGAGAGAATTCCGCGAGCTGGTTCTTGCCTTCAAGAAGACTTTGCAAGAGCTGCCCGAGAAGAAAGTCGTCAAAGTGGTCGGACAGATGCTCAACGAACGACAGAAGGAGGCCCTGGACTTTGGCTTGGAAGTCCAAAACTTGGCTGATTCCACGGCCTCTCAGAACGGAATCCACGACGGCCACGAAGTGAAGAATTTCCTGACGAAGGAGGGAAGGAAGGAAGTCCAGAGGGAACTCTTCGAAGAGTACCTGAGGAAGAGAAAGGAACACAACGAGATCACTCACTGGGTGGATGCAGACAAGTTCCATTTGGTGGAGGATCTGGAAGAAGTGAAGAAGAGGCAGAGGGAAAGGAAGATCGAGAGAGAGAAGGAGGAGGCCGATGGATTCGCAGCCAAGTTCGGAGAATACGTCGATGGCCTCAAGAGCGAGGCGGCCAGCTGGTTCAGCATTCCCAAGTGGTTCAAAAAAGATTAAATAAAGTAATTGGTTGTTTATTTGTTGATTACTAGTTTCAATTTTTATGTTTCATGTGGTCACTTGTGTTACCTAGTCGGTGTTATGTACCATTAGGTAGTTAAACCATAAGTGAATTGACATTCTCGAAATCTACTATGCTCTAAGTCAGACTTGATAGCTACCGTAATAACCGCGTAATTTTGATACAGTAACTGAGCAATCATTGAGAAACTATTTTGGTTGTGCATCTACTTTTCTCATCAATCAGTCATTATTCCATCGAATGTAGGGAACTGTTTCTGCGTTTACCGTAGGTCACTTCATCTAGCGGGTTACTGTAGGTGTAGTCAGTGTCCAACGAAAAATTCGCCCTGCGGTTAATCCAGGAAGCTGTAAAAGTATAGCAGACGCTTTTTCTTTGGCAATTGCTTTACACACTCCTCATTCTGCGTGCTCTGTCTCTTCAAAGATTGGCGGTGCTTTTGATCTACCGCATTTCTATTTTATTTGATTTCTTTTCTATTTGCGGGACCATGTACCCACTATCCTTTAACCAACAAAAACAAGAAACAACAAAAACAGGAGATGTTAGTTGGATACCGACTGTAGGGTACTGAAACTGCGCATATCGTAGGCTATGATGGGGTACTGTAGGTATCTGTTTACTGTAATAAAGTTCTGTAATTTGTTTTCTAGTTTAGATTACTGTAAAAGCCACTATGATAACATATATATCCAGTTGCTTGACGTCTTCGGACCTTTGAGTTACTGCACGGTTTACGGAAGGGGTTTGTATTAGTTTTAATGGTTACGGTAGCTCGAAACACTTAAAAAACAATTAGCGTGATCCTTCAGGCTTCGTCGATCAGCCTATTACCAAACTTTTCAAACTTTTAAGCCACTGGGTAAGAGAGAGGACATATATTTAAGAGAGAGAGAGAGAGAGAGAGAGAGAGAGAGAGGGAGGGAGAGAGAGAGAGAGAGAGAGAGAGAGAGGGAGAGAGAGAGAGAGAGAGAGGGAGAGAGAGATAGCAACAGAGAGCAACCATGCCAAAGTTCATGCCAAAACGAAGTCTTTATTTTCCAACTATACCAAGTGTTCGCAAAAAGACAATCCCTTGAAGAAGTGGGAAACCGTGCCAAAACAAAAATACAATATCCAATATTGCATAACAAGAAGGATCAAGAAAAGAGAGAAGCAGATGAAATAAGGTGGTTGTGCTTTGATACAGCACCTATTAGATTGAATACTCGTCCAAAAATGGGTTTACCTGCCAACCGAGGGTCCACAACAGCCGTCTACGACCCTCCAAACTTTCTTGAGAGCTACCGTCCGGTGGCTTATGAAGACAAAGGATCAGACACGTAATTGAAATAAGCAATATTTGAAAAATAAATACAATATACAAATACTCTGATACTGTATACAGAATCTGTGTTTCTACGTAAACTTTAAAACAAATCCATTCTCACCTTTATATTTATCGACAGGTGAATAATGGCTAGTACACAAATAACACTCCAGTTTATCACTGAAACAGCTAATTGGTATTTTTCCAATTTCGGTGTCCTGAAAATGGAGATTATGAGAAAAGTTGGTTTTCCAGAATACGGAGAAAGCGGCCTGAGGTCACCAGAAAAGCGAAAAGCGGCCTGAGGTCGCCAGAAAAGCGAAAAGCGGCCTGAGGTCGCCAGAAAAGAGGAAAGCGGCCTGAGGTCACCAAAAAAGCAGAAGCGGCCTGAGGTCAACTGCATAAGCGGCCTGAGGTCACCATAAAAACGGAAAGCGGCCTGAGGTCAACCGATTTTTGACCTTACTTACTTAACGAAAATACTTTTAAACCAAACACATCCATAAACCATTGCAAATTGTATTATCCTTATATACATTTGAAGGTTTTCTCTCTCTTGGTTAGCAGCGCAACGTGAAATTTCTATGAAATGGATCTCCTCATTTTCAGAGAGTAGAAAGGGTTGCGCGGTGATTATGCGAGGGGAGGGTACCAAAGTGCGGCCGCACATTGGTACCCGACCCGAGCGCTCACCCGCTAGCGTTATTGTCCGTTGGGTCGCGAAGCGGCCCGAGGCGGCCGAAGGCCGCCGAAACCAGAAGGAAAAGACCCGCGAAGCGGGGCTTATGAAAAATGACGAAAAATAGGACTGGGAAGCCAAGCAGAATGCCAGTGGCATGACCGTAATCTTTAGGAGAACCAGTCCATAGAGCATCTGTGAAACTCGAAGATGAAGGGAATAGATCATGCTGAGAATGGGTGGAGTCATCTGGAGTTGCCTGCGGGGTCGAGTTCATTCACTGGGCCAATTCGATCAGGTGTGAACCGTTGGAGGCGTGGAGGTACTTGTATTTCATGCCGAGTACTCATAAAAATGAAGTGGATATGGTTGTAGGCATATAATTGTTCTGTTTCGCAGGTTTGGACGAAATAATTAGGGACCGCAGAGGTGGCGTCGCAGCCGCCCGTAATGTTATTAAAAAAATATGGTTTTTAGGGCTAGTGCGCACTTTTTTCAAATAGTTATTTTTAAGAAGGAATTCGACGTAAAATTGATGCCGGAAACGATGGAATTAACTTTAAGGCGAAGATTCCACTCTAACGGGCTTAAAATCTGTTTTTGCTCATTTTTTGGCCCTAAATATCGAACGAGACGTGGGTCACTCAGGTTTTCTGTTTTAATATGTTATACCAGAAGTTAAAGCCCCGCTTCGCGGGTCTTTTCCTTCTGGTTAATGGTCAACTGGTGGGATACTGTAAGTATGTGTTTCCTGTAATGAATTTCCGTTTGAATTCTGCTTTGGGTTACAGTAAATGAAATTGTTACAACATCTTCATTGCAACAGATCCAGTTTCTCAAAGCCTTCTCACCTTTGGTTTACAGTAGGCGGGTTTTCGTTACTACGACAGGGTATCAGTTGCAAGGGTTACTGTATCTCCAAACACTTTCTCCTGAAACGATTCCTGCGAGTTCATCCATAATAAAAACAACAAGTATTTTTTAAAGTTTTTTCCTTCTTATCTCGGACGTGTTGTCGATTTGGTAGAAATGGTATTTTTGCTTTGGAGCTGTTTCCCGCTTTTTCAAGGTCTTGTGTTTTTGAGAACACTTGGGATAGTTGGAAAATAAAGATGGTTTCATTTTGGAATGAACCTCTCCCTTGACAAACTATCTCTATTTATCTCTCTCTTCCCCCCCTCTCTCTCTCTCTCTCTCTCTCTCTCTCTCTCTCCTTTCACCTATCTCTCCGCTGGGCTAAGATACTAGAAAAAGGTTGTAGCTTTTCCAGTAACCCAAATTTGAAGGCAAATAAAGCAGTGTATTAGAGTCAAAACAAACCTACAGTTACCCATAATTTGAAGTAACCTATATATATAGTTATTGTAGTTTCAGTATTGTCATAGCTCTCAAGGGGTAAATGGGCCTTCACAGCGTGATGAATCAGTCATAGGGTGGAATCGGAAGGAACGAGCCATTCTTGCTTTTGAAGATAACTTAATTTTTCTACAGTGATAAATGCACCTCCAGACTGGGACTTCGGGCTCAACCTCTCAAAATTTCGGTTTTAGACAACTCGAAAAGTCAAAAAATACGATTTTGGAAGCTTCAAAAGTGCGCAAAAACGGCCATTTTCGGTCGGAAATCCACCAAAAACCGGATTTTTAGAAAATGTCCTACCAAAATGCGATTTTAGGATCAAAAAGTGAAAAATCTAACACATGAAACAACGAAATTTCACCGAAATCACTCAATTGTCGCCTTTCCCTAAGGAAAGGCTTTCCACAAAAACATAGAAGAAATCCATAATAAAACAACAAGTATTTTTTAAGTTTTTTATTTAATAAAAGGAAGCGTACATCGACATGTATGTCATGTACCAGTGCTTCTTAGATAAAGTACATGCGTCCCTTGAAGTTGTCCGAGACCGAGACGCATTCCTGCAGGATCGTGTCCGCCTGCGAGTTGCCCGAATCTCCTGAAACGATTCCATCAGAGACAGTCCTTTAACCTCGACCAACCACTGTCAGCCATCACGTTCTGGCGGCGTCCACGCGGCTTTCCGATGGACATGAGGGAGGAGAGGGACGAGGCCACCGAAGAGTCCGACACGCCGTCCGAGTCGTGCATGCCCAGCTTCCTCTTGATGTGGCAGCGGGCCCTCGTGGCCACCAGGTCGGCGTAGTAGACGGGGGCGGGGATCGACACGGAGCGGGCACAGCGGCCGTAGGTGTGGCACATGCTGAAAGAAGCTACAGTAAGACAAGGAGAGGAGGGTACCTGTAGGTGATGGCCTGGAGCTCGTCGGCGGAGAAGTTGTTGTCGTCCCAGAGGACGTGGTAGCGGGCGGGGCGAGAGGTTCCCTGGACTCCAAAGTGGGAGCAGAGGTAGAAGTCGAATCCCTCGGGAGAGGTGATTCCCGTGTCGATCGTCGTCCCAGCCGGGATGTTCCTCGCCTTGCCGGCAGTGTCCGAGTTGTACTTGCAGAACATGCGGGCGTGGTGCCTCTTCTGCACCACCACGTAGGTGATCGGCGGACGGAAGTCGGGCGACAGGATGAGGCAGGCCGAGCGGATGCCGTGGATCTCCTCCCGCAGCACCTCGGCGAACTGGCCCTCGCTCACTCCGTCGCGGTAGACGATGATGCGGGTGGGCTTCTGCCCCGTGTGGCGGTAGAAGGCCACCAGCCGCTCGCGGATGGCATCCAAGAGGTAGACGACCGACTCGCGGCACTTGCGCTGCACCTTCACGTTGGCTCCGTACATCTGGGGCAGCAGGTCAATGTTGGCCACAATCTGAACCAGTCAATTGGTGAAATTTAAAAACAATTAACTAACGGCGGCGACGGAGGGAATGTTCATGCGCTCCTCGATCTGCGTCGGGTGGGTCACGTCGATGCCGACGATGAGCGTCGGCTGGTCGATGATGTACTTGTGTGTGATGGCGTCGGCCACGATGCGGCTGTTGATGCCGCCCAGCTTCATGTTCAACTGAAATCTTGAATTCCACAGGTCCCTGGATCGATTCCACCTTGAGGATGAGGTTGGAGCAGGTTGCAGGCGACGGGCGCTGCACATTCTTCATCAGCACGCACTGGGACATGATGCCGTGCTGCATGTCCGAGCACTCCTTGACAGTCACTGAAACCAATCGATAAGTAGAGTTACTGTAACCGAGGCTTACTGTAGATGTCCGAGTTCTTTCCGGGGAGGACCACGATCACCAGGTCGCACTGGGTGCTCGTCTGCTTGTATTCCGTCACGATCTCGTTGAACATCAGCACCACGTCGTCGCGGCCCCTTCCGTACTTGACGAGGTCCGGCCACTTGGGGAAGCCCATGCCCATCTGGGCGGCCTTGGTGGACAACGCCTGGCAGAAGCCCTGCAGCAGCCCCTGGTCCCTAGGGTTCACCAGAGCGATCATGCTAAAGTGGGTTACGGTAGAAGAGGGACAATGGCACCTGTAGTTGTTGCAGGCGGTGGGCATGTACAGCAACTGGTTGTCCATCGACCAAGTGCCGTCCTTCGGCATGACGATCGGGTCGACCATCCTGTGGTTCTCTCCGAACATGATGGCCGGCGGCTGAATCACTCGAGCGGTCGTCTCGAACATCTTCGGCGAGATGGACAGTCCGAATTCCCTAAAGCGGATTACTGTAGGATTGGGGCTTGATTACTTGAGGAAGGGGTCCTTGTCGAATCCGGCCTGCTGGTAGAGCTGGTTGATGCGCTCTTCGCGCTGAGCGGCGTCGACGGCAGCGGCCCTGATGACGGAGCTCGTCTGCTTCTCGCTGAGCTTCTTGTTGAACTTCTGCGGGCTGTCGAGCTGGCAGATCTCCAGCGGGAAGAAGATGTTCTTGTTCGCAGGGCCGACGTGGAGACAGGGCAGCTTCGGGAACATCAGCTGGCCGTACTTTTCCGAAAAGTAGTCTGCCACGCTGTGGGTCACCTCTCGGCCTTCAGGAGTCGTAGACTTGAACCTAAACAAGGGATTTGAGCAAATGTGGGTAAAACTAACGTGAGCTCGTCGGCGGGGACCATCTTCAAGGCGTTGACGCGGTAGACACGGACCGCAGATCCACGGTGGGTGGAGCGGACCTTGAGTCCCTTGACGGCGTCGGCCAGGATCTTCATCTCGTGGGCGGAGAGGGCGAACTCGCGGTAGAGAATCTCCGGCGACAGGAACGAGGACTCTTCGTAGCCTCCCTGCGGCGGCATGCGGCCTCCGTGGTAGCCACCACGACCGCCTCCACGTCCTCCACGGGTGTTGTATCCACGAGGCGGACCTCCGCGATGGGCTCCGGCACGCTCGTTCAGCACTTCGCACATGAACTGCACCATCGAGATGCGGGCCTTGTAGAAGGCAGTGTGGGCCACTGAAAGAACTCCATTCAATAGATTCCGTACTCAACAAACCGTCAATGTTGAGGAGGGGCTTCCAACCGGCGGCGACGAGGGCCGAGGAGAAGAAGCCAGTCCACATCTCCTTGCCTCCCTCGAGGTCCAGAGCCAGGGCGCCATTGATCGGAATACGGTAGCAGGAAGACTTCCAGGAGAAAAAGTTGGTAGAGTTCCTGGAAACTCCATATTCCAGAATTTCGAGGCCGCGTACGGGATGAGAGGGCAGGTGAGGCTCTGGCGGCAGACGATGTCCAGGATCTGGATGGGAGTGAGCACCCTCTCGTCCAGATTCTTCGTGCGGGTGCGGCACATGTCGACCAGCACGGGGCCGACGAACTGCAGCGAAACGGCGCACTTGGTCCTCTCCCTGGCGTCCTTGGCCAAAGGGACCTCGCACTCGATCCGCATCTGAAGAACCACCATTCCAGTCTCCATCCAGTTGGCTGACCGAAGCCCTTCCCTCCGGGAAGTCGATCCTCGTCGTGGAGTACATCTGGTGGGCGCCGTCGAAGGCCAGCGTGAACTTGTTCGGGATGATGGAGGTAGAGTTGATGGCCTTCCAGAAGATGGCCCTAGACTCTTCCCTAAACACCAGTTTCAGTAAGCTTCAATTGGGGTTTCTACCTTTCCAGCTTCCTATTCCCCGGGTGGTGGATCTCCACGTGGTACTGGCTGATCATCATGTTGTCCGTCTTCAGGGCGATCTCGAAGAAGTTGGTCTTGATGGGGATCTTGCGGCCAGCTTCTCCGAATCCAGGACGGGCGGCCACTTCCCTCACGTTCATGCATGCCAGCTCCTGAAAATAGGAAATTTCATTATGAAACTAGCAATCAATATCAGTCAAAACAATGAAATTCAATCGATGATTAGCAAATAAAAGAATTAATATACATCCCCAAGTGAATCTTTATGGTAAGGAAAGAAGGGTATACCTGGAGGACTTTGGGGGAGAGGTCCTTGGGAGAGTTGGTGAGGCGGGTGGGGGAGGAGCTGTCGCTGTGGAGGCTCTTCCGAGCGGAGCCGATGCCCGAGTCTTCGGATTCCTTGTCGCTGGCGATCGACATCGTAGAGGCGGAGGAGAGAGACGACCTCTTGGCTGGAGAGCGAAGCCTCGAATGACCTTCCTCAGGGCGAGGGAGGACATGGTGATTTACACGTTTACGCTAATTGCAATTCAAATGACAGTTCGAAGGTTCTGGAACCAGCGCCCAGGCTAATTCAGTGATGGTTCGCCTGGTGGATTTTAGCATAAGCTGGGATTTTCAAGGCACAGGGGAGGATTAGCGGTGGGAAAGGGAAACTAACCGTTTTCCAAGAGAATCAAAGTGTTAAGGATATGCGAGAGAGAGAGAGAGAGAGAGAGAGAGAGAGAGAGAGAGAGACTATTCTGTTCTTAACCAGATTTTTTTAACTGCGTCTCTAACCAGCTTTCCTGACTAACAACCTTTCCATACATTTGTGCTTCTCTCTCTCAACACTGTTGTGTTCTCAGAGTCACAGAGAAATATAGGCATGGTGATTTCGGGGAGGACGTGGTGATTTCCACGCTTACGCTAATTCCAATTCAAATGCCGATTCTAATGCCAGTTCGAAGGTTCTGGAACGCTAGTTCTAAGGCTAATTCATTGATGGTGCGTCTCGTTATAGCATAAGTTTAGCATAAGTTGGGATTTTCAAGGCACAGGGGAGGATTAGCGGTGGGAAAGGGGGAAAATCAATGTTTATCAAGAGAATTAAAGTGTTAAGGAGATTAGAGAGAGAGAGAGAGAGAGAGAGAGAGAGAGAGAGAGAGAGAGAGAGAGAGAGAGAGAGAGAACTATTCTGTTCCAGTTTATAACTCTGCGTCTCTAACCAGCTTTCCTGATTAACTTCATAAAGGATTTCTGCTTCTTCCCATTTGTCCCTCTACGAGCATTCTCTCTCCGTCTAATTCTGCCATCTCCAGACAGCAGATAGTAGGCAGAGACGCAGAGGGTGTCCTCAGAGTCACAGAGAAATATAGGCATCTCCCTCTATCCCAACTTGAGCTCTGCGTCTATAACTACTATAAACCTCGTTTGTTCTCGAATTTCTAGTTTCTCTGCCTCTCTAACTTATCAATCTAACCACATAGATGTAGAGTTAGCCACAGGTAGGGACGCAGAATATGTCAGTTTTGTTCAAGAAACTGTAACTGTGAGAGAACCAAACGACCAGGCGGCTAGGGATTGAAAGGACCAGGGAAAAGAGAAACCATCCTGGGAAGTAGTCGTTGCTGAAAACGCAGGCAACCAGACTCCATGGTCAGACACGCAGACAATCCCACGTTTGTTTAGAGAAGCAGAGAACCACCATTCCACAACTTCATGTTGCTTCTCGATCGTCTCCTGAGTGACATTTAGGGACTTCGGAAGATCTGGCCGGAGCCATCACTCCAAACCAGCAGTAAACATGAAAACTTAAATTGTAAAATGTATTCTTCAATCCTAAACCCGTGCAATGTACAATAGAATCACAGTAGTTAATCAGCACTTGGTGAGGAGCTTCTTAGCATCGTCGATGAGGCCCTGTTCGGACGCATCGATGGGTTCCAGCTTGACGGCTATCTCGAGGTACTTCTTCGCGCCGGCCTTGTCCTTCTTCTCCAGGAGACAGCGGGCCACGTAGACGAGGTTCTCGATCCAGTCGGGGCGCTCCTCGAAGGCCGAGAGGAAGTCGGTCAGGGCCTCCTCGTAGGTGGCCGTGGGAGGAGTGGAGTAGAACACGGCCGCCGCCTAAAAAAGGAAGATAACTTTCATTATTTAAATGATAATTTAAAGGTGTCGCTCAATTTAACGGTCTAAAGATGAAGTTAAAGGACTGACCTTCCGCTCGAGCCAGGAGAGACTGGCGACGGAGAAGGCGTAGCGCCCCCGCATGTGGAGGAGGGAGTACTCCTTGGCGTTGATGACGAGGGCCTTGTCTAGCAGCTCCTTGAACTTGGCGCCCTCTGAGATCTTCTCTTTCGTTCCCAGGTAGTCCGTCAGCTGTCCCGTAGTCACCGCCGCCCAGCGCAGGGCCTCGAAGTCCTCAGGACGGCTCTCCACCGCTTCCAACGCGAATCGCTGGCCTAAAATTTAAAGGATTGTTTGGTCGGTGAAAGGACGTTATTATCAATTTAAAAGGCTGGCTAGTTAGTTCAGCGATTCTAATCAATTAAAGGACAAGGGACTAACCTTCCTGCACGAAGGCCTTCTTTTCGTTCTTGTCGCTGGCGCGACCACACATCTCGTAGGAGCAGCGAGCCAGCCGCCACAGCACCTCGCACGACTTGTCGCCCTTCTCGCAACGCTGGAATCAGACCTTTGAATTACTATTAGAGCTAGGAAACTCACGTCTTTCAGCATGGACATTCCCTTGTGCACATCGGCGGAACCGTAGAGCTGGTCGATCTCTTCGAAAGACATGATGGTGTTGTGGATACGGGCGAGAAGGGGCTGAGAGCTGCTGTAAAATGGATTTTTGAAGCGGAAGAAACGGAAGATGACGCAAAGATCAACAAAGAGTGGAAATAGCATCAAAAATCGAATATACAGCTGCAAAAAGCGATTTGACACAGAACGTGTGGCTCTTGCATAGTTTTATGATAAAAAAAATAAACAGAAATACTTTAAAACGACTGTAAATGCCACTTTTAACACATTTGTGAAGATAAATTATAACAAAACGAGTATTTTCAGTATTGAAAAAATTTCAGCGGGAAATCCATAAAAAAATCTAGCAAACTAACTCCAAATTACCATTTCTCACTAATTAGTGCTAAAGACGTCAAAAAGCCGCTTTTGAACCAATTATGGCCTGTTTTTGATGAAAACCCACGGAAATTCACAGTTTTAGCACTTATTTTTACTTAGATTTCGTTATTTTACAATAAATATCGTGAAACGGTTTACAAAACGATGGAAAAAGTGACGAAACTTCGAAAAAATACTTTTAAAATTTAAATAATGAGCTTGCCGCAATTTGGTAAACAGCGGGCGTAAACAGAAGTTGACCCTGTCGTCCGTAATTTCAGGAAGTGTTGGTTTCCATTAAAATTCCGAAGAAGCGTTGAATTTAAGATAAATTTGAATCCTTTTTCTTTCATTCAGGATGTAATAGAGTACTGT
This sequence comes from Oscheius sp. G VE-2021, assembly GCA_022343465.1. Taxonomy (NCBI): domain Eukaryota; kingdom Metazoa; phylum Nematoda; class Chromadorea; order Rhabditida; family Rhabditidae; genus Oscheius; species Oscheius sp. G VE-2021. Next base: position 1,193,390 of record JAJQXH010000085.1, read on the forward strand.
AACTTTGCCTCAGAATTTGGATTACTGCATCACGGTAAATCAAGCCAAGGTTTCGTAGTCTTTTCCGTTAATAATAATTGAGCTACCATCTGTTGGATTACTTTTGCATTTTTGGGTTCTCGTTAGCTCGGATCAATTAAAAGACAAAAACAACTTTATTTACAACAACTCACAATAAATAAATCAATAGGAGATCAAATCGATATGTCTAGACGATTCTCGACACGCAGAATTTGCACGTATAGGCGCACTGAGCCCTCATAAAGGATTTCTGTTCCTCGCACACTTTGGCGTTGGATCTGAGCCAGAATCCACAGGAATATCGCATATCCCTGCACTCTGGGTCCCGGAACGAAGGAGGAGTGGTGTTAGTGTAGAATTCTCGCGTTGTCCACCTCGTAGACACCGAAGTCGTCACCTCCTCCGTGGTCGTGGTGGAAATTGGCTCCTGAAGGATAATTTCGAGGGATATTTGAAAATTTAAGCCTAGAAGCGAGACCCTACTCCATTTTCACCCTTTGATGGAGGAATCTCTTACTCGGATAGCTAGGTCTGACCTCCGTTGTGGTGGCCTCGGTGGTGGCTTCTTCAGAAGGCTGCTCAGTTGCGGCTTCTGTGATCACAGGAGGAGTGGTGGATCTGGTGGCCATCAGACGCATGCGGTCTGAAGAATAAGATGGTTAGAGAGAGAGAGAGAGAGAGAGAGAGAGAGAGAGAGAGAGAGAGAGAGAGAGAGAGAGAGAGAGAGAGAGAGAGAGAAAGAAAGAGGGAAGAAGAGACTTACACTTCTTCCTCAGATTGGCTGCTATCCTAGGGTCCACTCTTTGGGTGGTCGGTTGAGTGGAAGTAGTCCTTGGGGGTTCTGGTTTCACTGCCAAAGCTGCATCTATGACCTCCTTCACTCCTTCGAAGGTCTCCACAGCTGTTGGAATCAATTCCTTCTTGTGGAGGATGAAGCCATTTGAAACTAAAAAAGAAGCTGATAAAAGTTGGATGAGAGGACTTACGCTCCATTTCGGGACGAAGCTCCACCAGGTAGACGTATTTTATTCCCATTTTGGACTTGGCCCAGTCGTCGGAGCCACCGGAGGCAGGGGCTAAAGCGAAATGGTTTTTGGGTGGCTAACTCACGTTCTCACGTTCTCACTCACTCATCACTCTCGCTCGCTCTCTCTCTCTCTCTCTCTCTTTCTCTCTTTCTCTCTCTCTCTCTCTCTCTCTCTCTCTCCCTCCCTTTCCCTCTCTCTCTCTCTCTCTCTCTCTCTCTCTCTCTCCCTCTCTCTCTCTCTTTCTCTCTCTATCATTCTCTCCCTCTTACCCAAAGTATCAGCTCCCGTTCCCATCCTATACTCCGTTCCATAGATAGTCGCCAATCGATTGATAGCCTTCCTAGCTGTCTGCCTCAACTGGGCAATGTCTTCCGGATAGCTGGCCTCCTGATGACTGTAAGGGTAGATCCACAGTTGAGCGTAAGAATGCAGGGTGACGAAAGCATCCACCCTGCCTTCAATCTCCGGCGAGGTGAGGAAGTCCCTGACTGATCTAAAAATAAGGCCTTAAGGCATTTACTTAAGATCTAAATACCTAGCCTCTGGTTCTGAAAAGACATTCTCTCCGTGGTAGATGTTAGAGCAGGGTTCCGTCGATGACCCTGATTCTGACCAATGGAATTCGAAATTCCTGTTGAGGTCCACTCCTTGGCAACACCGTTCTCCTCCCCAGATGCTCTTCTGGCAACGGGCTGGGGAGCGGTTTTTGCGCCAGAGACGGACTGGAGGGAGGGGGGAGGAACGAGTGTACTCGTATCCGTCGGGGTTTAGGCAGGGGATGATGTAGAAGTCGAGGGTGTCGAGGTAGTGGGTGAGTTCGGCGTTTTTGCCGTAGCCGGAGACGAGCTGGAATAGAGAGGGGTAGAGAGAGAGAGAGAGAGAGAGAGAGAGAGAGAGAGAGAGAGAGAGAGAGAGAGAGATAGAGAGAGAGAGAGAGACCAACCTGATTGATGATGAACAGAGCTGTGTGGCTACTAGCCCACTCCCTTGCATGAATGTTTCCGTCAATCCAGACAGCTCTCTTCTTTGACCCGTCTTCTCTAGGCTTTCCTATCTAAACATAAAATGTAAAGTCCGTAAACGCAGTGCAAGTAAGGCGTAGAAGCTGTTTTCGCAGTTGAAATCACGTTTTAGCCCGAAACCACTGTTTGGCTACGAAACCACTGTCTAAATTGGCCTTCTTTTCTTTCTTGTAAACGCAGTGCAAGCTACGCGTAAGAACTGTTATGACAGATGGAATCACTTTCTCTCGAACGCAAAACTTTCTTGTTTTACAGTTTCTGGTAAACACAGTGCAGTCTAGGCGTACAATCTGTTTTGACAGGTTAACTTACCCTAAGTCCCTCAATCGGCTTTCCCTCGTGAGTGCTTCCAATACGAATAGTTTGAGAAATATTAGAATAGTAGAAGGCTATCGTCCTCATGAATTTGACCATCGATGCATAAGAAGCGTAGTCACCAAAGGGGTATTTGGCTCCTCTCAGATGACCGATTCTTGAGTGGTCCAAGTCGGCTGAAACAGTTTTGTCAATTTCTCTCTCTCTCTCTCTCCTCTCTCTCTCTCTAAAACTTACGTTCACTATCCAGAATGGGATCATCTCTCAGCCTCTTGGAAAACCCTTTCGGCCGTTTTCCCTCATTCCTCCGGATCAACTTCTCCACATCAGGTACAACAACATCATATGTGACATTGTGGCTTCCAAGCCGCCTTCCCAAGGCACTGACATCTTTGGCTGCCACCATCACATCGGCAGAGTCTCCTACGTGCGCCGCCTCTTTCCAGAAGTCGACCTAAACAACCAGATGAGGGAAGAGAGAGAGAGAGATAGATAGATAGATAGATAGAGAGAGAGAAAGATCGATTACCTTGTATTTATCATCGTGCAACTGCATTTTATTGAGGAAAAGTAGCGCCCTGTCGTCGTGAGCCTGTACTCGCAGCAGCGAAAATCGCTGCGTTGAGGCTGCCTGGACGAGGAGGAGGAGGAAGAGGAAAGGCAGCATCGCAGCTGCATCCACCCGTCTGAAAACAACCTTAAATACTGATTTTCTATTTTATTGGAATGTTTTTCGATTCCAAAAGGTAATTAAAGTATTTTATTGCGCAGGGAAAGGAAGGTCGGGAATTCCAGTGAAGAAAAGTGAGAGTTAGAATAATAAAGAACGAGAGAGAGAGAGAGAGATAGAGATAGAGATAGATAGAGAGTGAGTGAGTGAGTGAGTGAGTGAGATTCTTTGCGACAGACTGATATAGCCACCGCCTAATCGCTCCCATCTTCTTACAAGAGACAGAAAATCCCGAAATGACTGTGAGATCGAGAGAAATCGGGGAAAAGAGTGATGTCTCCTTCTTTTTGTGGCAGCCGACTGGTCGCTGCTGCTTCGGCTAACGTGCGCGCGACAACTAGCCGCCCGCTTAGCGAGCGATGTCTCTTCTTTCGCTCCTAAAGGCAGCCGATGATCGGCGTGGAGGAGACAGACGGCTGGCACATGGAATGGAATTCCGTCAATTACAAGCTTTTATATTTAAATTAAATGAATCCGATTTTAAATGAAATTCGGATATTGTGAAAAGAACGGAAGAAAAGTAAGAGGAATGTTTCCAGCAATTGCAAACTTTTAAATAAAACTTAAAAGAGTCAGGTTTCAATTTAAAATATTTAAAGAACAAAAGAAAAGAACCAACGTTGTTTTGATGAATAGGACGCGAAGAGACGCCAAGAGGAACCGCTGAAAATTCAATTGATATTGATTTTTAAAAGAAAAATTAATAGAAAAGTATATATAAAAGTGGATAAACAGTGAGATAAGGCAAACTGCTTTTTTACGAAGTAGAATGGGAGAGAGAGAGAGAGAGAGAGAGAGAGAGTGGGACAGAGAGAGAAACAAATAGCAAAACGAGAACGATTTGAAAAGGACCAGACATCCTCGCTTCATCTCTCTCATTTTATCTCTCTCTCTCTCTCTCTCTTTCTGTTTTAAACGGCTTAACACTTCACGTTTCACGCACTCACTAACTCACTAACCTTCTTAAAAGAGGAGAGAGATGGCTACAGAGAGAATAATTAGAAGAAGAGAAAGTGACAGAAAACTAGAGTTATAGAATAAGAGAGGGGAGAGAAAGAGAGAAGAGAGAGAGAAGAGAGAGAGAAGAGAGAGAGAAGAGAGAGAGAGAGAAAGAGAAAGAGAGAGAGAGAGAGAGAGAGAGAGAGAGAGAGAGAGAGAGAGAGAAAGCGAATAATTCTGGTACAAATCCGAAATGAGAAACAGTCAATCACAAAATCAATTGAAAACAACTCTGTTAAATAAACTAAAAGAGCAAACTAGGAAGATAACTGTATGAAATATGTTATGAATGTAACTACAAAAAAAGAAGTTTAAATAAATTTAAAATCAATCAATCACTAAGCTCTCCAGAAGTGATCCCAGAAAGGGTTGATCCAGAAAGTGCACTACTCTAACTGGATCCTTCCCGTGTCTTCTGTAGGAAGTGATATTTGAATGGCAAAACGGGGCGGGGCTGCCTCCCTCTCCTGGATCTCCCACTCGTTTTTTTTGCATCCAAGGACGAGGAACCTGAACGGCGCTGCCACACAAATCTCGCCCGTCACTTTCGAGGACGCCCCAGGCAGCCATGTCCACGCGACAAAAAAGATAAAATTGAACACGGCAGGCCGGTTCTGGATCGTTTGAGGCGATGTGGGAGGTTGAGAGGCATGGGAGTAGGGGGGGGGGGGAAGTTTCAAATCTTCCTTCTATCTCTCTCTCTTTCTCTCTCTCTCTCTCTCTCTGATTATGAGACAGAGAGACACATACACAGGGAGAGAGCGTGCTCGAGAGAGAAAGGGAAAGAGGGAGAAAGAAAAGATAAAGAAAGAAAAAGTGAAAAGAGAAAGAGAGAAAGAGAGAAATAGAGAGAGAGAGAGAGAGAGAGAGAGAGAGAGAGATTCCTTCGCTTGGCACAAACTTAACGACCAATTTAATAGGAAACCGATTGCCTCACGAAATTACGCAATCCGGAACCTGCCAAACCGGCGCGATTAACGACGATAGTTCGGTTCTCGACGCATAAACGCAAAAACGATAACCCATCCCTTGATGGAACAAGAATCACTCTATCGATCAGGAAGTGAGAGGTTCGTAAACATTTCTATCTACCAATATCAGTAAAAATGAGATCAATCAATGTATATTCAGTATGCTCTAGGCAATCTCACTGAAAAGCACCTGATGTGCAAAGATTTCAAACCCAAATTGCAGGGATCCTTGGCTTTGTCTAGTTTTTTCCACATTCATTTCTCATTGAAAAGTGCGCGTTTGCCGCTTCGAACCCTGTAATTTTCAAGCCGTCGTGGTAATTAGCCGTCTGGGTCAAAACGCCGTGGGAAGTGTCTTTTGCAAAAGACGTTTGCACAAAGAAACACAGCTATCGACTTCTCTCTCTCTCTCTCTTACTCTCTCTCTCTCTCTCTCTCTCTCTCTCTCTCTCTCTCTCTCTGTCCCTCATTTTTATGATTACTCTTGCACCTCACGTGTCCTTGTTTTTTTTCGATGGAAGTGTACAAAAATATAACTTTGATAGGATATAGATTTGTTAAGAAATGGGCAAGGTAAACTTTACGAATTCTACTGAAAAGATCGGGCAACAGTTAAAGTGAACAACATGTTCCAAAAAACGCCATTTCATGCAATCGAAATGAGATTCTCTGGTGGATAAGATTCAACGTCTATCTATTGGGCGAACATTGATTTCACTCATTCATTTCCGTCTGACAGAGTTTCTAGCACAGAAATGTTTTTCCTAAACAATGCAGAAAAAAATCTCTCTTAGTTCTACATTTTTGTTGTCATCCATGCTTCTTCGTGAACACGTAACCACCGTTGTCTAAAGCACGCTTTTAGAAAAGAGACTGTTATCGTGTTTGGTTATGGATTTTAACAATAACTCAAGGGGAAACAACTTTATGAACCATCTTGGGTTGTTTCTCACTCTCTTTCTGTCTATGTCTTTTTCTCTCACTCACTATAACTTTCTCTCTCTGTCCATTTTTCATTCCCAAAACGTAAAACTACAGGTAGGATGACTCACGATAGTAGAAGTTATGCGGACAAATGTTCCCTGTTTGACAAACAACACGAGAGGGAGAGAGAGAAGGGAAGGAAGATAGGAATATGTAGGTCTGGAGTAAGGAAAATAAAAGAAAGGGAGAGAGTGAAGGAGAGAGAGAAAGAAAGGAGGGTTTGAGGAAAAGTAGAAAGAGAAGGAATGGGTGGTGAGATAGGGAGAAAGAGAAAAAGAAAGAGACTAGGAATATTTTACGTTACTGTGTTCCTTGGAACAGTTTAAAAACTGTCACTATACTATTCCTTTAGGTAAAGGACTGCGAAAAACATGCACAGAAACATGCAGAAAGAAGAGCCATTCACTAGGCTTTCACTAGTTTTTATAAAGTAAGCCAACGATTGTTTGCTTAGGAAATGCCTGTTGACTGCAATCTACACAAGCTTTCACAAGTTAACAGCTGTCTTTTTGAACACCGTCAGGCATCTGTTCAGATGAGTGTACCATGAAAGCGTGCCAATGTTTTGAGCAAAAGTTCAATCGAGTGATTGAGAGTCATCTGAAAGTGACAGTGAAAGGAGGGGTTTGTGCGTACGCATCGGTTTGCAGGCGGTTCGCACTGCCTCGCGTGACGACTGCGTCGGAAGCCGATCCGCCGTGTCCAGTTCTTGAATCCACACGGTGAAATACGAGTGTCCGATGGCAGCCAAAGGCCTTAGTTGATAATCAGCCGTGATACACACGTAGTGTAGAGATGATCGGCAGAAGCCATCCGGGCCCATAGAACCCGTCTCTCAACCCGTCGCTTCCAGGAATGCGATGACGCGTCATGCTTGTACCCGGCTGTCATGAAGCATGGGTTGTGACAGACGAAGGAAAGCTACTGGTTCCAGACGCCATGGGAGAGCGATTACGCGGGATTACGCAATGGAGGTGACAGGGACGGGATTTAAGCGAGAAGAGGGATGAGTAAGACACGCTCTCACGCACTCACTCACACACACACACACTCACTCACTCACTCACTCACTCATTCACTCACTCACTCACTCATGCATTTATTCACTTGTTTACGCACATACTCACAAACACATACACACACGCGTACACTCACAGGGACAGACAAAGAACACAGATGAACTCCCATTGTCACTTCAGCTGCTAATCTGTTCACGTCGTTCCGGCTGTCCAGAACTGGCCAATTTCTCATTTTTTGCGCGTTCCGCCAAATTTATGGAAGTACCTGCGCTGATCGTTGATTTAGCGCTGATGGTAAGAGGGAGATAGTGAAAGGGAAGAAGAGACCATCTGGAGAGGGTTCGAAGGTTACTGTATCTTTGGTTTCTTTATATTTTTAACCAAAAATATTGAAAAAATGAGTTCTTTGTGTTTATTTTACTCTTTCTCTCTCTCTCTCTCTCTCTCGAAATATACAAAGTAGCGGCAAGTTTTGGAATGGACGGCCTTGTAATAAAGATGGATTGAACAGTATAAGGTTGATTAAGTGGGATTTTTGGACAACCTTTAATTTTATATCAATTATAATGTTTTTAAACAGAAAAGAGCTACTATAATTCTCCTATTTCAAATTTGGATGAGTTTGATGAGGTTTTCTACGTACCGGGCGCGCCCGCGATAACCCAAGTACAAAAATCGATATCAAGCAAAAATGTCTCATAATATCTTACTCAGTTTATAAAATAAGTTGTGCCAAATTCTGGGCTAAATCGAAATCCATGGTGAAAAACTACTTCCCGTGAGTTTTTGGACGATTGCAAATTTAAGCCACGCCCACAATTTTCGAAGAAAATGCATCAAACTATGATTATTCAAGTTCACTGTTCCAAAATCTATAAGGTCGCTTAGATTTACTTTCCGGCAATTGCAATTGGGCCTGACGCGCCCGCATGGAATAACCCGTCACCAAAAACTGACAGGAGGGTTTTGGAAAGTGTGACAATTTAGGCCACGCCCACAAGTTCAGTAGAAAAAACACTGAAAACTTCCGTTTTTCAAGTTATAAGTTTATCTTCAAAATCTATGGATTGCTGGATTTAGCCTCTAAATGCGGGCTAAACTGTTTTTCTTTTGAAGGGTAGATGTTTTCGTGGAGGGACCATTAGAATCGAAGACCTTAAATCTCTATCTCTCTATCTCTCTATCTCTTTCTCTCTCTCTCTCTCTCTCTCTCTCTCTCCCAAAACAAGCCATTTCCTGGAATTCCAGCTGTTTTCAATAGCGGCTAATCAGTTGCACTCTCTCGTCGCCGGGGCGGCACCGGTTCGTCGGAAGGAAATCCTTAGCGAAAAAGCCGCGCTCACCGAAGCGCAGGTGATATGGATAGCCACAGGAGGAACAGGTCTCGACGGGAAAGGCGACGAACATTTTTCAGGGGAATGTGCCCCGCCGACAGGGGATCCATCACCGAGCGTGCCATCGGACACTGGGACTGGATGCCTATTCGTTCATTGAACCTGCCGTTTCAACGATGCCAACGGCGATCTACGGTCATTTTCTTTTTTGTTCTTTCATTGAAGCATTACGCGGAATTTCTTAGGAACTTAAAAACTTCTGACGCAAGCAGCGGGCAAAGCGCGGATTCACAGAAAAGCCGAATCTGGCATTTTCTGAAAGCCGCAGGGGTGAACTTTCAGATGAGCTTTTCAGTACTCAAATGTCTATGTTTTTGGTGTTTAGAAGCCTCATCCAGAGTCTCCATCTTGATGCCAAAACTCATGGGTAATAGAGAATTAGAGTTAGAAAATTAGAGTTAAATTTTTAAAAGATTAGTCAATTTTTGCATATTTATATTGTTTAAAAAAATTAGTTCAATATGCAATGACTTGCAACGACTACAGCGATTAAAATTGCAACTGAAACGCGGAAAATACCAGGTTCCACTGGTTTCCTGTCTTGGATGACAAAGTGATGGTTTGTGATTCTAATGCCTAACATTAAATCTTTCCTAGAAATAGTTTGGTATGGTTAATTTTCAAAGGGCTTTCTTTTTGGCTGATTAAAAAAATGAGGAAAGCACATGGTGCAGCAATTGTCTTGATCTACCGGAGTGCGCACTTTGTAACGCAAGCAATGATCGCCAAAAGCTGCACACGAAAAAAATTGACATGTGCGGCTATGAACCCTCAGTTCTTTTTCGGTAAGCGGGCCGGCCCCACTCCAAATTTTCTCGACCACCATTGACTGCTCCCAGGAATGGCATATGAAAGAAAACGGGCTTCAATCATATCCAAATTATCTTAACTTTGTCAAATCGTATTTTGGAAATAAATTTAAATCCATAAGGATTTGTAGCCGAGAGGGTCGAAGTTGGGGTTTAGTTCAAACAGTCTGACCGCGATAGCATTTGCGAGCATTTTTTCAATGATGTTGAGGTAACCTGTTGTTTATGCAAACGTATTTCTTAGTTAGTTTGAATCCTGTCTGACTAGGGAGAGCTACCAAGGGTCCCGTGGAGATTCCGGGGGAGACCCATACCGGTCGATCAAGCAACCGATAGGTATTCGATCTGTGAAATTTAAAATTGCCGAAGAGCTTCCACTTTCGAGAACGACGCGTTTTTCTGCACGATTTTCGACTCTTTCGACGCGCCCCGAGTGATAAGCCGGCGACGCGCAGAAGAAAAGCGTGGCCAGTTGGCTCAGCCGGTTAGCTCCTACATTGATAAGCGGAAGGTCAAAGGTTCGTATCCCATGCAGTATTTTATTTTTGCATTTTGTTCAAGAAGTGAAAATTTACAAGTTTTTTTTCGAAAACTTTTTTTTCAAATTAATTTAATTTTAAATAAAATTGAACAAGTTAATACAATTTTCAAAAAAAAAGTCCAAACAATGGTAAACAATGTACGTTTCAAGCACAATAAAAATCATTCAAGTAAAAAAATTTTCAAAAAAAAATTTTTTTTTCGAGAAAAAAACGACTTTTTTTTTTGAAAATTGTATTAACTTGTTCAATTTTATTTAAAATCAAATTAATTTGAATTTTGACCTTCCGCTTATCAATGTAGGAGCTAACCGGCTGAGCCAACTGGCCACGCTTTTCTTCTGCGCGTCGCCGGCTTATCACTCGGGGCGCGTCGAAAGAGTCGAAAATCGTGCAGAAAAACGCGTCGTTCTCGAAAGTGGAAGCTCTTCGGCAATTTTAAATTTCACAGATCGAATACCTATCGGTTGCTTGATCGACCGGTATGGGTCTCCCCCGGAATCTCCACGGGACCCTTGGTAGCTCTCCCTAGTGAGCTTGCAATGTTGTTTTTAAAGAATCTCAGCAAAATGAGAAGGATACTGTATTCGCAAATGTCTAGGCCTTAGAAACGATCTCTAAGGTTGTATGGCAACTGGCGCTAATTTAAAAAGGAAGGACCGCGTAAAAATAATTTTTCTAATTTCGTGATAAAACCCTAGATCACATTCCCAGGAATCCGAAAAATACTTCTATTGCCTATTTTGGATAAAATTAACCGATTTAGGAGCGCTTGAAATTTAGGGAAATTACCATTTGAATTGTCGCCAATTCTCCGTCTCTTCATTTCCCACACTCTCTCGCCCACTCTGGCCGTGTTTCCATGCGGCAAACGCGTAAAACGGCCGTGTAAACGCGCCCCTTTTGCAGTCCGAATCATATAAAAGGGGTATGTTTCAGAATCGTGAAAACGATAACTACTCAATGGAATAATTGTGAAGAGGCTTTGAAAAATCAATTTTACGAGGTCCTTCCCCTTTAAAGGAGACTGAATCTCACCGTCGTCGTGGGACCAAAACACCAGAACTAACCATTTCAGCTGGCAGATAATGTCCATCGAGAATAATCCCTTTGTATGTGTGGAAATAAAACCGGTTGGTGGTAAATTTGAAAACCAAGCATATGAAAACTGAGAGCCGGGTAGGGCAGGGCTAAAAAAAATTGGAAGGCGCCGTAGGGGCTGAGATAAGAAAATGGGAAGTGGGTTGGCCCTAAACCACACTAGGTCCTTGTTGCCCCTTTCTCCTCCTTTTAGCTGTTTTAATCTATGCACTGACTTTTCACAAAATAATACAATTATGGATGAGTCTGTGCTTTTCCCAAAAATGTTACAACCCAGATTGGTCTGCCGATCCGATACTGGGAACGTAAAACCCGGAATAGAAGGTAGATTCGGAAGGTAGAGAGGAATACGAAGAAGAAAATAAGCTAGAGAGAGAGAGAGAGAAGGAGAAAGGAAGAAAAACAGAGAATGTATAAAAAAATTACAGGAAAGTATGCGACAAAGAGAGAAAGAGAGAATCGCTGCTCTTGGTAACCTAAAAATTTGGAAAAGCATGGTTTTCACCCTCTTCTGCAAACCCCTTCTTATCTCCTGGATCTCTTTTTACAGTTTTTATTCTTCCATAAAACTGAGTTTGTGAAAGAGACAATAAACAAGAAGCCGAGTGCTCGAGAAACGGTTCCCAACGCGTTTATGCGCTGGGAAGACGAGTTTTCGGCAGGGAAGAAGATGAAGTGCGAAAATCACAATTGGAACAGTCAGCGTCTCTTTCAAGTATTTTTAATATAGTTTTAAATGTATAACATTTGCAATTTACCAAAAAAATACATTTGGAGCACACGGCATGGCCCAGTGGTTAAGTCAATAGACTACGAAAAATGTAACCTGGGTTCGGATCCCCGAAGATTTTTCTTTTTGATTTTCACGATCTTGATAGATTTATGTTTGTATTTTGTAGTTTCATCAATTTATAAGCTTTGTAATTTGTTGGGAAGTCAAAAATAGCTACAAAAATCGGCGTTTGACTGAAAATCAGCTCTTTTTGGCTGTTTGGGGTTTCATCTAGCGTTCCATCTAAAGTAAACGCTGCTTTTCGTCGCGTGTTCGTTCCATTTCTTAATCAGATACGGCCCAAGGGCTTTTCTGTTGCGAAAAACGGTTCCAAGACGGGTTTCCGGAAGATCTGATGCAACCGAAACCAGCCGGATAACATCTATCTGGCGCCATCGCCGCTAATCCCCAGCTGTTGTTGTTTTCTCCCAAAATTCTAGGGATTTACATTAAAACACAAGCCAAAAATTGATAAAAATGATAAGAAGGGAGTGGCAAAGGTGAAAGGAACACAGCTGAACGAAGGGGAAAGTGGACGGGTCTCTCGCTCGGATCGAAGCGATCCGCGCGATCAGCCCTTCCGCCGGACGGGTCTATGCTAATTATCACATTACTTGGGTTACGGAACGGGTTTCTTTTAACAGACTGAGAAAGAGAGGGGAAGGGAGACTGCCTTATCTAGTCCTCCGATCTGTCTTACTATACAGGGCGAGGGCTGGTTTCTGGTGGAACAGATGGGCGAGAGAGAGGCGGTTAGAGAGAGAGAGAGAGAGAGAGAGAGAGACAGAGAGAGAGTGAGAGAGACTGAGATAGGAACAGAGCTATCTGTCTGTTTATTTCTCTTTCTCTTTCCCTTTCTCTCTTTCTCTTTTTCTCTTTTTCTCTCTTTCTCTTTCTCTTTCTCTCTCTCTCTCTCTCTCTCTCTCTCTCTTTCTCTCTCTCTCTCTCTCTCTCTCTCTCTCTCTCTCTCTTTCTCTCTCTCTCAAAACCCACGCATGATGTTAAACCAAAACCAGATTTCAGGTCCAGATTGAGACCAAAACCACCCAAGGCAATTAAATCTTAGGCAGTCACACTGCGTGTCATAGAAATTATCTGATCATACATGAAGTCGGGTGTTGTATAATCCTGTTGAGATTTGTATATGTGTGTACGTGTGTGCGTGTATAGGTGAGTGAGCGAGTGAGGAATGAGTGGGTGAGTGTGTGTTTTGACAACAAAGGAAACGTGAAAGTGAAATGAACACGGAAAGAAATATTTGCATAATCCGAATACAGTAGGCGTCACTTCATTTTCTCTTGGTTTCACTGATCGGCCGGTTCACCTACTTTTTGTGGCAGATTCTCCTAATGAGTAAGTTAATAAGAGAGAGCGAGAGATAGAGGGAAAGAGATACAGAGAGACAGAGAGAGAGAGAGAGAGAGAGAGAGAAAGAGATATAAAAAGATGGCAGAGACGCAGACTCAACTCAACTCTTTCAGTTGACTCCAGACCCCTCATCGCCACCTTCTCCGCCTCAGAATCTGAAAAAGCCGATCTGGATGATGGCGTGAAACAGAAGACAAAGAAGGAGATCAGCCTCCCTCCCTCCCACAACTGCTGGCCCCTCTATGCCTCCATCGTCCTGATGGTCCTCCTCATGCTGGGAGTCGCCATCTTGTTATCTGTCCTCGAATGGACAGATCCTTCGCTTCTGGAGTAGACAATCGGACAATCGAAATGAAAAATCACATGCAATTTAAAATAAAGTCAATTTATGCTATGGTTTTAAGAAAGGGCATGGAATTACGAGGCTTCGTGGTTAGAGGTAGATTGTCGAGGGAGAGAGTGTTTTCGGTGGCTAGTCATTGTAGACGTAACGGCGGCTGAAAGGTTAGACTGTGATTCTCTCTCTCTCTCTCTCTCTCTATTTCTCTATTTCTCTCTCTAACTTACTGAGGGTCAGTGTTTCTCTCCGTGGTGACAGTGACTCCCTCACGAAGAGAGATGGAAATGTTGAAGACATAGGACACCTGCTGGATACGGCTCTCAACACCGCCCCAAGTCAAATGCTCAGATTCGTAGACAAAGTAGCCTTAGAAGTTGTAACCTGAAGTTTGTTGTAAGAGAGAGAGAGAGAGAGAGAGAGAGAGAGAGAGAGAGAGAGAGAGAGAGAGAGAGAGAGAAAGAGAAAGAGAGAGAGAGAGAGAGAGAGAGAGAGAGAGCAAGAGAGAGAGAGAGAAGGAGAGAGAGAGAGAGAGTGAGAGAGAAAGAGAGAAAGAGAGAGAAATGGAGGGAGGGAGAGAAAGAAAGACTTGTTCCCAGAATTTTCTCGCTCGATTTGGAGAAGACACGGACTTTGTACCAGAGTCCCTGAAATTTGTCTCTTTCTCTTTCTCTCTCTCTCTCTCTCTCTCTCTCTCTCTCTCTCTCTGACCTACCTTTGTAATCAAAATCTTCACATCTCCATGGTCCAAAACCTGAACCGTAGCTCCAATAGCCCACTGTGAGTCGATGTAGTCTTGAACAACTCCCATTTTGCTATACCTCTGCTGAAAAACTAGCTTATCGAGAAAAAAATCAATAGAAAAAGAGTGATAACGCCAGTATTTGCGGCAACAACCGCAGGATTTTATATATAGTTTTGGTGAGAAATCCAAAGTACCCAACCAAACAACAAACGCGATAGGAGTGAAAATCACAGGAACAGTTGGTCGAGAGGAAGCCGATTGTGCGGCCGATGGCAGGAGAAATTTATGGCACAGCTGTGAAGGCCAAGGGTCAGGGAGAATCGGTTCAGCAAACTGTTTGAGATGTTTTGCAAACAGGCTATTTTGGGGGTGAATGCAATCAACGAAGATCGAAAAATAATCTCTCTCTCTCTCTCTCTCTCCCTCTCGTTCTCTTTCTCCCATCACGGTCTCTTTTTCGTCCATTCCAATTCTATCTTGTTCTTTCTTGTTAGTTCTATTTCGTACAGTCGAACCCTCTGCTATCAGCTTATCGGTTCATTTAACCACCCACCCTTCTGGCGTCGTTTGGTTTACGCACACTGAAACTTCTTACCAAAAAAAAATATTTGTTTATTTCAACATTAAATCCATCGCTTTATTTTATAGGTTATGGCACAGCCTGTGAAGAAACGACAGAAAACCTTAAGCAGTGAAGATGAGCTGGTAAACCAGAAAAGAGAAGATTTGAAACTAAGTAATTACATCGGTCTTTGTAAAAGGTTTCGCTTTAAGAGCTCGAGGAACTCAACTTGAAAAAGTGTCTCCCTGTAGTTACTCTGATGGAAATCAGGGATTTTACTATTCTGGATATTCTGCTGAACGATGATCCCAAGTTGAAGAAAATGGAGCTAGCCATGACTTGCTGCTTACTCTATATCCGAGAGCATGGTCTCGGGCTATCAGATCAACGATGGGTTTTGAATCGTGGAACAAATTCAGAACAATATTTCATTCAAGAATTGCACGAGTTGGGCGTGGCCGTTCACAGATTTCACGTAAGTACAGTATGATAATTTACAAAATATACTTTCAGGATGAAAGTAGTCACGAATTTTTCGCAGAAGTCATTGAAATAATGGAGAAATACAAAGGTTAGTCAAATCAAGCTTAAATGTGTAAGTTGCTTTAGAGGAGGCCGAAACAGATAAATGCCAATTATTTCCAACCGTTATCTCGTTATATCTGGCCTATTTGTTTGTTCTGTTTTATGGTAAAAACACTGTCATCAAAGCACTCAAAGATTTGCGGAAGACGGCCACTAAACAAAATAAAAAAGAGCGACAGAAAGAAGAGGGCGAGTTTGTCGAGGCACTATTGAATTCCTGCAGTCCTAGAGGTAAGATTAGTCAAATATAGTATTCACTTGTTTTCTAAATTTTGTTTTTGATCAAAATTTTGATCAAATAGAAGATTTTCAATTTTTTGGAGTTGTCTTTCCAAGGTTTCCAAAAACTGCAGATAAGTAAAAAGACAACCGTGTAAATACAAGTTTCAAAATACTGGATAGACTTAAAGGGGGGAGTCACGAAAAAATGAATCTTTTAAAAAATTTTATTTCGTGTTTATTGTATTTTTAACTCGTATTCAAAGACGCTGGAAAAATAAGTTCAAAGCGCTTTGAAGCTCTTCAACCGCGAAAAGGTAAGAAAATTGCATTAAAAAACTCAATTTTAAACTGAAATCGATGTTTTAAAGAAGAACAAGGAATTTTTAATTTTATATGCGGGCTTAATAACACCTATGTTGCAGTAAATAGCAAGTTTGCTTCGCCAACAACACTTTTTTACATCTTTTCGGCTCTAAAACACTTCTAACGGAAACAAATTGGACAAAACGTGTGTTAAAAAAACAAATTGAACAAATCGTGGTATATGTTTATTTTCTTGTTCATAAGATTCATTTAAAAACCTGAAAATTTTAATTTCAGGTAAAACAAATGAGATTTCGAAAAGATATGTTTTCACATTTGAATTTCTCTCCAATTAATGTAATCGGTGGTTGCGCACGCAATTCAAACTTGGGGTTTCGCTGTAAGACTCAACCATCTGTGAAGGTCTTTCATTAAACATTTTCAAGAAGAAAGTTTTGCTACTTATATTAGCTAGAAACCAATATGAAGTAAAGGGATGTATTTCTATAACAGTTTGCGCACCGAAATTTTCGTGACCCCTGCCTTTAAACACACAATTAAACATTCCAAACATTTATATTTAGTACCGATGCCCTTGAACCCTCATGTTCGTGCAAGTACCGCAGATTCAACGAACGAGCTGCAAAATAACGACGCTGGGGAGAATGACACGGCGATTACTTCAGGTCTGCAAATGTTTAAACAGCTTATAAGCCACTGTAGAAATTCTTTATTTTCAAAACTTTTATTTGCAGAAATGAAAAAACTGTCTATTCTTCCGGACGAGCCAAAATCAGGTTAGAACTTTCACGTTTTTATTCCACTTGATGCATACTGCATCGATGTGTGAACAAAACAATTCAAATATTTTAAGGAGGACACCAACCTGCAACTAATAGGAAAAAAACAACTTCCAATCCAGTTAAAGAAGAAAAGAAAAGAAAACAGATGGAGAAGCAGAAGGAAAACGCGGCAAATGAGGAGAAGGAAGCGGCTGAAAGGCGAAAAGCAGGTATAATCATTTTAAGCATTTTTAGGTCTCAGTGAGGGTGGTTTTCCGTGCCAAGTACAGTTTTTCAGATGTTGTCAACCTAGCATGTAGATCGGCGACACAATTCATTAAACTGTGGGACTGCTACCACTTCGTACTGAAGAACTTCATAACCGATTTGAAATTCTTCGCTTCGCATAAAGACTTCAAAGCAAGCACAATCAAGGATGATTCTACAGTCGAAATGTATTCAACCTGTCTCACAACATTTCTAAAATACGAAGCAAGCCATTGGAAGGGCAGCGACTGGAATGGTTTTGATGACATGAAAATTTTGCTTCCACAGGTTATCAGCTTGCATTATACGGCATCAGACTTAATAGTTTTGGTTGGGTTTTTCGTGAATAAATATATAAATAGTCTTTCAGGTAAACCGAAGCAAAACATTTCTAGAATTGAAGACTGAGATTTATTTTCTAGTTCGTCACAGATTGTCGGCAGCTTCGGTAAGTGAACATCAAGTTTTTTAAAAAGATCAAGTTTTCTATCCATGTTGTTCATTGAAGTAAACATATTTTGGGCGTTTTGGGTCATAATCGATTTTTGACCTGGTACTGTAACTCTATACCAGTATACTGTATTTCAGCTTAAAAAAGAATTATATCTTATCAAAGTCGTGATTCAAGAAACCACTGATTATAATGGGTTTTTTTTGCGTCGTGGGGACAGAACCATTGTCGATAGTTTGGAAAGTTGATGACTATTAGCCAAGGTCGTTGCGCGGTTGAAAAAGACCTTTTTTGCACCAAATCAATTTTCGATAACAGCTAAAAAATATTTTGGGTGAAGTACGTGTTCTTGACCAAGTTTGATCAAAATCGGAGACAAAAACATGTTCTATTTTGCAGGGTTAAGTATATGCTGCTATATTTAGGAATATATTCCAGTTTTATTTTTAAGATTCGCCCTAAAACATTCATATTGATATCTCGGGAAAACCATTTATTTGTGATATAAATTTAATTTTGATATGATTTAAATCCTAATATTATCTTTCCAAGCGACTTTCAGTAAAAAAAATAAAATTTAAAATGTAAAATGAAAGTTTTAAAAAAATTACTCGACTAAATAGTTGAATAGCTTGAATAACTAATAATGTTGCAGTGGAAAGTCGTGTCAAGGATCTTAGAAGACGATAAACCAACAAAACAGGTATGTACTGAAGCCTCGACCTACTCATTGGTTGTCAGAAATACCACTGTACCACATCGTTTCTCGTAACTCGAGTCTTGCTATCCGCTATATTTCCGTTTGTCGCTAAATATGTTTCAAAATAATATAATTTGTTATTACAAAACCAAGACTACATGTTATAAATATTTTGCTTATAACTTTGACCAAAATTGGCCACTCTTGGCGCATTATGCTGTTCATACATATTATACTTCTGGGGCAAATTTGGTTTGAATCGGTATGAAAGAAGGCCTTTTGCTAAATTTGTTATTTCGTCGTTTAAGTCATTTTAGGGTTTCAAATATAACTTTTATTGGAGAATAAAATTTCGTACTCCACATTTGTGAAAGCGAGATGTTAGAAAAAATCAGAGACCAAAATGTAATGTTGTATATGTTGAGTATTTGGTATACAGCAAACAATATCTAGTTTTAAGGAGGTGAGCAAGGATACAACAGAGAAACAGTCACCGAAACCGAAGAAACCCCAAGGTAAGTACGCGATATTTTGACATCCGAATATCCACAAGTGATTATTGTTTGGGCTTTCTATTGTCCAGAGTTTACGGATCAAATTTCTGTTACAGAAAAGAAATTCATCAACAAGGTCATTGCAAAACGTATTAAGAAAAATTCAGAGAAAGGAAGAAAATTAACACTTCATGAGGTTGGTGTAAGCATAAACCCAGGTCATTAAATTTTCAGTGTGACGGGGATGCTTGCAAACTTGCTTGTGAAGTAGCCAAACACTTGGCAACCCAGGAATCTTACAAGGAAAACACATTTTTTGTGATCACCAACAACCAGGTTTCCATCCGAGTATATACCTGTCTGATCATAATATTATCAGAACCTTGGTCACTACGATAAAAACGATTTTCGAAATATCCGTGACAATCCAGGAAATGGAAGATTTCTTTACGGCACAATTGAGGAGTTCAAAAATTCAGAGTTTTCGCAACGCGACGGCGCATTTCTAATTTTGGCCGAAGCTACAGCCATTACTGGAAAAATTCATGACGAATTGCTTAGTTTGTCTTCCACTTCTATTATAATCTGGATTCTTTGGACGATTTACTTGCGCGTTTGTTTTCCGGGCATAATATATTAACAGATTTTTTTTTCAGAAAGGAAGCGACAGGCATGCGGAAGAGGTAGACGAAAAGGTAGAACATCCATAAAGCGTTACCATTTAATTTTGTTTAGGTACGTCATAGAGTTGCCATTGTAATTTGTTTAATCAGGAAAACCAAGTTAAAGAACAAGAAGCCAGCTTGGAGAAGAGCGTTAGTTTTTTTTTTGCAAGACAATGTGACTTGGTTTTTAGAAGGGAGAGCTAAAGAAAATCTCTGTTCAAACGGTATTCAATATTTTACGCTTAACAACTAAACCTTTAGGATACATCAAAAGATGCCGCCAAATTACACAAACAAAAGGCAGTTGAGGTACAGACAAAGATAATTGAATGAAAGTTGTTTTTAGGAGAAAAAAATTCTAAAAACTGAAAATAAGTTAAAGGTTTGTTTTGACCCAATGGTTTTTATTGCCTCACGTGAATTTATTGCTTGTTGTTTCAGGTTCTCAAAGAAGATTTAGAACAGCTAAAGAAAAAAAAGCCGCAGCAGGTTCGACCTTTAATGTGTTTCTATAAATGCAAATTTGCTTGAACAGACCGCCAGGGGCCTTTTTAATGTTTATTTTAATTAATTAGTCATATTTTTCTCTTTTATGTTTCACTAATCGATTTCATTCAAATTGCCAGATTTTAAATTTCACAGCTAACTCGCAATACGACACCACGCGCTGTTTACAAGACAGTATGCGGCAAACAGCACATTTGCTCTGTGGCAAATTTCTAACCGAAATTTTTTTTCAGGAAGAGGATTTTGAGAATCTCAAAGGAAAAGTGGTAAATTTGAACAAAGTAAAGGAGAAAATGACAACAAGGGCGAGTTTAACTCAGTACTAAATTTTTAGATAGGCTATTAATTGATTTTTCGTTCTGTTGTTAATTTTACATATTAATTACTAAATTATTCCGCTAACTGTCGCAAATCCTCGTTTTTTTATTTAAAAAAATATTACGTTTATTATTATAATTTTGTTATAAACGCAAAAATTTAATAAGAACTATTTTAACAGACCGTTATATTTCCGGCTAACATGGGCACGCTACCGTAACCTGGTTCGTGACGAGACCCCACTTTAAGAAAATCTTAGTATTTTACAAATTTTTCGATGGACGTGGGAACAGAGGCAACTTTTGTGATTTGACGTGGGAAACAAAACTGTTTTAAGCATTGTTTTATTATATTCAAGTTTTAAATTTGTCTATATTTCTAGTTTTTTTTTCGCCAACAGTATTGAAAAACACGAAATAATTCACAAAACTGCAATAAAAAATATATTATCGGCCTAAGGCCACCTAATAATGTGTTCCAAAAACGGAGGCCGCCTAATGAACTGACCGCCTGTTTCAGAAAACACAAACCCGCACAGCGGTTTATTAATTCTGGTAAAGGCCAAATTTGCAACAACAAAAAAACCTGTGATGTTTTGGCCATATGTATTGTTTCAGAAAGAAGAATTTAAAAAACTGATCAAATCGAGCCATGATGAACAGAATGTGGTAATTTTCAGAGATAAACTATACAGAATAAAAAAACTTTTAGAAAATTGAAAAGGATTCTATCTATATTGAATACGAAAAGGAAAAGAATTCAAAGGTAAATATTAAAAAGATTGGCAATATACTAGGTTTTAGGAAAATGACATTAGAACATTTCTAGAAAAGTTTGAGGTATGTTTGCAACTAACGCACAAATCATTTATGCCAAAAGTTGATAATTGTTTTAGAACAAATTCGCTAACAAAATAAGAGAATCGTTTTTTTGTGTTCTTGAAAGCGCAGAAAAAACGTGGAAAAAGCAAGAACCCAGGACAACAGAAATTGTTTGGGAATTTCTGGACAGGACTATAAAGACCATTTGTCAAGATCTTGTCAGATCTCTCAACGTATCTGGACTTGATGACCGAATTACTAGATTGTCGAAGAATTGTTCAACCACAGAACTTGGTGAAATTCAAAGCAAGGCTAATTTTATATCGGAACTTGAACGCGGAGGAAATCACCAACACATATTGCATATTACAAAGAAAATACGACTTCCCGAAAACGAACCTGAAGAAAACCACATTCCCCTACTCCTCAAGACCAAGAATGAATGGCTGGCACAAATTGTAGAGGAAGTTGTTACAAATGTCAAAAATGGCAAGGACGTCTTAATAACAACGAGGAATCATTACTTTATGGATATGGAACAGCTGAAGGACAAGTTAGCAGACCGTTTTCCGAATTCCAAGGGGGTGAGAACATTTTATATCCAAAAACAATTGTTGAGCGAATTGACATTTTTAACCCAGTAACTTCGTGCCTAGAGAATAATCCACAAAAATAGTTTTGTGAAGAGTTTCGCTGCAGAGTTAGAAAATAATTTTGGGAGACTGCTCGCCAATGTGCGAAAATACTTTGCCATGCTCCTCTATCGATTGATTCATACAATTCCGAGTTCACGAGGTCTATTTTAAAAATTAGTTTTTAAAAGAAGCGACTCGCGATTTAAAGCTCCGTTTTATAAAATGAAATTAGCATATGATAATTTTTTAGCCTTCATTCATCTCCGATCAAAGTCAACAATTTCCATCTTCTGCAACCGAGAGGGCAATAATGTTAATCGACATTTTCAAGAAGACATCGTCGTTGCCCAAGGAGCGGAAATTCCACGTCATTGGCAGCTGCTTCCCTACAGACGAATGCGATGCTATGCTACTCTCAGGGCAAAATTTGTTACCGTTCACAAATTTCACATGGCGTTTTGTTTTGAATATGGAACACGCCCCACTAGAGGCACAGCACTCGTTTCGAGGAACATTTTGGAAACCCGACAAGGAAATTGAGCCAGATCACTCTGAAGAAAACGTTACATTTCATCGGCGTCTTTGCGACATTATTCAAAAAAGAAAAGACACGAATACAAGAACCTACATGTCGGTATTAAAGGAGGCGGCCACATTCGTAATTTATTGAAAAAACCTTCACATTTATTACTTTTAGTTTTCTTCTTTCAACGGCAAATTTCCAACAAAAACACCCGAGGATTGGGAAAAGGAATTTTGGGACAAGCTTAAGAAAAATCAATCTGTCTGGCAATCGTTTAGCGAGGAACTTTGCAAGGTAAATTCTATTTGAATGAGTCTTTACCAATAGTGTGCGTTTTGTAAACAAAAAACACCTAATTTTCAGGATATCCTTTTAATGTCCAAGGATGAAAACTACAGCAAACAATTTGCACTAACATTCTCCCTGAATTTTAAAACAGGAAAATATAAACATTTTGAAAACGTGATCAAAATGGGCGATATTGATAGAAGAGTTCGAATAGCGCAATCTATTCGCGAGTCAGCGTAGGTTAAAAATTTCATCGTCTCTTTTCATGTCTTGTCTTCTTTTCAGCACTAATGAAACGTCTTGTCTTCTTTTCAGCACTAATGATGAGGATACTATATTGGACTATGCTGGCGATCCTGCAATGGTACCTTTTGAAAACGGCCTGGCAACATTTCAAGACCAGATCGCATTTCAAATTTCGGCAAAAAACAAATTGCCTCTGGAAAAGGCAATTTATTCTTAGAATTACTTAAACAATGCAAATTTAGATCAGCGGTTTCAAGAAAACTATCACCTTTGATCATATAAGTCTTCATTTCGACGCCAAAACAAACAAAATAGACACCGTGGAAAAGGCGACAATTTACCAAGAAATAACAGAAAACATTGGCGTCTTTGAACTGGTTAAGGCGCGGATTGATGAAAGACAGCGTCTCGAGCAATTTGCTAAAGAATTCAAGCAAAAGAAAACTGACGAGAAGGCAGAAGAAGATTAAGTAAATTCTATCTATTCACCGTTGTGCCGTTGTTTTACAGCTGAAACAAACAAATAAAATTTTTAGTATGTCTATTTTTATCTATGTATGTGTGTGTGTGTGTGTGTGTGTGTGTGTGTGTGTGTGTGTGTGCTTCGTGTGTGTATCTATCCGTACGTGCGTGTGCACGCCAGTGTGTGTGGGCCCCTATCTTTGTTTTAATTTATCCGTAAAAAGTGACAACAAAGTTTTATTCACGATTATAAAATGCAGGACTCAATAAAAATAAGAAGAACAAGTCCCAAAATGAATCAGAAAAACTACAAAAACGATATTGAAATTTTTAAAGAAAATATAGAAAAGACAATAACATGTTCTAGACGGTTAAATTCTTTAATGCATTCCTTATTTCCGGAAAATCCTGGAGAACGTCGCTCAAAGCTTGTAATTCGGACAGAGAGCTCTCCATGTAGTCAACGACTTCATCGTCGTTTTTATATTTTCTCCACAGGTTTATCATTGAAGAATGTGACAAATTATTCAAATTTTCCTCCAAGTTTCCGTTTTTGTCGTAATAAAAAACAAATATATCGATCTGGAAAAGTTGACCTGTACACTTAAAAAAAAAGAATCGGTTCGAGAAAAGACTCACTTCTGTGTAGGAAGTCTTGTCGAACTGTAAAAGCAGTCCAATATTTCTTGCGTGATTTCCAAAGCCATTTTTACAAACCACGATTTCGTCCATGTGATTTCTGTAGTACCATTTTACAATTATATATTTTTCTAGTTATTTTGGCTTACCTGCCATTATTTTTTTTCTCCTTTACAAAATCCAGAAATTCCTTTCCTGTGAGCATAGGTTTCTCTACAATCATTTCATTAAGAACTGAAAAGTTTTCAATTCAAAGAAATTCATATGTATCACCCCATGTAAGTTCTTTCTGGTAATCCACACTTTTTCTTGGTTGAGCACCAAGTTTCGCATCCTAAAAGTTGCTAGAATTGTGGTCTGAACAGATCAAAGACACATGCAGCCGTTTTTTTGTGTTTACCAACCTTTGATAGTTCCTTATAAAAGACTTCTGTGATTTTGCTTGTCTTATCTGCAGTCATCGTTTTGTCAAAACTGCTTAGTAAATCAGCATACGTATTAGACGACGATCCATTCTAAAATCCATTCAGTTACGTTTGCATTTTCGTTTCTTACGTCCTAAAAAGCATAACTCACCAAAATAGACTTGGCCTCGCAAAGATAGTCCATCAATGCAGTTGCATTGCACTCATGTCTCCACGCCATACAGTCAAGTAGTCTGTTTTCACAGCTTTCTTGCCGATAATGATCGTAGTTAACTTCCGGTTCAGCTGCCGGTTCTTCTATGTTATCATGATCTCGACCCCAAAACGTTCTTCTTGACGACCAAGCCGTTTCCAGAGGTAGGCTGTTTGTATTCACAAAGATGCGGAAAGAAGTTTCCGGAGGGGATAATTGAACCTTGCATTTTAACATCTCCCATTCTGATCTAGTCTCCGGCAAGTGACTGATAATCACGTGAATTTCACTTTCACTTGCGTCTTGTATTTTAATCCGACAGATGCTTTGAACAAAAGTCACTGTTCCTATCTTCAAAGATAGTATAGGTGATGATGTATCATTGGTTTCCTTAAATGATGGATGAGAAAAGCCTGATTTGTGCTTTCACGATGTTTCATTTACAATGTTCCGCTTTATATTTTAAGATTACAACAAAAAGCGCCTTATATAGCTGTTGCCTACTGGAATCATGCCCAAACGGCCCTTACAGTTAGTGCAGCGGAAATGAGACGTGCAATGCGAGAGACAATGTTGAATGAGGGGATTTAGATATTCTAATCAATATGCAAATTTTTGGCCGCTGATTTTGGTAACATTATTTTGGTAACAGCTATAGTTCCCTACAATCCTACCATGTTGACCAGTTAAAAATACGAACGAACCTGCACTATGAAGCTATATTGATCGAAAATATTTTGCAGCATTTTCTTGTCCTCAACAAATTTTGTCTCCACAATAACTGCTTTTCCTTTTTCGATGTAGTAAGCAACTTCTTCTTGTATGGTAGTAGCCCATTTCGCAGAGTCGACAAACAGAGGCGCCACAAGTTTGCTGAGCCTAATTTTCTTCTTCTCTTTTGATTCGTTGGTTTCGTCTTTCTGATCTGTTTGCTGTCCTTGTGTCAGTTTGTTAGCGCTTCGATATCCATTAATTTCATTCAACAACTCCTTGTCTTGCAGATCCCACTTTTCAGCTACATCTTTGATTTTTCTCATCTGGCCGAGATAAAATGTCTCCTCAATCGAATGTGTTGAAATAGCAGATTGTTCGCCGCCTAGTAACTGAAGTGCTGCTTCCACCATCTTGCGCAGAATTTCATGATTGAAAGTCTCGGTATGATCCCAGTGTAAACTTGTCTTTTTCACCTGAGACTTTTGACTTGTTGGCTTGGAAAATTTGAGTATTTCAGCACAAGAATTAAAAACTTTTAAAGTTCCGTCTTTCACAAAATCCTGAAACATAGATCGATTTGTATTTGAGACTTTTCCTACCGGAATTTCTTTGTCGCTCGATTTAAAATAAAAACAGGCGTGAATCCACACAAGAGCCATAGTAGACGAAACTGACAATAATTCTTCCACCCGGTGCGTAGGTAAATTGGCCTCATTCCGCCACTGGATCTGCGATGATTCAAGCTCTTTAATTCTTTTTATGGAAACTTCTACCACATCCTTACCTTCTTTTTCTTCAGTGGTAAGCGTAAGCAAGTCTTCTGCACTTTGTGCAGGTAACAAATCAGGATCTCGGATCTAAATATCATCAAGTGTGGTTTACCTATGAAACTGTATAGCTTTCGCCAAACTGGAATCATGCCAAAATGGCCCTTAGTGCAGCGGAAATAAGATGCGTAGTGCGAGAGACAATGTTGAATGAGGAGATTTGGGTATTCTAATTAATATGCAAAAATTTGCCCGCTGATTTCATTTTGGCAATAACTATATGAAAAACTTTTAAAAAAATAACCGTATTCTTAGACGGAGGCGTTTTCTTAATTGCGATAGATCTCAGCCGATTAACGAAGTCTTTTGCATTTGAACTCTGTTGTGCCTAGAAAACATGTTATTCAAAATTCCGTATTGCTTACAATGCCACTGAAATCCTCCGATGTGTATTGCAAACCGACAAGTATGGAAATAGGGTCGTTTTGAACTTCGTCCACCAAGTCGTTCTTGATGTTAGGGAAATGTTGCTGGAGATGATTGAAAATCCAGCTTGAATAGAAATTGATAGTTGGTTGGTGAATGGTGGGCATTGTGGCACTGTCGAGCAACAAACAATCAGTTAACAAGTTTTTGAAAATGAACACATGACAGTCCCAGTAAATGATGTAACGCTTGCAGAGATTCACAACATACGATGTGCACATCATTTCTGAAAAAAATACATAAATAAAACTGTTTCTGTTCCTCCGTATTTCTCCATCACTCTATATCTCTCTTTTTTTCCTTTCTCTTTCTCTCTATTTCTGTCTCTCTGTCTCCCACCCTCTCACTCACTCACTCACTCACTCACTCTCTCTCTCTCTCTCTTTCTCAGTTGGTCCCACACACGACATCAAAAGAGACGCCATTCCGTCCGCTAGAAGGGGGTACACCGATAAAGGGGAAAATGTGTGCAAGGAAATCCTCATACTCATTAAAAAGTCTTACTTGTATTAGTAAGCTCGGCGCACTTAGAAAGTAACTGGGTTAGAAAAACGTCGTCGTCCATTTCCAATGATTCTGGACTCATTGTCCTCAAATGTCCAAGTACTGTTTCTGGTGTGTACAACAAAACAAGCCAAAAGGTTACGAAAATAGAGAGAAAACTTGGGAAAATGTCCCTGTTTTCGTCCAACAATTTCATGAAGGCTTTGAACACGTCAGGCATATGCTGAAAATACAAATATGAATTTATGATGTTTTCGCTTACGATATCAATAGGAAGCACCTTGTACATTGTTACAACAAATTCATGTAGGTCGCCCTCGATTTGTTCCTTTGGGCCCCACCAGTCAGTAACCTCTCCAATTTTCTCTCGTTTTATTCGAAGATATGTCAGAAAGCATGCCAAGGATATCTCAGCCACTGCTCCATAGGCTTTCTTCGATTTCCTATTTGCCCTGGTTTTAGTCATTGTGTAAAGCGTAAGAATGTCACAATTGGAAGAAACTTGAAGGACCTCCTCGTACAGTTCACAAAGCTTATCACCTTCTTTCGTATCCAGTTCTGGAGAAGGTGAATAAAGAAATTCTAACTCCGTTTTACCTTTGATAAAACTCTTCGTCTTCGCTATCCGTGTGCTCTTCCATGTCTTTTGCTCGTCCATTCTAACCAAGCTAAAAGGTTGTTACTCAATTTTGTGGAAGACATTTGGTTTAAAAAAGAAGATTCCCATTCCAAATTAATGAACAGGCAGGAATATTAAAGTAGACATGGTTTTTCCCATAACCTTAAGAATGCGTACATAGGAATACGCATGCTTTTCGGTAGTGGGTAAGGCATATTATTTTCAATAAAAGAAAGCAAATTGTTTAAGGGGTAAAAGAATTTGTAAAACAATCCTTTGTTAGCAGTGGAAATGCACCTAAAATCAATAAGGATTTAAAGAGGATGTTTGTGCTATCAGAATGGCATTACATTTCTCCTTATCGCGTAGGACTGAAGGTATTATTTGCCAACTAGTACGTCCAAAAGAAAAGATAAGAACCCGAAGCTCGACCGGCGACTGAATGGAATTGGGGACCAGCACCATGCAAACATTTCTAGAAAAACACCTTTTTCTCTCTTCGTTTTCTCTTCTTGATTTTAAAGTCACGAATGCTTATTATAGTTTTAATGGTTCATTAACACGTATCATTCAATGTTTGTGTGTTTTCATATGCCGATGCAGATTTCCAGATTGGGTGAACCGCATCGAACAAAGAGGACATCCATAGGGTTTCTGACCTGAAAAAACCCTTTTGATTAAAAGCCTCCTAAATTAGTTCCAGAAAGGTATAAAATGTACCAGTATGTGTTCTTAAATGTTTCGTAAGAGTGCTGCTGTCAGTGAAAGCCTTATCACAATGCTTGCATGGGTATGGACGCTCGCCAGTGTGGGTTCTGAAAACAAAGGATTAGAGAGAGAGAGTGAGATTCCCCATTCCTTATGCCCTGAACAGCTTTCGTTTCACATAATCCTCTAAATATACCCTGCTAATCCGACATTCCAGCCGTCCTCCTTCTTAATTGCGGCCTACCGTATCACCTGTCGCGCCGCCTCACCCCTTAAATCCAATAATCGCGCGAGGTTTTGGGGTAATTATTAGGTTGGTAATTGGAGCTTTAAGTACCCATTGAGGACAAAAAATGTTTGAGAGAGAGAAAGAAAGAGAGAAAGAGAGAGAAAGAGAGAGATAGAGAAATAAAGAAGATGACAGACTCACCTGCGATGAGTAACGAGAGAAGAGCTCTGAGAAAACGGCCTGTTGCAGAGATTGCATTCGAATGGTTTTTCACCTGAAACTGACATGACTTGGATAATTGAGAAAAGGATCGTTACCTGTATGGACCCGGTTGTGAGCTGTCAAATTGGCGGCCTGGGAGAAGCATTTCCCACAGATCTGAAAATAAAACAATATAGGGTTAAAATTACAGAGAGAAATTAAATAATCGTGATGGATAGTTGATCTTAACTGTTTTCGATAGTTTTAGGTGAATGTTGTGAATGTTGTGAGTTTTAGAAAATGCTGGTGTTTGAAACAAACAAACAAAATGTATCTTAATGATCCTTTTTCTCGTGTTCAAAAACAGTGTCAACATTTCTCGTTTGGGTTACGGTATATTGGCTTATGTGCCAATAGGTTGGACAAATACGGGGCCAACCTTCGACCTACAAAGAAGGTTTCCAAAGAACAATTCTTTTTGTTGGATAGAACGGATGGTGGGAGTACCTAGATGGTCTCGCAGCGATTGCCGTGATATGCCGAAAAGCGTGCTTTTTAAAACAAGGGAGTACGTTAAACCCGCATAGAAATAGGCGCCAAAAACAGCCTCTGATACTTTGTTACTAACGATAAGAAGGCCATTTGAGTCCTGAATTAAAACGCCCTTTTTACATGTTCTAGAAATAGTGGCATACATGATTTTCTCGTCTGGGTTACGGTAGGTTGACTTATTTTGCAAGACAAAACAGAGAGAGAGAGAGAGAGAGAGAGAGAGAGAGAGAGATAGAGAGAGAGAGAGAGAGAGAGAGAGAGAGAGAGGAATACGGAGAAAAAAGGGGAGAAACACACGGAACTATGAATCGGTAAGTAAGAGAAGGATGAAATACGAGAAACGGGCGAAAAAGTAATAGTTGGTTTTTATATTTTTTTCAAGAAGTATTAAGTTTTGAAACTTGAAAAAGATAAATAAGGGGGTGGTAATGGTAGGATAGAAACCGATTTTATGCTGAAATTTTTTTAAACGTAAAAAGGTAACATAATGTTTTCTTTTTTCCTCTTGGAGCAAAAACAATTGTACTAAACAAAATCTGAAGATGTAGAGTTATTTGATGAAGAAACATTGTCCGAGAGATGAAATATGGTATGAACGACTTTGGGTCTTTGGGTAACAGATCGCGTAGGATAGAATGATTAATCAACCGTTTGTCCAAGTTTAAAACATATAAATAGATGTCTAACGGACATTCACAGTTTCTGCCGGTTAAGGGATAGTAGTGGGTACATGGTCCTGCCCAGACGTGCCGCCAACCCTTCAGCGTGAGAGAGCAGGCGGAATAACCAGTGCGCAGAGAAACCGCCAAAAAAGGCGTCTGGCATTCTTTCATGCATTTTCTGAAGGGTCAATTGTTAGATGGACTTGTTTCGAGATTTATAATTAGTTCTTATTTTTGAAGCAATTTATCCTCACCTGACATCTGAATGGCTTCGTCGACGGTGGTTCCGGAACCACCACAGTTCTATGAATCGGCTTGACCTCTCCATAATGGTTGTGGTTCTCAATCGGGGTCCAAGGTGCCGTCCTCCAGCAGTCGGCAGCCGTCGTCCGCCATGGTTGGTAGACCCTGTAAGTGCGAATCCTCTCGCAGAAGACATATGACCTAATGAGGGAGGCTTCCGCCATCGGGATTCCGACTCACAGGGCCTCTTGGGAGAGGTGGTCTCCCGAAGGAGGCAGAGGCTGGGGAGGCGGTGGAGGCAAGGAGTAGAAGTCGTAGGGAAGGGCCTGAGGGTGGTGAGGAGGGTAGTGAGGATCGAAGAATTCGCGATCGTACGGGTAAGCCATCACAAGCAGAAGGACTACCGTAGCCCAGACCAGGGATGGGGAGGGGCTTCTAAGCCGAGGTGGCAATCAGCGCCCAGGGGATTAGCTGTTTTGCCAGGTGAGGACACTTGGGAAGCCATGGATGGTGAGAGTGACGTGAATTGGATTGAAATCATGACACGTTTCAAAAGAATAACTTACTCACGCACTCACTCATTCTCTCTCTTTCACTTTCTCTCTCTCTCTCTCTCTCTCTCTCTCTCTCTCTCTCTGAATGTCAATAACCACATGTAGATTAGAGCGAAACTACCGTTTAGAATACCATTGGTACTGTATCCAATATATTGACTTTAATAGCTGCCCTGTCACTTCTTCAGGAAATCTAGGTAGCACTGACCCAAATCATTTCGAAGTTATTGCTGACGACGATCTACAGTATCCAAAATACACATTGGAAATGGTAGCTGATTCAGTACCCTGAATTAGATCAATTACTCCGGGAGGCTAAACCCTACATCTGGCCAAAACTAAGTCTCTTAATTGAATTTTCTGTAAAGAAGAGTAGATTGAAGAAGCAGAGACATAAAACAACAACAAAAAATGTTATAGTTTGCACACCGTGGTTATCTTATATTTCCGGTTTTTTTCGTCGTTGTCGTTTCTGCTCCTGTGGTTTTCTCGGCGGCGTCACCTTGTCGTCGTCTGTCGCGGCGGGGACTGATCCGCCGCCGTGTGGGTGGCGCGGCACCGTTGCCCTCCGCCACCGTGGCGCTGCCATAGGCAGCTCATCGGCGCCTTATGAACTCACCCTTGCCGCCGCTCCCACATCCGCAAGAGGGGAGAGATGGAAATGGCGCGCGCAGGTCTAACAGTCAGTGGTGAAGGTCTTTCAGCAGATTCGGAGAATGACAAATTCTCTGCTTATGGATTGGTTATTGAGTGGCACAAACAAGGAACAAGAAGAAAAGACACACAAAATGGTAAAGCATGACTTAGGAAAGAAAGGTGAAAATGGAAGAAATACGGAAGAGTTGTTCTTAGGTGGAGTAAAGCGCGCGAAACGGTGTCCTGGAAGCAGAAGAAGTAACCTGGACGCGTAATTATACTCTGAACGCCATGAGGTCATCGGATAATCGATATTTGCTCCGAGAAACACAAGTCCAGCCACGTAGCGGTACCTCCATTACTTGACGTTACGCTTAGCCCTTTAAAAGCCCATCCCAGCCCCTCTCCCCTCACTCTCCCGCCATGTCCTCCAGCAGGCGGTCGTCTCTCGTCCGCTCCCACAGGAGCCACACTGACCGCTCCGACTGCAGCCACTGCCGTTCCCTCTCCTCCCGCCGCTCCTCCCCCCGTCGTCACCAGCGCTCCTCCAACAACACCTCCCTCCAGAAGCAGATGGAGCGCAGTGGCAAGAGCTCCAGGAGAAGCAGCGAGTCGTCGAAGGACCGCCGTCGTCGCCGGAGGAGGGATGAGGAGGACAGGAAGAGCCACCGCCGGACTGAGGACCAGAAGAGCAGGCGCCACGAGACTTCGACCAAGGCGCAGAGGAAGAAGACGGAGGGAAGGATCGTCTATGTGGACCGCACTGGGAGGGAGCTCCACCGGACTGTCGTCTACACTGATGTGAGGACTGGGGAGGTGGAGAAGCCCCAGTACCCCCTCAGTCTGAAGCGTGATACTGAGGAATGAACTCAGCGATTTTGTTTTGTTTTGTTGTTATAAAGTGTTTTACTCGTTTTCTTTTCGTCTCTATTATGCCTCACGATCAGTTTGCCTTCTCTCTCTCTCTTTCTCTTTCTCTTTCTTTCTTTCTCACTCTTTCTCTCTCTCTCTCTCTCTCGCTGTCGGTGTTTCTGTTTCTGCCTCTGTCACTGCTTCATTTGCCTATTAGCATCAATTTGAATAATTTAGCCAACCTCTTCACTCTTTGCATAACCACGACTATTCAAATACCTCACCCTCATTACGAATATGCCAATCTTCCTTCTTCCTCCCTCTCCCCATTCATTCCGTCTCCATTCTCCTTCCCGAGCGGTCGATGTTTCCTCTCTTCCTCATCAGCCTTCTCTTCCTCCCTGGCCAGCCGCATACCTTCCGTCCGCTGACCGTCTACACCCAGAACCTGACCCAGGGCTCTCTGGCCGTCCAACACCTGGCCACCAAATTCAACGTGCGCCTCCATCCGACTGCCTTCTCCTCCTGCCACACCCTCCTGGAGGTAGCCAAGAGAGACCACGGAGACAAGTTGCTCCTATCGTGAGTTTCTCTCTTTCTCTCTCTTTCTTTCTCTCTTTCTCTCTCGCTCTCTATCAATAGACATGCCCCTCTTCAGGAGTGATTCAACATGTGGACAAGGTCAGAAGAGAGCCCAACTTATGAACCCGGACTCTTCCGACTTCACTTGGTCTTCCATGGTTCAGAAGCTCGATGAATCAGCGGCTAAGGGAAAGAAGTACGTGGAGGAAAGGAAAAAGGAAGTGCCGAAGGAGGAAGAGGAGAAGAGCGGCCTTCTGCTGCCAATCTGGGGCCTGGTCCTTCTGATCGTCGTGCCTCTGCTGATCATCATTGGAGTTGGAGTCTTCTTTGTTATAAGGTTGAAGAAGAGCAAAGAGTGGGTTTCTCTCTCTCTCTCTCTCTTCTACGAACCCTTTTCTTTCAGAAGCACGTCAAGTGCTGAAGATGGCAAATCCACCAAGGCTACTTCCGAAGCTGCCTCCATCCCGGAGCCTGAAGCCTCGACCAAATCGGAAGCCTCCTTGCCAAAGGAGGTGAACTGTCAGAGGAGCGACCAAGGCTACAAACCGAAGAAGGGCCTGTCCCCGTTGCCGTTGAGGTCAACGGAGATTCTGCCGTTGAGGTCGAAGGAAGTCGTGGGACCGGTCAAGTCGCCTCCTAAGGAGGAGAACAAGGAT
This sequence comes from Oscheius sp. G VE-2021, assembly GCA_022343465.1. NCBI lineage: Eukaryota > Metazoa > Nematoda > Chromadorea > Rhabditida > Rhabditidae > Oscheius > Oscheius sp. G VE-2021. The sequence goes on from JAJQXH010000085.1 coordinate 1,226,597, forward strand.
GGAGATGGAGGGCCGATGAGGTCGGACAAGCTGGCGCTGAAGGCAGAGGAGAGGGAGCCTCCGGCGGAGAGGTCGATGTCAAGTGTGCGTTGGAGAGAGAGAGAGAGAGAGAGAGAGAGAGAGAGAGAGAGAGAAGGTCAGACTGAAGCTCTTGGTTTCAGAAGCTCGTCGAGCCCGTTACAGCCACCGAATTCGACTACTACCTCTCCAAGGTCTCCCGCTTGGTCATCGACTACTACGACGACCCGACCCAGTACGCTGTCACCACAAGTAACCAACCAAGCCTTCTGAATCCCACCATCCATCTTCAGAAGAGACTCCAGGCTACCTCTTCAAGCTGATGGCTCCAGCGGCTCCTGAAAAGCCGGCCGACTTCCAGGAGATGTTCAAGTTCTTCAGCAAAGAAGTGATGAACTCCCTCACCCATTGGCAGCACCCCAACTTCCACGCCTTCACCTCCGCCGGAAGGTCCTACCCGGACATGCTGGCCGAACTCTTGGCTTCCTCTCTGGGAGTTGTGAGCTTCAGTTGGGAGTCCTGCCCGGCTGTGAATGAGATGGAGATGGCTATGGTCAACTGGTTGGGCAGGGCTATGGGCATTCCGGAGGTTCATCTCTATCAGGTAGATCATCTGGAGGTCAAACTCAATTGAGGACTTCAGAAGAAGTTGGATGACAGTGTTGGAGGAGGCTGCTACTTTGAGACAAACTCTGAAGCCGTCTACAGCTCCATCCTGGTGGCGAGGCAGTGGAAGATCTCTCAGCTGATTGAAATGGAGGGAGGAAAGATGGACTCGATGATTGTGGATCTGCAGGCCATTCATAGGCACTGCGGGAAGCTGGTCTACTACACGAGCAGGGATGTGAGTCACGGCCACACGGCCTCGCGTTCAGTCAATTCAGTCTCATTCTGCTATGGAGAAGGGCTGCAAGATGGCGCTGGTCCGCTGTCGCTTCATCCAGGCTGAGGAGCAGAACGGCTGGGGTCTCACTGGAGAACAGGTCGAGGCTGAGATTGTCAAGGTAAAACTCATAGAAACCCTTGAAATTTTATGTTCAGGACCTGGATCGAGGCCTTGTGCCCACCTACATCCACGTTACACTGGGGACCGATTCCACTGCCGCCCAGGACCACCTGCAGTCCATCTGGCCGGTGGCCAAGAAGTACGACCTCTACATCCACGTGGATGCCGCCTACGCCGGAATGTTCTGGATCGATCCAAAGCATCGGACTATGTGGTAGGGGATTCTGAAGCTTCAGAAGACAAAAGAAATTTAGCCATGGATTGGAGTACGTCAATTCGATCAGCAGCTGCATGCACAGGGCTCTTCTTCATTCGGCCAATGCGACGGTCTTCTTCTGCAGGGACAGGAAACTTCACATGAAGGCCTTTGCTGCCACGAACAAGCACAGGGTGACGGAGGTCATGGAGCTCCGGGATTGGGGAGTGAACCAGAGCAGACGGTTCAAAGCACTCAAGACTTGGTTCGTCATGGGACTCTATGGAATCCATGGACTCAAGGAATACGTCAATAGGGCGAGTTACCGTACTTTTGATAGATCAGTAAAGTCATTTTTTAGATCTGTGACCTGGGAGAGTACTTCCACAAGCTGGTGTCGAAGCACCCGAACTGCCGCGTCTGGAGCAAATGCAAGCTGGGTCTCTTCGCCTTCCAGTACGTGGAGCCGGACATGTCCCCGGAGAAGATCAACGAAGCCACCGAAGCCCTGTGCTGTTTTATGAACGAGTCGAGGAGGACGATGTTCAGCCAGACGAAGGTCGCCGGGAGCAGTCTCATCCGACTGGGGCTGTGGGGCGAACGAGGCACGAAGACCACGGTGGATGAGGCCTGGTGCACCATGCAGGATCTGATCGATGAGTTCAAGCAGAGCAGGAATGGAACGCTCGGGGAGGCGAAGACTACCACCACGCCGAACACGGAGGTCCTGCCGAGCAGCATGATGAAGAAGTGATGGCTTCAAGTTCAATTCAGTAAACACGGTTCTAACGAGTGAAGTCGTTTAGATAAACTGTTTCATAACGTATTGTTTGGGTTCTACTTGTATGGTTGCTTTAGTTTCACTTGGCTTCCTCCTTGGCTATCCAGACTCCATTGGCCGTTGATACATCATTTGATGATCTCTCCCACGCACACGCACACACACACACACACACACACACACACACACACAATCTCTCTCTCTCTCGATGATGGATTTATTTATGAAACTCTCCTCTTCTTCGCCGCTGTCTGTGAGACCTGTGTGCGCCCTTTCCCTCTCTCTTGCTGATGCGGAAGCGACAGCGGTGACCGATTTCATAAGGCGCCGATATGGTCCCATGGCAGCGCCACGGTGGCGGAGGGGCTTACTGCAGTGTACAAAATACACCATTTTTGTTGTTGTTGTTCTGTTTCTATCCCTATTCGTGTTTAGAGAGGTTTCAAGTAGGAACCTTAGATTTTATCAGCTGTAGCGTAAGCACCTCATCCTTCCAGGACAATTTATCTAAATCATGATAAATAATCAGCTACCGTATCCACTGTATAACCCGGATACCGTTAGCATCTTGGAAATCTATCAATTGGAAATGATTTTGGTTTTGTATAACATAGATTTCTTGAAGAAGAGACAGAGTCAGAGTGAGAGAGATAGAGATAGAGAGATAGAGATAGAGAGAGAGAGAGAGAGAGAGCTAAAGAATTAGGCAGAGCAATCTTTAAAAAAATGTGTTCTAGTGTACAACACACAAACGAAACAGGAAATATTCGCAAATATTCGCTCAAACATGCCTTGTATTCAGTCTTTGTGACTTTGATTTGAAGAACATTTATCTTGTCCTTAGAGAACCACTTCCAAGGATTACAATATAGATCATAAAGAGCATTGCAGTAATTAATTGAAGTCATAGTTCCAGTTTTTTGGTTGTAACCAAAGAAATAAGGATCCTAAATGCATATTTCAAATAAAAGAAAAGTTTTCAAACCCTTGAACGAAGGTGAATCTCGAATGCAAATCTCGAGTAGCCCAGAAGATAAAAACGAATAGTTGGAAAATATATTTGTGAAGTTTTTAGTTTAAAGGTAACAAAGAAACTTTTCCCATCTTTGAGGTAAATTTCGTTTCCCGGTTTCTAAAACATTTGAGTCTTCATTAAACGCTTGCTCACTTACAGGCATCAAGACACTGTAGGTTAAGGTAAAATTTTTCCAGGTCCAATTATCAATGTCTTCAGAGGCGAAAACAAGAGAGCTCTGGAAATATGAAAAATGTGTGAGTGTATGTACGTGTGTGTTTGCGTACGTGTGTGTGTGTGTGTGTGTGTGTGTGTGTGTGTGTGTGTGTGTGTGTGTGTGTGTGTGTGTGTGTGTAACAACGTGACACAGTTGGTGACCAACCTTTGTGAAATTCTGCTCGTTTGGGTGTGGTTGTTCGCAGTGGCGAGAGTGGAGATGGGATTCGTGATGGTGATTTCCATAATGTCCACCATGGCTGTGGTGTCCCTCATTTTCAGGGTGGCAGCAAGCTTTCAATTCCCGATTTTCCTTCCGAAGACGGCTGTTTTCCTTAAACAAATCTTATTAAACCTTTCATGAGAATACATATACCTCTCGCCAAACATAGTTCTTGGAAAAATGCTAATTTGTGCCAAAATTATGATGTCGAATTTAGAAATTCTAACTTCGACATCATAATTTTGGCACAAATTATAATTTTTCCAAGAACTAGGATTGGCAACAACTATAGTCAATCCTAAAAATTCACCATCCGAAGCTCCCGAATTTCCGCATCCTTCGATTTTCGGTGAGCTTCCACAAGACATACAGTGAGCGCGAATAAGAGGAGCCAGATCCTCATGGCGGTAGCAGACAGTAGCTTTCATTTGGGAAACTAACTTATAATAAAGAAAAGTCGTGCGATTATGCACGATTTAATAAACGTTGAGAAAACAGCGCAATTTACAACCATTAAACGGTCTGCGCCGATTCCTCGCGCAAAACTAACGTTTAAAAAGACAAAAGAAAGATCGAAAGAAAACAGTTTATTACAACTAAAGAAAACACAAATCGCTGAGTTACTATTCATTTGTCAGTATCACGCTTCAGACTGAGGGGGTACTGGGGCTTCTCCACCTCCCCAGTCCTCACATCAGTGTAGACGACAGTCCGGTGGAGCTCCCTCCCAGTGCGGTCCACATAGACGATCCTTCCCTCCGTCTTCTTCCTCTGCGACTTGGTCGATGTCTCGTGGCGACGGCTCTTCTGGTCCTCAGTCCGGCGATCGCTCCTCCTGTCCTCCTCATCCCTCCTCCGGCGACGACGGCGGTCCTTCGACGACTCGCTGCTTCTCCTGAAGCTCTTGCCACTGCGCTCCATCTGCTTCTGGAGGGAGGTGTTGTTGGAGGAGCGCTGGTGACGACGGGGGGAGGAGCGGCGGGAGGAGAGGGAACGGCAGTGGCTGCAGTCGGAGCGGTCAGTGTGGCTCCTGTGGGAGCGGACGAGAGACGACCGCCTGCTGGAGGACATGGCGGGAGAGTGAGGGGAGAGGGGAGGGGAGGGGTTATAAAGGGCCGAGCGTAACGTCAAGTAATGGAGGTACCGCTACGTGGACGGGCTTTTCTTTCCCGTTACTTTCCCGTTCTCTTATTCACTTTCCCAAACCGGTTGGTTTCCATTCTCTCTCTCTCTCTCTCTCTCTCTCTCTCTCTCTCTCTCTCTCTCTCTCTCTCTCTCTGTTTCTCTCTCTCTCTCTCCTTCTCTCTCTCTCTCTTTCTCTCTTTCTCTTTCTCTCTCTCTCTCTCTCTCTCTTTCTCTCTTTCTCTCTCTCTCTCTCTCTCTTTCTCTCTCTCTCTCTTCTCTCTTCAACCAAACCCTTTTATTCAGATTTTCAAGCAATGTCTTATGAAGCCTGTGAGGTAAAGTGCGACTACTGCGACCAGACGGTGGCCATTCCGGAGGGCACTTGGTACAGTCGCTGCAAAAGGACCAAGAAGTGCCGAAACAGACTTGTGTTTGCCCCTCTGCCAGAGAACAAAATGTTAGTCTAGACTTAGCTTTTGCTTAAGCATTTCCTTTGTTAAGGTACACTCATCACGTCTGCGAGGATTCTAAGGACGATATGTACTTGGTGTGTTGTAAGGGCAAGATTGCCATTACCTGCAAATACTGCTCCTACCACTTCGCAATCCGTGAGGTGGAATCTTTTTCCCTAAACTTTCGAAAGTTTAGGCACTGATGAGCCTTCCTTGACCCTCAACGGCCAGCCCTTCTTCGGTCTGTCGAAGGTGGACAAGTTCGTTTTCGACTATCTGGAGGAGCTCCGTTCTGCCAGGTAATAAAATCAGAAAAAAAACTTTAACGGCTGGTTTTAGGGAGAATGAAAAGGAGATGGAGGAGGACCTCGGCAATGCAAACAAGGCTGCCCTGGAGGGTAGGTTTAGAGAGAGAGAGAGAGAGAGAGAGAGAGAGAGAGAGAGAGAGAGAGAGAGAGAGAGATGATCATTTAGCCACCGCCAAAGCCGAGGGCCTCGAGTCGAAGGTGAAGGCTCTTGAGACTTCCCTGAATCTGGAGCGCAAGAAGAGGGCCACCCTGAAGAGCAACCACAAAAGGGACCTCCATGCGAAACAGGATGAATGCACTGCATTGAGGTTTAAAATGCCCAGAAGTTAGTAATCTGGAATTTCAGAAACGGTCTGCTCCAGCAGGCCACTGCCTTCGCCACCGTTGCTTCGATGATGAGTGGACAGGTGCCCTTGCAGCAGCGACATGACGTGGAGTCGACTGGAAGCCAGGTGGTCGAGGAGAAGGCAAAGGAAGAGAAGACGAAGGAGTTTAAGGATGCGGCCAAGGCCAAGACGGAGAAGACTAGGGAGGAGACGAAGGAAGAGACCAAGGCTGGGACTATGGAGTAAGTTTCTCTCTCTCTCTCTCTCTCTCTCTCTCTCTCTCTCTCATAACACCCTCATTTAGGAAAGAGGTTTGCTTCAACCAGACGGCTGAGGAGAAGAGCGAGATGCCCACGGAGGATAAGACCAACGGAGAGGGAGATGACGAGAAGGCTGACTCCTACAGTGGCTTGGATCAGGAATTTACGGATAATAGGAACGGAATGAGCTCTTCGGCTTAGATTCGATGTCGCGCGTGAATAAAGAGTAAACTGACATGAATAGCTTTTTTTTTTCTTTTCTACACCTTTATTGGTCGACGCGGTCGCCATACTGCAACACCAGCTCTCTCTCTCTCTCTCTCTCTCTCTCTCTCTCTTTCAATCTCTCACACTTGTGAACACACTCTGGGAAACGGGGTTTACTGAACCAACTAAATGGTTGATCGCCGGTCGGAGCGTGTTCTCGTAGAAGGCTCGGCTCAGCAGTTCCGTTATGTCGACGAATATCTTGTAGACCTCCACAAGCTTGAGGGCGATCCACTTCTGCAGCCTCTTCCTGTCTTCTAGGATGCTTCCCGTGGCAAGGAATTTGAGGAGCTCGCTCTGGCAGCATGGGAAGTAAGAGGACAGCTGCCTCGGGTCTCCTATGATGATTGGACGGGCTTTGGGAAGGCGGTGGGCCAGCAGTGAAAGAGTGGGGGAACTAAAAAATAGTTTTAAGCCAATTCACTCACGTCTTACTTAGCATTCTATTCTTTCTCACACTTTCTCACACACACACTCTCTCTCTCTCTCCATTCTTTCTCTCACCTACCTGTAGTTCGGTTGTGAAGCTGAATAGCAAAAAAGGCAGACTTTTGAGAAAAGGAAAAGCCGGGATGTATGCCGAGCTAAATATATTCATTACAGAATGAAGAAGAAAACAAAGAAGGTCAATCGATAATCAAACGAGAGAGAGGATAATGCGGCGGGTGGAGGCAGCGGTGCGGTCAACAGGAGGAGACGGCGGCGCCCATTGTCATCTGAGTCACTCCCGAACCAAACAGTGCACTCGTGGTTCATATTTTCTATCTCACGTCTGATTTTGGAATCAGAGGTCATAGAACACTGTTTTGAGACGCTTGCGGGCTCTTCATGGAGAATAAGGAAAGATGGTAAACTCAAAAGGGCCAAGGAACTGAGATGTTCTTCGGGGGTCCGATAAACTTCGGCTGCCCTTCCTTCTACAGGGAAAGAACGACGACAATGCCAAGGGCGGGTCACCATCCACCATATGTTTACAGCCACGCCACCTCTTCCTTTAGCATTCTGGCAAAGAGTCAGGGACTGTCGGCTCAATCGATGAAAGCTTTACGGCAGGGGCAGACATAAACAAAACGTGCAACTGGTCAAAACTAACGCACAAAGGTCAACACATCGGATCAATCTCTCTCCCTCTCTCTCTCCTTCTTTTTCTCTCTCTCTCTCTGTCTCTTTCTCTCTCTCTCTCTCTCTCTCTCTCTCTCTCTTTCTTTCTCTCTTTTTCTCTCTCTAGCAACTAGATTATTGGCGATTGGCAATGGGGGTTTCCATTGAATGTCTGTAACATTTACTATTTTATTGAATCCTCCTTACAATACTAAAACATAAAATGAATTAACAACAACAGAGACGCCTAAAGATATTCCTAATGACTGGCGCTTCTGTGGCTGCGGAGGACTACGGGGTTGACGAAGGTCCAAGGAGCTTAGTGAGCGGGTTAAGGGCCTCTAGAAAACATTGTTTAGAAGGGTTATTAAAAGTTAATTACGGTTTCGGTAATCTTCGTCAGTCCGCGTAGACCCGTGACTTTAAAAATAAACACAAATCTTCCGTAGTTGGCACCTGAAACAATATCTTCAAAAACTGATCAAATTGACTGCATGAATAAAGGCTGTCATTAGTTTGCCTAATACTGATGATAGAAGATGACCTTACCTCAAAATGGATCGAAGGGTAGCTTGTTCTTTGGTTTCATTCAAAGAGAAGTTGGTTGCAGGAAACTGAAATTCTCTTCTTCTCTGTCTCTGTCTCTTGTCACCCGACTCAGACGGGTTCAACCTCCTCCAACCCCAATTAAAGCACCAGTGAAGCGGCAACGCATCACTGGCCCTTAAAATAACCTCTCTTTTTCAGATTAACTCTCGTTTAGAATACGGTGGCCAACGGCTGCCCAATGACGACGAGAAGCGCCGCCTTCCTGGATCTCGGATGCGAGTCTCCGCCCCTGAGGACAGAAGAGATCCACGGCTCCCGGCTCGCGGCGGCGTAGTTTTGCCCCTCCCCCTATTCCATATGTATCTCTCCTTCCTCCTTTTATGATATAACCTTCTCCCTCCCCCTATCGTATCTCTCTCTCTCTCTCTTGTTCTAACTTCTTGAACTAATGCTATACTCTTCTCTCTCTCTCGTATAATATTATGTAAGAGTATGCCTAGATAAAACCTTATTACTATACTTTTTAACATGAGAAGTCTGAGAGGCACCTAAGAAAAGGTGGTGCCTCCTCGGCGTGAGGAAAGACAGTGATTCTTGTGAGTCAGTGAGTTCCGCTTTCAGGCTTTGTCCTCAGATTCTCTTCTAGTCCCAAGTCGCTCTCAAAGCGCAATAGATACCAAACCGGACCCCTTCTTGCCACATGGATGAGCAAAAGGGTTCCCATCTTTATTTGGTTGACACTCTCTCACTCACACCAACCTGTAGTGCGGCCGAAGAAAGGAGGCCACAGTTCAGTCTGATTTTCATAGTCATATCCTCGCTTCCGAGGAGACTTCCTCTGCCCTGCCCGCACAGCGATGAGGAGAGGTGCTTCGTCGGTCGAGACGTAGCAAAAAGACTTTTGAGAAAAGGATGAGCCGGGATGTATGCCGAGCTAAATACTTTCTTTAGTAAAAGAATAAAAACAATTAAAAAACAAAGACGATAGATGAATCGATAATCAAATGAGAGAGGATAAATGTGGCGAGTGGAGACAGCGGTGCGGTAAACAGGAGGAGACGGCGGCGCCCATTGTCATCTGATCCACTCGTTCCCGCCAAAAAGTGCACTCAAAGGTTCATATTTTCTATCTCACGTAGGATTATGGTATCAGAGGTCATAGAACGCCGTTTTGCGGGTTTTACGGAGCCCAACAGTTGGTTTCCTCGACTTCATGGGGGTTGAGAAAAAATGAGAGAAGGATGATAAACTCAAAAGGGCCAAGGAACTGAGATGTTCCTCACAAGAAGCTTTTTTTTTCTCTATAATCAGGAGTACGACAATGCCACAGACAGGACATTGTCTACCAGATGCTTGCAGCCACGCCCCCAATTAGCATCTTGGCAAAGAACTGTCGGCCCAATCGATGAAGGCTTTATGGCAGTGCAGATATAAACAAAACGTGCAACGGGTCAAAACTAACGCACAAAGGTCAACCGAGGCCGCCAATAGCCGAACTGGAAAACTGGAGGTAGAAACAACAGACATCGAGGGATCAGTAACTCTCTTTCTCTCTCTCTCTCTCTCTCTCTCTCTCAAAGAGAACGTTAGAGAGAGCCGCAGAGGAAATTATTTGAACTTCCACATTAGGATCACCCGGAAAACCCACACTTAGCATGCCAGTCGCGTTCCAATCACCCAGGTGGCGCTTCCCTCCCCAATTAGCATGTCTCCCCACCCATTATTATTTCCTTCCTCCCTCTTCCCTCATTTCCCCCCTTCTCCCTCTGACGATGGTCGCCACTCCCTGTCTCGTGTGAGTCTCTCTCTTTCTCTCTTTCTCCCTCTCTCTCTCTCTCTTTCTCTTTCTCTCTCTCTCTCTCTCTCTCTATCTCTATCTCCTCCAACCCCTCCCTACCAGCGATGCGTGGGATGATCCTCGTCTGGTGGGCTTCTCCTGCGTCTACCTGCTCTCCATCGTCATGATCCTCGGCAACTCCATCTCCCTGTTCGTCCGCATTCGGAAGATGGTCGCTGGGAACAAAGGAAAGACCTCGAAGCAAGAATCAGAGGACTCGCAGCAACAGCAGACGGCCGCACCCTCCGCCACGTAGACCACAGCCACAGCCACAACCACAGAAGAATATGAATTTTTCGCAGTTTTTGCTTGTTCAAACGGGGAACCATTTCTTGATGATTGTTCATTCGTTGTTTCCCTTGTATTTCGAAACTAGACTCTTATGTCCCTCTACAACCTTCAATCTCTGAAGTCTCACTTTTTCTACATTTGTGTTTCTTTCGCCTATGTATTTCCAACCATCGTTGTTTAATTTGTGTGCATATCTCTGCCTTCTCTTTTCTGTTTCTCTGACTATATTCTGTCTCTGACTTTTCCTCTTTCTTCCCACTCTTTCTTTATTTCCGTCTTGAATAATCCTTTTCGTTTTCTCACTGTCACTTCGCAAACCTTCCTGTTGCTCACCTATGCGTCTGTAATCCTCGTTTTTCTAATTTCTTTGACGTCTCCCTCCCTGTCAATGCGTCTTTGTTATCTCTTCCTCTGCACATCTACTCTATACTTTTTGCCGCAGAGTCTAACTTTATTAAGAGCGTTTCCCAGCAAGAAATCAATGAATTTTCCAAGAAAACTAAAGTTAAAGCGAGTTGGATTGACAACTATCTGAAGAACTTTAAGTATCCTTAAAACTGTGCAGAAATGAACAATTTGCTTATGCAACTGTTGGGAAAACAATAAATTGCTCAAAAAAGGGTGCGGCAATGGATCGTTTGCTTGAAAACAGTGCGACGATTGGCAAATGGGAAATAAATCCTGGAAAATTGCATTGAAAACTGTGCGACGATCTGCAATATTTTTGAGGGATACGGTAGATTTCTGGATATTTCTGGAAATACGTAACTCCAAAGGACTGATTCAGTTTATTGACCGCATTATCACAACATAAATCATTAGTATCCCGAGATGATTAAGGCCCAAGGCGCACAACACAAAGTGAAATCAGAGTAGTACCCAAAGAGTCACGAGATCTCAGTCAATCAATAGAATAATGGGGAACAATCAATCAATATCGATTAGCATAAAGGGATTAAAGGGCGGTTCCTGGCACGACGAACGGGACGATTCGCATCCAGCGGTGTTCTCCGATCGACTCAGCCGCCGGGTGGGCACAAGTCGAATGGGCGAAACGGACGGCGGTGCAGCGCTCCTCCGGCAGAGCGAATTCACTGAAAACATCATTTTTATTGCCAATTTTAAGGTTCAAAATTAAAATTTAACGCTAAAATTCAATTTTAAGCTCTAAATTCTAAATTCCTCACCTTTCCTCCATATTCTCTCCAATAAGTTTGTCGGCGCCGCGGAGGAAGACGAAAGCGCGGATGCCGCGGGCCGCCCCGCTGCTCTCGGGAGGGAAGTTCTTGAAGAGGAAGAGATTCACACGACGTTTCTCCTCCGGTCGCATCTCACCGCACTCCGAGCCACACGCGTCGTGGGTGGAGTCGCCGCTCTCGCACACGTCGATTGGGATGCCTGAAGAGGAGTGAATTAAGGGGATGTTTTTAATTAAAGGAGGTTAAAATTTAAAAGAAAGTGAAGTGAAAGTATTACGGTAGGTGTGGAGGGGGCGGAAGGGCGAAGGTCCTACGGCGATCACGACCTCGCTGATGGAGCGACGATGGCGCGAGCGGAAGGCCTCCTGCAGCTCGCACTGGACCTGAAATGAAAACGTTAGTGAAAAGTTACAGTAACCCTATGAGGTAAAATGGCCCCTTCGTAGGTCGCTTTTGAGAAGCAGCAAACAACCTCAGGCCGCTTTTGGTAGAAAAACAGACAGAATCAGACCGTTGTTTATAAAACGACTCAGGCGACTTTTTACAGAAACCAGACGACCTACTTATCCTTCATAAAAACCAGCAAAATTTGGGACCGATCCAAACAGGATTGTGTACCGCCGTAACCAACCATCCCCAAGGTAGACGTACATTTTCAAACTGTCGTGGGGATGTTATTAGACTTAAAATGACCACTAAACAGTACTTTTTGTGGTGCATGCAAATGTGGAATGATATTTTCAAATAACAGTGAATATGGTAAGGCATGTGAGCTCGAATGTGTAGAGACCTCCAAAGGAAACTTTCTTTTCTCTTTTTTTGGAGAAGGAAATTCATAAAAGAAAATTTTAAAATGAAATGAACAGATCATTCCCAATGGGAGTAGTTCAGACTTCAGACTCTCTCAGAATCTACAGTACACGAAAGTACACACCACTCTGTACTATACTCTAAAACTACCGTACTCTAATACTGTAGATTTAACTGTAAAACCTACCATTTTGATGGCATTCAGTGTGCGTACGAGTCCGTTGGGCGGTGGCTGTGAGATGGTCATCAGCGGCTGGGGGAGGACGCCGTGGTGGAGGAGAAGGGCACTCATGGTCAAGTCGACGAGTTGGAGCTGCGAGTGGATGCACAGACACCGGCCCATACAACACGCAGATCCCTCCATTTTCATCTTTCCTAAATTTTGTTTTACAAACATAAAAATATATTAAAAAAAATTACAAAACAACAAAATGGGTCTAAAACATCAAATTTAGAGATAAAAAAGCGGAATTTCACCGCAAAACAAGGACAAACAACAGGGAAAAGCAAGATGTTTTATGGTAACAATAACAACCAAAAGAAAGCGGGAAAAGGGCTTTATTTGCCGTTTTTTAGGGCGGCGATGAAGGCCTCCATCTCCTCCAGCTTCTTCTTGTCCTGGCGCAACTGCTCCTCCCTCTTCCTCTGCTCCTGGGCCTTCTTTCGCTCGGCCGCTCGCTTCTGCTCCGGAGTCACCGTAGCCACGAGGATCACTGAAATTATGAGGTGGTAAAATGGGGATTATGAGGTGGTAAAATGAGGAAAATCGCAGTTTTCAGCCCATCTGGCACCGATTATCGAGAAAAAAAACACAAAACAAACGACCAGGGTTGAATGTTCATCCAAAATGTTATTAAAAAAATGTTATGTTATAGGAAAACTGGAATTCTTTAAGATTTTGCGTGTAATCCTTGTGCAGGATACTAATGCTCACTATATTGATCCAACTTTCGTATATTTCCATTAGGATAAACGAGGTTTCCTGTTTTCCTCCGCTCCATATAACATCTAATTTTATACCGATCTGGTACGGGCGCAGAATCCGACCAATTTAGTGAATTTCAAACGCAGAAGCGCGCAGAATCCTAATTAGGTCACGCAGATGCCGCTTTTTTGGTAAGCTAAGACCGCTTCGTTCCGCTTTTTTGGTAACCTGAGACCGCTTTTTTATTGCAGATGGTAGCCTCAGGTCGCTTAAGGCCTTAAGCACCTTAAGGTTTTTTAAAGGACCATAAGACTTTTAAGCCGGCTTCTTAAGGTCCAAATAAAGAATCTGGGCTATAAAAAAATTAATAAATTAGAATTGTGCTTACCGTCATTGTCCTTCTTCCTGCCCTCGACGCGGTCCAATCCGTCCTTGGCCCTCTGATCCGGCTTCAGTTCGAGTGCCCTCTTGTATTTCTCCCTGGCCTCCTTGGTCTTTCCCTGGTCCTCGAGCCTCAAGAGAAAAAGCAGATGCGGTCGAGTGGAAGAATGGAAAAGAAGCGGTGGAAAACAAACACGGACTTTTTGGCCATCACGATCAGGGTCTCCACGAAATAGGTCACGGCGTTCTGGTGCTTAGGGTCGAGGAGCAGGGCCTGCGACAGGTCCTTCTCGGCCATCTCGTAGTTCGATTGGTTGAAATATCTGAAAAGGGAGGAGTAGGGTAAGATTTCTCTCTTTCTCGAGCCCACTCACTTCCTCTCTCTCTCTCTCTAGACTCTCTCTAGAAAGCGGTCTGAGGTCGCCAGAAAAAAGCAGAAAGCGGCCTGAGGTCGCCGAAAAGAACAGAACGCGGCCTGTCTCCAGAAAAGCGGAAAGCGGTCTGGGGTCACCCAAAAAAGCGGTCTGACATATGAGGTCGTCGGAAAAAGCAGAAACCGACCTGAGGTCGTCAGAAAAAGCCAAAAAGCGGCCTGAGGTCGCCATTATTTGCATAAAGCGGCCTGAAGGTTACTTACGCTGCTCCCTTGGCCACGAAAGCCTCCACATAATCCGGACAGGCGGTGATGGCCTGATCCAACTGCTGCATGGCTCCCTGGAATCGTCCCTCCTTAAGCTCCTCCACGCCGGCCTTCACAAAATCCTCCGCCAGCCATCGGTCCTGCTGCTTTCTCATGCCGGCAGCCGTCTTCTCCAAGTCCTAAACTTCGAATTTAGTCATTTTAAGTGAGTAAAGCTTGATTTTACTAGATTAGCGATTACAAAATGCCTTTTCTGTTAAATCAAACCCAAAAAACGCGTAAAAATCACAAAAATTGACCTGTCTGTTCACGCAATCCAAGAAGGAGAAGTTGCTTCTCTCAGGCAGACCGAGGGAGGTCTCCAGGTAGGGGTTCTTCAGAATCAGAGGATGCTCATCCAGATAGTCCCAGAAACGAGGCTTCTTTGGCAGGTCTTCGGCAGCCCTGAAGGAGTTGGGTTACGGTTGTGATTACTGTAGTTTTGCTTTCATATTGAGGATTACGGTAATTTTTGAGAATTACAGAAGTGTTGGGTTGGTAATACGGTAGTTTTAGGTTTAAAAATGATAAAAAAGAAGAAAAACTAACCTGAAATAGTCGGGCAAGTGCTTCGTCAGGAGTGGAGGACCCTCAATTTTAATCCGTTAGAGCACTAGAGCAAGGGAGAGAGAGGGAGAGAGAGAAAAAAGAGAACAGGCAGTCAGAGACGCAGAGGAAAAGGCTAGGACCGCTTTCTAGCAATCAAAGGCAGCTTTTTGGCAACTAAAGACCGCAGTTTCCAACCAAATGCTGCGCTTTTTTCGAAAACAAAGGCCGTTTGGACCGAATTTGGTAACCAAAGGCCGCTTGGACAGCTTTTTGGCAACTAAAGGCCGCTTGACTTTCTTTTTAGCAATGAAAATCCGCCTGTCTGCTTTTTTGAAACCAAAGGCCGCCTGGGCCGCTTCATGGCAACCATAGGCCGTTCAGATTTGCAGCCAAAGGCCGCTTTTTCTGGCAACCAAAGGCCGCTTGTACCAGCAGTAAGAGAGAAAGAGAGAGTGAGAGACGCAGATCTTCCGCCCTACCTCCACCAATTCAATGGCCAGCGGGTTGCATCCAACCACGACCGCCTTGTGATATTCTCCCGTGTTCAATCTACGCGAGAGGGAGGAAACCGGAGCCAAAAGCTGAAATTCCACACGTTTTAGCCTTCAAAATTCAAATAAACCTGAAGATCGATAAAGCTGAGATCTCTT
The DNA here is from genome assembly GCA_022343465.1 of Oscheius sp. G VE-2021. Taxonomy (NCBI): domain Eukaryota; kingdom Metazoa; phylum Nematoda; class Chromadorea; order Rhabditida; family Rhabditidae; genus Oscheius; species Oscheius sp. G VE-2021. Next base: position 1,241,761 of record JAJQXH010000085.1, read on the forward strand.
CGGAGCCTGGTCATGAAGCAGAGGGGACGGACGTAGACGCCCACGCTGTCGCAGCGCTTCACTTTCACCGCCAGGACGTCTCCTAGACAGACGTCGGACTGCAGGCGTTTCAGGGCACTGGAAATGGGAATTTCAGAAAAACTTTAGTGGAGACTTTTAAAGATTTAAATTGTTTTTCCTCAAAATTACAGTAACCTAGAATAAGGCCTACCTAGATTCGGAAATCCTCGAGGCAAAGCACTCAAAAGGAGGCATGGAAGAGAGGGAGGTGGAAGTGGAGGAGGCCTCGGCCGGAGGGATATCCCTCTTCCTAATCAACTCCTTACAGGCCTTTCGGATCGCCTCTCGACGGTCTCGCGAACTCATCTGAATTTTGCCTGTTAATTTCACAATTTAAAATTGTAAAAAGTACAATTTTGAGTCTAAAAATCAATTTTTAGAGCCAAAAATCACGTTTTTGAGCCCAAAAATCATTTCCAGACCTGAAAAATCAATAAAAATGTAAAATCGGGATTTAAAACCCCAAAAAGCAAAAAAAATCACTACTGGAGCATGTTTATTACTCCTCCTTTGGAGATCGGGGTGCACATAGTCGACTATAGGGCATACGGTAACAAATGATACGGTACACATCTAGGGAGATACGGTAACAAATCGCTACGGTAACTAATAAGTGAGATACGGTAAGTGACATGGCAAAGGCAATCATAAATACATGTGTACACGTGTACATGTGTCGAGGACACTTTCACAATCTGTGGCAGACTAGAATTAGAATATTGCGGGAACTAGAAGAATTGAAAGGGTTTGACGTGGAAAATGGCTTGACAATTCAAGAAATATCCAATCGATTAGCGTCTTCGCGTGGTGACGTTGGGGTAGATGGAGTCGGGCAGTGTTTCGGGAACCACGCGGCGGATGGGCATCGCGTGGAAGATGGTCCTGGCCTGTTCGAGGAGGAAAACGCCCAGGGTCGCTCGGGTGACGGAGTCCCATTGACGCGTCGCGCCGTGCCACTCTCCGCCCTGAAAATGAAAGATTTAGGCCACGCCCATTTTTCTGTTTAACAGTTTTAATCGCTGAATTTTGGTTGCCAAAAAGCAGATTTTAATAGCTACAAAAGCGGCTTTTAGTTGCCAGAAAGCAGGGAAGCGGCCTATGGTTAGCAAAAAGCGGGCATTGATTGCCGAAAACGGCCCTTAATTTCCAAAAAAGGTGCAGTGGCATTTGTTTGCCAAAATACAGGTAAAGCGGGCTATGGCTGCCAAAACGCGGCTTTTAATTTCAAAAAAATATTTAAACCACGCCCACTATTAGTGAAAGCCACTGAGCCACACCCAATTTGCATATAACACCCGCAAAAGAAATGTTAGTACCATTTGAAGCTCAATATCAACTTTCAGCGGGCAATGGTTACCAAAAGCGGCTTTTTATTGCCAAAAAAAACAGGTGAGGCGGCCTTTGGTTGCCAAAAAGCGGCTTTTAATTCACAAAAAGCAGGTAAAACGGCTCCTAATTGCCAAAAGGTTACCAAAAAGCGGCCTTTCATTGCCCAAAATTTTGACCAACCTTAACATTGCTGAGGTTCTCCAGTCGGATGGCTTCGATGAAGGCCGCCTCCCTGACGAATGCCTCGTGGTCGGAGATGGTGTGGCTGATCTCCAGAAGACCCACGCCCTCGCCAGAATTCCAGATCGTGTTGATCCGCCGGAACTTCTCCGTGGAATCCTGGAATTATAATAAAAATTGAAGAAAAAAAGCTGAAAAAGTACCAATTTAGGAGATTTGGCCTCCCTCAGGCGTTTGGCGTCGATCAGATGGGCGAGAGGGCGGGCCTGAAAGAGGGATTTTTGTGACTTAAAAGCCGACTTTGGCAACCTAAGGCCGCCGGACCTCTTGTTGGACATTTAAAACAGTTTTTTGAAGCCAGAATTCTCACCTTGGTCCCCTTTCCCACGTAGAAGATGGCTTCAACAAAAGCCTTCAGCGAGGGCTTCCGTTCGTCGCCGATGACTCTTGGATCCAGGAGGAGGTAGACAAAAGCGGTGACTCCTTTGTTTTGGAAATCCGAGCGGATCTAAAAAAAACAATTCGAGTTTTGATGTTTTACTTTCTAGACAACTTTCCGCCAACCAAAGGCCGCTTGGACCGCTTTTTGGCAACCAAAGAGCATGAATAAACAAACCGCGTCATCTAACTTCTGTCCCAATTTCTCGTCCAATTTTCCGGTGAAGGCCTGCTCCAACTGTCTGGAGTATTTGACGGTGTCTTTGACAACTTCCTGAAGGCTCTCCGAGGCAGCCAGCAGCTTCTTCTCGTACATGTGACGGGTCCTGAAAAGAAAAGAGATTTTAACCTTTTCTCATAGCGAATTTTCTGAAGAAAAGCTTTTTTTGTAGAAAATGCTCTTTACTCCTCTTCTTTCTCTAGTAAGCTTGCAATTTTGCGCATGATTTTTGAGAGGATTTGCCGTAAGATTTTCGGTATAAATACAATCAGCCGCAAGATTTTCCGTCCGAAGAGCAATTGTCTGCACAGTTTTGGTTCCATTTTCACCCGTTTTACCCATTTTCTATCTGAAAATAAGTCAAGGAGTCGTATTCCAATGAAGCTACCTTTCATCTTTCCCCTATTCCTCTTTCTTCATTCACCTCTCTTCATTTAAAAAAAAGTAAGAAACAACTGAAACGAAGATATATTGATTCAATAACTTTATTGAATTAGATCAAATAACCTAAGCGGCAGCGTTGGCTGACGGCAGAACGTTCTGCAAATCAGCCAATTGACGGTCGAGATCCTTCAAGACTGCCGTCAGCCCATAGATGTAGAATGTGTATTTCTCCAGCTCCATGTTTTCCTTGCCCTCCTCGACTTGCTCGATGGTTCTGAGGATCTCCTCGCGTTGAAGACGGGCCCTTTCGTAGTCACTCAGAGCATCCATTGGAGAGAAGACCGCTTGAAAGACTTGGGTGGTTGGAAATAGCCAAAAATGAGCTAATTTCGTCTACTTTGCTTATCGAATTCCTTATCTCCCCTCCTTGACTATGTTTTAGAAAGAAAATGGATAAAACAGGAACTATAATTCAATATGCAAAGTAGATGCAGCCATTTTTGACCATTTCCAACCACCCAAGTCGTCCAACCGGTCTTCTCCCCGATGCATCTTCTGAACGTCTACGAAAAGATCCGTCTCCATCGAGAAGAGATCATCAGGACCATGGAAACGGTGGAAGGGAGCAAGGAGAATATGCCACTGGAGGTATACAACGGCTACATGGACGGACTGAAGGCAATCTTGAAGGAGGCCGAGTGTCGATTGCGCAATTTGGGGAAGAATCTACCTTCCAAAAACCCCGCTGCATGGGTAAAACGATCTCGTTAAATGAAGATTTTGTTGTTCCACCCTTTCTTACGGCCCTGGAGAAATACACCTTCTACATCGACGGGCTCACGGCAGTCTTGAGGGATGTGGAGAGTCGAATGGCCGATCTCGAGCAGGGTTTGCCACAGACTAACCCTGCTGCTTAGATAATAGTTGAATAAACGGTTGTAAATCGAAGTTCGTGTTATTTCGTTGTCTTTAGTTTGCAGTGTTTCTTGGATTTCCGCTAAAAAAGGATAACTTTTCAAAGGGGTTTCAGAGCTAAGGGTTGCCAAGCAAACATCGATGGTTCGGATCCGCCCAGGGACAAACTGTTTGCCTTCTTTATAGCTTTCTAGAAGGCCGTTACTTTCAGAAACCCGGCAGTTACAAGTACCAACCACTGCAGAAGCTATCAGAAGCGTCTGCTTTCTGAGAGGAACCTGAATCTGCCATTATGCTTTCTGTTAGGTTTCTGCTTTTCTGCGAAAATCCAAAGCAAGCAGAAACGCAGAAACCAGTTTTCTGAAGAAAAACAGAAACCTGTAGCTTTCCAGTCGCTTTTGGCATTTTCTGCCAGCTTTTTGTTATCAGGCCGCATTTGGTGACCTCAGGCCGCTTTTTGGCGTTCTGCAGAAAAACAGAACAGAAGGAAGCGACGTTTCTGCAGGAAAGCAGAAAGCTACCAGAACCCTGGAAAAAGCAGATTCCTCCAATGTTTGACAAGAAAGGGTTGAAACCGCCGTGGAAGACGCTATTGAACACTAGCACTAAAAGTACTTTTTGGGGATGCTATATGCAAATTTGGGATGCTATTTTCAGTTGAGACCGGATTGTGCACGGTTTTCAGTGGACTGCATATTGCCGCACGGTTTTATCTGCTCTGCCCATTGCCGCATAGTTTTATCCTTCCTGCCGGTAGGTTATGCTTTCTCAGCCACGCAAACCCAAAAATGCGTATCCCAGCGTAATTCCCCACCCCTTCACTTCTACTAATTCTACTCGTCAAACCGGTCGCCTGGCCATGGACCCTCTCCAGATGTACACTCAACTGAGGACGCTGAAGATGGACAGCCTCAAAACGAAGAAGAGGATCGAGGAAATCAAAGATGGAATGGCCCAGGAGGAGTACGAGGCCAGCTTCAAGGAGCACATCCGATGGCTGGATGAGACCATCCACCGAATAGACCAACTGCTGGCTTGTGTGAACGCCATCCTGCCTCCCATCGCCCCGGCTGGCTGAGATACCGGAGACTACTGGAATAAAAAGTACTAACTGGATGTGTTTTCGTTGTTATTTCTTCTATTTGATCCTTTTTCCACGTTTTAAGGCTACCTTTCAAAAATTTGCGAAGTTTCACATAGTTTTCGAAGAATATCCAGTTTGACGCATGGGTTTTCGGACCATTGCCGTTTGCCGCACGGTTTACACTGCTTTGCCAATTGCCGCACAGTTTTACATGATTTGCCGAACGGCGCACAGTTGTACCCGTCGTTCTGCCGATTGCCGCACGGTTTTAGCTGTTCTGCCGATTGTGCCACTGCAGAATATACCAGATGCTTTTATCTTACTCATTATGGCTTCTGTCAGAAACCAGAATCTACCACTGCCGATTGCCGCACGGTTTTACACATCTTGCCAATTGCCGCACACTTTTATCTCCCTGTAAGAGACCACAAACCTGGAGCAAATGGGTCCCGCTTGGATTCCGTGTCTCTTCAACTCGGCGCGCAGTTCTCCCTCCTTCAGCCGGCGGATCTTCCTCATTTTGCTCTCATCCACGTTTTGAGGCACCTTCGCAGTGCTGATTTGCAGCTAAATAGACCTTTAATTAATCAATTTTTAAAATAATTAATAAAAATTAATAAATCTTAAAATCAAACAAAAGAAATGAAATCGAACCTGAGCCAGACGGCCTTCCAATTCTTTGACGTCGAAGCTCTCTTCGGCGGTGAGGTAGGCGGAGGAGTCGGCGGAGGGCGCGGGCTGGACATGGCCTGAAATGGACTGGTAAATTCCAATTAGTCCTCTAAGGTTGGGACAAAGCCGCAGAAGACCGCATTTTCCAGCCTCAGGCCGCAGAAGACCGCTTATTTCCGCACGGTTTTCGCCAAAATCAGTGTTGTTCACTCATTTTTCGTTATTCTCCTTCTCAAACCACCCACGTTTCGGTTCCGGAGTGAGAGGGGGCGCCGACGGCTCCACCATCCTCCTCGGCGGCGGTCTGATGACCAGCTTCCTCTTCGGCGTCTCCTGGTTTTGTAGGAGTTTTGGAGGAGGAGGCGGTTTTCCAACGGTCACTTGTGGCTTCCCAGCGGCCTGAGGTTTCACAACCACAGCATGTGGGTTCTGCCTCATTCCCGGTTCAAAATCAGGGGTCTTCGATCTTCTGGGCGTCTTCTGGGCCCTCGGGGTCCTCTCCAAGATATCAGGAGTCCTCGCCCTCCGCGGCTTCTGTTTCGTCTCCTTCTTCCTGTGTTCTTCCAGCACATCCTGGGGGATTTCCACGGCGGTAGAACACTCCTGAAATTGATTTTTTTTAAAATGAATTTTAGGGGAAAATTGGTTGTTTTAGGTAGATTTTATCAGAAAATGGGTAGTTTTACACACAAAATACCAAATCAATCGATTTAAAAAGATAACAAATAAGCTTACTGAGATGCTCTTGGCCTCCTTGCGCATGATGACGGCGTAGGAGCGGCGGACGCGGTTCTTCAGGTCGCGGACGAAGGAGCTGGGGCGCTCTTCGGGAAGAATGCCGGCTTGGCAGAGGAAGAGCCGGCGGAGGACGCAACGGCGGGCACGACGGTCCTTCTCCAGGTATCGGGTGAGGAATCTGAAATTGGAATGTTGCGACGTTCTCTCTCTCTCTATTTCCAGAATTCCCGAGTCCTAGAACGTTCTTTCCGCTGAGCTAATACCGTAAGAATGCCGCTTTTTGGTGATTTTTTCTCATCTGGGCGGCCTGCGGTTGCAAGAAGCGGTCCAAACACCCTGCGATTGCTTTGCTTGCTTTGGAACGACCAATTTGACCCTCCAAGAGAGTGGAAATTAGCCAATTTCCAACTTCCAGAACCTTCTCACGGCTATTCAAATGACGTCGCGTTGTGTTGCGTGACCTGCGTCTCTCGATTTCCCTCCCTCTCGCCTCATTATCCTACGATTTGTGGCCTTAAAAGGCCTTCGGGCGCCCCGTGGACCAACACTCCTGATGGCGCCGCCAAGCAGTTCAGGAGGGAGTGGTTCCAGGGCGACGGAATGGTCCGCAGGAAGAACCTCCCCATCGAATACAACCCCTAGGGGACACACAAGAGCAGATGACGACCGAGAATAAATTGTAAAAAAAAGTTTTTGTGTGTTGTTTTTGTTGTTATAATGTGTTGTTCAGGTTTAAAACTGAATTAATTTTCTTCTAATTTGTTACTTGGGCACTTTCCTTCTTACTTCCACCTAACCTTGTCATTGTTTCTTGATCAATGTTTTTTGGCAATTACAGCCTCTCTTTTACCCACTCCTTCGAGTTGCCGACAGCCATGATGATGGGCGTCCTTCCCAGGTCGTCCTTGGCCGTCACATCGGCCCCGAAATGAAGCAGCAGCTGGCAGATGGCCACGTTGTCACAGCCAGCAGCCACGTGCAGTGGCGTCAATCCATCCACAGACCTCTCCCGAGGATTGCCACCTCTTCCTGGAAATAAGGGTCTTAGATTCATTAATGTAGACCTTAAAAATAGGGCACTTAGGAGTTAAATTTAACGGAAAGGGAAACTTAGGGTGAGACCTCTTCCTGAAAATTAAGGACTTAACTATCACCCTACACTAAGAAAATAAGGCCGTAAACTAAGGAAAAAGGCCCTAACTTAAGGTAATACAGGTCTAAAATAAGAGTAAAGAGCCTAATTGAAGTCCCTAAACTAAGGATTAATTAAGGCCTTAACCCACCCAACATGGATCTAACTTCTTCCAATGCGGCCGGCGTCCTGGAGCTGCACATGAGGTGCAGCCGGCTGGTGCTAGGCGCCACTTCCGTCATCTAAACGATTAAAAACTACAAAAGGCCCACTTAAATGGGGTAAAGTACGTAAAATACACAATTCGAGAGCGAATACAGTAATCAATCAATAAATAAAAAAGAAAAATAGAACTTTAATTAGAATATCACAATGCAGAGACGGGATATGAAAGTAATACCACCGAGGAGATCAAAAGAAAAGCTAAAGGACCCATGATTATGATTAGAATATTGCACCAGGGAGTTAACGTAGTTAAGGGAGTTAAGACCTTAAGGTCATTAAGGTGCCTAAAATAAGGCCCTAAATAAGGTAGGATAAGGGTTTCCTTAGGAAATGGCCAAACTTCGGCTGAAAATGCGTTTTTCGGGCAATTTAGAGCTAGAAAAGTGGTTTTAATGCTATAAAAAAAGAGGAAAATGCTTTTCCAAGAGAGAAAAAGCGGGGGAAATGGCGTTAGAATGGCAGTTTCTGGCGACAGGGACACACGCGGGTGGAATTGGCGGGAGGGACGCTGGCGCAGGAAAAGAGGAGGTCGTAGGATTGGAGGGAGCAGTTGAAGGGAGCGAAGACCGAGGCGGCGGAGGAGGTGGGAGAGGAGCAGTTGGACGAGCATCTGAAATGGGGAAACTGAGGGGAATTTGATAATTTTGTGGAAAAACTTGCGTTAAAATCGATGAATTTCGGATTTAAACATTGAATTTAATATTTTTGCTGTTATTTTACCTCTTTTGGAGGGTCTCAATTTTAATATTTTCAATCCGTATCATTTTTAATACTTTTTGATAGAAGCGTCTTCTATTTTCTGCTTTCCTCTAGGAAAAGACGAATTTTTACTTAAAAAAGCGGTAAAAAAGTTTTTTTTTAAAAGTTGGTTAAAAAGCGGAAACGGAAAACGCGCAACAACAAAAAAGAAAAAAAAGACGCCTACCTTTTAAACCAATTGACTCGCAAGAATTTTTACAAAGAGTTAAACTTGATAAGTTTTCCACATCTCATTTTCTTTCTTTTTTTAAATTTTAATTTCTTGAAAAATCTAACTAGTTTGGGCGGGTTTGTTCCCATTTGAAACAGAGAAAAAGCGGAAAACGGCCTATGCTTTTTAAATGATCTGCTTTTATTGTTTTTTTTTTTAATTTTCAAATGACACAGCAAATATACTGAATACAAACCTATTTTTACAGATACAACTCAATTTAAACCAAATTTTCAGTTTTAGGTTGATCCAGATTTGACTTTTTGATAACTGAAACTTTGTTTAAATAAAAACTTCTAGAAAACATTTTGGAAAATAATTTAAAAATTAATTTAGAACATCGAGGCAAAACATTACTTCTGCTCAAAATCGGAGGGTTCTGCAGGGATTTCTCTGCCTCCCTGCTTTTTTCACTTTTTCCGTCTAATCTTTTACACGCTCTTTCGATAGTCTGATTTGTTCGATTCAAACAAATTTCGCTTAGAACAGTCTCAAAAAGCGATATAAAAATAAAAACTATCGAAAACTACACAGACCAACAGAAAATGAGAAGATTATGGTGCTTTTCAAACGGGCAATTCTGCCACCCAGCTGATAAGCGCCTGTTTGCACTTTTTCCATTGTACAGAAGAGATGGTCAACAGATGGCATTTAGATAATGAACAGCAAGGCTTTAACTTACAACGTCCTACCAATATTCAGAAAGACGAGAAAGATTAAAACGCGGACTAAAAACACTGACAAAATCAGTTCAGCCTTAAAAAGCCAAAGTTGCCAGTCAAGTGGTGAGAAAAGCGCTGATCTCTCGTGATTGTGAGTCATGGAGCCAGCTGGCTGTCTTAAATCCCGAGATTTTCCCCCGCATCTGCCGGTGGTATTTGCCCAAGCGGCTGTTTCACAATTGCAATTGGTTGGTGCACAAATACAACCAGCTGGCTGACTTTATTTGAATTTTGCGAATTAAAGCGTGTGTTTTGAGTTTGTTTGACGGGAAGCCGCTTTTAGGCAACCAAAGGCCGCTTTTTGCAGAATAATTTGCATATTCCACCCTAAACCTCACTTTTTTAGGTGTTCATATGTGTTTACGAAGCGGAAGAACGACGGTTCACACAGAAGACCCTCTTTCTGGCACACCTGGTCGCAGGAACCCCAGCCGCAGTGGACCTAAACGAGAAATTAGAATTTACTCCATGATTTTTCAAAGAAATTGGCATTTTCTCCATAGATCTTCGAAAACGGCAAACTGAGGTAGTTTTAGGTATAAAACGGCATTTTTAGGCGGTTTTGGACCAACTTGGCAGAAAAATTGGAAGTTTTTGGTAAAAATAGTGAAAAATAATCACCTTTAACTCTCTTCTGGAGGGATATCTCGGCAGGGTGGAGCAGAAATCCTGGTTGAGGACCATGTTGTTCACCCGAAGAAGCATGCCCAGGGGAGAGAATTCCTCGGGAACGTGGGGTTCTGCCTGAAACAAAGGCTTTATTATCTCTCTCTCTCTCTCTCTCTCTTTCTCCCTCAAAATGGCATTATTTAAGGTAGAAATTCAGTTTTTTTCTGTGATTGAGGTAATCGACCCTCTGACGCTGTTTTTTCAATGTTATTTTGTGAAAATACTTCGGAAAAAAGCGGCAACGGCCTGCTGTCGCCGGCGGTAGATCACAAACAAGCGACTTTTAGACGCCCAAAAGCCCTGAAATTCCATTGCTAGCTTAGGAACAACCCTTCTAACCAACCAGGCAAGAGGAAATTAGCAAATTTCCACCTCACGGCTATTCAAATGACTTCAAATATGGGTCGCGTGGACTGCGTCTCCTCATTAGCCTACGATTTGTGGCCTTAAAAGCCCTCTGGCGGGCCCTTGCCTCATTCCTCCCTCTGACGATGGCCCAGTCGATCCCTCCCGGAGACATCGCCACCCAGCCGGGTACCAAGATCGTCTTCAACGCGCCCTACGACGACAAGCACACCTACCACATCAAGATCATCAACTCGTCGGCCCGCCGCATCGGATGGGCCATCAAGACGACGAACATGAAGCGCCTGGGCGTTGACCCCGGCTGCGGAGTGCTGGACCCCAAGGAGGCCATCCTGATGGCCGTCTCCTGCGACGCCTTCGCCTTCGGACAGGAGGACACCAACAACGACCGCATCACGGTCGAGTGGACCAACACTCCTGATGGCGCCGCCAAGCAGTTCAGGAGGGAGTGGTTCCAGGGCGACGGAATGGTCCGCAGGAAGAACCTCCCCATCGAATACAACCCCTAGGGGGCCTCCAAGAAAACCAAACCCGCAATAAACGTCTTCGCCCATGTGTTTTCACTGTTTTCCTGTCTTCTTATTTCAAACGAAACCGTTCGTACCTAAAGTCAAGTTTTGCCAACCTGCTGTCAATAACCTTTCACAGCCGGTTGGCAATACTTGCTTCTTCTAGCCAGCTGTCAAAGGAGGACTACCTACTACGATGTCAATTCCATCAACTGCCAGCCGGTTTTCAGCATCCTTTTCGTGCTTGTCGTCTTACTGTAGGCAGTTTCAGTAGCTGCCAGCTGGCTGTCAGTACTGTCTTCTTCCAGGCAGATAACGCAGAAAGAGGCTATGTTGTCATTCGGCTGCCATGAGGTAGCCAAAAAAGCGGAAAGCGGCCTGAGGTTGCCAGAAATCAGAAAGCGGCCTGAGGTCACTGAAAAAGCGGAAAGCGGCCAGAGGTTACACTTCCATTTTCTATTTATTTTGGGTCTAAATTCTTAGTTTTTCCTCTCATTTCCCTCAAATCCAAGTATTTCCTACTCACCTCAATTGAGAATGCCTTCTGCAGCGCCTTCAGAAGCTCCTCTTCCTTATGAACATCGATTGTATAGGCATAGGGCGCTCCCAGTTCCTCCATGTACGGACATTGACTGCTCCACTGAAACAACAACCAAGGGTTACTATAGAATCAGGGCGCGATTACCAGACGGAGAGTGGGTTTCTCGGCCAAAAAGGGGGTATTCGCCCTCGAATGAGGGGAATCGAACTGGGCGTTGATGAAAACGGCGCCGTTGGCCACAGCTTCCAGAGGGGCGGGGCCTAAAAATGTAGATTTTGGAGAGAAAACTAGATTTTTTAGCCACTTTTCTGCCAAAATTGGCAAATAAAGGAGTAATATGCCAAAATATAGGTACACAAATGACCTTCAAGAGGGAAACCGAGGCCGATGAAGGCTCCGACAGACTTCAGAAGAGAGGAGACGTTGGATTGGGCGAGGATGCCGTGGTTCACCACTCCCTCGAAGAGAGGATTGTCCGGAGGAGCATCGGCTACGGTGGCGTGGATCTGAAAATACTTTTTAAAAATCGGAATTTCAACAGCAACATTTTAGGAAACTTTAGAAAGGAATCGAAAATTGGAAATGGCAAAAAGCGGCTTATAATTGGCAAAAGCGGATTAAAAGCCGGTCAAGCGGCCTTTGGTTGCAAAAAAAGCGGCTGGCGTGCATGGAGTGCGCCGGCCGGAATCGAACCCTCGACCATTAGCTTGGTGATAGGTTTTAGAACAAATGGGCATCTTGTGGTTGGCAATTTGCCAGGTCAAACTATGCTGTTTCAAGTTAATTTTCCTCCTTTTTAAATATTTTTTCTAGCTAAAAAGGCCATTTTAAATACAAAACCAACCTCATATCCATTGCTCCTCAACGTCTTCATGACGTCTTCGAAGCCCTGCCACATGTACTGCAGTTTCCCGTAGATCAACACCGCTTTTCTGCTCTTCCGCTCGAACATCGCCGGCACGTCGTCGCTTTGAACCACAAATCTGAAAACTTCATAATTAAACTATGTAAAAACAGAGAAAAAACTGTAAAAAAAAGATAACTTTAACTGAAAACAACGAAAAACAAACCCAAGGAATGAATTATCAGATGTGTGAGGGTAGAATGTCCAATACTGCTGCAGTTTCAGGGCGTGTCCTCCCCACGGATTCTTCTTTCCTCCTGAAAATACCGATTTAAATTTGTTTTTTAACAGTTTTTTAGTTTACAAAAAATAATTACCCGGAAGTGGAAGTAGTACGGGTCGGCCCATGAGGTGCAGGCGGCCTTAGGTTACCAAAAAGCGGCTTTATATTGCCCAAAAAAGTAGGTCAAAAGCCGCTGGTCCGCCGTTACAGCCAGCTGGCTCAAAAAGTTCCAAAAAATCTCAAAAATCTCACCGAATTCCGACTTGTGCGCCAGAAAATAGGACCTCGTGTTGAATTCCGCATGCGTCCCGAAGCTATCCACCAGCCGAAGTTTGCATCTGAAATGGTTTTATTTTTAAATTATTTAATTTAAAATACGATTTTCTAGGAAAAAAATTATAAATTTTGTAGTGAAAATTTGAATATAGCAGTGAAAAACCCCTCACTTGTGAGTGGAGGCGAAGGCCTTCTCTTTGCGGAAGCCTCTGGTGAAGCCCATGATGTCGGTGATTATCAGATCCAGGTGGCCATCGCCCGGACACGAAGGAGAGCTCTTGAAGGCGTCGATGTTCCTGAAAGTTGAAGTTAGTCAAGTTCGAATTGGGGTTACTACTATTACATGACCTCAGACCGGATTTGGTGACCTCAGCACCTCTTTTTAAGGTTAAAACCCACTTCTTCAACAAATACTTCGGCGGTAGAATACCACATTATGATGTCATTGAATTTCATAAACTAATGATATCCCTCTCGATGTCACTAATTCTTGATTTTACATCTCAAGTTTTATATTATTTCCAGGAAAACAATGCATTTTTGGTTAAAAACGACAATGTTACAATGAGCTTACAGTTAGTTCCAAAATCGAGGTAAAAATTGAGGTTCGTGTATTCTGACGACTAATTTTCAATCCTATTTTATGAAATTAGTTATACTTTTCAGATGTCAGCCAATAATAAAGGTCGGGAAGCCAGACGACTTAGAAATGCAACCGCCGCTCTCCAAGCGGCCCAAAATTCACGGAATTGCGAGCTACTACAGCCAAGCGGGATATGGTTACCAGAAGCGGTTAAAGCGGCCTACGGTTGTTAAAGCTGTCCAAAGCGGTCTTTCTAGGACTCGATAACCTAACCAGAATCTTCAGAGAGACCAATTGTCTTAATCTTGTTCATTTGGTGACAGCAGAAAAACCACGGAAACCCATTGGTGGGTAAAAGAAAACCAGTCAGATCTCGTCAATTCGAGATTTAGTAAATGTCAGTCAACTTTTTAGCCCAGAGTAGGTAGAAAATGAAGAAACGGTTGCCAAAAGCCTGCCGTTGGAACTAAAATTAGCATAACTGAGATATAATCCATTTTGACAAGAATGAATTCGGCTAGCGGCCTACCTACCTACTAATAGACTAATAGAGAACAAACAAGAAGGAAACAAGGAGAACAGCTGGGGCAAATTAATGGCAGGAAAGCACCCTCGGCCAAATAGCAGAACAACAACATTTCAATATGTTTTATATAGTTTATTGGTCTGTCCGTACCCCTAGGGGTTGTATTCGATGGGGAGGTTCTTCCTGCGGACCATTCCGTCGCCCTGGAACCACTCCCTCCTGAACTGCTTGGCGGCGCCATCAGGAGTGTTGGTCCACTCGACCGTGATGCGGTCGTTGTTGGTGTCCTCCTGTCCGAAGGCGAAGGCGTCGCAGGAGACGGCCATCAGGATGGCCTCCTTGGGGTCCAGCACTCCGCAGCCGGGGTCAACGCCCAGGCGCTTCATGTTCGTCGTCTTGATGGCCCATCCGATGCGGCGGGCCGACGAGTTGATGATCTTGATGTGGTAGGTGTGCTTGTCGTCGTAGGGCGCGTTGAAGACGATCTTGGTACCCGGCTGGGTGGCGATGTCTCCGGGAGGGATCGACTGGGCCATCTTCAGAGGGGGGAATGGGACAAGGACCGCCCAAAGTCCTTTTAAGGCCACAAATCGTAGGCTAATGAGGAGACGCGGGCCACGCGACGCCTATTTGAAGCCATTTGAATGGCCGAGAGAAGGTTCTCGAAGTGGAAATTTGCTAATTTCCCGTCTCTGGGAAGGTGAAATTGGTGGTTTTAGTAGAAACCTTGCAACTCCATGACCTGTTTGGCGTATGAAACCCGCTTTTTGGTGCCCTCAGGCCGCTTTTTTTTTTAAAGCAACGGTGCCCTTAGCCAAGCCTAGGTTTCTACTGCCCAAAAGCCCCCTCTGGTCGCTTTCTGGCGTTCAAAAGCCGCTTTTGCGACCTCATTCCGCTTTTTTACCTGAGGCCGCTTTTGGCGCCCTAAGCCCGCTTTTAGGCGTCCAAAAGCCGCTTTTCGTAATCAGGCCGCTTTCTGACTTCTGCATGCAGCTTTTTGGTAAACTCAGGCCGCTTTCTGGTTCTACCAGTTTCCTTGCCCTAACACAAAATTCAGCAGTAACCTCATTGCCAGCCACCTGTCTCTATTTAACCTCATTTTTACCACATTTTACCCAAGTTTTTCCTGAAAATCAGCTTTCAAAATTCCTCAAGAAATACCCACTTTTTCAGCGAAAACTTCTGGGTAGTCACGTAGAGTTTATGTCCGAGGATGTGGAGCGCCGCAATCAAATCAGACCACTGGACGAGTTCCCCAAGAGGTCCTCCCGACGACGTCTTCGAACCGAAATTGATCTTCGTCTCGCTCATCAGAAACCCGAGATGGACGAAAATCTGCAAATTTTTAATAAAATTTTTAAATATTTTAAAATAAAAAATGCAATATTTTTGAATAAAAATTGCTTTAAAACACCAAAAAACCTCAAAATGACTAAAAAATAAATCAAACAGTTGAGTCTTACCTAATTTTTAGGTCTAAAATTCAAAAACCAACAGTCTTTCGGCGGTAGTTGTGGAATTGGCGTGGGTGGAGGGCCCTCGACTTCGCCAAGGCTTCTACCCAAGATGGCCAGAGTTTCGTTATCCGTTGTTTGATGAAGGCGTAGTTGGCCGGACTGTCCTTGAAAAGGTCGAAAAGGGACTCCAGGGAAGGGGGATTCTGAAAAATTCGGATTTTTCGGTAGAAAATAGAAATTTGGATCTTTAAATACAGAAGCTGCTTTTCGGCAAATAAAAGCCGCTTTTTGGCAATTAATTATGGCAAAAAAGCGGCTTTTTGAAAGATGCTTATGGCAACTAAAAGCCGTTTTTTGGCAATTAATTATGGCACATAAAAGCCGCTTTTTGGCAATTAATTATGGCAAAAAAGCGGCTATTTGGCAATTAATTATGGCAATAAAAGCCGCTTTTTGGCAATTAATTATGGCAATAAAAACCGCTTTTTGGCAATTAATTATGGCAATAAAAGCCGCTTTTTGGCAATTAATTATGACAATTAAAAAGCCGCTTTTTTGCAATTAATTATGGCAATTAAAAAGCCGCTTTTTTGCAATTAATTATGGCAAATAACAGCCGCTTTTTCGCAATCAAAAGCCGTCTTTTGACAATAAAAAACCGCTTTTTGACTGTGGCAATAAAACAATGTTTGGCAATAAAACAATGTTTGGCAAGAGCGGTTTGAAACCGCCGTAGGATGTGCTACTTAGCTTAAAACGGCGCTAAAAGTAATTTTTGGGGTGCTATATGCAAATTTTGGGTGCTATTTTGAACTGAGACTGGATAATGTCAATTAGTGCAATAAAAGCGCTTTTTGGCAACCAAATTAAATTTTGACCTTAAAAGTCTGAAAATTAGTCCTTAACGCGGTGTTTTAGACCTTTAATGTCGTGACATTAAATGATAATGTTAGGTAAAATCATATTTTTAGACATTTAAAATCAATCTCAAAATATTTCCATAAAAATGAGAACTTCTAAAATTAAGGTTTTATGTGTAAAACCTTAATTTTACTCAGGTTAACGCTTTTCATGGTTCAGTTCTTCAGAAGTTAATTTAAAAAGTGAATTTCTGGTCCTAAATTGAGAAAACTGATATAATTTGCATATTGCCTACCTCAAATCCCTCCTTTTTGACCGGTCTAACGGGCGGACAATGCTGTTCCACCTCCGAGAGGTAGACCCTGTGGGAGCACTCCTCCGCCGTCACTCCGCTGTATTCAAAGCAGCTTTCCTCGTGCCAGTGCTCCCTCAGCCATTCCAGCTTACTCCTGCAGTTCGGGAAATCAACCTCCTCTTCTGCCGTCAATTTAGAGCAATCCGCTTGAGGAACTCTACTCCGAACATCTAAACTAGCCTTAAAATAAGGAAAAATTTAAAAAAATCGAGAAAAATCTAATAAAAATCCCACCTGATCTGTTATTTCCACGGGTTATCGACCGTAATTCCTCACTTGTGTACACCCGATCGAACGTATCCGCATTCTAAAATCGATTTAAATTAAATAAATTATTTAAATTAATAAAAATACTTACATAAGTCGCGGGGATGTTAAAATAGAGCCATAAACTAAGGACGCTAGACAATAAAGCTATCAAAGTGAGACGTCGTCGACAGACTCGAGGGACCCGCATCTACATAACGAAACTGAAATATTAAATTATTTTAATTAATTATTTTTGTAAAATAAAAAAAGAATGAAATCAATAAAGGTTGACACGTTAAAATTTGTTTGAAACCTTAAATTCAAATTTTAAGTCGCCAATTCGCTCCATTCGCAATCTGATTAAAGGACTGCCAGCTTACTGTAGCGATTGGAAAGTTGCCAATTTCTTAAACCGATCGATAATCCCTTAAATCTGCCGTTAAAAATCCAAAATTTAATAATTTAAAACCCAATTTCCGCTTTTTTCTTTATTTTTCAGTGTGTTCCAGTTAAATATTGTATTTTTGACTGCTTTTTTAATTGGTCCCGACTGGAACTCACTCTCAAACCTCATTTCCAAGCCTTTTTTACCCATTCAACCGTGAATTTCAGTATGTACCTTTCCTGAGTCGACAGTTTTATGAAAACGTCACTCGGTCCTTTAAAAAATGCAAGATGGGACTAATGGACAGGCCGTGGCCAACGGAGAACCGTGAGTTTTCTTCTATTTTCTTCGTTTTTCCAGTGTTTTATTGATTTTAAATCAATTTTTGTAATTTAAATTACTATTTTTTATAATTTAAATTGCACTATTCTTAATTTCCAGGACGGAATGGGTCGAAATCATCGAGCCCCAGTCGAAGGACCCGATGTACGCGAATTTGGTCTCCGGCCACTGCTCCTGGGAACCGCCCGTCGGTGCCACAGTGTAGGTTTTATACCTTTAATTTAGAATCTTAGACCTTTAGATTTGAATTTTAGACCTTTAAATCGATTTTTAGATCGTCTAAGTCAAATTTAAGATCTTTAAACACGTTTTTTAGACCTTTAATTTCCGATTTTGGGCCTTCAAACTCCACTTTTGGACCTTTAAATACTTCTTTTAGACCATTAAACTTGAATTTTCGACCTTTAAACTCCACCTTCAAACTCAAATTAATTGCCAACTTTCAGACATTTAAGCTCGACTGTTAGACCTTTAAACTATGCTTTGAATTTGTAGATCTTCAAACTTATTCACCTTTTAAACCTTAAAATTTTAAAATTTTAAAATTTAAATTTAGACCTTTAACTAACTAAAAAAAAACTAAGTTCAATTCGATATTTACAGTAAACGCGCCCACGAGAACCAGTGGTGGGAGTTGTTCGACTCGAAATCCAACCGTTTCTACTACTACAACTCGTCCACGCTGAAGACCATCTGGCAGCGTCCCCAGGGCCCCTCGGTGGACATCATCCCGCTGGCCAAACTACAAACTCTAAAAGAGAACACCGAATGTGCCGAACACGCCAGGGTGAGCTTTTTCTTCGATTTTTGGCTTTGTTTTGCGTGAAAAATCGTTTTTTATTGCATTTTCTGCCCAAAAAGCGGGAAAAAGCTGTTTTTTTACAATAAAAAAAAGCGGAAAACAAGCCGTTTTCAGGTGCGGAGGACGTGTGAGACGCAGACTTCGCCGAGTGTGAGGAGGGCTAATAATCGGGTTATGGCGCAGAACATTTCCCCGTCGGCTGGGATCGTCTACAGTCGGGCGGAGAGCAGCAACTCCACGTTGAACAAAGCCAGGGCCATGCAGCAGTCTTTCGATGTGAGATTTTTAGCTTTTTTTTCTTTTTCAGGATTTTTACGCGTTGCGGCGCGCTGAGAACCAAAAAACCAAACGGCTGGTCCAGAAACATTAGAAATGAGCATGTGACAGCCGGCTGGCAGGAAGAAGGAGCTTAATTTATCTGAACGCCAATTTTGAATGATTTTTTGCCAGTCGGCTGGTAGTTTTGTGTACCAGCTGACTGAAACAAGCCTAATGACAGCCGGTTGGGAAGATTTTCTTACTGTAAAAGATGGGTGGAATAAAATCGCTAAACAACCGGCTGGCAGGAACATCAAACCCACCCGACTGGTACAAAGGTACTACTGACAGCCAGCTGGCAGGAAGAAGCGATGGTCTTACTGTACCAGCTGGCTATAAGAAAGAAGCCGTACTACCCGCTGCCAGAAAACTACTGACAGCCAGCTGGCTACTGGAATTGGCGACATTATGACAGCTGGCTGAACCGAACAGCGTACTCACAGCCGGTTTTGACTGAAAGAAAAAGCCTTGTCCTATTGTAACAACTGGCTGAGATCTAGTAACAAAAAAACTTAAAAAAAAAGAACCTAGCTTGTGGCACCCGACTGCTAAGACATAAAAATACAGTGTGACTATATGAGCAACAACAATCAAACAAACAAAAAATTGGGGCAGCTCATGTTTATTCGACAACTATTCCTGTATTCCCCCTGGGCTAGGGGTTGTATTCGATGGGGAGGTTCTTCCTGCGGACCATGCCGTCGCCCTGGAACCACTCCCTCCTGAACTGCTTGGCGGCGCCATCAGGAGTGTTGGTCCACTCGACCGTGATGCGGTCGTTGTTGGTGTCCTCCTGTCCGAAGGCGAAGGCGTCGCAGGAGACGGCCATCAGGATGGCCTCCTTGGGGTCCAGCACTCCGCAGCCGGGGTCAACGCCCAGGCGCTTCATGTTCGTCGTCTTGATGGCCCATCCGATGCGGCGGGCAGACGAGTTGATGATCTTGATGTGGTAGGTGTGCTTGTCGTCGTAGGGCGCGTTGAAGACGATCTTGGTACCCGGCTGGGTGGCGATGTCTCCGGGAGGGATCGACTGGGCCATCTTCAGAGGGAGGAATGGGGCGAGGGCCGGCGGAGGGCTTATGTAGGGGGAAATCTTAGGCTAATGAGGGAGAGATAGGGAAATCGAGAGACGCAGGTCACGCGACCCAACGCGACGGCATTTGAATAACCGTGAGAAGGTTCTGGAAGCGGAAATAGGCTTATTTCCTCTATCCTGGTTGGTAAAATGGGTGGTTTTTTTACCCAAACACATCGGCAGACCAATCTTAAGTTTTCCAAAAAGCGGTCTGAGGTTGCCAGATGTCGCCAGAAAGCGAACTGATGTCATCTAAACATACAATAAATTGGCCTCCGCAGAGCCGAAATTTTTGGGGGTAAGGTAGGTACCTATGGATTTTGGGAGGGTCCGCAAAGGTTTTGGACAAAAACTTCCATTTTGGGGAGGGTCCGCGGAAAATTTTCGGGGTTGTGGGGGGTCCGCAGACCCCACCCGGACCCCCCAATTTAGTGTATGCATCTAAAAAGCCGCCTTATGTAGTCAGAAGCGGCATTCGTTTACCAAAAGCGGCCTGAGGTCATCAAAAAGCCAGAAACCAAAGAAATCGACAAGAAAGCCAGAGGCTGAGGTCGCTTGATACTTCGGGAAATAGCAGATGCGTTCCAAGCCAACAAGCGGTCTAAGGTTATCAGAATCGGGTTTCCGAACAGCAGAAAGCGGCCTGAGGTCTTCAAAAAGGTTCGAAGCGGCCTGAGGTCTTCAAAAAGGTTCGAAGCGGCCTTACTATACTCCCAAAAACTGCCAATTTCTTCCAGTCTTCTTAGTAGAAAAACAATAGAAACTTTGAGAAAACAGCAAAGTAGATGGAGTATCTGCCAGCCAGCTGTCTCTTTATTCTAAAGTTCCTACCAGCTGGTACACATATTGGTTTACTACCAGCTGATTGTCACATTTGAATCTCCGGGTATACTGTCAGCTAGCTGTCACAGGTTTCTAACGTTTTAATCAAGCGGGAGGAGGGTTACGGTAGAAAAAGTCACGAAATTGCTGATTCCAGAAGCATCACCACCTACATAAAATTATGGGAAACTGCATTTTACTAATTTTCACAGTTTTCACATCTAAAACTAACTTTGTCCCTTTTCAGATGATGTCCCTTGACGACCCGAGTGAGTGTGGCTCTCTCGTCGACGGAGAGGACGTCCGCTACCAGGCCAGGCTGCCTCCCTTCCCCACTTCGAGCAACGTCTTCTCCCCTTCGATCGACTCTTTAGCCAAGTCTTCCAGGTACTTTTTTCTTTTTTTTTCTTTTACTTTTTAAATTTTTTAACGAAAAAATCGAAAAATAGACTTTTTAACGATTTTATTTAGGTCCTCCAGCCCTTCTACTCAGAAACGGCCGACCCTTACGCCTTCGTCTACGATGAAGTCAAAGTCATCTGCCAGTGGAGGAGGTAAAAAGGAGGCCGCTTTCCGCTTTTTTTCTGGCGAACTAAGGCCGCTTTCCGCTTGTTCTGGCGACCTCAGGCCGCTTTCCGCTTTTTCTGGTGACCTCAGGCCGCTTTCCGCTTTTTGGCTACCTCAGGCCGCTTTCTGCTATTTTTTATATAAATTATATACATAATTAATTAATTTCCTTCAGGTTGGTCCAAAGACGCCCCGAAGACCGCTCTCTCGGCACCGGAGAACAAGGCGCTGAAGAAGGATTCCCCCGCTCTATTCAAAATCATCCAGGGCTACATGGGCGACAGGAAGTCGAAAACACCGAGGGATCAGGTAATTTCTTCGTTTTTATATCTTTTTATTTGATCACCGCCAAAAACGGTCTAAGCGGCCTTTGATGGCCAAAAGCGGCCTCTCTAATCCCCTCATTTCAGTTGGCTCTGAACCTCTGCGACTACTGCCACAACCGTCCCGACTGTGCCGGTGAGGCAGTCGCCATTCTGATGCAACAACTCACAGACAACGAGAAAACCGAGAGCATCAAGTGAGGATTCCTTAAATTTATTTTAAATTTAATTAAAATTGCCA
The DNA here is from genome assembly GCA_022343465.1 of Oscheius sp. G VE-2021. NCBI lineage: Eukaryota > Metazoa > Nematoda > Chromadorea > Rhabditida > Rhabditidae > Oscheius > Oscheius sp. G VE-2021. The sequence goes on from JAJQXH010000085.1 coordinate 1,263,224, forward strand.
TTTTCCCGAAAACAGAAGTTTTCCTTAAGAAACGAGAAATTTCGCTGATTTTCAGGTATGGAGTGAGAATCCGTTAAATTTATTCTAAAATTCAATAAAATTGAATTAAATTAAATATGTGATTTTCAGATACGGATGGGAGTTGCTGGCGATTCTGCTCGTTTTCGTCACTCTGAACGAGGAGGCCACCGCGAAAACTTCGGATTTCCTGGGCAGACATTCTGAGAAGATCTTCGATTTGCCAGAGGTGGGTCCAGCGACGAACAGGGTTTCTGTAGGTGGTCATGTTATGATTACGGTAGTTAATTCAACGAAAACTGGGATAACTGTAACGTGTCCTCCCACTTAATTGGTCCTGCAGCGATTTGGAAGTGCCCCTATCATGATTGGCTATTTTGGTCCTTTAAAACATGGATTACTGTAAGCTGTCTTTTTTACCACCAGGATTACGGTAGGCAGCATATCTAGTATCGGGATTATTGTTGGAAAGTGGTCCAACCAAAGTTAGGACTGTTTAGTCCTTTAAAATGTGGGATTACTGTACGTGGTCTTTTCACGATTGGCATTACTGTAGATAATTCAGCGAACACTGCTATTACTGTAACTTGTCCTGTATTCAGTATGATTAATGTAGGTGGTTCTTCAACGAATGTTTGGGTTACTGTAAGTAGTCTTGTTTCGATTAGGTTTAATGAAGATTGTAGAACATCTATTGGTGACCTGTTTCTCCCAACAACAAAAAACCATTTCAACAAACAAAAACAATCCAAAATCTGACAGAAAGTATGTTTATTTTTATATACACGTTTATGACTATGTTTCTGTGGAACCTCCCTCAACCGATGGCTTCTGTCTTCTTGAACTTCAGACGGCGCTTCAGCTGGGAGATGGAGGTGACCATCGAGGAATCTGCGGTGGGGAGAAGGCGACTGTCGACAGTCGACCGAACCGGGTGTGGGAGGGACTGCCAATGACCCAAAGGGAGGAGGAAAGGCCACGGAATGCCTTGAGCGTGGTTATTCTAATTTTGGATCGACCGCCTGGCTGGATTGCCCAACTAATTTCCAAAGGTCTCATGAATCTAACCGGCCTGTTTGATTCTTTGACTTTTGATTCCTTTCACCAACAAGGTTCTCACGGGCCGAGCTTTCCATAGGCGGTTGTATTTTGAGTACTGTATGTTTGTGGTGGTCCTATCCACGATTTGGGTTACTGTAGGGTGAATTGTGCTGCCACAATTAGGACCGTTTCCTTTCAAAAACTGGAATTACTGTAACTTGTACTACCGTGACAAGTGTTACTGTTGTTGGTCTTACCACGCAATTAGGATTACTATAAAATTTACATGTAGGCTTACTGTAGCCACGAATAAGATTACTGTATTTCCCTGTCGGCCCTTTAAAATCCACCTTTTCAGGTAGCCATCTCCCACTTCGCCCTGCAGTGTTCGAAGCGTCTGTGTAAGAGCAACCCTCTTCCGAAGACGAAGGCCTCCATCCAGCTGATTCAAGAGACCAGGGTCTGTCCTCTCTCTCTTTTTTTATTTTTTGTACGATTTTTGCGATTTTTAAAGTTTTTCATCACATTTTCTTAGTTTTTGCGAGTTTTAAAGGCTTCATTCTAAAAATGTGCATTTCAGATACACATTTTTAACCCGCCGCAGTTCGGAGCCAGTCTGGACGAGTTGATGGACATGCAGCAGGAGCGGTTCCCTCTTCTGCAGCTGCCCTGGGTGGAGACTACCCTCATTCGACTGCTCTATTCCTCTGGAGTCAGGGAAACTGAGGGAGTCTTTAGGTAAGATCATGGCTGTATTCCAAATGAGGTTGATGCCGTTTTTGGTCCAAAAGCGGCCTGAGGTTGCCCAAAAAGGAGTGCGGAGCGGCCTTATGGTACCAAAAGCGGCACCAACCGTCTGAATTGGAAAAAGCGGCCTGACCTTGCCCTGTCATCAGAAAAGCAGAAAGCGGTCTGATAGCACCGGAAAAAGCGGAAAGCGACCAGAGATTGCCAGAAAAAAGCGGCCTGAGGTTGCCAGAAAAAGCGGAAAGCGACCAGAGATTGCCAGAAAAAAGCGGCCTGAGGTTGCCAGAAAAAGCGGAAAGCGGCCTGAGGTTGTCAGAAAAAGCGGAAGCGGCCCGAGGTCGCCAGAAAAAGTGGAAAGCGGCCTGAGGTCGTCAGAAAAAGCAGAAGCGGCCCGAGGTCGCCAGAAAAAGCGTAAAGCGGCCTTAGGTCGTCAGAAAAAGCGAAAAGCGGCCTGAGGTCCTCAGAAAAAGCGGAAAGCGGCCTGACGGCGCCAGAAAAAAGCGGAAAGCGGCCTGAGGTTGCTGGAAAAGCGAAAATGGTCTTATGTTATCAAAAAATCCATTACAGGGTTGCGGCCGACCCAGACCAGTTGTCGACCGCCCGTACCCGTCTGGACCAGTGGGTGCAACCGGTGGTCAATGAGGCCCACGTGGCAGCGGGTCTTCTGAAGCAGTGGCTCCGTCAGCTGCCCACTCCTCTGATCCCTCCGGCGTTGTACCCGAGGGCCCTGGCCGCCGCAGAATCTCCCGTGGACGCCCTGAGGGTGGTGGACCTTCTGCCGGACATCAATCGATTGGTGCTGGCTAGACTCGTAGCTCTACTTCAGGTATTTTTGATCAAACGCTTTATTTCTTAAGGTTAAAGTAGTTCAAGGCCTTAATCGGCTGTCCTAAGACGTTGAGGTATTTAAGAAATTATAAGACCTTAACACCCTTAAGCTTAAGGAAAAACTTCAATGCTTTAAGAGCCTTTTCTAAATCTGGGTCTTTGAAAGGTTCTTAAGGCATTAATTTAATGCCATTAAACCAGTTTTCGTAAGATCCTTAAGGACATTTTTATGATCTTAAGGAATTAAGACCTATTTAACCCTAAAATCAAACCATGGGATTACGGTAGTTATTAAAGGACTATTTTATGTAAGGATTATTTCGGCCAGTTGTAGACAGACGCGTAGCTCTGCTTCAGGTATTTTCGATCAAACGCTTGGTTTTTAGGGTCGTAAGGAGGTTTTAAGGTACTTATGGAGTTTAAGGCCTTAAGAGGTTGTCCTAAGTTGCTTCGTTGTTCTTGAGGTCTTTTTGGTACCTAAGTACTTCAAATTCTGTAATGACCTCAATAACACTCTTAAGGTATTTAAGGAATTATAACCCTAAAATCAAACGGTTACGGTAATTATTAATGGACTGTTTCAGGACCTGTCTCAAGAGGAGGTTGTACAGTACACCAAGATGGACGTCTCCAACCTGTCGATGGTCATCGCTCCCAACGTTCTAAGGTTGGAATTAGAGAAAGAGAGAGTTCGTGGTTAGACAGGCAGAGACGCAGAGAAATAGAGTGGTTAGAGAGCGAGAGACTGGATCAGAGGCACAGATAGAGAGAGAGAGACTGGGTTAGAGACGCAGAGGAATGGTTAGAGAGAGAAGCAGAGTAACCCTTCCTCTTCCAGATGCGACAGCGAGGATCCCCGCGTGATATTCGAAAACACGCGTCGCGAGATGGCCTTCATCAAGATTCTGGTTGTGAACTACGACACGTCCTTCATCGCCAACATAAACTAGTCACATTTTGGGTCTCGCCCTTCGGCCGCTAAGCGGCCCCTGTGCGGCCTGAGCCCTCCCTCCCTCATAGTGCTAATCTTACCTACTAGTGTCTACGGTTGTTCGCCTTCAGTTCACCCCAGGTAATCTCCAACTACTCCTTTCCTACCCAATATGCACCTCTTCTCTTTAATGTACATATTTACAGTCTATTAAATAATAGTAAACGATTCAGTACTGCCTTGTTTTTTGTTGAATTTGTGTTGTTTCTATGTATTACTTGTGTGAAGTTAGCGATTTTATAGCAAGGAAAACGGCTTTTCTCGTTTAAAACAGCTTTTTCCTCAGGAAATTAGCATTTTATCTCGAAAAAAACGAAGAAATTTGAGGTAAAATGGGTGACATCGAGGATTTCGAGGGTCTCGCGCCGACGCCGAAGCTCCAGAAGGAGGGAATCAGTGTGAAAATCAGGTAGGAAATGGGATTTAAAGCCACCCGGCTGGTATGATTGCTGCTGCCAGCCGGTTGTTTCCGGTGGTCTTACTGTAACTTCTCTGTAGGGTACGGTAGCTTCTGACCCAGCTGGGATTATGGTAGCAGCTGTCACAACTGATTGACAGCCGGTTGTCTTTAAAATTGTATAGTTATGGATACGGTAACGGCTGGCACAACAAAATGAGCTGACAACCGAGTGGCACTATTCACGCTCTGACCAAAAAATGATGAAAATATTTTATACGTGATGTTGCTCTCCAATTTTGAGAACTAGGTTTTACATTAAAAATATACAAAATACATTAAAATGTATTTTTGTATATTTTAATTTTGTAAGACATTCTTCAGAAGCCGCCGCGGTGAGAAGCCCGACGTCGGTCAGTTGGACTCCTTCGTTCCCGGGACGAAGACCGTCTACGTGAGGACCTGGGGCTGCTCCCACAATGCCAGTGACAGCGAGTACATGGCCGGAATGCTCGCCGAAGCCGGCTATACCGTAATGAACAAGGAGGAGGAGGCCGACATTTGGGTGCTCAACAGCTGCACTGTGAAGACTCCGTCAGAGACACAGGTAAGATTTACTTTGATTTTGAGATTTATCGCTATTTCCCAACCAAATTCACCTATTTTGGCATCCAAAGGCCGCCTGGACCGTTTTTTAACAACCAAAGGCCGCTTTTGCCAACCAACGGCCGTTTTCCCTCCAACCTAAGGCCGGTTTTTGTCAACCAAAGGCCGGTTTTTTCCCATCCAAAAGCCGCTTTTTTCCGATGAATCTTAGGCCCGCTTTTTACCAACCATTGGCAGTTTTTGACCAACAAAGGCCGCTTTTTCCAACCAAAGACCGCTTAAACCGCTTTTTGCAACCGAAAGCTCCTATCTCTCTATCTCTCTCTCTCTAACCTCTCTAACTCTCTCTTTTTCAGGCGAGTAACAAAGTGGAAGAAGGCCAGAAGCAGGGGAAGAAGATCGTGATGGCCGGCTGTGTCTCCCAGGCGGCTCCCGATGAGCCCTGGCTCAAGGACGTCTCAATCGTCGGAGTTAAGCAAATCGACCGAATTGTGGAGGTCGTCGAAGAGACCCTAAAAGGAAATACCGGTAATTTCTTCTATTTTCTATACTTTTTAATCAATTTTTTTTTCATTTTTTACCTCATTTTTTTTTTCAATTTCATTCAATGCTTGGTCATTTCAGTCCGTCTGCTCAGTAGAAATCGTCCCGATGCCGGATTGTCGCTGCCCAAAATGAGGAAGAACAACCTGGTTGAGGTGGGAGACTTATAGTAATTTTATAAAATTTGCTATAGAATAATCCTTAGGAAATTACTGTAAGTAACAGTAAACTACTGTAGGGATTACTGTAGCTATGAAGGATTTTACGAAGATTACTGTAACTGACTTTTCTAATATTCAAATTACAGGTCTTGGCTATCAATACCGGCTGTCTTAATCACTGCACCTACTGTAAGACGAAGATGGCTCGTGGGGATTTGAAGAGCTACCCGTTGGAGGAGCTGGTGGAACAGGTAGAGAGAGACGGGTTAGACAGTCAGAGACAGGAATTGACTGGTTAGGCGACCAGACACGCATAGGAAATGGGTTAGACAGGCAGAGACGCAGAGGAATTGACTGGTTATAGAGGTAGAGACGCAGAGAAAAGACCAATTAGAGAGATAGAGACGCAAAGAGTGACTTATTTGACAAGCAGAGACGCAGAGGAAACTGTTAGACAGTCAGAGAAAGAGAAAACTCCCCCTTAGAGAGACAGACGCAGAGTAACTTCATTTTCCCTCTTTTTCAGGCTCGAACCGCCTTCACCCGCGACGGAGTGAAGGAGCTCTGGCTGACTTCTGAAGACCTCGGAGCCTGGGGCAGGGACATCGACCTCGTTAGAATATTGCGATTTAATTATATAATTAGCATATTTTAAGGTTCTGCCGGATCTTCTGAACGAACTGGTGAAGGTGATACCGGAGGACTGCATGATGCGACTGGGAATGACGAATCCGCCCTATATTCTGGATTACCTTAAGGTAGTTAAGGCCTAAAAGCACTGCTTAAGCCTCACGTTTTAGGAAATGGCCGAGATTCTGAATCACCCGCGCGTCTACGCCTTCCTCCACATCCCCGTGCAATCTGGCAGTGACGCCGTCCTCAGCGACATGAAGAGGGAGTACTCGAGCCAGCATTTCCGCAAGATTATGGACTACATGAGGGAACAGTGCGTTGCTTTATGCTGAAAAAAGCGGTCATCTGCGACCTGAGGCAAAAAAGCGGTCTTGTGCGGCCTGAGGCTGGAAAAAGCGGTCTTCTGCGGCCTTAGGCTGGAAAAAGCGGTCTTCTGCGGCCTGAGGCTGGAAAAAGCGGTCTTCTGCGCGTGTCTAAGGCGGATTTTTCAGTGTTCCTGGAATCTACATAGCGACGGATTTCATCTGCGCCTTCCCCACGGAGAACCAGGAGGATTTTGAGGAGAGCATGCAGCTGGTCAGGGATTATCAGTTCCCCTCCCTCTTCATCAACCAGTACTACCCGAGGAAGGGCACTCCGGCCGCTAGGATGAAAAAGGTTCGGAGATCTCTCTCTCTCTCTTTCTCTCTCTTTCCCTCTCTCTCTAACCATCTCTCTCTAACCCTCTCTCTTTCAGATCGACTCCATCGAGGCCAAGAAGCGCACTGCCGCCATGTCGGTCCTCTTCCGCGAGTACTCCCGCTACACCGAGGACCGTCTGGGCGAGGTCCACCGCGTCCTCATCTGCGAAAAGGCCTCCGGTAGGCTATTTTTCTTCCCCGCCCGAATGGAATGCTCTGCCTCAGATTAGCCTTTTCCGATCGCATTAGTCAAATTGCTGCCCGAAATAGATGCAGATAACTGGCATTAGCCGCTGCTTTTTGACCTCCTCCACGTGTTTCTCTTCCAAAATAGGCTTCTGAAACAGGCCCTCAAAGGTATATATCGCTTTTTAATCACCTAAAAACGTTTTACAAAGATGAAACAATGTTTTAGTCGATTGTTTTTCAATTTTTGGATTTTTAAATCTAAAATAAGTGTTTTTCTTTTTTTATTTAAATTTATATAAACTAATTTATAATTTTAAAATTTTTACTGATGACAATGTTTAAAGGCATATATTCCTATTAAATTAAATAATGAGGATAATTTTTTAAACGACTAAACATTAAATTTTTTTAAATTGTAAAGTTAAAAAGTTTAAGTACCGTTAAATTTTTAAGACATTATCTCATTAAATTTTTAAGATTAGGGGGGGGGGGTAATAATTGTTAAGACTTCTAAAATTAAAAAAATAGATCAGAAATTAAATAATTGTAAAAAAATTATGTTTTTTTTAAATTTATAGACCGCTGTAAGTTTTATGCTCCCCAAATTAGATGCAGATTGCCAGGATGGGTTGCTTTTTGACCTACCACGCTTGTTTTCCAATAGAAGCCAGTTAAAAAATCGCTTTAGGTCCTATTTAATGCTTGTTTGAGCCCAATTAAGGCATTTCTAAAGCTTAGATCACCTCTAATTCCCTATTTTCCAGACGGCGTGCACCTGGTGGGCCACAACAAGTACTACGAGCACTTCCTGGTGCCCGACGGTCCCTCCGTGATGGGCTCCTGGCAGACCGTCCGCATCACCGCCGTCAGCAAATTCCACATGATGAGTGAGGTCGTCGCCTCATCCGAATCTTCCGCCGGAAAGGAATCTACCCCTGGAAACGGGAAGGTGGCCCTGCGGCCCCAGTGGACCCTTCGTGACTGGATTACCGTAATCGTGATGCCCATCACCCTCGCCATCAACATCTACTACATCCTGAAGCTGATGGCAGACTTGTTCCTCTAACGTCCTCTGACGGGTCCCCTCTTTTCCCTCTCTCTTTTTCTCGGTTCGTTTCTGGTTGATCGCTTTGTTTTTGTTGTTCCTGTTACTTCGATATGAAGATCTGTTATCGAAAGCTCTGTTTTTTCGTTGTTTACACGAGGGAAGAGAGGGTGGGGTTGTGTTTGCCCAAGATTCTAAGATCACCTGGGTTCTGGGAGATCAAAACGAGGTGGAAGTTGATCGAAATTGATCTCTTTAGTCTGAAAAAAACCTTAGTTTACTTGAAAGTCCCTTTTGTTTTACTTAAAACTTTGAAAAAAAAAAACTAAAAATTACGGTATACTTTTCTTTAATCTGTTTTCTAGATTTTAGAGTAATTTTAAGTAGTTGTTAGATAAAAACCAAATTATCACTTCTATTAGTTTATTAATTTTTTCCTTGTTTATTTTTCTATTTTGCTTTTATCAACCGTTTATTTACTGTTATCAAAAGCAAAACATTTGTTCATTATTAAAATAGTTTTAAATATTTATATCTTGTTAAAAAAAACAAACGGTTTAATACACCTAAATTTTAAAATAAAAATAAAGTAAAAACCAGATTCGTAGAAATTCAGTAGAAATTAAATGAGATAGTTTGGTAGAGAAGCAAGCTAAACGGTTGCCACAATTTTTTTTTAATTTTGAAAAAAAAATTTGGTAGAAAATATTTTTTGTGAATATTTTCCTTCTTTTGCTATTGTTTACAATAGTAAGGCAAACATTTTGAACTAAATATGGAAAGGGGTGAAGGGTTAAAAAAGACAAAAAAGAAAATTATTGTGAAGAAAAAAACAGTGTCGAGACAGTTGATTTTAGACAAGCTAAGCATAATATTAAGTAATGGTTGTTTTTCTAAAATCACTAAGATTTCTTAATATTGATTTCAGATCCATTTTTAATTTCATTTGTCGCATTGCACAAACAATCGGCGGAGGCGTTTTCGGGGCCGTAAAATTCGCAAAATTCTCACCGTTTATGTCGTCGAATCGGGGGAAAATTGTTTTATTATTAAAAGAGCGGAAAAGGAGCTCCGAGAACTGAAGGGAAAGGAGCTGCGAGAACTAAAGGGAGGTCACCAGCACAATCACGGGCACCATGAAGGACATGGGCACCATGGTCATGGTGGACACAACCACCATGACCACCATCTTCCGCAGGACAACAATGCCATCAGTTTCCCTATGGTAAGTTTGGTTATTTTATCCACCCTTTTCACCTATGTGATTGTTGGATAATTGGGCCGAATGCCAGGCGGGACAATTTACTATGCCAGTATTGTTTTTGTCCTGACATCAGATATACAAAAAGAAAAGAATATTTAGGAGTCTCTTGTGAATGTTTCTGATGCCTACAATGTAAACAAACGTAAAGGACCGGTAAGAAGAAGTGCGTACCGTAAAATGTTCAAATATTTCAGGCACCTGGAATTCAGTTGCAGTTTTTGCCTGGAATGAGGTTCATTGTAGAGGGAACAATATCAAGTTCTGATACAAAGTTTTTTGTTGGGTTCAGAAGAAACAATGACGTTGGCTAATTAAAGAGTTTAGTACTGGAACACATAATCTTTTGGTAAGAGCTTGAAGTAAAGATGAACATTTGCTCTAGTCGATGAATACTGCAACACGCACTATAAAAGACGCGTTGTGGAGAAATCAAGGATATCCCAAAGAACCCAAGCCTGCGAATCCGTTTACTCCTGGTAAAAATTTCAACTTGGAAATCTCTGTGAAACAAAATGCGTATGAGGTAAATTTACAAAAAAATTAATTATTAGGACAATTCAGATCTTTATTAACGGGAATTTAATAATGACCTGGGCTCAGCATTACAAAATTGAAGACATGAACACCTTCTTCATCTGTAGTTGGCGAACGGATTCTGGATTTATAGAGATCAAAAACATAGTCCTTCAGTAACAATGATTTACTGTGCTGTTGACGATTATCTGCATTGGGTTTATAAATCTGCTTTGTCTTGCGTTTCGAAAGGAATCACCATGGTAAACATTTGAAAGAATCCGTCATGGGAAACACAGATTTAAAAAATAACAAAAATTGAGGAGCGCAGATATACAGACAACGAAAAAAAGTTAAAAGTTTGTAGAAGAAGGGAGGAAAAAAAAAAGAAAAAAATTAGCCAGGGGAAGAAAATATAAAGACCAACTGAAAGTTTTTTTCCCGAAATGTTCTGCATCTCTCACAATCCCTGACTCGCGTTCTTTGCGTCTCTAACCACATCTCTTGGTTACATACTCTGTGTTTCTAACCAATCTGTTTCTCAAATTATCTGTTTCTCTAATTTCTGAATTTCTCTGCGTCTCTAACCTTTTGTGTGTGTGTGTGTGTGTGTGTGTGTATGGATCATTTTGTTTCTGGGTGATGAAGTGAGAGAGAGGAAAGGAAAGAATAATGTGTGCGTGATGTGAGTTGTGTGTGAGCGTGTGGGTATGCATGTGAATGTGTGAGAGTAATAGACAGATGGAGAGAAAGAAAGAAAGAGAGAGAGAGAGAACCCCTTTCCACCAATCAAACTTTGATTTTCGTACCAATCTCTGCAAACAGAGACCTGTTTCCTACGTGATAAACATTACTTTGTCCTGAACGTAGAATCATAATTGTAAATTTTGGAGATCAAACTGATTTTTTAACGAAACTATAAAAAGTTGTACTTTTTACATTTAATACCTTAACCTTTTAAATATAAACTCCTTAAAATTTTAGATTATTAAGTTTTTCAATTCAATTGATATCGTTTAATCTCAAAACTCCCCTTCCCTTCGCTACCTCTCAAGCCCTCCCGTCGAAATCGCCGATCAGCCGTGGCTGCAGCTGTGTTTCGGAGAAAATGCGGAGAGAGGCAGGCGGCAGTGGCGGCCGACACGCAGAGCCCCCGCCCCTCCGCCGGCCAGCCGACTGCCCTTTGTGCGGCTGCTCACTCCACTGTTCCACTGTACGGTTGCAGCCAGCCCCGGTTTCTGTACACAGAAATCGGCGATTTCCTCTTGAAATTGAGACCCTCTCGTTTCAAATCAGTGGAACCAGCGAAATTGATCTTTGAAGTCAGGGGAAACCCCTACTTTAATCGAAAATCCCCTTTTTTCTAAATTTCAACTTTAAAATTTAGGTTTAGCTTTGTTTTTTTTAAATATTAGAGTGTATTTAGCGTATTTTTTCATAGTTATTCAATAAAACAATCAATTATTCCCGATTTCTAAAATTTTCTTTATTTTAAACGTGTTCTTGAAACATTTTCGTCCTTTAAATGGCCCTTTCTTGTGTATGTTTTTACTTGTTCTTAGCTGAGTGTCTATTTTACTGAAATCACAAGCTTTAAAAATTATATAAATAAAAAATAAATTTAAATTGGTTGAAAAATTGATTTTCCCGCCTAACTTGTCATTTTAGTTGACATTTTGGGTCCCGCGGCGAAAATATGAATAATCACGCAAACCAACCCTTTAAAACATGTTGTTTGGACCAAAACTGCCCAAAATTGTTCGTATTGTACGCAATGTTATTGGTTCCTCATTTTTGAGAACACGATTAATAGTTTATTGGGTTCCGCGGCTTGACATAGGGAGCCAGTCCTTTAAATTTTTGATTGTTTACTTTGGGTCCCTCGGCCTTATGACTGCCACTTCCTGGATTTGCCTTTCGCTCTCTCGCTCTCTCTTTCTTTCTTTCTTTCTTTCTCTCTCTCTCTCTCTCTCTCTCTCTCTCTCTCTCTGTCTCTGTCTCTCTCTCCCAATTCTTTGTTCTTTGGCGCAGACTGGAGAACTTTAATCACCCGACCAGTTTGGCGCCCCGATTTACAACTTCACCAACGTCCACCAAGCTTATCAAATTCCACCATTCCTGGTCGAAAATTGATCTCTCTGATCGAAAAACACTATTTTTCGAACCCCAAGGACTATTTTTCTTGACAATTCTGCAAAATCTTGTTTTCTTGAGGTATTACTGCGCCTGTTGTGTTCCCCCGTGCTGATCCAGTTACAAGGAAGCTTTGATGTTCGGATATTCGATCAAAAATCTTTTTTAAAAACAGGAATTTTATTTTTACCTGCTTTCGAAAACATTTTAAAGCTTAAAACAGCAAAATACATACAAATTATACAAATAGAATAACGTTTGAAAACATTTTCATTATACCAAATAGAAGCTTTCTCCCACAACGAAACTTTTCCATAAAGTGCGCAAAAAGTGTAAAAAAAAAATTGAAAACTTTACCTTTCCCTCCCTTTGTCTGTCTGTTCTTTCCAGGACCCATTGAAATAGTCCTTTTATTAAGTTTATGTTTTATTATTTTTAAATGCGATTTTTATGCTTTTTAAAAGTCTTTTCGACGAATTGTGAATTAGAAATGCGAAAAAAAGCAGAAAATTGCAAAACTCCCCTTAAAATGCTATGACATCACAATTTCCCCATAATTCCGTGTGACGGGCGTCTGTCCTTCTAATCCTCTCGGCTTATTTCCCTTCACTTATCTCAATCCTTTCAGAATCGCATCTTCTCGAGTGCTGTAGCCTGCCTTCGACTGTTTGTCGGTTAGTTTCTCCCTATTTTCGTCTAGAACTAGCTGAAAATTGGCTATTTTTCTGGTTTTTACTCGTTTAAACCCTAATTTCTCGTGTTTCTCATCTCTTAATCGTTGCAAGACCCAAAGAACCACCCATTTGGTCGAACTATGAACCCTGCGTGGGTGCAGGAATGGCGAAAGTGCTGATACCGAGATGTTTCGTCGCTGTTCCTTCGATATCAACGGGTGCTAAATCCGGAACAAGGGTGTTTTTCGTTGAAAACGTGGAAAAGAACGTCACAGGGCTTTCGGCTGAAGAAAAAAATGGCATAAAACGTGGAAATGGTCCCACCATGATTGCAATTTCTTGGGATTTTGGTCATACCAGGATACCAGCCGCTTTTTGGCAACCAAAGGCCGCTTGGCCTCTTTTTGGAAATTAAAAGCCCCTTTTGTATAATAAAAACCGCTTTTTGGCAACCAAAGGCCGTTCCCTATTATGTCCAGTTATGATTTTGGTAGTAATTGCACAGGTGCCCCAGTGGAGGTGGCAGAGGCGTTCGGGGGCGGCGCGGTCATGGGAATCTGCTTTATGCGAAAGTAAAGCCAATATTTTAATTTAAAATTATTATGTATATTTATTTTACAGCAAAAACATAATATAAAAGTTAAAATTACAAGAAATTTGCCTGAAAATGTGAAAAATCTTTTTTTAAGTACAATTTATCCTGGGCCCCAAATGGTCCCACGACGATTCCTCAAGATTTTACGATCCTAATGGGTCCCACCACGAAAATACACCATTTAGACCCTAGTTTCCTTGCAAAACACACAAATTTAACGGGAAAGTAAACACATTTAACGACATGTTTACAGTATACTACCAAAGAATACAGTACCCTATTAAAAATTCATGTGAAAGACGCTGAAAAAGGAGCGTCAACAGGCCGACAATCGTAGCTGTTCGTTGAGAGACCACTACTTTTCGTTGTGGGGTCACAAAAACCACTTTTCTATCTTTGTTATATATCGATTAATTGTAGTTTAAACACTGTCGTGGGAGTCTCTTTTTAAATGTTCTCCTTTTTTTATCTATTAATTTGCTTTTAAACGAGTATTTTTGCTGTAACCAAAATTCAATAAAATCCTATAATACAGTCCTTTAAAACTGACTATCCAGTCCTTTAAAAATCGGTGAAAATCTGTCATTTAGTTTTTATAAACTTTACATAGATTAAAAAACCCAGTCAAACACCACCCAAACGACCAGGGTTCGATCCCCATCGGTCAATTTTTTATTTAATTTAAAAAAATTATGGTAAATAAAATTAACTGATACTTTAAAATAACTAGTAACACAATTAAGTTATTTTAAACTAAAAGTATGAAATCAATTTTTACAACTTTTTCGATTTGTTTAAAAATTCAAAGCAAACACATTTTTAAATATTCATCACCTGCTTTTAATGTCCACCAAAAAGCGATATTTTGAAATTTTCCCCTTTTTTCCTTCGCGATTTTTGTTTAGTCTGCTGTAGTTTTGTTGATGTTGGCGGTGGGTGTGGTGGGGGTGGCTTTGGCATTCCCAGTGACCCTTCTGTAAACATTTCTAGCGACTTTCCCCCCGACCACTTCCGATGAATGTGCTGTTTTCTGTTTTTCCGCCCCGTTTTCCGCATATTTCCCCCGACACGTGGCATCGGAGCGGAAGAATTTCAATCATTCCTGCATTTTATGGATGAAACATTGAAGTTTCCCCATTTTTAACCCTAATTCGTTATCTAAATTCCTAATTTAAAGGGTTTCATTGGGTTAAAAACACCCTAAAATACCCTAAAACCCCTAAAACTTTCTTAAGATACTCCCTAAACCCTAAAATTTGCCCTTAAATCCCCCTTAAATCATGATTTTCAGGTCCTCTGGCCGCATGGTGAGCGTTGCTCCTTGGAAGGCCGCCGCGGGCGTGGTCCCCCGTCTGCGCGACGCCGAAGGCTACCGTATCCGCGCAGCCGGCGTCTGTATTAAAGGTTTGTTTTGAAATTTAAAGGACTGGTATCAGAGAATTTGGAATTAAAGGACTGGCGACAAGGGTCCCACCACTCTTTAAAGGGCTGGAAACAGTTATGCTGCGCTTAAAGAACTGATAGCACTAATGGTCTTAAAAGGAATCCTTAAAATGAATTGAAGATAACCAATTCTAGAGTTCTTTTTAAAGGACTTGCAACAAGGGTCCCACCACGATTCCCATGTTCTAGGCTATTTTAAAGGTCTAAAATAGAAATGTATTGGAAATTTGTGATTAAAGGGCTGTCGGTTACTGTACCAGTTAAAGTACGGTATTTAATTGTAGTTTGAATTTAAAAAAAAGAATTTGTTTCACCTTTTTGTTTGAAGTTTTTTTTAATAGCCAGGCCCGTTATTTGAGAAACCTGTCAGCAATGTTTGATGCTGAGGTCACCGAAAGCGGTCTAACGTAAGAAAATTGCGGCATCAAGTCGAAAAAAGCGGCCTGAGGACGCCAAAAAGCGGCCCAAGGCAGAACTAACTTTTGCCTGTTCATTTTTTAATGATTTTAAAGGTGTTTTTGCAATGATGCATTGAAAAGTTTACTGTTTAACTTGTTAGTGCAGTTAATAGTGTAATTCTTCAACTTTGACCGTTTTTCGTAGAGTTTTTGCTTTCCAAACATTCCAAAAGTCCGTAGTCTTCGCCCTCTCTAGCTGTTCCTCCACCTGCAGTAAAGCAATGCGGAACCTGGCAACGATCCTTCCACCCATCTCATTTCACCCGTGACGCCATCGCCTTTTTCTCCAACAGGCGCTTTCCCCATCTTCTGTTGAGATAGGAAGAGGCTCCTATCTCCGAAGTTCAAAGTTTGAACCTTACGCAATCGAAGATTGGAGAGAGGTTTATCAAGGAAACTTGGGGATTTGTCGCCGACAGAGAGAGGGGCAGGCCGTCACGCGAAACTACCAAAACAACCTGCACCACTCGAAAGTAGTACACGACACAGGGCTATTTTGGGAACTTTCTGGTTTTGGAGATGGACTTTTGCACGTTGGTGGAAGGCTTCTGGTTTCAGAAAGGCAGGGTTCTCATGCTTTCTGGGAAATGCTGGTCGGTATGATAACTAGAAACATATTTAAAGTAATTTAAACAATTTAAAATTTTATTGTACATATTTTTTTTAAACTTCGGTTTTCATAACCGTGCTCAAAAAATGTTTGAAAGGCTGATAATCAACGAAAAAATCGTGAAAAATAGTAAAAGATGGAACATTACGCATTTGCCTTTTAAATTCCGCTTTCTGGCGTCCTCAGGCCGCTTTTTTCCGACCAAATGATTTTTCTGACGTTAAGTAGCGTTCGGTGACCTCAGGCCGCTTGGCAACTTAGGGTAGCTTTCGACATTTAAAAGCGATGTCCTTTGGGAGCTTTTCTGACCTCAGGCCGCTTTTTGGACTTACATCCTGCGTTTTTGATTTCCATTCAAGACCAAACGTGCCAGTCCTTTAAAAGCCGACAGGCAGCCCTACACAGTGTATTTGTTATCATTGTTATCGTCACTTTCCCTCGTGACGCATCTAGTAGCATCCACCCTTGTGACTTCTGCTTGTCGCTGGTTTTTGATGGCCTATCTTGAGAACTTCGAAAATAGAAGACCTTTCCGATCACACAGGCCGTGTTTTGTAGCCAAAACAGCTTGAAGTATGGAACAGAAGTGTGTTTTATAGCCAAATAGGATAGAAAAATAGAGATAGAGATGGAAAAAGAAGAGAGACATTGAAATAATCCATTTCTTTTCAGGAATCGGCCCCCAATCGGAGGTGCTTCTGGTGAGCACTGGGAAGGACAAATGGGCGATTCCGGGCGGCGGGGTTGAGAAGAACGAGAACCACGAAGAGGCCGCCATCCGGGAGTTGGAGGAGGAGGCTGGGGTGAGGGCCGAGGCCCTGGAACGCATCGGAGTCGTTCAGGTGAGAGAGAGATGGAGAGAGAAGGTTAGAGACGCAGAGGAGAAGAAGAGAGTTAAGAGAGAGAGAGAGTAAATGGCTGGTGAGACAGGTAGAGAGGAAAGTGTCCCCTAAATTACCACCCAAACAACCAAGGTTCGATCCCAGTCGGTGCACTTCTTTTTATCTCACTCTAATTGACTAATGTGGTAATTAGAAACATATTTAAGGCATTTTAAACACTTTCAAAATTAATTGCATCAATTTTTAAATTTGGATTTTACTATGATTTTTGAACCCTGCCCTGTATAATTTGGTTAGAGAGAGAGAGAGAGTTTCCCGTAGCTTTTGGCAGCTGTTTCTGCCGCCGCCGGAAGTTTGTTATTCACGATGGCAGCGCACAAAGAGCGGCTCATGAATTGAAAATGACCGGGAAGGGGGCTCTTGAGACGGCTTTGAGAGGTTGAGGGAAAGAGAGGGGTTAGAGACACAGAGGAAAGGAAAAGAAAGTCAAGATAATCGAGGAATGAGTGAGATAAGCGGCCTTTGGTTGCCATAAATCGGCCTTTTATTGTCAAACAGCGGCCTGTTGTTGCCAAAAAGCGGCCCAAGCAGCCTATGATTGTCAAAAATTGGGTGAAAGCGGTCTTAGGCTGTCATAAAAGCGGCCTTTGGTTCCCAGTTAGAGACGCAGAGAAAGTAATATTAGCGGAGCGCCAGAGAGATAGAGATTTATGCGGTTAGAGACGCAGATAACAGAGAGAGATAGAGAGAGGAAACCCCTATGATTTGCTCTCCCAAACCACTCTTTGCGTTTACCAACCCCTCTTTTTCTAGGATGACGTCAAGAGGTGCCGCACGACCGTTTTTCTAATGTCCGTCCGCGAGGAACTCGACGAGTGGCAGGAGGTAAGCGCTCTTTGTTCTTTGCTTAAAGGAACCGTCAGGGACCTCTCTTCGACTTTAATTTAACAACACTCTTAAGCAAAGAAACCTTTAAAACCTGCGAAAACCCCTATTTTCAGAGCCAATTCGGTCGCCGACGGATCTGGGTGCCTGTGTCCGAGACGGAGACCTTCATGAAGAAGTCGCACCGCCCCATCCTCAACGCCGTTCTGACGAGATAACGGGACTTTCTTCTTTTTGTGATATCACAATTACTTCTTCTTTCCTTCTTCTTCCCTCGCTGTTTCTATATCGCTTCCCTCCCCTGCCTTCTATTCTACTGTATTTTCACCTCTTTCTATTTGACGAGTGGGGGTTCGAGTGTTGGACCCTTCACATACAGACAGATTGAAGAAGTTTTAGTCGGGTATACTATCCGCTCAATCAAATGAACATACCCTGGCAAAGTGTTTTTTTCTTGATTTGTGTGGAAAAGAAGCGGACGTGTCCTACACGAGGTAAAGATGGAGAAGAAGAGAGGGAGCAGCTAGGTTAGACTGAGAGAAGACGGAGTAGAGTTAGAGACACAGAGGAGGAGGAAGATGATAAACATAGAAATTGACTTACAGAAGGAAGAGGGGGGCAGAAGCGAAGAGATTAGTTGAGAAGGAGGAGGGTTAGAGACGCAGAGATAGAATGAGAGCACAGACATCTATATAGATAGAGAGAGAAGACAGAACTCAGGTAAAGGTGGGTTAGAGACGCAGAGCGGAAAGAAATAGTAGAGGTGAAGGAGAGATAAACAATGGTTAGAGACGCAGAGGAAAGAACAAAGTTAGAGATGCAGGCATTGAGAGAACAAGGATGAGAGTCAGACAAGCAGAGGACTGAAGGGAGGTCAGACGCTCAACGGAAATGATCGGTAGGCAGAGAAAGAGAAAAGGTGACCTGCTGAAGAGAGAGGGGAGAAAGAGGTTAGAGATGCCGAAATTGAGAGAACAAGGAGGAGGGTTAAAGATGCAGAAGAAAACAGACAGACATTAGAGACGCAGCTAAGGATAGAAAAAAAACACTGGTAAATGTTGTGCTTGAGAGAGAGGGGAAATAGGTTAGAAATGTTGCCATTGATAAAAGTGGGACACCCAATGGAAATGATAAGTAGAGAGAATGGAGAGAGATAAAATATGAATGTTACAGACGCAGAGGAGGGCAAAAGGGAGGTTAGAGACGCATATAAAAATAGGACATGCAACCAGGTGATGAGAGAGCAGAGAAGAGGATTAGAGACACAGAGGGAGGAAAATAGGAAGATTAGGGAAGCAGAGAAGAAGTTAGAGTAACGGGGACATTTAGACACTAAGAGAACAAAGAAGGTTAGAGACGCAGAGGAAGAAAGAGAAAAGATAAAGGCAGAAACGCGAGTAGGGTAGAAGAAAGTTAGAGATGCAGACATTGAGAAAACAGGAAAGGTTAGAGACGCAGAGGAAAAAAGGAAACATCCCATGGAAAGTAAGACGCCAAAAGTAAATGAAATTCAACAAATGAAACTCAGGAAAACATAGTTAGAGACGCAGAAGAGAGACAATATGCAATCAAGATAGAAGGGTTAGAGACGCCGAGGACAAAAGGTAGGTCACAATGGAAGTGAGAGGCAGAGAAAGAGGCAGAGAAACTGGAAAAGTTAGAGACGCAGATGAAGGAGTACAATGAGCCGAAGAAAAACAGAAAAAAACGGATCTCAACTCAATCACTCGGCCACTTTCACAATTAAAAGTTTATTCAGGTCTCGACAAGAGCCTGTTTCAGCTGAGTGGCCGTCATCGAAGGACACATCTCGTAGCCACTGTCCGTTCCCGCCTTCGCCGGAGGGGCCTTCTCCTCCTTTTTCTCCTCATTCTTCTCCACCGGCGTCTCTGCCTTCTTCTCCTCTTCCTTCTTCTCTGCCGACGGTTGTTCCTCCTTCTTCTCCTGCGACTTTTCCTCCTTGCCCTCCTTCGGTTGGCCAGTCTTCGCAGCCGCCGTGCCTTCCGTCCCACTCTCGCTCATCTGGACGGTTTGTTCGTTTTTCTTCTTTCCGCAGAGGATGAGGGAGAGAAGGGAGATGAAGACAATGGAGATTGACATCAATAGATACATGGTAACACGTTCTGGATGGGGAAATATAAGGAAAAGGGGAGAAATACCGTTTAATGAAAGAAGAGGACCGCCCGGTCGGACGGTTGAAGTAGAAATGAGACATTTCGATCGATTGAGGCATCACGTCAAGTTTGTCATCGCGTAACCAAAGGTAACGTTTAGCCGTGGGTATTCTAATTATGAACACTCAAAAGCCCATTGTCATTGCAAAAAGCCACTTCAAGGGCGATTTCCCAAAAAGTGTGTGCTCTGATTTCTTTGGTCTCAATAGGAAGTTGTGTAAAAAGAGTCGGAAATTCAAATAAAAGGTTCTTAGATTTGCACTAATATTAATTTTTTTCAGGAGGGCTAAAAACCTGACTTTTTTTTTCGATTTTTTTTCCTTTTTGGTTTCTAACGTTTTTGAAAAATTGCCTTTGGGTACATTGAAAAAGTTTCTTATCATGAAACAAGAAACAAAATGGCTGCCATCCTTTTTCGAATTGGTTGAGTTTGAGCCAAGTTACAGTAACCCATGGTCAGTTACAGTAACCCAGGTCCCAAAAATGAAGATGCCCTAAAATTTCAGAATTTGGTCTGTGGCCCAAGGGAACACTTGCCACCAAATTTCAGCCAAATCCAAGACATTAAAAAATCCATGGCAGTGCCCAAGGATAAGTCAAACTAACATAAGCCTAAGCTCCACATTTTCAACTGCGACTCTAACCCTCCTCCTTCTTTTCTCACTGTCTGCATCTCTAACCTCCCCTTTCACTCTCTCTCTCTCTCTCTCTCTCTCTATTGAGTGTCTGTTTGTGATGTGGTCACAAACATGGGGATTCGAGAATAAATGAGTGAAAATGGAAAAAACATTACTCGTGGAACTGAAAATGCTAACATTTCTACTAAATTTCAGAGATCCTTCCTGCTCTTCCGAAGGGATTCCAAAAACTTTAGATTCTTCTTTTTTCTGCTTTTTTGAGGAATTCGATATTTGAATTTCATAGCATCTGCTTCAATTCGGCTTTTTTCCACCGTATCTGCACCCGTAAAAGCTCGGCATTGCCGGAGAGAGGGGTTATATAACCGAATCGAAAACATGTAGCCTCGTTCATACCAATGGACATATACTAAAATTGGATCAATACAGAGAAGATTAGCATGGCCCCTGCGCAAGGATGACACGCAAATTCGTGAAGCGTTCCAAATTTTTTGTCGGTTTTTGATATGATACTCAAATGAGTACTTTTTCTCAAAACTCAAAAGTACTCATTTGAGGACATTTTGAGAGAAAAAGGTACTCGTTTGAGGACTTTTTGAGGACCTCTACATTCGCAGGGTCGGAAGTATTTAGTACCTCAAACTTGGGTAATTAAACCAACGCCTTCTGTCGGCGCGTGGTTGCAGAGGAAGATTAGAGACGCAGAGGCATAAAGAAAAGGAGTAGAGACATGAGAGAAACAGACAAAGGTTCAAGACGTAGAGGTCAGGGAGGAAGGTTAGGAAAAGAAGAGAGAACAACATCAAGAACAAATGACAGGAAACTGCGAAAAATTCATATTCTTCAGATGGCTTGTGGTCTACGTGGCGGAGGGTGCGGCCGTCTGCTGTTGCTGCGAGTCCTCTGATTCTTGCTTCGAGGTCTTTCCTTTGTTCCCAGCGACCATCTTCCGAATGCGGACGAACAGGGAGATGGAGTTGCCAAGGATCATGACGATGGAGAGCAGGTAGACGCAGGAGAAACCCACCAGACGAGGATCATCCCACGCATCGCTGGAAGGGAGGGGTTGGAGAGAGAGAGAGAGAGAGAGAGAGAGAGAGATAGGACTCACACGAGACAGGGAGTGGCGACCATCGTCAGAGGGAGGAGGGAGGGAAATGATGGAGGGAGGAGGGGAATAATGAGGGGTTGGGGAGACATGCTAATTAGAGAAGGCAGCGATTATCATTCCAGAAATTCATAATGTGAAAATTCAAAAATCACTTCTTCTGCGTGTCTGAGGAGAGAAAGAGAGACTGATACATAGAGAAGGAGAGGTAGAGATACAAAGAAAACTCCATTTTGTAAAAGGGAAAGTGAGCTTGAGATTGAGAAAGGGAGGCGGAGAGAGAGAGAGAGAGAGAGAGAGAGAGAGAGAGAGAGAGAGAGAGTTGCCGATCCCCCGATGTCTATCTGGTGTGTCACCCCCTGATGGCCTCCCTTGACCTTTGTGTGTTATTTAGACCCGTAGTTCGTTTTGTTTATGTCTGCCCTGTCGTAAAGCCTCTATCGATTGAGCCGACTGTCTGTGCCTCAATGCTAATAAGGGGCGTGACTTTAAGCATCTGGTGGACGGTGACCTTGGCATTGTCGTCTTCCTTCCCCTAAAGGACGGTAGCCAAAGATGCCCGGCTCGCGCGAGAGACGTCTTCGGTCCTTGGCCCTTTGAGTTTACCATCCTTCTCTTATCCCAAATGAAGCCGAGAAAAGAATGTTTTGAGCTCCGGAAACGTCTCAGAATGGTGCTAGATGACATCTGATACCGTAATCAGACGTTGGGTGGAAAATGTGAGCCGCGAGTGCACTTTTTGGCGGGAACAAGTGAATGGGCGCCGCCGGCTCCTCCTGTTAACCACGCCGCTGCCACCATCCTTTCTCGTTTGATGATCAATTGACCGTCTTTGTTTTCTTTCCGTTTTCTTGTATTCCTTCTTTAATAACTGTATTTAGCTCGGCATACATCCAGGTTTTCTCTTATCAAGAAATTCCGCCTTTTTCTGTTAGTCAGCTTCACATTCAAACTACAGGTTGGTTAGAGAGAAAGAGAAAAAGAAAGAAGAGAGACTTAGAGAAAGAGAGTTAGATAGGCATGAACAGACATAAACAAAGACTAGAGAAATAGGATCAGATAGATCAGATAGATAGATAGATAGATAGATAGATAGATAGATAGATAGATAGATAGATAGATAGATAGATAGATAGATAGATAGATAGATAGATAGATAGATAGATAGATAGATAGATAGATAGATAGATAGATAGATAGATAGATAGATAGATAGATAGATAGATAGATAGATAGATAGATAGATAGATAGATAGATAGATAGATAGATAGATAGATAGATAGATAGATAGATAGATAGATAGATAGATAGATAGATAGATAGATAGATAGATAGATAGATAGATAGATAGATAGATAGATAGATAGATAGATAGATAGATAGATAGATAGATAGATAGATAGATAGATAGATAGATAGATAGATAGATAGATAGATAGATAGATAGATAGATAGATAGATAGATAGATAGATAGATAGATAGATAGATAGATAGATAGATAGATAGATAGATAGATAGATAGATAGATAGATAGATAGATAGATAGATAGATAGATAGATAGATAGATAGATAGATAGATAGATAGATAGATAGATAGATAGATAGATAGATAGATAGATAGATAGATAGATAGATAGATAGATAGATAGATAGATAGATAGATAGATAGATTAGATAGATAGATAGATAGATAGATAGATAGATAGATAGAGAGAGAGAGAAGTAGGTAGAGAGAGGTACGGAAAGATTCTCTTCTTTCAGTTTGACGCCCCCCTGCTGTACCAGGTTATCTCCAAGAACTGGGGACAAGGATGCATCTTAGAAGCAAAGGACTTCCCCATCATCACATCCGACCTGACATACCACCTGAATGCAGTCTCGACATGTGGGGAATGAAGATCCTGGACGAGGATACGACCGTCAGCAATTATCCATCAAGGACTTCGTCTGGGTATACGAGATAAAGCCCATACATGTACCAATGTGTCGAATAAATTGCCTTAATCATATGGCTTCTGTGTGTTCAACTCAGTTCTCACGACCCATTTGCTTTCGACTGAGAAATTGTTTTTGGGTCTCGCCAAGAAGAGGAGAGGAAGTTATAAATTGAGCTACTGAAGAAAAATGCAGTGATGAGGGAGAGAGAGAGAGAGAGAGAGAGAGAGAGAGAGAGAGAGAGAGAGAGAAATAGGATGGAAACACAGAACGATAAAAACTACACTCCAACAATCCACCTGAGACCTCAATTTATCTCTTACACTTTATCGCACGAAGAGGTTTCTTGCAATGAGACTCAAGCCCTTCTCAGTCCCTAATCCTTCTTGTTTGTGTCCTCCGGAAGAGAGGTTCCAACCGTGCTCTTGTCTCCCTTCTTCTTCTTCCCCTCCGGAGGGCCGTTGATTCCCATCGGGTCCGATTCAAAGAACTTCGCTCCGTTCGCCTCCCAGTCCGGCAGCTTTCCGTTGGTCTTTGTCTTCTGGAAAGAGAGGATTGAAGGTCTCTCTCTCTCTCTCTCTCTCTCTCTCCCTCACCCTCTCTCTCTAAACTCACAATCACGTCGACCTTCTCCTTCGTCTCCCAGTCGTAGGGATCCCAGTGGTTCACCTTCAGACGGGTGAGGATGGAGACAAAGGCCTTGTGGAAGATGGTATAGTCCGGCTTCTGGTAGCAGTCGAGGGTCCGGAGGTGGGTGGGCAGAGCCAGGATCTCGGCAGGCATGTTCTGGCAGAGGATGCGGTCGTCCATGTTCAGCTTCATGACCTCCACCTGAAGAGAGGGATTCAGTCAATATATGGTAGGCTCAGGCCGCTTCCAGCCAACCTAAGGTTCTTGACAACCTAAAGCCGCTTTATTTACAACGTAAGGCCGCTTTCTTGGCAATGTAAGTCCGCTTTCTTGACAACCTAAGGTCGTAATCTTGACAACCTTAGGCTGCTTTATTTAAAACCTCGCCGCTTTCTTAACTACCTAAGACCGCTTTCTTTGAATTCTGAGGCCGCTCTTTTGGCAACCGAAGGCCGCTTTTTTGGTAACCTAAAGCCACTTTTTTGAAACTGGCAGTTTTCTTAGCAACCTAAGGCCGCTTCTTGGCAATCTAAGACCGCTTTCTTTGAAACCGAGCCGCTTTCTTGACAACCTTAGGCCTCCTTCTGGATGACGTAAGGTAGCTTTCCTGGCAACCTTATATCGCTTTCTTGCCAAACTTAGGACGCTTTTTGACCACTTAAGCTCACTTCCTTTAAAACCTAGCCGTTTCCTTAACAACCTAAGGCCGCTTTCTTAATAACCAAAGGCGGCTTTCGTGATAACCTAAGTGCCAACCTAAGGTCGCTTTCTCAAAAACCTAGCCGCTTTCGTTGAAACCTTGCCGATGTCTTGGCAACCTAAGGCCGCCTCCTTTGAAACCTAAAGCCGCTTCCTGTCAACCATAGGCCGCCTTCTCGCATAACAGAGGCTCTGAAGTGTACCTTGTGCTTGTCCGACGTCTTCTGCCAGGGCAGTCCACAGTGGAACTCGATGAGGACGTAGAGCAGTCCCCAGAGGTCGTCCCTGCGTCCCTGCTCCTTCCTCTCGTGCACATTCGGGGAGCAGTACCTCAGAGTTCCCCTGAACTCGGCCGTTCCACGGGCCCTCCTAGCCACCCATTTGCCATCTTCGCACTAAAAACCACTTTTAATAGCCTTCTTGGAAGGAACAATCACCTTGGCAAAGGGCCGGGTGAGGCCAAAGTCGAGAATGTGGACGATGCGGGTCCTCTTGTAGTCGTCGGAGGCTCCCATCACAAAGTTGTTGGGTTTGATGTCTCGATGAACGAATCCGTTGTCATGGACCAGCTTGATTCTAAAAATACCCTTTTTTCTGTGATTTTAAGGTATTTTACCCATAGAGGCACTGGATGGCGATTCTAGCCCACGTCTGAGCGGACAACACCTCCTTCTTCGAAGGAGCGTGGTTCTAAAATATAATATTAATTCAATTTCTGCTTTTATTTGTTTAAAACAGCTCTATATTGCTGCGCTTAAATGTCCCAGCCGCATTAACGCATGCAGCAGACTAGTCAATCACAATCGCAGCGCCTGCCCCAGCGCACGGATGGCCGAGCGGTCTACGGCGCCAGACTCAAGCGACAGCTTCCTGCGAGACAGCGGGGTTCGGGTATTCTGGTCCTCCTACGAGGGCGTGGGTTCAAATCCCACTCCGTGCAGATTTTTGCCATCTTTTTATGCCCTTCTTCATCGTTTTGTTTTGGGAAAACGAACCCTGAGGTACTTGAGATTGTCGCCGAGGAGGGTCATGACCATGTAGCAGAACTTCTTGTGCTTGGCGGCGCGGTAGACGATGGGGACGTGATCCTTGACTCCGCGGGAGGTCATCTCCTTCAGCACGTGCTGCTCCAGTTTGATGGCCGAACCGCCCTCCACGTCGTTGGGCTCGGCTTTCAGGGCGGCCAGTTTGCCGGTGTTCTTGTTCTCGACCTTGTAGACCTGGCCGAAGCCGCCCTCGTCCAGCTTGCACACGATTTTCCACTCTCCGAAGCTGAAATGGAGAGAGTGGGATGGAAGGAGAAAGAGAGGGAGAGGGAGAGAGAGAGAGAGGGAGAGAGAGAGAGAGAGAGAGGGAGAGAGAGAGAGAAACTGACGCTCGTCCAGTAGGCAGGGCGGCGCAGGGGTTCTCCTTCTCGGCCGGCTCCTCCTCCTTCGGCGCTTCGTGCTTGGTGTCTTCTTTTGGCTCCGTGGGCATGATGATGACCGCCGCCGGACAGCACACAACTGGAAATGACTGCCGAGGGAGGGAGAGAGCTTACGTTAATTTCACGTGGCGTACTAAGCGTCACGGGGAAGAGCATTCTCGAAGGGGCGTTACTTCATTTTGCGTGAGATTTTGCTAATGTGGGTGGTTTTTTTTGCAATCTTAGCACGACAACCATCGGCCACTTTCTTTGGGCCGCTTTTTTGGCAATCTAAGGCCGCTTAGTTGATGATGTTAGGCCATTTTCATCCAACTTCAGGCTTCTTAGTTCCTTTGTCTATGTGCTTCTTTTGTCTCTGTCTATGACGGAGGTCATGTGAGCTCTCTCCTAATCGGACCGCGTTTTGATAACCAAAGGCCGTCTGGGCCGCTTTGACCGTTTTTGCCTGTAAAAAACCGCTTTTTGCCAATCACAGGCCGCTTTTTGCCAACCAAATGCAACTTTTTGGCAGTCAAAGGCCGCTTTTTCCCGACCAAAGGCCGCTTTTCGCCAACACAAGGCCGCTTTTAAAAAGCCAACGGCAGCTTTTTAAAATTCACAGGCCGCTCGGACCGTTTGTTGGCAACCAAATGCCGAATTTACCGTTTTTACCAACCGACAGCCGCATTTTGCCACATAATGTATCTCTCTGTCTCTCTCTCTCTCTCCCTCTCCCTCTCCGCTATGGGAATCATGCGTGAGATAGAAAATATGAGCCAAGAAGGGTATATTTTGGCGGGAACGTGTGACTCAGATGGCATTGGGCGCCGCCGTCTCCTCCAGTCGACCACATCGCTGCCTCCACCCACCGCATTTTCCTCTCTCGTTT